>OY804585.1:82710470-83336914 GCA_963680875.1 Bathymodiolus brooksi | reverse complement strand
AAAGTGGTTTCAAGATACCAAAGGGATTATCAGAAACTGTAAATCGAAGAAGAACAGAAAATACAATGATCAAAAGAAAAGGTACACAAATAAGGACAAACAACGATCTACAAAACATTACTCAGAAAACTAAAGATCGAGCAACACGAATCCACTAAAAATGAAGGAGAACTCCTTTGGTGTCTTCAAACTCTTCTTATTACAGGCGCTCGAACACTAGACCCCAGGGAATCCCGTTTTCTGCACGATCCAATTATGTCTTGCTTTATATCTATTATTAAGAGCAATTACCATGTGCAATAAATATTTTTAATAATATTGCAAGAATTTCATTTTCATTTTTTAGGCAAAATCTGAACAAAACTGAATCATTTTTTTTCTAAATTAAACATTTGTAAGCAAATTTACACGTTGTTTACTCACAGTTTCAGTGTCTGTGATATTTTTGTATGTATGTAATCTGGGAGTAATAAAACAAATACTCCTATGTGTACACAGAGATAACTTCTGTTTTCATACCACCATATATATGCACTTGAAAATTTTCCCAATCCCCTGTGTGTTTACCCACGAAAAGTGTAAATATCATCAGTGGCAACATAGTAAGTTACCCAGGAGCTCAGCTTGAGTGGTACATCATGATATAGTATTTTTCTATAAAAGACATGAAAATATAAAATGACAAACAGTACAAATATTAATTATAAGAGTGGCACGGATGTGTTATTGAAGATCTAGAAGACAAAAACATTTGGAAAACTAAAATTTCAGACAGTCATGAATGACCGGTAATTCAAATCACGCAAGGTGAACTTGTCTTCCTGAAATACACATTGAATCGTTAAACATCTTCATGTCGTTTAGATTACAAATGTTTTGAAAATGTCAAGAAACAAAACAAAGTAATAGCCGAAAATAGACATCGGTGGTGGTGTTGATATCATCTCTTGTTCACGGTATTTAGTGGAAGAAGAGTTTGAAGATACAAAATAGTAATCAGACGCCGTAAGTGTCGAAGAAGAACAGACAACACAATGACCAAAAGAAAAGAATACAAAAGGACAAACAACGATCTACAAAACATACATATAAAACTAAAGATCGAGTAACACGAACCCCACTAAAAACCGAGGGTTTGAAAAGATACCAAAGGGAGGTAATCAGAATCCGTAAGTCGAAGAAGAACAGACAACACAATGACCAAAAGAAAAGAATACAAAAGGACAAACAACGATCTACAAAACATACATATAAAACTAAAGATCGAGTAACACGAACCCCACTAAAAACCGAGGGTTTGAAAAGATACCAAAGGGAGGTAATCAGAATCCGTATATCGAAGAAGAACAGACAACACAATGACCAAAAGAAAAGAATACAAAAGGACAAACAACGATCTACAAAACATACATATAAAACTAAAGATCCAGTAACACGAATCCCACTAAAAACCGGGGTGAACTCAGGTGCTCCGGAAGGGAATTGTATTTTGAACAACATTTATTACTCACACTGAAGAGGTGGTGCCTAAATTGACAGAAACAACATAGATACAGATGCACTGGTCGAGTTGAAGTAAAAATGATGGAGGTTTCTTTTTTCTGTTTTTGTTAGTTTGTTTGGTAACTATGTAAAATGATGGAAGGGTTTGTCAGGAATGAAATGTGGCATTTGTGGAGTATTCTTCCTCAACACCTGATGAAGTTTGGTGTACATTGGATTTGGAAAACATAATTTATTTAATGTCCGTAACCTATTATCGACATCGAGGTCATGATGATCTGCACATTAGACATCTTGACCACAAAAGCAATAGGGTTTGTCCCTTCCTATAGGGTTATCACATGATAAAATTGGTGAATATGTGTAAGAAACTCGTTATTGTCTGCAGGAAACCAATTGCATGCTTTCATTGCTATAATTTACATATATCTGTTTTGAATGGCATGACAGAAGATAATAAGACATTTTCATTTTACTTGTCAAATGTAACTACCTTGTATTGTATGTAATGTGTTTGTAAATCGTGTGTTTGCATGCTTTGTTTATATATATTATTTATGTTATGGTGGTTTTAAAAGCTCTTCATGTTGTATGCTCCTAATTGTACCGACTTTAAATAAAACTTTGTGACTTTGACACAGTTTTTCTATACAAGTAGTGACGACTTTGACCTATATGACCCAAATACAATAGGTTATTCTCCTTAAACAAAGAGTTGAAGACTGACTGTACAAGACACTTGATGTAATGTAATAAAGCTAATTTATAATGTCGAATGAAGATGGCACATATGTACATCCCTAGATCCAGTTTGCTGAATATAGGATGTAAGGAACACAAGTTGTCCGGAAAATCAAACCAATGGTTGGTGCAGGTTTTCCAACATTCCATCAGCGCCTGCATATTGTAACGGGCTAGGCGGTTAACTGTAGTATCTATACTACTACCGGGTAATTTGCTGCCACCACCGATGTTGAAGTACACCGGAAACTACTCTAGATTTGACACCCAAATCTAGGAAATTATCCTGAGACTTGAAACCAAAGTCTCAGAAAAGTTGGATTAATACCACAGAAGCAGATAAAATTATACCATATACCGACGGGATATTATCAAGCCAATTTAGTATGGACCACGGGTTTAATTTACGAATTATAGAACACTGCACTAATATAACCGGACGAAAGAGGGAGTCTAAAATAACTTTCCAGTGCTCTAGTCTGGCAATACAATTACACTCTGCCTCTCTTGTATCAGCGGAAACCACACTGACAGCAATCGAGTAGAGAGATATATCGGGAAAAATACTCAGACTATCGCACGGGAAAATGCAGGGGATGGCCTATCAGGTAATCAAACAGGCTCTTGTGTGGACAAAACAAGAGACACAATTATCTTACGAGATAGAAAATAGGATACTCGCAGGGTACTTAGGAAATACCGTGAAATCAACAGAACTTGGAAGGGGGGATTTTACTTAGTATCGACAAGTAAGATAATAAATTTAGTTCAGAATATTTTATATATTAGATATGTATAGTTATATGTGTAATTCACAATAATACAGATACAGTAAATATTATCAACCAGTGTTCAACCATTCATTGTGTTTTCAGAAACTACCAACAATATACTTGATCTTCAATCAAATATAAGATACTTAATATTCAATAAAATATAAAATACTTTGGTGTACTGTTTGTTTATCTTGTCTACGGACTTGTGATTTATACACTAGTCTTCTCTGACCGATCTATGAACGCATAGTCGAATGTCAGGATGGTTTAGTATTTTATTAAACCAAGTTTACTTTACGTATTTAACCAATTACTATATAATTGTCTTAAATGAAATTTACGCTAACCAGTTTATGAACACATAAACTGAACTGTCAGCGGGTCCTACTCACGAATATAACAGAAATAATTACACTGACCAACTTTGATTCTCAACAGTTGAATGTCAGGAAATTCTTATGTCCAACCTAACAAAACCTATTTAACAACAAAACCTAATTTAATAAAGCAAACTACAGGTGCGGGTGGGCATGGCATGGCATGTATTTATATGTAATATGAACGAAAGCTTAGAAAAAATGATAAATTTAGCACTGACCTGACTAGAAACACTAGCAGAAATGTCAGTGAAAGTCCGAAAATATTCCCTATAAACAAATAAATTTAGCACTGACCTGACTAGAAACACTAGCAGAAATGTCAGTGAAAGTCCGAAAATATCCCCTATAAACAAATAAATTTAGCACTGACCTGACTAGAAACACTAGCAGAAATGTCAGTGAAAGTCCGAAAATATTCCCTATAAACAAATAAATTTAGCACTGACCTGACTAGAAACACTAGCAGAAATGTCAGTGAAAGTCCGAAAATATTCCCTATAAACAAATAAATTTAGCACTGACCTGACTAGAAACACTAGCAGAAATGTCAGTGAAAGTCCGAAAATATCCCCTATAAACAAATAAATTTAGCACTGACCTGACTAGAAACACTAGCAGAAATGTCAGTGAAAGTCCGAAAATATCCCCTATAAATAAATAACAATCTCTGATTTCGATCTACAAGTTAATCACTTAATATAACGTAGAAAAATGAAATAATTAACTATCCTTACTAAAGTAAATTTAAACCGAACTCCACTAGAACACTAGCGAAAATGTCCGGTAAAAGAAAATACCAAATAAAATAATATTCCGTCAAAAGGAATATTCTGTTAACGAAAAAAAATCTAAAATAATTTATCGTTCAGTTCGCAAATAATCGTTACTTAACTAACCTATCAAAAGAAAAATCCTTTAAAAGAATAAATTTGTAACTCAATATCGTCTGCTTTGGGAACCCGTCTGCTTTGTTCAACCTTCAAATGAGAAAAAGACCCAGAGCAGAAGACGCTGCTCCTATTTATAACCAAAAATCCTGCCGGGATAACTGCCGGTATGACGACATTTTACTCCCAACCAAATCCCGGCAATGCACTCGCCAGTGAAAATAAATCCCGGCAGCCATAAAATACAAAGTATTTACATAAACAAAATATTGTTTCATACTTAAAAATCAATACTCTATAATATTCATAAGTTTTCTTTCACACTTTAATAAACAGTTTCTTAGTTTGTCTACACATCTTAATACAAATTCTTACGTCGACAATGACATTTGTATTTTCCCGCTAGGTAAGTTAGAAGAATGATGCATCATGGGATGCTTCACACATGACCTATATTTACCATAACAACAAGAACTGGTGTCAATACACAAAAATGTGTACGACGAAAAATACAACACTTTACGCCTTCGAACCTGGTTGAACACTGATGAATACATTATAATTACATAACAATAATCCCGAAAGTTGGAAATACAATTTATTACGTCTATTCAAAACAATATACACAGGAAATTTAGAGCAGGTGCCCGTGCGGCAAAATCAGCTGATCGTTAGTTTTTATGAAAAAAATTGGTTCCTGTATTTTGATGGGTAAAATCCCTTTTGACGTTTTGTCACATTTACCCCCACTTTAGTTTTCAGTGTCCTCACGAAAACAAAATATAAACTTGTTTCTAAACTTTAACAATGAACAATAACTTTAAAACAACTGAACACAATATAACATAATTTCAAATTATGCTTTTCACGTACTTCATTTTACCCATTTCCCACACACTAAGCACAAAATATTTTAAATTTCCACATCTGATCTTTAACATAATATACTCAAGATAAAAGTCTAAGTTTTCTCTTCCATTAACTTTTAAATTTCATTTAAAAAAAATCAATTTCATGCTAATTTAATAGATAAAATTTAAAGGCAATATTAAGATGCAAATAGTATGACTTACTTGAAATACACATTTCCTTTTCTTTAAAACATTGCAAAATATTTTTGAAAAAAAACCAATTTAACAACAAGGAATCATCTCATTACTCAAGAAAAATTATCACACCTTACTTAGCGTTATATCACACCTTACTTAGTGCCCATAACTCAAAACACCTCAACCACTTGGTTGTTTATAAGTATTCATTTTAGAATACTAAAAATGTACAATCAACAATAATTAAAAAATCCACCCAAGATAGCACGTACGTTATCTCAACGTCTGGTACTATCAAAAGTTTCCCTTATAGTATGAATCATTATCTCAATGATCCGTACTCACAAACAATGTTAACATTAACAATATGTTAAATACACCCAAGACAGTACCTACGTTATCTCAACGTCTTGTACTGACATATTACCTATTAGTATACACATTATCTTATACCTACTTTAAAATATCAATTTACAATACAAACCATATTTACTGAATTCAAAATGTAAGGCCAAGGATGCCAATTACATTTCATAAAATTTTGCATAGAAAACAATTTACAATACAATTACCTAACTTTAATATAGTCTATTAGTAATGTCCATAAAAATGTTCATTTTGTCACAATCCTGTGAATTCTTCTTCTGTGTCTTTTCAAGCTGGACTCTTCATCTGTATGGTGGCCCCTGACAAATTCTATAGATTCGGTATCGGTTATATTCTGGTACAGTTACGATTGAAAAGTTCATCTATGTTGCTACATTATGTAGTAATAATTTTCGTTCTAATACAGTTACGATTGAAAAGTTCATCTATGTTGCTACATTATGTAGGAATAATTTTCGTCCTAAAACAGTTACGATTGAAAAGTTCATCTATGTTGCTACATTTGGCTCTTCATTCTCTTGGCCTGAATGGTCATCTGATTTGCAGTTAAATTGCATGGTACTTTCCATGTCAACAGCTCTTTTTATACATTTCTTGCAAGGACCACACTTAAGGTATTCCAAAGAATCTACCTCTGAACATAAACATTCTCCCGGAGATGGACACCTAGACATACTATCAGCATTTCCGTGCTTATTACCAGGTCTATGTTGAATGGAAAACTCAAAGGCTGACAAAATTTCTAACCAACGTGCAATTCTTCCTTTCGGTTCTTTGAAACTGAATAGCCAAACTAGTGCCTGGTGGTCTGTCCGTACCAGGAACTTTCTTCCCAGAAGATACTGTCGATAATATTCAACGAAGTATCGAAGTGCTAAAAGCTCTTTATCTGTTACACAGTAATTTGTCTCTGCACGATTTAGTGTGCGGCTCCCATAGGAAATAACTTTTTCCTGACCTTCCTGGACTTGGCTTAACACAGCACCTATGCTGACATCACAAGCATCAGTGTCTAAGATGTATTCACCTTCATCTCTAGGATACGACATCACTGGTGCGCTAATCAAAATGGATTTAATTTCTTCAAACGATTGTTTACAGACGTCCGACCAGATAAAATCTACGCCTTTCTTAGTTAATTGAACCATAGGGCGAACGATTTGTGAAAAATCTTTCACAAATCGCCGGTAATAACTTGCCATACCCAGAAATTGTCTTATCTGAGTGACTGTCTGTGGTGGTGGCCACTGCTTGATTTTCATAATATTAGACGGATTTGGTTTAACTCCCTCACCAGATACCACATGTCCAAGAAATATGACTTCAGACTGAAAAAACTGGCATTTTTCTGGCTTCAGCTTTAAACCTGCTGTCCGAATTCGATCCAATACTGTACTTAATCTTTCTATGTGTTCATCAAACGTCTTACTAAATATCACCACGTCATCCAAATATATAAGACAGCTTTGCCATTGTAAGCCCTGCAGAGCAAGTTCCATGACTCTCTGAAAGGTCATTGGTGCAGATTTCAAACCCATGGGCATCTTGGTGAATTCGTACAACCCATATTTGGTGACAAATGCTGTTTTCGGGATGTCGGATTCCTTGACCGGAACCTGATGGTAACCGGAAGTCATATCAACGGTCGTAAATAGAGTTGATCCGGATACTGCATCTAGACAATCCTGAATTCTGGGTAAAGGAAATGCATCGTTTTCAGTAACACTATTCAAACGTCTATAATCTATACAGGGTCGTACTTTGCCATTTTTCTTCCGCACTAATACAATTGGACTGGCCCAAGGTGATAAGGACTTTCTAATAATTCCTTGCCTCTCCATTTGTTCTATCGTTAATTTTTCTTCATCCGCCAAAGCCAAAGGTACTCGCCTGGGTGGCTGTTTTAATGGTTTTGAAGAACCGGTATTTATACTGTGTTCCATTATATTTGTTGTACCCAAATCATCATCATCTGTAGAAAATACATCTTTAAACTCATCTAGGATGGAAGCTATCTTCTTTATTTCCGGTTCCGACCTTCCTTCTTTAGCTTTCATATAAATATCAGTCAAATGCGGTGGTACCAACGTAGCTGCACTTGCTTTGCCTTTATTAATATTGGGTTTAGGTTCTGGTCTCTGTGTTGGAGTGTTTATTGTTACTTCCAACTCCACTGTGCCAGTTGTGTTTTGTTTCTCGGTGGCAACCGTAAGATCTTTTCCTCTGTCAAACGGTACACGTCTTACCGCCTTAAAATTGTCTACTTCATCTTCGTCTTCTACGGACAAAACTTGATATATTGGACTGTCGTATATTACAGCAGTTCCTATAACTGTGCCTTGGTAAACAGTTACATCGGTAAGTAAAGAATTCAAAATTCTCATTTTCCCAGTGACATTTTTCATCATGTCAACTAAGCTGGCAGCCATAATTAATGGAGACTTCTCCATATAACTTTGTGAAGGTTCTATTAAAAACTCACGGTTTGAGCACAGCTCACTGACTGGATCCTTTTCAATATAGACATCTACAATTGCTTCAGAAAGACCAGGTATAGTAACATCGTCTGCTAAACTAACATTTCTAACTCTCCTCAAGTCTCCAACTAACGTACATGGAATGGTCTCTCCATTCCAAATAATACATTTATCTGCTAACTTAATTTCAGTAGGGCCCAATTTGCCCATCATAAGTATATCTAAACCCAACAATACTTCATCATCAATTTGAGCTACCACTAGCTCCTTTTCAAACTCTACAGTTCCTAACTGTATATAAAATATAGCGGTACCCAACTCTACAAGTGGGTTTCCATCCGCTCCAACTAAAATGGACGACTTGGTCAATGGAGGTCTTCTGGTCTCAGGTATTTTAAAGTAAATCTCTTCTGAAAGTACAGTTCTTGAGGCTCCAGTATCAATAGTAAATGTACCATGTATACCATGTATTTTCCCTTTCACATAAACGCCTTCACTCTGTCGGCGCTGTCTACCAACTGTCACAGTCTTCTTTGTGTTTTCGGATCCCAATATTTGCTGCATCTCAGAACTTTCAAACAACTCTGTAATATCCGATTCATCAACAGCCATAAACAACATATTATCTTCATCTTTGTCCGTATCTTTAATATTGTCAGCCTCGCTGACTGGTTTCTCTGTCTCCGGTTTGGCTGATACCAAACCTATACTCTTTGTCGTCTCTGCTTGATTCTTCAAACAGACGCCAATATTTGATTCCTGATCTTGAACTTCATCAATATCAGTTAAACATTTATATGCATTTACATCAGACAATGTATTTACAATTATATTTTCCGAAACGGGAACATTTATTTCCTCATTAACCAAATCAATATTACGGCCTTTATCATCTACATTTCCGGTCTCCTCCTGGCCGCTGGACTCGACCTCAACTAGTTTAAAGGTTGCTGCTTTGGCTTAAATTCTGAAGCATTACTGTCAAGTTGATTTTGTGATCTAAACCTGACTTGGGAGGTTTGGTTACTTCGAAACTGAACTGGTGGGGTCCCATGTACAACTCCACGGTTGGTTTGCGGAAAGCTGTTTATGATTGGTTCTTGTCTCTGTTGAAAAGCGTAACATTCCCTTGCAAAATGGCCTGGTTTTCCACAATTGTAGCACAATCTGTCGTTTTTCTTCTGAGCAATACTGGTGTTGTTTGTCATTGGTCTATTCGCCAGGGTTTCGCTATGTCCACCCCTTTGTTGCATAGACAAATGATTTCTCCCTATCATTTCAGACAGCAGCTCCTGCAAATCACTTTTCTTTATGACTATATTGTCAGGTTCTATCTTCCGATTTGACGATGTCTGCTGCTGGCCGTTATTTGTTGTTTTTCTTGACGTTGGCGGGTTATTATTCTGTATTTGTCTTGTTTGCTTCTTCTGTCTATTATAATATTTGTCATCATCAACAGAGCGTGGATATCTGCATGTCTCTGTATAGTTAATAACATGGTAAACAGCTTCATCAATTGATTTTGGTTCCTTGTTTAATTCCACATGGACTCTTGCATCATCATCCTGAAGACCCAAGAAAAATGCTCTCAGTAAATCTTCCTGTCTTGTTACTTTGTCCCTCCGAGGAAAGCCTTTGTCATATAACCTTTTCAACTCTGCTGAATACTCTTGCACACTTTCATTGTGCATCTGGTGCCTATGATAAAATTTTGTAATATATATCTTGGTCGTGTCTACCTCACCAAATCTGTTTTCTAGCTCTTTAATCAATTTACTGTAGGATGAAGTGACTCTACTTGATAGCTGATCATAGACGAAATCGCCTGCTGTTCCCTGCAATCTCGGCAAAAGCTCACTTAGCCGTTCTTTACGTGACCAGCCGTGTAGGTCTGCTACAGCCTCAAAACGATTTATCCAGACTTTCCACTTTTCCGTACCAGTATAATCCGGAAGTCTGTTATTAGTTGTCTGCTTTACACGACGAGAGACTTCATGGTCATCACTGCTGTAGGAATCAAATGTTGTGGAAAATTCATCATCAGAACTAGAGGAGGTCTCCATAATTGTGTTTCTATTCTTCTGCCTTCTCATTCTTGATTGTCTGGGCATCTTTTCTGTAGTTCTACTTTTCCCTCGGACAGGCTTTTCTGAACTTAATTCATTATGACTGTGCATGCTGTGTATGCTTTTTACTACGGTGTCGGACACCTGTTGCACCATAGTCTCTGTCATTTTCTGCATGGCTCCCATAAACATATTAAACATGTCATTTGGTCCCTCATGTGGAGCTGGTCTCATTTCTCTCTCTTCAATTTCAATGTCTGTTCCAACCATTTGAACACTAGCTGATTTTCTTAACGGTTTTCCGTTTACTTGTGGACTTCTCAGTAAAGGGGTACTAAGACTAGTTGACGGTCTGTCTGTATGTAGCTGTACTATAGTGGTATTTACAGACGTGGCTGGTTCATCTTCTTCAAAATCTTCGCTGTAGTCAGTATGTATTTCTGAATCAGGCTCTGTGGTGGTACCTTCTCTGGTTTCAACCTTCTGTTTTCTTGTTTCTACCATTTTCACTGCTGGAGGTCTGGGTTTGTATCTCTAGATTATCTTCAATTTAGATAATCCCACCGCTGCCACCAAAAAGTTGTAACGGGCTAGGCGGTTAACTGTAGTATCTATACTACTACCGGGTAATTTGCTGCCACCACCGATGTTGAAGTACACCGGAAACTACTCTAGATTTGACACCCAAATCTAGGAAATTATCCTGAGACTTGAAACCAAAGTCTCAGAAAAGTTGGATTAATACCACAGAAGCAGATAAAATTATACCATATACCGACGGGATATTATCAAGCCAATTTAGTATGGACCACGGGTTTAATTTACGAATTATAGAACACTGCACTAATATAACCGGACGAAAGAGGGAGTCTAAAATAACTTTCCAGTGCTCTAGTCTGGCAATACAATTACACTCTGCCTCTCTTGTATCAGCGGAAACCACACTGACAGCAATCGAGTAGAGAGATATATCGGGAAAAATACTCAGACTATCGCACGGGAAAATGCAGGGGATGGCCTATCAGGTAATCAAACAGGCTCTTGTGTGGACAAAACAAGAGACACAATTATCTTACGAGATAGAAAATAGGATACTCGCAGGGTACTTAGGAAATACCGTGAAATCAACAGAACTTGGAAGGGGGGATTTTACTTAGTATCGACAAGTAAGATAATAAATTTAGTTCAGAATATTTTATATATTAGATATGTATAGTTATATGTGTAATTCACAATAATACAGATACAGTAAATATTATCAACCAGTGTTCAACCATTCATTGTGTTTTCAGAAACTACCAACAATATACTTGATCTTCAATCAAATATAAGATACTTAATATTCAATAAAATATAAAATACTTTGGTGTACTGTTTGTTTATCTTGTCTACGGACTTGTGATTTATACACTAGTCTTCTCTGACCGATCTATGAACGCATAGTCGAATGTCAGGATGGTTTAGTATTTTATTAAACCAAGTTTACTTTACGTATTTAACCAATTACTATATAATTGTCTTAAATGAAATTTACGCTAACCAGTTTATGAACACATAAACTGAACTGTCAGCGGGTCCTACTCACGAATATAACAGAAATAATTACACTGACCAACTTTGATTCTCAACAGTTGAATGTCAGGAAATTCTTATGTCCAACCTAACAAAACCTATTTAACAACAAAACCTAATTTAATAAAGCAAACTACAGGTGCGGGTGGGCATGGCATGGCATGTATTTATATGTAATATGAACGAAAGCTTAGAAAAAATGATAAATTTAGCACTGACCTGACTAGAAACACTAGCAGAAATGTCAGTGAAAGTCCGAAAATATTCCCTATAAACAAATAAATTTAGCACTGACCTGACTAGAAACACTAGCAGAAATGTCAGTGAAAGTCCGAAAATATCCCCTATAAACAAATAAATTTAGCACTGACCTGACTAGAAACACTAGCAGAAATGTCAGTGAAAGTCCGAAAATATTCCCTATAAACAAATAAATTTAGCACTGACCTGACTAGAAACACTAGCAGAAATGTCAGTGAAAGTCCGAAAATATTCCCTATAAACAAATAAATTTAGCACTGACCTGACTAGAAACACTAGCAGAAATGTCAGTGAAAGTCCGAAAATATCCCCTATAAACAAATAAATTTAGCACTGACCTGACTAGAAACACTAGCAGAAATGTCAGTGAAAGTCCGAAAATATCCCCTATAAATAAATAACAATCTCTGATTTCGATCTACAAGTTAATCACTTAATATAACGTAGAAAAATGAAATAATTAACTATCCTTACTAAAGTAAATTTAAACCGAACTCCACTAGAACACTAGCGAAAATGTCCGGTAAAAGAAAATACCAAATAAAATAATATTCCGTCAAAAGGAATATTCTGTTAACGAAAAAAAATCTAAAATAATTTATCGTTCAGTTCGCAAATAATCGTTACTTAACTAACCTATCAAAAGAAAAATCCTTTAAAAGAATAAATTTGTAACTCAATATCGTCTGCTTTGGGAACCCGTCTGCTTTGTTCAACCTTCAAATGAGAAAAAGACCCAGAGCAGAAGACGCTGCTCCTATTTATAACCAAAAATCCTGCCGGGATAACTGCCGGTATGACGACATTTTACTCCCAACCAAATCCCGGCAATGCACTCGCCAGTGAAAATAAATCCCGGCAGCCATAAAATACAAAGTATTTACATAAACAAAATATTGTTTCATACTTAAAAATCAATACTCTATAATATTCATAAGTTTTCTTTCACACTTTAATAAACAGTTTCTTAGTTTGTCTACACATCTTAATACAAATTCTTACGTCGACAATGACATTTGTATTTTCCCGCTAGGTAAGTTAGAAGAATGATGCATCATGGGATGCTTCACACATGACCTATATTTACCATAACAACAAGAACTGGTGTCAATACACAAAAATGTGTACGACGAAAAATACAACACTTTACGCCTTCGAACCTGGTTGAACACTGATGAATACATTATAATTACATAACAATAATCCCGAAAGTTGGAAATACAATTTATTACGTCTATTCAAAACAATATACACAGGAAATTTAGAGCAGGTGCCCGTGCGGCAAAATCAGCTGATCGTTAGTTTTTATGAAAAAAATTGGTTCCTGTATTTTGATGGGTAAAATCCCTTTTGACGTTTTGTCACAATATAGAGTATATATCTCTCAGTTGATCCGACATTCCAGAGCTTGTGGTTCATATCAGGATTTCCTTGATAGAAAGTTGCTGCTAACAAGGAAGCTACGTAAATACTGAACCAAGAGTTCCTAATGGTTAAGTTGAAGTTATCACTTCGGAAGTTTTACGATCGCCGCCATGACTTGGTTAGCCGCTACGGAGTATGTCACAAATGACCACGGATATGTTTCGTTTGTCATAATCACAACCAGTTCTTTTCCTCATTCCTGGCTTATCACCGGGTTTGTAACAAAAGTAACTCGAATGATGCCACATGTGGAGCAGGAACTGCTTATCCTCCCGGGGCACATGAATTCACCCCCGGTTTTTAGTGTTGCTCGATCTTCAGTTTTCTTTGTAATGTTTTGTAGATGTTGTTTGCCCTTTTTCTTTTGGTCATTGTATTGTCTGTCCTTCTATTTGTGACTTCTGATTACCCCTTTGGTATCTTGTGGTCATTGTATTGTCTGTCTCTCTATTTACGGCTTCTGATTACCCCTTTGGTATCTTCAAACTTGTCTTCATAGGGGAGCATTGCTTTGACTGACTGACCTCAAAATATAGGTTTAAAAATATAAGCAATATTCATTTGTTGTGTAGATGTCAGTGATTTATGGCAGACACCTTGATAGTTTATGTTAGGGGTTTAAAAAACTGCAAATAGAACTGAATACAATTGCCTTTATTTACAGGTGAATCCTATTGTTGGGCATTTAAACTTCTTGTTGTATGACTGGAAGAGAGGTCAATTGCAATCACTCATTGATTAAAACTCCTTTGGTGTCCAAAAAAAAAAAAAAAAAATGATTCCCAATACATATATATAACCTTAAAAAACCATACCCCCCCTGAATGAAAAAAGAAAATCATAAAATGTTAAGAACCACTCAAATAACATTTTAGTCAAGTTTTTTTTCCAATCCTTCCAGCGAGAGAAAAAGATGTATATGGCTGATGAACAGTGATGACAAAACCTCACATAAACCTTTGGTTAGAGGGGGCTAAAAAGAAGTCTTGACAAAACTAAAGGAAGCAGTATTGTTCTATGTATAAGCCCAACTTGAACAAGATGAACTGTAAGCTAATGCTCACCTATGATACCCCCGCTCTTCGGCAAACAGGAAGTAGGAATCTGACGGGTCAAAAAACGCTTCCCACGATACGGGGTACCTATATGAAGCTTGTGACCAAATATCAGATTTCTGCCATCAATAGTTGCCGAGAAAAATGTGACGAAAAATGTGCATATATGTTCAATGTGTATAGAAACCAACTAAGTCGGCAAACAGGAAATAGGAATCTGACGGGTCCAAAAACGCTTCCCACAATATGGCATACCTATATGAAGCTTGTGACCAAATATCAGATTCCTGTCATCAATAGTTGCTGAGAAAAATGTGGATATACAAATGTATGTTAAATGTGTATAAAAATCAACAAAATCGGCAAACAGGAAGTAGGAATCTGATGGGTCCAAAAACGCTTCCCACGATATGGGGTGCCTATATGAAGCTTGTGACCAAATATCAGATTTCTGCCATCAATAGTTGCTGAGAAAAATGAGCATATATGTTCAATGTATAAAAATCAACAAAGTCGGCAAACGGGAAATAGGAATCCGATGGGTTCAAAAACGCTTCTCACGATATGGGGTACCTATTTGAAGCTTGTGACCAAATATTAGATTTCTGTCATTAATAGTTGCTGAGAAAAATGTGCATATATGTTCAATTGGTATAAAGACCAACAAATTCGGCAAACAGGAAGTAGGAATCTGACGGGTCCAAAAACGCTACCCACAATATGGTATACCTATATGATGCTCGTGACCAAATATCAGATTTCTGCCATCAACAGTTACTGAGAAAAATGCGACGAAAAATATCTTGGACGGACAGAGGTTAATCAGTATAACCCCCTCCCCCTTCGGGGAGCGGGGGTATAATAAATGGTAGTTACCTTCCCCTTGTATGAAGTGATTGTCAACACCAAATGAGCAATTTTTCAACTATATCATGGCGAGAACAGGTTGCATATCAACAATGAGGTGTGCTTTGTACTAGACTAATACAATTAGTTGGATTCTTAATGCTAGCTCACTGCAACAAGTCCACAGGTAGACACATCACTCCAATCTGACACATTAGCCTGATTTTGAGCCAACCAGTGTTTGCTTTTACTCTTAGTGTGGCATGCTTAGAGGAGAAACAACCAATACCAATTTTATATGGCCCGACCCCAACCATTACACAACTGATACAGTTTATGACTGTATGGTAGCTTAGATCTACATATACCTAGGAAGTTAAGTGTCTATTATAACTTAAGTTATGTCTTAGATTCCTGCATATGGAAAGATGTCTGATGCAGCACGAGGTGACAACGTTCATCAGACTTGTGGCAGGCCAATGGTGTTCTCCAATTTCCTCCACCAAAGAAATAAACACAAAATAACTGAAATATCCTTGAAAGTGGCATTCAACATCCATAACACTAATTCAAGTAAAATGCATTGAACAAATCTATCCATTGATAAAGTAATGCAAAGTTTTGGCTCAAATATCCCTATGCTTAATTGTATATTTGATATAGAATCAATGCACTACAAGACAACTATGTTGAAAGCTGTTCATAGATCAGGATTTTAGTTGTAATAGACACAGTTTAATTTAACATGGCTTTTCGAGTGCTAGGAAAGACAATAAACAAGAGTCAAGTTTTTTTTATTTTTTATTTCCCCCCTTATGTTTATTGTTCACATCACTACTGTGGGGCTGGTGATGGCTTTCCTCGTCCAAAACCTCCTCTCTGAAAAGACAAAAAGAATATTTCATTATCTAATACTCTTAGCAGCCAATCGGCAAACCTCGGGTGAGTCCGCTTCGCTTCCTCAATACCTCGGCTGTAATACGGTATTTGATATGCGTCTACGTGTCACATTTCTTCGCCGGAAGACCGTATCACTTCAATCAAACATTGCGCACCGCGAATAAGTTCTAAAATGGCGACAATAGATGAGTGTATAGAGTTTGCTTTGAAAAATATTGGTCTTTGATGAAGGTACGGAATCAGCCAACATTGCAACGAATGAAAATATATTATTATTGGACGAATATTCGAAAGTGAAATTATTTTAATACCTCCTTCATTTAAGATTTCCGAAAGTAGTTCCAATGGGAGCTATCGTAATACGGACGAGGTTTGATGAAGGTACAGAATCAGCTGAAGTTGCGACAAGTGTCTTAGCAGCAATACAATTGAAAAGATAAATAATTTCCAACATTTGCATTTTATTTTGAAGACAATTTTTCCTGGATGCACTTTGCAGCCTGCCTCATGTGTCAAGTTTTTGCAATTGACAAATACCAATGGAGTAAGGGTTTAATAATGTTAGTTTTATTTGTTTGTTTGATGGTGTTAAACGGCACTTTCAACAATATTTCAGTTATATCGTGGTGGCCAGTTTTATTGGTGGAGAAAATCACTGACCTGTCGCAAGTCACTGACAAACTTTATCACATAATGTTGTACGCCTCGCCCCGATTGAGATTTGCACCCACAACATCAGTGGTGATAGGCACTGTTTGCTTAGGTAGTTGTAAATCAAACTACCATACGATCACTACGACGGCCCCGTGGGTTTAATTAAGTGAATCTGTAATTTTAGATGAGGCCAAAAAAAAATAAATGTGTGTTTACGGTCACCCGACCCTAACATTTTTTATCGGCAATTATTCCACCCTAATTTTTGCTAAAGTCCCTATCAATTTTTACACAGAATTCAGATAACCATTTTTGTTGTTTAATCAGCAGCAATGTTTTATTTAATCAACCGCTAGCTTTTTGTTGAAATTGAGAGCAAAGAAGGTAGAAAAACTGTGTAACTCGTCATAAAACAAATGTCGGCTTACCGAAAATTTTGAAAATGAAATACCGGAATTGGATTCCGGAACGACTATTTCCGGTTTTGCCGATAGTTAAAAAAAAAAAAATTAATGCCGACCGACCGACCCTAGATTTTTTTCACATGTGACAGTAAACACACATATATTTTGTTTTGGCCTGAGTGACAATAGTAAGAAAGATGTAGTCGAAACAACAAAATTCAGCATCTAGCCTGAAACATAATTTACTTTACTCTATTTAGACATGAAAAAAATGTTTTTGGTTCCCTATGACCCGACTAATCCATCAAAAGTGCCATTACCCAAAATATTTTCATCAGGATTTTCAAATAATTTTTTTAACTGTTTTAGCAAGTTTATTTGCATCTAAAATATTTTTTCAGCAATTTCAAAGAAAAAATATAACTACATTCCTAAATAATCTACAAATCGCTTAAAAAATTAAGTCGAACTACATCAAACATGGATGAAAAAAAAAAGTATATTCATACTATATTTGAAGACTTTAGAAAAAGTATTTTTTTTTATAAAACATGAGTCGTCATTGTGTTCATGATTTTATGGTAGTTAGATTTACAACTACCTATGCAATAAGTGCCTATCAACACTAACGATGTGAGTTCGAATCCTGCTCGTGAGGTGTACTCGATACAACATTATGTGATAAAGTCTGTCAGTGACATATGGTACATCAGTGGATACTCGGGTTTCTTCCACCAATAAAACTGGCCGCCACAATATAACTGAAATATTGAAATTAGCATTAAACACCATAACCCTAACCCTATAAAGAATATGTGAAATAGACGATCAGAATTAATGAGGAGTGACTTTTATTCAATGACATATAATATTAATGGTTGGAAAATACAACCATTCAACTACACGTGTGTACTTAAGGAAAACTTACAAATTGGAAGTTAGGATTTCCTGGGGCTCCTACATCAGTTTTCTTGTCATCACCACCTGTAAAACAAAATGGTATTACATTGTTGTTTACTGGTAAAAATATATCTAGAATGAACTGTAAAGATTAATGAGTTTTGGGGCAATTTGTAGGGTATTAGACAGAAATATTACATATACTTTCATGTGGTACCAACAAAAACATACATTCTGTTGACACTTGTAAATGTGTCAAGTCATAATATAGTGGTATAATTGTGCTGTATGCTAAAAAATATACTGCATTTCCTTTGCCTACAGTGTGGGAAACCACCGCTCGCTAACTCGCCAAATGTGAGCGTAAAATGATTTTGGAGAGTATTTCAGTCCAAGTACTAGCCATTCTGGCATGTCTGGGCAAAATATGATAATTTACTGCTCGTCAGTTGATGAAACAAAATAAATAGGCCGAAATTGATTGAGCGTGATTCACTTACATGTTCCGATAAAATAGTACCGAAACACAAGTATTTATTCAAATTGTCACTCGTTTTTTGTTGCGGTCGCCATCACTGTTTTTATGGAAACACTTAAAACTTGTCCCGATCTTGGTTGTTATTTTCTTATTGTTTCTGATTAGAAATCATGAATGAGATACCTATGAAATACCGTTAAAAACAGGTGCTTTGTTATTTTAAGAATGAGATAGCTATGAAATACCATTAAAAACATGCCTTGTTATTTTAAACATGTTACCATGTGGTAGCCAAAATTTAGCTGAAGTTGGTAATTATTTACTGAAATAATTGTACATCTTTGATCGGAAATGGTATGCTTATTTTGTTAATATATTTTTGTATCCTAAAAGTTCTAAATGTTAACCTTGGCAGAAAATTTGAATTAGGAATGAAGCTAAATCCAACATGATTTTTTTTTTAAAGTAATTTTAAGCCAAAAGGAAAACCTTCACCTGAAAAAGATGTTAACCCAGAGACAGTGGGAAAATTTATCCCTAGATGGAAAATAGGAGAAAGTAGTTGATGCATGATGAGAACAAGGGAATGTGGTGTTCCCTATGTGCTGAACATATGAGGAAAATTGGACACTTAGTGTCATGGAAAATATGACGTGAGGGATCATTCACCATAGTTGGCTAATGAAATTTAATTTTGGCAAGTAGATTTCAATAGTTACTAGCCAGATTGGCGAGTAACTTTAAAAAAATGGTTTCCTACACGGCTACATATACTGTGTCTTACATTATCTGTAATATCCCAATGACAAACAGAAAAGTAACTGGCTAATAGTAGTTATGGTACCTTTTATTTGCACACCAATAAATAAGAGGGTCTATGATGAATGGATAAAGAAGTCTTCAGAATTAAGCAGGTCCACTTACAGGCAACGGTTTTAATGTATTGGAGCAGGGGTTGACTTCAGAAAATAAAGGTAGCTGGCCCATAGGGCGAGCCATATTAGATATCTACAGGCTCCTCAAAATTATTGCTGGCCCCAAAATATGGGTTGGACAATTGGGGCAGAGTTTGCCTCCATTTCAATTTTCAAGAATCTACTGAAATTTCAACAGCTAATGCCTGTCTAGAAACTATCTTTTCAAGAATCTACTGAAATTTCAACAGCTAATGCCTGTCTAGAAACTATCTTTTCAAGAATCTACTGAAATTTCAACAGCTAATGCCTGTCTAGAAACTATCTTTTTTTTTTAATGGATATTCTCTATTATAATCATTTCTTTTTTACCAAATGAAGATTTTAATCTATCATTCACAAGTAAATCATAGATATGAACAATTAAATATGGGACCTTCAAATATTTTTCAACTCTCGGGAGATGACCTTCCCAAATATGAGATATAAAAAATCCAGTTTGAAATAAAACATTCCACAGAAACAAGATAAAGCAAATTCTGCAAATGTGTTGTCAAGAAATGATATCAGATAAAAAAAAAAAAAAAAAAGAGTTTTAACTAAAAAATTGTTGGACAGGAACCTTCTATAGCAATACACTGGCCTATATAGGTAATATTATTTACAAACCTGGAGCTTTTCTGTATTCAGTACGGTCACTACCTCCAGCACTCCTAGCAGGTCCCTCTGTTCCTAAAATAGAATCAATATCAGTAAAAATAGATAACATCAGACATGGGTGATCAAGTAGTAAAGGTTATTGATTTCTGATTTACATGCCTATAAGACTAGACACAACAGAGACAAAATTTAGAATTTTCACTGCAATTGCCAAATTTATGTAGTATTTAATTTTTACAGTAGCCATCTGGGCTACTGTTTGAAATTTTTCAGGGACTCATTATCAATTTTAGTGGTCTTGGGCTACTGTGCTCCCGTTAAGTTTTATCCCTGCACAGATTAACATACCCATGTGCTAACATTTACAGACACCTACGGATGGCCATCAGTAGGTGTCTGTAAATCTTAACACATAGGGTGGGGTATTGACAATGGGTATGTCAATCTGTTTTATATTTGCCAAAGAAATTTATTTTCAAAATTGATTCCTAAATTTTGATGATCTGAAATATAAATGTTACCTTTAGGTCTTGGCCTGGGGGCCTCTTGACGAGTCTGTCTTTTCAATGTAGCTGGTACAATTTCAGCTGGAAGGTGGAGATAATTTCTCAAGTATTCAATTCCTTCATTTGTCAAATACCAGTAGAAATGACGCCATGCAAATTGTTCTCTCACATATCCTTGTGATTTTAAAGACTGCAAAGAGAAGCAAGAAGCACCATTACAACACAAGCAAATTATTTTACAGGGATAATAAAAACAGAAAAAAACCCAATTGCAAATCTTATAATATATCATAAACATTGACTTGTGGCTTCATTCTTGTGACTTTTAAGCCCACAATCATCCCCTAAACCTGTAGGAATGTTTCTTAACCTTCGTTTGGGTACGGCAAACATTCAACAAAGTGAACATTACTGCCCGACATGTGTGGACATCCATTAAATATTCAAAATAGCTACATTTAATTTTTCCATTTTAGCACAATTTTTACAATTTTATTTTTGTATTATTTTTTTTCATTTTACAAGACATTCCACAGCAGCAGAGCACAGGGCAAATTTCCTGTCTAATTCCATTTTTCTCCAGGCTACTTTGTTTTCAAAAATGGTAAAATATGGCTTTGTTTTGCACTCTAAATTGCTCAAATTGGAAATCAAAAGAAGGGGGTAAGAATAAAAATCTTGGGAATATTGCATGATTTTAGAATATTTTTCATTGGGAAATGGTCCGTTTACCGGACACTTGGGAAGGCTAGAAAAATCCCTGACCTTCTACTTTAAATAGGATTATCACATCCTACTTTAAAATGAGGGGAATGCCCTGAATTTAAGATAAAAACAAACACTGATTTATTTGAAAAAGGTTGTGTTGACAAAATCTTGAAATGACAGTATATCTACATTAGTGCTTTGAGCAAGGTGTGCGAGTAGTACATTCCATTCAGGGATAGTTCTGCTGAAGTAAAATGCGATGTTGTTGGGATAGTTGTTGCAGAATGTATCTGGCAGCTCTCCATTGGATCTTTTCTAGAGAGAGTACTTGTTCTTTTGTGTGATGCTTCCAGACAGTGCTACAGTACCCTAATTTTGGTCTTGCTAGTACTTGGTATGTTTTCTTTCACTGCTTTAGAGTTTATTTTCCCGTTTCTGCATTGCTAAACCTTGTCAAACTTTGAAAGCCATCCTGGTTTTCACATTGATGCAAAAAGCATGAATTTTTCAAGGATCATCCAATGATTGCTGGTTGTTTTGGGAAAGAGAATATTACTTGTCAAATTTCTTCCAAGACAACCATTCACTCATTCCTATAAATATACTTACTGTCAAAGCTTTAATAACTTGAAGATTAGGGACATCAATATCTGGATGCTTTGGAGCACCAAAATCTTTCTTGGCTACCAAAACTCCTTCTTTGAAAAGGTATTCAAATATGGTAACACGATTCTTCTTGGGCATCAACATCCTAGAAAAAAATATGGGTCACTTTGATTTTATCCATAAAGTACCACTCATGTATTGTATAAGTTTTCCCCCCTCATTATCAGATAATAAAAAACATTATACTGTATCACAATATGATAAAAAGAGTATTACTGTTATTCATTACACTGATACTGATACTTGATCTAAAATCTAAAAAGAATGTGCTGAGACTCTCGACAGCCCTTCTACCCTGTAAATGCCGAAATTCATTCTTAGCTCCCTTAGAAGTTCCCATGACTCATATATATGGGGGCATGCACTGTAACACAAAATGGGTAGTCCAGCGGTAAGAAATACTAGCCCCGGGAGTTGGGCTAGTGCTATTTTCAACCCCTGGACTTGTCAACAATTGACCAAAGGTCAACAAGTGGCGAGTCATTTGGAATCTGATCACCAGTGGGTTTCTGGCAATGTCAACCCACAGGCACTAGACGTTGTGTCAATATGAATATAACATAAACAATAGGCAGAAAATAGTGTCCAATATATATAATAATAACAAGGCTTCCAATGCCAAAATCGGTCAAAATGTAAACAAAGCGGTTTATTTTTTTGCAAGCTTTTTTCGAGTAAATCTCATGGTATGCTTCGATTCCATATTACCTAAATATACTTCCGCCTTACTTTTTTCGGGAATTAATCCATCATCAGAACGTCACAGAATTTTTTTTGTTGGATGCTGAAATCAAATAAAATACTGATAAAAATATCAAACGGTCGGTCGTGTTGTTGTTTTCCTCAATGCAGGGCTTTCAACACTTTCAAAAGTAGAAGGCTAATTTGAAAAAGTAGGTGAACGCAGAGCGAAGCGAGGCGAAAAAATTTAGGCCCCCCCACGAAGCTGTAGGGTAAATGGTGAAAAATTCTGCATTCTGGGGGTTTCATGGCACATATTTGAACTTCCTAAAATTCTTATTTTTCATATATTTATTTTTTGTTTTAGCCTACTTCCTTTCAAAATGTAAAGTTGTTTGGAATTTTGCATCAATTTCAAATTGCTCTGAGCTTATTGTCAGATATTTAATTATAATAATATCAAATTTTATTGCTGTTTCATTTTACACAGACAAAAGCTTCACACCAAATACCTAAAGATAAATCATTGCATCATTCCACAAGGGACATCAAAATCCTAATTTCCTTGGCTGTATATTAATTTCCGTCAGGAAGTGCTAATTATTCGCACTTTTCAGCAGAGATTCCATGTGAAATGTAGGGATTTATACACAATAATGGAGATTAGATTCAAATCGAGAGATTTATACATGCATCGAGAGATTATAACCTGTATTGGTAAATTATTACTTCGTAGTTCAATTTCATACTTTATTTGGCAGGATTTAATCGATAATCTTTATATATATATATATACGTCTGAAAATTAAACCAAACAGTGTTAGAATTAGATTTTAGAGCTGTCAAATTTTTGTTCTTCCCTCGACGGGATTTGAACCCACACCATTGTTACACTGCAGCACCATTCGCTTAGCCTTACGTCCAGCGCCCTAGACCACTCGACTACATCCACTCCCTGATATATATAGATGTTTGTACATTTATCGATTTTTTACGGATGGGTACGTATATATATACGCGATCGAGTTGAGAAAAATTGGATGTTTGTTTTCATTTAGATATGTATCGACAGCTATAGTGCATTTATGAATAAAATATGTTTAAAATGAAATAGTGTATTTACCGTTGGCAGAAGTAAAAAAAAACGAATTCGCAACAAATGAAAACGGAATACATATTTCACGGCTGACAAAAAAATAATAAACGTAATTTACACATTTCACCAAGATCGAGTTTAACAGCCGGTTTAATTTTCATGAATTAAATGATGAATATTGAAATAAAAATTCCTTCTATGTTTTCCTAAGACCTAAGACTCTTTATTCTCAAATAAACCATACATTACAATGGTATAGAGAAGTTACATATAAAAATACAACACAACACACACATGACAAATAAATAACAGATACACAAATACAATATTTACATTACAACATGTTTGTGTAGTGATCGATCGCGAGAGCTATATATAGCACACAGGTAAGTTATATATTTTAGCAGCAGTATATTAATATGTATATTTTTTTTTACAGACATTTCAAGAAAAGGTATCAAAATATAAAATCGTTTGTTTTGTGTTATACCACAAGTTAGTTTTTATCTTATAATTTTTAGTTCTTTTTTCATTAAACTTTAATTATCATTATTTCTGTATAGTGTACATGTACTAACAACTGTTTTCACTAACAAAACAATTTCTTTTACAAGTTAATTGCTAACCCTTTCATTTGTATAGACAACAGAATATAATTATTGATTTTTGCAGGTGCGTACGTGTATATGTATCGACGGCCTGTTGACAGAAAATAAACACCGAATACACATTTCTCCCAGGTCGAGTTTTAAATTTAACAGACTATTTTAATGAATATATATATGCTATCAAGTTATAATGAAGAATGTTGTATTAATCCTGGCGTTTGTTTGGATATTACGCCGTGTTTTTTTTTGTTTTTTTTTACCGGTTTTTGTACTGCACGAAATCGCGGACAAAATATGGTAGAATGATCATGACCCGATCAAGTGAGTTAAAGTATATCACATAGTGTAATTATTGTAGCTATTAATTATCTGTGTTTATTTAAAACCATGTTTGCTTTTTATTTTTAATGCTTAAGTATAATTGTCTTTAGTGCTTTTTCGGGAAACTGCTTATATTTCTTTTATTTTACAGATATTTCAATAAAAGGTATCAAAATATTAAATAGTTTGTTTTATGTTATTTTGTTATAACCTTCCATTCAGTTTTTGTTATTATTATTTTCTGTTGCGTTTTTATCAGTTATTTTTTATTTCCCTTTTAGTTAATATAATTTTTCTAATTTTTCGACTATTTTCATTTATGGAGATTTCCAGTTGGATGACGTTTTTTATGTGGAATTTTTTTTACCTGCATTAGTGGGGTTTCGGGTCCGTTCTCCCTGATAATTATATATATGTAGGGTATTAAAAATAAACAAAGTATAAATGATATTTGATGTTTATTATGAGCAAAGTTCAACATTTCAGTCCCTTGGAATAAGTAAAGCAGATATATATATATATATATATATACGTCTGAAAATTAAACCAAACAGTGTTAGAATTAGATTTTAGAGCTGTCAAATTTTTGTTCTTCCCTCGACGGGATTTGAACCCACACCATTGATACACTGCAGCACCATTCGCTTAGCCTTACGTCCAGCACCCTAGACCACTCGACTACATCCACTCCCTAAAAAAGGAGCTTCAATAGTCGTAGTGTTACCTTGTCTCGTAAGGAAAATCTAGGGATAGACGAAAGACATGTGTATAAGCGTGTGTAGATGGTACATATATACTTTAATATTATAATTTGACAGCAATCTAACTCAGCAATTTTTAATATATTGTATAGGATAATGAAGAATTCACTATACAGTCACAGGAAATAAAGTATATTATACAAACGTCTAGAAGCAAGTGACAACCATACAATATATCTGTCCCACTGGATCTCAAAGTTACTTTAAAGGATACTAGGTTAATACTAAATATTATATACGTCTGAAAATTAAACCAAACAGTGTTAGAATTAGATTTTAGAGCTGTCAAATTTTCGTTCTTCCCTCGACGGGATTTGAACCCACACCATTCGCTTAGCCTTACGTCCAGCGCCCTAGACCACTCCCTAAAAAAGGAGCTTCAATAGTCGTAGTGTTACCTTGTCTCGTAAGGAAAATCTAGGGATAGACGCAAGACATGTGTATAAGCGTGTGTAGATGGTACATATATACTTTAATATATATATACGCAAAGATAAGTGAATTAAGAATCGGTAGAACGATCAATCTTTTGTAAAATTGATCAAAAAATCACTCATACTCGAGTGCGGTAGATCGTGGGTTCAAGCCCCAGTCGGGATAAAATCAAAGACTATAAACTTGGTATTTGTTGCTTCTCCGCTAAGTACCCAACATTAAGGAGAAAGAGCAACGACTGGTTAGCTCAGAATCAGGATAACGAGTCCGAGTGGGGCGACATGTCTATCCGTAGACTTGTTTCAGTGAGCTAGCACTATAAAAATTCAATCCAGCGTATTGGTCTAGTACAAAGCGGACATCATCATCTCATTGAAAATTAACATGTTCTCGTCATGATATAGCTGAAAAATTGCTGCATTGGCATTAAATAACAATGATCACCACTCACTCTTTATTAAATTATCGTGTTTCAAAATTGCAAGCTAAATAAAGAACACGACCTATATAGTCCAACATTTAACCCTCATAATTAGATTTGGTAATTCTGTAATTGATTTGTAATCGTGTTTTCGATTGATTTTTTTTTTTTTTTTTTTTTAGAAAACTGCAAGTTGTATAGTTTTTAAATAATCAGTAATGCGGTGTCAAACTTATATATCAAATTTAGTGTACAGATCCCTCCAAGTGTATCAACGATTATACTCTCAGGTCGGACACGGATTTTTGTCGGACTTGAAGAGAGTGTCACTCTTAAAATTGTCCGACAAAATCCTCCCATGTCAGAGTGAGAGTCTCTACTCTCAGATAGTTAAACTGTTAACAGGAAACGTCCCCAAATTCTGCTAACCAATAAATTCGTGCATAAAGAAACATGCGTATCTTAGTAAAGCTGAAGTAAATGAGTGATATACAGTACGGAAAGTATAGATATGCTAACGGCCGTCACGGGCGATATATACAATAATATCCATGAATAAAATGTATTATCATGGAGTACCCATGTTTTAAGTGCACTAGAAGTGAATATTAATATGTCCCTATGTACTCGTGACAATCGATGCCAAGGCCCTTTCACTTGCTGCAGACAGTTGCCGGTTTACATATCGGGTGCGTTTGCTCTTTTACATGTTTGCCAAATGTAGGGCGAACGAACCCGGGTAAATAATTCTAATTTACTTAAAAAATAAATTTATATTTTTTTCTTTCTTGCATATGTGTACAAATATCTTAATAAAATAAATACATTTACGGTGAGAAATTATTATACGTCATGATATCGTTATTTAGGTAAATACTTATTAGACAGATTTTTTTTAAAACCATTTTTGTCTTTAATTGATAACTGACCCAAGCTAAATAAATGAAATGTGACTTAATGTGTTAATTATATAAATCCTTGCCTTCTATAAATTTTAATTTCTTATCTAATTCTTATTCTTATTTAACAACATGGTCAGGTTGTTATTTTCATTGAATGGCATCTCAAAATAGATGGCTTCACAGTAGGGGCTCTTCCTGTATATTGGTTACATCCTGTATATTACAACCGACAGCTAATGCATGACAAACAATTTTAATCAGCCATCATTATCATAAAATACATTTTTTTAATCTTTATTTTGATGATGGCACCTAATTCTCATCACCTAATCCAAATTAGTATAGTAGAGGAGTACCGTATTTTTCGGACGATAAATCTAGATAAAAATGACGATTTTGTTTACAGTATACCTTTATTTTGCTGTAGGTTTATTTCTGAATAAGAAGACTCGTATCATCGATGCTCTTGGTGTTATTTTTTTTTTAAATAAAGCAATAAAAGTATACTAACAGGGGGTGCAATTCTGGGGATAAAATATTCAACATCCGAAAAAAATCAATATTCAGTGATTGAAGTGTTAGCGAAAATCAGTTCAATGTTGTATTTTATAATCAAATATATACTATAAAAAATGTATCTTGTTGAAAAAAATCACAGGGTGGATCGATTTACAATATAAAATTATTATCACAAAATATCTAAATATAGCTATAGCTTTCCCATCAAACACGAGCATGCGCACGTGGTTGTAGTAAAAAATGGCGGTTGCAATACATCTCACAGTAAGCGTGCAGAACAAGCCTTTTATACTAAATATACTGGAAAATAATTTATATCGATTTCATTACTTAATCGATATTTTATTGCAATAATCTATATGAGGCTATGGGTGTTTAAACGTCACTTTTCAACAATATTTCAGTTATATATTGACCTTTAAGCTACCTTTCCTGGCGCGAATATGGTGCAAGGTAGAAATACACTAGGGTATTTACGTACCCGGACATTCTACACACCGGAAAGAAAGTACGCTTACAAATACACATCGATCACAAAATGTTTGACATGTTCACCTCGAGAAATGTAAAAAAAAATCTTTAAATATCCACTCTCACGTCCGACCAAATACTCTGAATGCACCCACGATGTCCGACCAAATAGTCGGAGTTAGAGGGCGTTGACTCTCAAATTTGTCGGACATTTCCCTGGAGTGAGTCAGACATTTTGGGAGGGATATGTCCGACCTGACCGGAGTGTACTGTACATGACACGTTTTTGGAATTTTAGTTAACTGTAACGTTCATAAATAGAAAATGTCACTATGCAATTTTTTTGTAAAGTATAAGGCCTTGTTTTCTTGTTAAAATATTCTTATATTCTTAATAATTATATTGATATTATTTGGGGGGTGGGAGGGGGAATTGCCCCAAAGATATTTATACAGTTAGTCATGCCCAGAGGCCCCTTTCTCGGATGTCAACGTGCTGTTTTCACTACTGTCAAGGTATTAACTATTTTATGGGGGTGAAATACCAAAGTAATAAGAATTATATAATTTCCTGTCAGTCTGATATTTGTTTTCTCTTTTTTTTTTTTTTTTTTTTTTTATTGTTAAGCCCTGTTTACACGATCAAAGTTTTCCATCAAAAACTTTGTCAAAGCTTTTGATGGAAAACTTTGATAAAGAACTGCCCTGTTTACAGGATCAAAGTTTTTGATGGGAATTGGCGGGAAATGCAAAGATAACATAAACATGGCTGACTTTGAGGAGTATGTTGCTTTGTATGTGTGCATTTTGTGCACTTTGATTTTAAGGCGAAGGCTGCGTAGACTTCGTGTTAGACCAAGGAAAATGTGGTCTAGAGCCTGGCTTCAAAGGAGGAGGACCAGAAGTTGCTATAACATTCTACTGCAAGAGCTGAAGATATTGATGAATATAAAAATATGAGAATGAGCAAAGAAACATTTAATATGCTCCTGGAAAAGGTCCGACCATATATCATGAGATCATTTACTAACTCATTTGTCCAGTTAAATTTTGACATTTTATTTGAACTTGTTTGTCTGTTGTTTCCCGCCATATTTACCATGTGCTTCTGTTTACATAATATCTTAATGATCTTGATTCCAAAAACCATTCTGATTGGTTAGTTCCCATCAAAGTCCATCAAAGTTTTTAGAAAAATAGGATGGAGTTCTATTCCACCAAAGTTTTTGATGCAGGTTTACATGGTCAAAAAACTTTGACAAAGTTTTTGATTGAAAACTTTGATCGTGTAAACGGGGCTTTACACATTACTTAATTTTGTAGTGGATTAAAAAAAAAGTATTGTTTTGCCTTTCAAATGTTTATTTCTTTGTTTTGTCTTTCATTGTTTAAATCATGTTTTCTGTGCATTTCCTACAATCAAAACAATCTCTTGTTTTCTGTATAATATAATAAAATCATATTGATTTTTTTTCATTCATCGCACCAGTTTAAATTGATATGTCCAAATATACGACAGTACCAAAAACGGATTTTTATAATTTGTTTATGTTACTACTTCTGGTACTGGTGATGTGTACATAATTCTCATCTTCGCATCATGTGATGTCTTTAACAATCACCATTCCTATAATACCAGTGTTGCGGGCACCTCAAATAAACTCTCCTTGGCACCATATAGTTCCCTCCTTCATTACAGAAGTCCTAATAAACTGTGAGGTAGTTTTATCCTATAGAAGCTGCATGAAGGGAAAGGAAGAGCAAGTGGAGAACAAAAATGTGTTTGCTTACTTCTATCATAATTTTTTCTAACTAAAATATATACACACACACACATACATACATATATAATACATGTATATAATAATTTAATTCTTTGTAGGTCTGTTGTTGACTAGGCTTCAAACCAGCTTATTTTCTGGAAATATGAAAATTAAAACAATATTAACCTATAAAATGATAAAATTATTGGCAAGAAACAATTTGAAGCTCATTTTTCTAATGTGGAAACGTTACATTTATTTTAATTATAGATCATTAAGTGATAACAAAAATCATTTACTTTCATAAAACTTGATAAAAGTTACATAATTCATTGATAAGACTGTCAAACCTTACTAAGGATTAACAATTAACCTATAACATAATTGTTTTGTTAATGAACACAGTTATAAAAATGAACAATAAGAATAATAAACATAAAAAGTTGTATTAGAAACTGAATTAAAAAAAAAACATTAACAGAAATAATATAACACAAACTACAACAAAAAAAACTGAATGGAAGGTAACAAAATAACATAAAACAAACTATTTAATATTTTGATACCTTTTATTGAAATATCTGTAAAATAAAAGAAATATAAGCAGTTTCCCGAAAAAGCACTAAAGACAATTATACTTAAGCATTAAAAATAAAAAGCAAACATGGTTTTGAATAAACACATATAATTAATAGCTACAATAATGACACTATGTGATATACTTTAACTCACTTGATCGGGTCATGATCATTCTACCATATTTTGTCCGCGATTTCGTGCAGTACAAAAACCGGTAAAAAAAACCACGGCCTAATATCCAAACAAACGCCAGGATTAATACAACATTCTTCATTATAACTTGATAGCATATATATATTCATTAAAATAGTCTGTTAAATTTAAAACTCGACCTGGGAGAAATGTGTATTCGGTTTTTATTTTCTGTCAACAGGCCGTCGATACATATACACGTACGCACCTGCAAAAATCAATAATTATATTCTGTTGTCTATACAAATGAAAGGGTTAGCAATTAACTTGTAAAAGAAATTGTTTTGTTAGTGAAAACAGTTGTTAGTACATGTACACTATACAGAAATAATGATAATTAAAGTTTAATGAAAAAAGAACTAATAATTATAAGATAAAAACTAACTTGTGGTATAACACAAAACAAACGATTTTATATTTTGATACCTTTTCTTGAAATGTCTGTAAAAAAAAAATATATACATATTAATGTACTGCAGCTAAAATATATAACTTACCTGTGTGCTATATATAGCTCTCGCGATCGATCAGTACACATGCAAACATGTATATGGCGTGATAATTGTAACAACTGCGTGGTCAGGACAGAAGGAATTTTTATTTCAACATTCATCATTTAATTCATGAAAATTAAACCGGCTGTTAAACTCGATCTTGGTGAAATGTGTAAATTACGTTTATTATTTTTTGTCAGCCGTGAATACTTGATTACATATATATATATTCATTAATACAGACTCGATCTTTGGCGAAATATGTATTCCGTTTTCATTTGTTGCGAATTCGTTTTTTTTACTTCTGCCAACGGTAAATAAATTTCATTTTAAACATATTTTATTCATAAATACACTAGCTGTCGATACATAACTAAATGAAAACAAACATCCAATTTTTCTCAACTCGATCGCGTAGATATATACGTACCCATCCGTAAAAAATCGATAAATGTACAAACATCTATTTATATATAAAGATTATCGATTAAATCCTGCCAAATAAAGTATGAAATTGAACTACTAAGTAATAATTTACCGATACAGGTTATAATCTCTCGATGCATGTATAAATCTCTTTGATTTGAATCTAATCTCCATTATTGTGTATAAATCCCTACATTTCACATGGAATCTCCGCTGAAAAGTGCGAATAATTAGCACTTCCTGACGGAAATTAATATACAGCCAAGGAAATTAGGATTTTGATGTCCCTAGTGTTCCCTGTTGATAATGTGAAATATTTCAAATTTTGACACAAAATTTTTACTTTTCTGCTTTACAGATTAATAATCCGTGACTTTAATTTTACATCAACTGATAATGTTTCAAAAATATCTTTCTTTTCTTTTATTAGCCATTTGGCGATGAAACTCTGATCGGGGAAACTCAATTTTCATTTCGACATTTTGTGGTGCTTGGTTAAATAAAGTCGAGGTCTACTGGTTTTTCGGTCGGTCTACCTTTGATACATAAAAAGTAGCCAGCGGCAAAGTAAAGTGTGGAAGTTGAATTTCGGAGGCAACCGGCTTCAAATGAAAGCCCTGCCAATGCAAAAATATATGTGTTTGTTTTGTACAAAATGGCATTCCATTTTTTAATATTTAATTTGGAATGTCATCAAAGGAAATTATTCAGCCCAGGACAGTTGCAATGGCTCCTTCCTGCCATGGAACTTTGAAGTCATTAAACTTCAGCATCCAACAAAAATTTCTCTGTGATGCTCTGATGATGGATTAATTCCCCAAAAAAGTAAGGCGGAAGTATATTTAGGTAGTATGGAATTGAGGCATACCACAAGATTTACATGAAAAAAGCGTGCAAAAAATAAAAAAAAAAATAAACCGCTTTGTTTACATTTTGACCGATTTTGGCATTGGAAGCCTTGTTATTATTATATATATTCGACACTATTTTCTGCCCATTGCTCATGTTATATTCATATTGACACAACGTCTAGTGCCTGTGGTCAACCTATTTGAAGGGTGAAGTAGCAAGGTCATTATTTACAAAGCGGGTATTAGTAGAAATGACATTATTTACATAGCGGGTATTTGTAGAAATGACAATGTGTTGGATCCGAGAGGCCAGTCCTAAGAATGATCTCAATTAACAAGTATAGGCAATCTTCCCATTGATAGAATCAAGTGCCTATGTATACAGGTATAAACGAGTTGATCGTAGATTTTTTTTTTTAAACAATTCAATTGGTCAAGCCCGTGCTCGAAATAACACCCGAAACCAACACATGAACCTTTGGGTGGTAAAAGCTAAACCATTGAGTGAAACAATTGCATGTTTTTAAATGCTATATTAGAGTTTGTATCCAAATTCATATTTAAAAAAAAAAGATATCCATCAACTTGTCTCGTAATCTTCTAAAAATGAGTCTTCTTCACTGGACAATTTTAGTTTAATTAAATTAACAACTGTGTTTATTTTTCAATTGAGATCATCTTTGAACACTAAGGTTTAAACGGCAGCTTTTTATTTCCACTATAATTTCATGAAAGGGGTAGATTGTCGTGGATTTTTTGAGAATTTCACTCACTCGCCACTCTTTATTTATGGCAGACCGGAAAAGGAAGTTCTAAAACGAAAGTCTCGTAAATGGCGAGACGTAATGGCAGCCTCCATGAAATTTCGATATGTGGCAATTTTAGCTCTTTTAGTAGCGTTATTTAACCTAGTAGGATCCCATTTAGGACGAATATACACTCGGGATGATATCAATAAATACAGGTTATGTTTCTGACTTTCATATTTATAAAACCAGCTCTCTAACTATACAACACAACCTCAGGTCAGGGACTCTTCCAATTCCAAAAAAGATCGACTACTAGCATGTGACTATCCATTCATAAAAACAAACAAAGGACATCTTTTTATATCCCCTGTCGCTTCAAGTCCTATTTGTGTTGAACATGTAAACAAACCTATACTGTATCAGTGTAAGAATAAGAATACTTTAGTAAACCAATCTATGACTATGGTGCCCATAAAAAGGCATAGCATAGGCATAGCTGAGCAGTAGAATCAATATCCTCGTCTGGCAATAAGCCGGTCAGTCATTGGATAATGTTTGATTATTTTTTTCATGTTTGAAAAGTAAACATTTTTTTCTTTTTAATTATGTTCCTCGTCTATTCTTGCTCACATGTGTAAAGTTCCATGGAAAAAAGATCGATAATAATTACATACGGATCCATATTTGTTTACCCTCCCTTTTCCAAATGGCGTCGTATGACGTCACATAAAGTCGGTCAAAGTTCAATAAAGCACATGATTTTGTCATAGGCCAACCAAACTTAAAAAGTAAACTAGATTAAGAAAGTACAGTATTTTAGCTTTTTCAGTGTAATTGATTTGTCTGAAAAATTTCAAAAGATGTTTTTTTTAAATAGTTTGAAATTGAAGTATTAACAATTAATTATTTGATGCAAACATTAAACTTGCTTACCCACATAAAAAGTATTTAATCCAGTGAATTTGGTGTTTTTGCTTTTGTAAATGCAATCTATTAGACCGACATATTTTGGTAAAACAATTAATGACTGATTTCAGTTTATTTTAATGACATTTATTATCACAGAGTGGTAACAATACAGTTTTGTTGATGCTATTTGTAATAATGACAGGTTTTTTTTACCCAGACAATCTCATTTTTCTGTCTGGTTTAATTTAATTCTCTGTTCAATTTATGCTATAAATTTTGATTATTGCTGTTAAACTAATTCTTTTTCTATCTTCTCTGTGAATTTCATTTCATTACCCCAAGAAGTAAGGGGTATATTTGTTATTAAAGCAGCAGTGGAAATGCAAAATAATCTGCCATTTTGTGACTAATGGAGAGCACTTGCATGTATTTTCCCGGTAAAATCAGCCATTTTCTAGAAAATGGTGGAATCTGAATGATCAATCATCATATTTTCAAAGTATTTTAAAATACAATTTGCTTGGCCTACATTCCAGAAACGGTCATGAACTGTGATGTCAATTATGTCAACAAACCGGAAAAATACAAATGTTTGGGGAATACCATCGATGGAAACATATTTAACAAGCATAATGATCAGGAAAAAAAGACATTAGTAAAAAGGATCTATTTTACTTGCATGGAATTTATTCAATTCAAACTTCTCTGTTTTAATCTCATCTTGTAATTTTGACGTTGAAAAGTATTCCCTCTGTGTTTATGTATGCTATGAATATACAGAATGACGTCATTGGTCTCGTGCTGCGCGAGAATTGTAAATCAAAACAAATGACCAACATTATTGCATGACCGAGCAGATGTCACGGTAGGATACAGAATCATACACATGTACATAGTAAAATAAACCACATACATATACACATATAACATAATAATAATAACTTGATTAGATTTGATTAGTTGTCTCGACTCCAAATAATGGCAATATATTTATCTTTGCAAATAATAAATGCTTTTTTTTTTTCAGATCAGTTTTTTTTATCATGATATCCAGTGTTGGTGAAACACTAACGACTGTATCGGACAAAACTGCTGTCAGTCAGAAATTACAACACAATTTTAAAACTGGTTACACCGAATGCAGTCATTTTTCAATTCCTGTTGAAAACAATAATAAACATTCTTTTGTTACTTATAAAGAGTTTCAGTAACATCAAGCAATTTTGTATTGGACAATTATTACTTATACTAAAATGTTGCCCGATGAACTTTTTTGTCAAATAAAATGAAGGAAAGATCAAACAATTGTCTTGTACCCATCCAAAAATTGATATCCTAATAAATTGGTATTCAAAGTCTAAGGTTTCCTATAAAATGTGATTAAGTTTGAAAATATAATTACTTTCATTAAGCTAGACAAAGCACTCTCATAGAGTAGACACAGTGAGAAATGTTTTATCCCAACAATATACCGTACATTCCTCTTCTGGTTTTTCGGTCCTTAAAAAAAAATTTCAGACAGAAGCTTTCAAACGTTTTGAGTGCATTTTGTATTTTGCCCAATCTGGGATATTGCAAAAATTTACATCTCCATTGACCAGAAAATGAAAGTATGCTTTCCAAAAAGTAATTTGATCAGTATTCATTGTACATGTATTAAAACAATTGTACATGTATATTTCTCTAGCTATATGTAGGTCAAATTGTTGAGAAAACAAAAAATGAAAAGAAAGTTTAAACAGTGATCTGATGATCATCAATTCCACTGATGTCAACAAAACGAACAATCACCTCTCATCTTAACTGAACTCACTGAACACTAAAAAACAGACCACAACATATGATGTTGGAAATATATGTCCTGGCTTGGGACAGGCACAAAAATGTGGCAGAGTTAAACTATTTATGGATTAAAAATATAAAGTTAATAAGTGATCATGGAAGGTAATCCAAAAACCTACAATAGTAATGGTAGGAAATCTCACCAACCACAATAACATTAAGTTTTGTGTCAACTAGAAAAGTACTTGTTAAGACAAACTAAAGTCACCACCCGGAAATCATCAATTTTGGTGATTTTCCTATTTTTATAGAACAGAATTCCTGAATGAAATCATCAACCATAGTGAAAATCAAACTTAATCTGTATTTGATGATCAATAAATCTGCAAATCAAAAGAGAAAAATCAGCACACTCTGAAAAAGGTCTATGTCTTGGGGAAAAAAGCTCAGCAAGGTGGATGGTAGTTAATCTGTTGTTAGGATCCCACTCTTTCCCTCTTGATTACCAGATAACTAGTGAAAAGACAAAAAATAAAACTACGCCCACATATAGATTTGTACTTCCTTCAAAAGACAGTCACTTTTTGAACATGTTGAACTTGTCCAAGACTGGCTACGTAGTCCAGGATTGACTTTAATCAGTAAAACAAAGCGATTAAATTACTTAATTTTGTTTTAATACTAATATGTTGGAATGTATATTAAAAATTCTATTTTTAGAGAGAAAGTTGTAAAAATGTTTCACCATGCTTATGATGGATACATAGAATATGCATATCCTTATGATGAACTTCGACCTTTAACCTGTGATGGACATGACACATGGGGAAGGTATGTATACAGTAAATGATCAGATATAATTTTGACCTCTGTATATGACAGACATGACAGAGTTCATTTATTTGTTATTGTGCATTAGAGTATTTATGATAATTTGAAGTATTTATATTTGTATAGAACAAGTTAAGATTCTTTACACATATCAAAGTTTCATAAATTGAATTTTCATGGTGAGGTGTACTTGATACAATATCATGCGATAAAATTTGTCAGTGACTGTGGAGGGTCAGTGGTTTTCTCTCGGTACTCCGGTTCCCTCCACCAATAAAACTGACCACCACAATATAGCTGAAATATTGTTGAAAGTGGAGTTAAACACCATAACCCGAACCCAAAATAAAAGTTTGAAGACCATTATAAATTTATCTCACTTGAAGCCATCATGCTAACCATTATAATTTAGCTCTTTTGAGGCCATCATGCTAACCATTATACCACTGATGCGAAACTACAGTATAAGAAAACATCAAACATAAACATAATATCTTTCTTTGTCTTGAGTTTATTGATTGATTGGTAATTAATGCCAACTTTAACAGTATTTCAACTATATGGTGGCATCTTTGTCTTATATGTTGATTGTATTTAATCTGTTTTATTTATTTTCAGTTATTCTCTGACTCTCATTGATGCTTTAGATACATTAGCCATTATGGGAAACTACACAGAATTTCGACGAGTGGCAAAGCTAGTATCAAACATGATTGATTTTGACATTGACATTAATGCCTCCGTGTTTGAAACAAATATAAGAAGTAAGTGCAGTCACTGCAGTATTGTTTTTGAAGGTACACTAGTTTTACCTGATCAACTGGGATCTAATATTGCATATTTAATTATGAAAAAAAGCTAGCATGTTAAATTAAATGGTTTTCCAGTCTTTCATCTCTGAGCGTAACTGATGAAAGTTATTTTAGGAACACGTCATGTACACGTAAATTAGATATCTACATTTTTATTTTTATAAAACAATGGTGGTCAACAATTCTGCCAATATCAAGAAAACCTGTCACATCAAATCATTGAACATAAAAAAGACCATGACATATGAGGTTGGAAATCCAGATCCTGTGTACACATTAAAAAAGAAAATATTTTTCTTGTAACCTACACCAGGTCAGGGGTTTTACTAATCAGTTTTATAAGACCATTGGGTGTAACATAAATGTGACAATAATCTTCTAATATGAATAAAATATACAACCAAATCATGATGGATTGTTAACTGTCCAAACTTCCCTCCTCCCCTCCCCTATGAAGTCTGGTAGTCAAAATAAACATGTAGCTGAAAAAAATGCTGAAAGTGATGATAAACACCAATAACACAATCACACACACCTGTTGTCATGGTCACCAACATATGGTAGTTAGATTTACAACTACCTATGCAATCGGTGCCTATCACCACTAATGTTGCAAGTTCGAATCACACTCATGGCGAGGTGTACTTGATACAACACTATATGATAAAGTTTGTCAGTGACTTGCAACAAGTCAGTGGTTTTCTCAGGGTACTCTGGTTTCCTCCACCAATAAAACTGACCGCCACAATATAACTGAAATATTGTTAAAAGTGGCCTTAAACACCATAACCCTAACCCTATCCTTATTACAAAGGCAACAAAATAAAAGATTTGGGAATTTTCAATATGATACAGGCATCAATTTTAAACAAGCTTCATTTCAACTGAATACTGTACGATATCTATTTATTGGAGTGTTTGCAATGTTTACAAAGTCCTATAATTATATAGCGTTGTTTGGGATGTTGTGCCATTTTGATTCCAACTCCTCACTCTGATAGATCAACGGGGTCAAATCAGATTGTATTTTAACATTGGTGTGATTTTAGAGTTATTGCCCTTTATTGAATTTAATCAAAGGAAACTTGCATTACTGGTATTTAAGTTTTTTTTATGTATTTCAGTGTATGTAAACTTTCATTTTTGGCAATTTATCACATTTGTCTGTAAATTACGAGTGATAATGCTAGTTTTATTATAAAGTGTGTTTAATTTGTACTTTTTAAAAGTAGGCGATATATTATGTACTTATTAGCAGCACTAGTTTTCTCCTCTATCAACAGTTGAATTTTAGAACTATAAAGCTTGAGTTAAGGCTTGAGCTAAAAATAACATTTCAAAATCTAACTACAGTCAAACCAGTATTCAGAGGTCACCTTTGGGACAAAGAAAAAGTGGTCTTTTAAGACAGGTGACCTCTTACAAGAGGTTCAGTTCATATGAACACAAGACAAAGATGACTTTTTTATACAGGTGACTGCTTAATAGAGGTGTATGGGCAGGTTTGACTGTATCTTAAATATCGTAATCCACTGGTAGCAGAGGAAGAATCTACCTGTACATGTGTATAATTTTAAGACCTGTTCCAATACAAGAATGTTCTTAAACATCATTTAACTTTTCAATTACACATTTCTACACACTTTTATTTATATGTAAACTTCTTTATAGTTTTAGGTGGACTTTTATCAGCTCATTTACTTTACAAGAAAACTGGTATGGAATTAGAACCCGGTTGGCCATGCTCTGGACCTTTACTGAGATTGGCTGAAGATGTAGCTAGGAGGATTTTACCAGGTAACTTTATCATATCCGACTTCCATTATGACAACATAATTCTGATGAATTTTATATGTCATATCAAACTATTTTTGTGGCTAGATCATTTTTGTTCATGCTAAAATATACCAGGTAAATTATTCAATTTTGGATCTCCTGTTTAGACCCTTTGGTTTATTTGCCCAAAGACTTTTATATTATTCAGGAGGAGGAATATACATCATAATTGGAAGCCATTTTGTGCCAGTTGAAGGTAAGTTTTTACTTATAGCATGAGTTATTGTAAATCCTGCGAATAATGTATATTTCTCAACTCATGAAGGAAGCTAGACTTTACATAAAAAACAACATCATCTTTCTAAACTATAGGTCAAATCTTTTTTAATTTAAGAAAAAACCTTTGCTCATTTAAAGTCTATGGAATATTTGTCAATTTGTAGAGGTATACCTGATACTTGTTATTAAGAACATATGGGATTAATATTCAAAATAAGTAGTTTAAAGAATAAATTTCTTTATTATTTGATATAAATGTTAATAAATTAGGGGTAGTATAGAATTAAACAATATTTGAAAAAGCAATAGATTAAGCTAACATTTATAATCAAAAGGGCCAGGTGAGGTATCATTGGACACTTGTTGTCTGTAAACCTATCACATTTCAAATCTTAGGAAAAATGAAACCAAACTCATTAGAAATCTCACTTTGACAGTCCTTAATATTATTTATGATTTTCATTTAATTTCAAAATTCAACATGGCTTTCTTGAGTGAAAAATGCCTTCTCGTCGACTTAAGTTCAAATATTTACTCAGAAACCAGACGATGGACTAAAAAGTCACTTAATATTTACCAGTAGTAGGAATATTCCTTATATGAACCTCTATAGAGGTTATTTGTCCACCACTGCCTGGAGGACAAAATTTAATAAAGAATTTGTGACAAAAATATATTTAAGAAATCAGTAACGCACCAAAGGTTCGAAAGCTGAGTTGCGAACATATGGATGGACAATGCCTAGTTATATAATTCTGAACCTTAGTCTTTGCTGTGATATTTATTTATTTTGTTTAGTGCTAGATGTGATCTTGACCTTTGACCCACAAACCTCAAGTTCATGAGACTTGTTCCTCTCAGCATGAGGCATGTGTGTACTTAGTTTCTTGTACTTGAGATATTGTGCGGAAACAAAAAAGTATCAAATTTTTGTTCTATTTTTAGAAGTTGTGACCTTCACCTTTGTCCTACAAACCTCAATATCAATAGACTACCTCCTCTCACCATCAGGCATGTGTGTACCAAGTTTCATTTAGATCCAATATTTCGTTCCTATCAAATTTTTGTTCTATTTTTAGAAGTTGTGACCTTGACCTTTGACCTACAAACCTCAATATCAATAGGCTTCCTCCTCTCACCATCAGGCATGTGTGTACCAAGATTCATTTAGATCCGACATTTCGTTCTTAAGATATCATGCACTGCGGAAACAAAAAAAGTATCTAATTTTGTTCTATTTTTAGAAACTGTGACCTTCACCTTTGTCCTACAAACCTCAATATCAATAGGCTACCTCCTCTCACCATCAGGCATGTGTGTACCAAGTTTCATTTAGATCCAACATTTCGTTCCTATCAAATTTTTGTTCTATTTTTAGAAGTTGTGACCTTGACCTTTGTCCTACAAACCTCAATATCAATAGGCTTCTTCCTCTCACCATCAGGCATATGTGTACCAAGTTTCATTTAGATCCTACATTTTGTTCTTAAGATATCGTGCAGATATCGTGCGGAAATGGAAAAAGTATCAAATTTTTGTTCTATTTTTAGAAGTTGTGACCTTGACCTTTGTCATACGATCCTCAATATCAATATGCTTCCTCCTCTCACCACCAGGCATGTGTGTATCAAGTTTCATTTAGATCAGACATTTCATTCTTAAGATATTGTGCAGAAACGAAAAAGTTGACCCCCGGACGCCCCGTTGCACCGCAACTAGGCTAAAAATGTATTGAACCTAAGCTGTATATGATCATTGGTTGGTCCCTTACAAAGTTGGTATTTTAGTTGGTTAGGACTTTTTTTTAATGTTTTTTTTTTTTATGTGGATTGAAAGTCAAATTTGTTGCCTCAGTAGAAAAGAGGTTAACACAGATCCATTTGGGTAAACATTTGCTCTGAAACTACTGAATCATAAAAACAAATATGACTGAAATATTCCTTGGATGGTCTTGTGCAAAGCATATGTTTTTGATGATTATTACTTCAAGATAGTCCCTTAAAAAGTTTACATTTTTTATATGGATCTGAAATCCAAGATGGCCACTAGCGATGAATATAATTAACATAGGACCCTAAAGAATTTGTTGAAATTATCTCTCGAATATCGTTTAATTATTTGAAAGCAAACTAAGATGAAATTCTCCTTTTTATATAATGGACCTGCACAGTGTTTAGTACATGTACATATAATCATTATGTGTTTTTGTGTTGATGGAAAATCTAAGATGGCCAACATCACAGATCATATTCATCATAGAACCATGTTGGATAATGTATATAGAAAAAAGAGATTCTTCTATGCAAAGCTAAAACCTATTTTGCATCTAAATTATACATGAATGGTACTGGAAATTAGATGGTTCTTTACGTTTTTATTTTTCATGTAGATTGAAAATTTATGGGGGGGGGGGGGGTTATGGTGTATAACGTTTAACGCCACTTTCAACAATATTTCAGTTATATCGTGGCAGTAAGTTTTATTGGTGGAGGAAACCTGAGTACCCGGAAAAAAACCACTGAACTACCGCAAGTCACTGGCAAATTTTATCACATACTGTTGTATCGCCTGAGTGGGATTCAAACTCTCAACGTTAGTGGTGATAGGCACTGATTGCATAGGTAGTTATAAATCTACCATAGGATCACCACCACCACGGCCCCTTAAAAAATTAAGATGGCCACACTATAGCACTTATTTTAACATAATACCCTAGGGAGAAAATGTTTTAAGCATCTCAGAAATTACTGAATCTATTAAAAGTATGAATATAGTCTTCTACGAAGTTTTTGGAGTTTATGCTGATCAGAAAAAAATGGTCACAACTGTCATAAAACTTTTATTTAATTCAAATCATGCATCTCCCACCCCTAGACCTGTTGACCATGATATAGCTTAAAGTAGCACAAAGCAAACATTTAAGGCAATAGGCTTACGTAACCTTAGCCGAGTTTGGCTGCTTACGTAACCTTAGCCGAGTTTGGCTCTCATGTATTGGCCTTTTGGTTTACTAGCTCCCATAGACTTACAATATTTGGCTTTCTAATCTTTTGACTATGAGCATACCTGATGAAGTTTATTCCAGACATGCGTTGTGCATTAAATTAGATATAAATAATAGATTGGTCAATCTATTTATAGATGATTAATACCTGAAAACCTGTACATGTGTAATTATCAAGAGGATATGGCTTAGACCCCAAGTACGATATTGTTTCATGTTGTTTTTCCATGGCAGGGCACAGGTGCTTGTGTAGTCAAAAATATGCTCGCAGGTCCAGCGAGCATATTCTTGATTCTACACAAACGCCTGTGGGCAGGGTCCTGTTTCCATCATCTGTTCTCCATTTATATGACCCAATTTTTTACGATACCGGTATAAAAGCTGTCTGCTTCTGCATCTGACTCTTGATGTCTGTAGCAGTTTGTTTATGCATGATGACTCTATTCTTAGCTGAGAATGGAATCTTTTCAAATTTTAACACAATGATCATTGGCACAAAATAAATGTTGTGATTGATTGTAAATGGAAGTTTTGGCCTCAACAGTTTTTTTAATGAGGCCCAATTGTGCCAATAAGGCTTTCTGTATTGTAAGTTATAACCTGACAGCCCTCCCCCTTTTCTATAAGTCACTTATATATGGGGGTATGCTAAACAACTCTGTGGGTCAAGCCATTGGAATCATCACCAGTACTCAGCACATATCCATTGGCCAGGTAATCTAACAAACGCAGGCTTGATAGAGAATCATATAAGCAACATTTCAGTAAAATTTCAAATGGGTGGTGTCCACAGCAGTGGTGTGATGGCTAGTGTGCTCTGCTTGAGTGTGGTAAATAGTGGGTTTGCATCCCTTTCAGTTCAAGCCAAAGACTATCATAAAATTGGTATTTGCTGCTTTTCCGCCAAGCCTCAGTATTTAAGAAGTTGGAGCAAAGACTGGTTGGCTCGGAATCCGGATAATGTTTCCGAGTGGAGCGTCATGTCTACCCATGGACTCTTGTTTCAGTGAGCTAGCTCTGTAAAAATCCAATTAAGCATGTTGGTCTACTACAAAGCAGACAACATTATCATATCATTGAATGTAACTGGGCCTCACCATGATATAGCTGAAAATTTGCTCATAACAATTACTCATTTAAATTGTTTGGTTGTTCCATAGGAAAATGTGAGTCTATTCCTTTCACTTGATTATAAATGTCACCCATGGCACTTTTCCATAGATAGTGATCTTTAACATCGACTATCAAGACTAAAAATAAATACCAACAATTCCTTTTTAATGGCAAAATATTTTTTTAAATACAATTGCTTAGTAAGAAAGGATCTATGGATATAAATGAACATGAGAGACATATCCAACAATACAAGTAAAGGAATGGCACTTGTATTGCTGTTTCACAGTTACTGATTACACTTGGACACAAATTTATTCAAAGTAAAAGAATAGAGCTTTTATTGCTGTTCTGCATTTCACAGTCACAGTAGGGTCTTCAACAATGAGCAAATCTAACCCTAAAATTAGTGTGAAATGGCACCTAGCCTGCAAAAGGGTATGCACATAGATCTGTGTCAGATATATATTATGTCCCATGGCTCAAAACATCAGCAACTATTACCACAGTGGCACTACTCTGAACAAAGTGCTTAATGATGTCAGAACTTTTTCGTGGTAAGCACCAAATTGGGAACTTTCCTATTGCTTCACCAGCCTTATAGGATTAATGTTATTTGGAAGAATTTCTCTTTTTATGCCATCCTTAAATAAATACTTTGTTCAATGTAAAACGACTTACAATGTTGAAGTGATTTAATAGGTACAATGTAGGTAGGCCAATTATAAAAATTCTTTCTAAAATCTTACTATAATACAATAATTATTAAGGCAAAATAAAAATTCTTGTGTTTCCGACCAACGTTATTGAAAAGAAAATAGGGTAGGTAAGGTAGGCAAAACATTTTACCTAGGGCTAGGTTTTACTGGACCTAACTTGAACAGTGATTGTCCAAAAATAGCAATAAACACTTTAGGACAGGCACTAAAAATTATCGTTGATAGGGTTAGCAGAAACACACTTATTTTTTTTTGTTGGCCTAATCTCTAAAAAACAAAACAAAAAATTTCTTTGCAATTCCTAATAAAAAAATTGGGTAACCCTGGGCAATTTTGATAGGTTGAACGGTTAGTCGGGAACTTACAAAAAACGAAACAATTTTTATGGATGGCCTGGCATATGATTGGTTATCTCATTATTGAGACAACCACATATACCAATAATAATCTAATGTTCTGATATGTTCAGCTGAAATAATTTTGCATTGTCCGAACTGCCTTTAGAATTAGAGCAGCCTACATAGAGTTGTCCTGCTGTGTTGAAGCACATAGACATCGGAAATATAATCCCCATGTCACTTGTTTCAAAGATCATTATCAAAAGTCCTGAATTGTTCAAAAAATGTAACGTGTTTGTGTACATGTCAGACAAAATGACATTGTCTGCTCCTGTTGCTACGATACGTTCCGGTTTAAGTACACCTCTTTTCGTATTGGTGTCGGAGGAACCTGTATACAGATGTAGGAGCTCACCGTTCTGTGATAAGACCACCACTCTACCGATACTGTCGTTGGATAATCTGTCAACTACAAAAATATTACCATTCCTGGTACTAGTTATGTCAAGAGGATATGAAAATAAAGGTTTGCCGTTCTTGTCAAGATCCATTATGATCTCATTAACACCTTCCTTGTCCATCATAATTACGACCCGCCTTCCTGTGACGGGGAATGCTGGTCCTTTGCTCCAACCTCCTACCAACATTTTTCCGTCACTTGTTATATGTAGAGATATTGGTTGTAACGGGTGAATACTATATTTAGAATCTTCAGGTGTTTCAGATGCATTAATCTGTTTCAGTTTTGCTCCATTAGTAACGAGGATAACGTTATTAGTTGGAGAAACTGCCATACCAAATATGTCAAGATTTACATTTGCGATCACCTTCAGACGATTTCCTTCAAATTTAACATATTGCAACACCCCTTGTGTAGTGCAAGATATCCACAATGAATTGTCAGACATTATGGATAAATAGTGAACCTGTTGAACGTCAGTGACAAATTGCTTGGCAAGTTTCACATCTGTTTTATTGGAAACGTTTCTAAATGATCCTACGTTGTATATGGTAATCTCCCCTGGAAGAAACTTCGGCATGGTTTCAAAAGTCGCCAGATCCAACGGTATAAATGTTTCATTCATAGCTTTGTCTAACTGTGCATCCTTTTTAAAAAATTGAGCTGCCTCTCCAGAAGTTTTCATATCTTCAACACGAGCATTGTATTTTTTCAACTGTTTCTTCATTATTATTATTCTATTTTGTTCTGTTTGTATGGGATCCTCTAATGTTTGCCACTTCTGATCAACTTTTTTCAGGAGATTTTCAGATAATTCATCGATTGCTTTTTTCAATGCCATTTTATGGTCGTTAATAGCCGCATGTAATTCTTTACAGTTTGAACTTTCGGCTTCTTGTTTTTCATTTATTAACATTTCACCTGCATCGAGTTCATTTATAACCGATTGCATTCGTTTTTGTCCTTGTTTGAGGTTTTCTTCTTTTATTTCATAGCCTGTACGAATTTCCACTAATTCATGTCCATTGTGGATCTTTGACACACAGACAGGACAGACTAAATTGTCGCACTTTTTACAAAATAAGCAACTGTATTGTCCACTGTGCTCCTCACATTTTATGCTACTGAAATCCAACTCTGTAGAATGCTCTCCGACCTCCCTGATATTCAGAACTTTGTGATCTCTAGCGTTTCTTATATTAGGGTGTATTTTTTCTTTACATCTGTCACACATAAGTAAATCACATTCATAGCATTTCCAGTTTATTTTTGTCTCGGTTTCACATAACTTACAAGAAACAGGAGCTTGTAACTTTGACGCCATGTTGTGTGTGTAGATGTCTATATTTACTTACCTATCATTATCAAGGTTAAAGGTTACAATATCTGGATCTGTACCAGTATGAGCCGAGGTTTTAATCTAGGGCACTGAACAGATTTGATATCCTATCATATACAGGGGTCCAAATTAGCGGTCGCCCAGTCGCCCATGGCAACCAAAATGTCATCTTGGCGACTTGAAAACGTAGAAAGATAGCCCAGCTGGCTTTTAAAAATTCCAGTATCCCTGTATCCCTAAACTATCGTTTGTCCATTTGTATCGTGATCGTTTTTCTGTTACCTGTTCAACCGAAATGTTTCTAACTCAAAGGAACATCAGTTATGGCTTTTCAAACAGGGAACCAGAATGCGCAGTTTATTGAATAATCCTCCGGCTAAGGAGCACTGTAAATTTCCAAAGTTCAAAACATACCAGTGCGGTCGTAAAGCTTACGGAAGGATTCAAGAAAAGGTGATTTTTTTTTTATTTTGTAATTAATTAATTGTTATTGTTTAGATCATAGTAGATTCTATGTCGTTGATATATTAAAATGTACCAAAACACAGAATTCAATCGAGACAATTCCGGAATTGTTTTTTTATCTTTAATCTTTTATCAACATCCGTGTTAAGTCTATCGAAAATTAAAGTTAGCAGTTAGTGATGTGGAATTATGTATCGGGGGGTCAAGCCTCCCAGTGAATCTGAAAAGAAAAAAAGGAAGTTTGAAAGTAACAAAGAGTACTACAAGGCCTTAGGGGTATGATACTCACACAAATTAAGATAATGAGACCATACTACTATTCTGGTAGTTGATTTTTTTTTAAATCAAGAAAAATGTACCAAATGTTTATATATTGGGGAAAATCCACTTTTTCAACTAGTTTTATTTCTTTCAAAAATGTGTGTAAAATGCAGGATTTGGCTTAAAAAAATTTCTTGGGGGAACGGGAGGAGGAATAACCCCACAACTCCCTAGCGGCCCTCGCCATTTTCACCTGGGCTACTGCTTTTTAATCTGGGCTAGCAGTCTCAAAATTTCAGTAGCCCAGTTGGCTATTATGCACAAAAAGTTAACTGGGACCCTGATATACTAGATCTTTTTAACAAATTCTATAATTTTGTAAAGTGAGGGGATTTTTTCATTTAATATACGGTACACAATACACCCCATCTTAAAATTTTCAACGGCGGTGATCGTAGTAAAACGTAATTTTTAGAATTAAAATTATTTTTTGTTAAATAAATACCTACCATAATAAAATTTAGATATACATCCACTAGCAGCTGACATGAACCGGAAACACAAAAAACTGATGACCTCTACTCTAACTTGGAGCAAGCGCACCCTATTTCTTTATCACTTTTCCAATCCAAAACAGACTAAAAAAGGGGATGAAGGGGAGGTGGGTGGGACCTCTAATTTATTATGGTAGGTATTTATTTAACAAAAAATAATTTTAATTCTAAAAAGTACGTTTTTATAACAATAAATACGCTACCATAATAAAATTTAGATAGCAGAATTTATCGTAGCGCTGAATCCCCTAAAAGTATTAACTAGTAGGAGGAAAAATTACTTTTTGCGCTGAAACTAAAGGCCCCAAAGAATAGAGGTTGTCAGTATGTTGTGGCAAAGAACGAAGGTAATGATAATAGAAAGTATTATCCGACCACCAAAATCCTGCAGATAAAATTTCTGTCAAGGAGACAGAATTAGAAATACTCCAAGAAGAGGCTATTGCCCTAACTTCATTGGCTTTAACCTGGTTTCTAGGTAAAGTAATTCCTGAAGACTTATATGCCAACATGACAGTATTGCAAATCCATGAAGAAATGGCTTTTGCAGTAATGTCATTTTTTCCTTGTTTAATAGGAACAAAAAGCCTGTTTGGATCCTTAGACCTTACTCCAAAAGCTGTGTCCAAATACTTTAATAAAGCCTCAGTATTTAAGAAGTTGGAGCAAATACTGGTTGGCTCGGAATCCGGATAATGTTTCCGAGTGGAGCGTCATGTCTACCCATGGATTCTTGTTTCAGTGAGCTAGCTCTGTAAAAATCCAATTAAGCATGTTGGTCTACTACAAAGCAGACAACATCATCATATCATTGAATGTAACTGGGCATCACCATGATATAGCTGAAAATTTGCTCATAACAATTACTCATTTAAATTGTTTGGTTGTTCCATAGGAAAATGTGAGTCTATTCCTTTCACTTGATTATAAATATCACCCATGGCACTTTTCCATAGATAGTGATCTTTAACATCGACTATCAAGACTAAAAATAAATACCAACAATTCCTTTTTAATGGCAAAATATTTTTTTAAATACAATTGGTTAATAAGAAAGGATATATGGATATAAATGAACATGAGAGACATATCCAACATTACAAGTAAAGGAACGGCACTGTTATTGCTGTTTCACAGTTACTGATTACACTTGGACACAAATTTATTCAAAGTAAAAGAATAGAGCTTTTATTGCTTTTCCACATTTCACAGTTACTGTAGGGTCTTCAACAATGAGCAAATCTAACCCTAAAATTAGTGTGAAACGGCACCTAGCCTGCAAAAGGGTATGCACATAGATCTTTGTCAGATATATATTTTGTCCCATGGCTCAAAACATCAGCAACTATTACCACAGTGGCACTACTCTGAACAAAGTGCTAAATGATGTCAGAAATTTTTCCTGGTAAGCACCAAATTGGGAACTTTCCTATTGCTTCACCAGCCTTATAGGATTAATGTTAATTGTTATTTGGAAGAATTTCTCTTTTTATGCCATCCTTAAACAAATACTTTGTTCAATGTAAAACGACTTACAATGTTGAAGTGATTTAATTGGTACAATGTAGGTAGGCAAATTATAAAAATTCTTTCTAAAATCTGACTATAATACAATAATTATTAAGGCAAAATAAAAATTCTTGTGTTTCCGACCAACGTTATTGAAAAGAAAATAGGGTAGGTTAGGTAGGCAAAACATGTTTACCTAGGTTTTACTGGACCTGACTTGAACAGTGATTGTCCAAAAATAGACACTTTAGGACAGGCACTAAAAATTATGGTTGATAGGGTTAGCAGAAACACACTTATTTTTGTTGTTGACCTAATCTCTTAAAAACAAAACAAAAAATTTCTTTGTAATTCCTAATAAAAATTTTGGGCAACCTTGGGCAATTTTGATAGGCTGAACGGTTAGTCGGGAACTTACAGAAAACGAAACAATTTTTATGGATGGCCTGGCATATGATTGGTTATCTCATTATTGAGACAACCACATATACCGATAATAATCTAATGTTCTGATATATTCAGCTGAAATAATTTTGCATTGTCCGAACTGCCTTTAGTATTAGAACACCCTACATAGAGTTGTCCTGCTGTGTTGAAGCACATAGACATCGGAAATAGAATCCCCATGTCACCTGTTTCAAAGATCATTATCAAGTGTCCTGAATTGTTCAAAAAATGTAACGTGTTTGTGTACATGGCAGACAAAATGACATTGTCTGCTCCTGTTGCTACCATACGTAACGGTTTAAATACACCTCTTTTCGCATTGGTGTCGGAGGAACCTGTATACAGATGTAGGAGTTCACAGTCCTGTGATAAGACCACCACTCTACCGATACTGTCGTTGGATAACCTGTCAACTACAAAAATATTACCATTCCTGGTACTAGTTATGTCAAGATGATATGAAAATAAAGGTTTGCCGTTCTTGTCAAGATCCATTATGATCTCATTAACACCTTCCTTGTCCATCATAATAACGACCCGCCTTCCTGTGACGGGGAATGCTGGTCCTTGTCTCCTACCTCCTACCAACATTTTTCCGTCACTTGTTATATGTAGAGATATTGGTTGTAACGGGTGAATTCTATATTTAGAATCTTCAGGTGTTCCAGATGCATTAATCTGTTTCAGTTTTGCTCCACGAGTAACGATGATAACGTTATTAGTGGGAGAAACTGCCATATCATATATGTCAAGATTTACACTTGCGATCACCTTCAGACGATTTCCTTCGGTTTTAACATGTTGCAACACCCCTTGTGTATTGCAAGATATCCACAATGAATTGTCAGACATTATGGATAAATAGGTAACCTGTTGAACGTCAGTGACAAATTGCTTGGCAAGTTTCACATCTGTTTTATTGGAAACGTCTCTAAATGATCCTACGTTGTATATGGTAATCTCCCCTGGAAGAAACTTCGGCATGGTTTCAAAAGTCGCCAGATCCAACGGTATAAATGTTTCATTCATAGCTTTGTCTAACTGCGCATCCTTTTTAAAAAATTGAGCTGCATCTCCAGAAGTTTTCATATCTTCAACACGAGCATTGTATTTTTTCAACTGTTTCTTCATTATTATTATTCTATTTTGTTCTTTTTGTATGGGATCCTCTAATGTTTGCCACTTCTGATCAACTTCTTTCAGGAGATTTTCAGATAATTCATCGATTGCTTTTTTCAATACCATTTTATGGTCGTTAATAGCCGCATGTAATTCTTTACGGTTTGAACTTTCGGCTTCTTGTTTTTCATTTATTAACATTTCACCTGCATCGAGTTCATTTATAACCGATTGCATTCGTTTTTGTCCTTGTTTGAGGTTTTCTTCTTTTATTTCATAGCCTGTACGAATTTCCACTAATTCATGTCCACTGTGGATCTTTTACACACAGACAGGACAGACTAAATTGTCACACTTTTTACAAAATAAGCAACTGTATTGTCCACTGTGATCCTTGCATTTTATGCTACTGAAATCCAACTCTGTAGAATGCTCTCCGACCTCCCTGATATTCAGAACTTTGTGATCTCTAGCGTTTCTTATATTAGGGTGTATTTTTTTTTTACATCTGTCACACATAAGTAAATCACATTCATAGCATTTCCAGTTTATTTTTGTCTCGGTTTCACATAACTTACAAGAAACAGGAGCTTGTAACTTTGACGCCATGTTGTGTGTGTAGATGTGTATATTTACTTCCCTATCATTATCAAGGTTAAAGGTTATCTAGATCTGTACCAGTATCTTTAATCTTTTATCAACATCCGTGTTAAGTCTTTAGCAGTTAGTGATGTGGAATTATGTATCGGGGGGGGGGGGGGGGTCAAGCCTCCCAGTAAATCTGAAAAGAAAAAAAGGAAGTTTGAAAGTAACAAAGAGTACTACAAGGCCTTAGGGGTATGATACTCACACAAATTAAGATAATGAGACCATACTACTATTCTGGTAGTTGATTTTTTTTTAAATCAAGAAAAATGTACCAAATGTTTATATATTGGGGAAAATCCACTTTTTCAACTAGTTTTATTTCTTTCAAAAATGTGTGTAAAATGCAGGATTTGGATTAAAAAAAAATTCTTGGGGGGATGGGAGGAGGAATAACCCCCCAACTCCCTAGCGGCCCTCGCCATTTTCACCTGGGCTATCCGTTCAACGTCAGAGGGCAATGCATACGGAAAACAGCGGATTTGCTTCTCCAACTCTGGGTCAGCACATTTCCACGTTTCGTGGCTATCGGATTTTATTTTCTATCAGAAACCCTTATATAAATCGCTTCACCAATCATTTTTCTATTCATTCATAACCATCTTACCCTCAGAAAGTGGTGCTACACTCCATTACAGCACGATTTTGCCTTAGATCCTATGATTCCGCCATTTGTCTTCCATTTTTCAAATATTTGTCACGTGACTACGAGAAAACCACGATTACGCAATGTATCATGGGAGATGATTTGCATATAAACAAACAAACAAATATTTGTATTGCCAATCATACACGACTGTTAAGGCAGAACAATTAACATAAAATTTAATACAGTTGATTATATTGATTGGTAATGATTTTAACAGCAATAGTGAATTACAGATAACCATAAGAAAAGAAAAATGATGTAGTACCTTGTCCAAAAAAGGGGGACGTAACACATGCTCTTTCCGAAGCCCATTGGCAACACTCTGCCATTGAATCTTTTCTTTCCAACACATTCTGTATTATTTCCTTCTGCTCTGCTTTGATCTATAGATGGACTGTTTGTCCTGTAGAATACGCTTAAATGTATGGTCTTACATGTGATTTGAATGTTGTTTACGTATGCAAATAATGCTCAAATAATTTGGTTCGCTGAATTAAGTAGCTCCCATCATGCAATGCGTTACTGTTATCATTCAGTTAGTATCGCGAGATCACGTTTGTAGATTCGAAAATGGAAGTCAAATGGCGGAATAATAGGATCTAAGGCAAAATCGTGCTGTAATGGAGTGTAACACCACTTTCTGAGGGTAAGATGGTTTTGAATGAATAGAAAAATGATTGGTGAAGCGATTTATATAAGGGTTTCTGATAGAAAATAAAATCCGATAGCCACGAAACGTGGAAATGTGCCGATCCTAGAGCTGGTAAGGCAAATCCGCTGTTTTCCGTATATATTACCCTCTGACGTTGAACGGCTACAGCAACTTTATAAATGCCGTTAAACGACAGAGGAATCTCGGACTACCTGGGCTACTGCTTTTTAATCTGGGCTAGCAGTCTCAAAATTTCAGTAGCCCAGTTGGCTATTATGCACAAAAAGTTCATCTGGGACCCTGATATACTAGATCTTTTTAACAAATTCTAATTTTGTAAAGTGAGGGATTTTTTTCTTTTAATATACGGTACACAATACACCCATCTTAAAATTTTCAACGGCGGTGATCGTAGTAATATGAGTTTCGTTTTTGGTTTGAAAGTGAAAGTTAAAGATTTGACTGAGGACCAAATTTACGTTCTTGATTTGAATAAAGATTTGACTAAGGACCAAATTTACGTTCTTGATTTAAATCGCAGATAATGCAACTGTTCGTTTTAATCCTTTTCAAGCCTTTAGAAGGGTCATCTTGTGATGATATATATCAGATTAATGTATAATTAAACTGAAGATAATAGATGAAAGATACGATACATTTTTTTCGTAGTTTTGAAAAAAGGTTATCCCGACGTACAGGGTATGTGCAATGACATGCAAAAATAGTATCTCCAGCTTTATTAGAGACATATAAAACAATTTATTAAATATATGTCTCAGGTGCCACAAAACAGAGTCAACTAGTCAACAGCTTGAATAACGATTTAACCAAGATGACTATCTAGCCGTTCAAGTGGTAACAGGTCAAAAACGCCCTCACTATTTACCAAAAAAAGTCCACTCCAAAAGTCTTTACCTGACGGATTGTGTTATTACAAGAATGTTCAGATCTACTGCATATCTTTCACAATGCCCTTGATCAAAGACGTCCTTGCCTTGATGGACACTTCACAAATAAACAAATAAAAAGTACGGATTTTTCGCAACCTTTTGATTTCATGCAAGCATCACCGATAAGCATTTTGAATTTTACTGAATTATTAATGAAATCCCTGAAAATTCCTACTCCACTACGTACGTCTCTATGACACTACACTGGCACTAGACGTTGTGTCAATATGAATATAATATAATCAATGGGCAGAAAATTTATATATATTGGACACTATTTTCTGCCCATTGATTATGTTATATTCATATTGACACAACGTCTAGTGTCTGTGGACACTATATGGAAAAGCTAGATCTAAAATATCTGTCCTTGGATTAGGAATAAGTAGCTGTGGAACCGTAACACTTTCAAGGTCTATTTTTCTTAATTTCTTTTTTTTGTGACCATAATAATTTTGTCTGAATTGTCTCTATTTTCAAATAATTGTGTTACTGTCGTTTTCAAAATTTTCACGATGTCTAACATCCTTAAATATTCGTTAGTTATTATTATTATTATTGAATAATTACAAAACTTGGGGATCCTGTTCATGGCGAGGTGTACTCGATAAAGCATTGTGTGATCAAAGTTTGTCAGTGACTTGCGACAGGTCGGTGAATTTCTCCGGGTACTCTGGTTTCCTCCCCCAATAAAACTGACCGCTACGATATAACTGAAATATTGTTGAAAGTAGCGTTAAACACCATAACCCTAACCCCCCGTCAATGTGAACTGATTTACTCAAAATTATATATATACTGTATATATCAAACATCATAGGTACCCGATTTGTGGACCCCCCCCTTTTTTTTCTTTTTTTTTTATTCATCACTTTTGTGGGACGTTTTCATTTTAAACAGTATTGAACAACTTCAAACATTACCAAAAACTCAATCCGAGATCGATATAAGGCCATTTCTAAAGACACAAAAACCCTCGATCTTCTCCTCTGTTTTTAGAAATGGCCTTATATCGATCTTGGATTGAGTTTTTGGTAATGTTTGAAGTTTTTCAACACTGTTTATAATGAAAACGTCCCACAAAAGTGATGAATTAAAAAAAAAATTAAAAAGGGGGGGTCCACAAATCATGTACCTATGTCAAACATATGTACATGTATATGGAAATATCAATTGTTGCTACATTTGTTAACAATTGTGACAATTTACATCAAAAGTATACAATTTACTTCACCCGGATTATTACAACCCCCCTCTCTACTTATATCATCATAGTTGAAGGTTTTTCAAAACACTTTAAGGATTGCTTTGGCTATATAGGTAGAGTAATAGTGACAGCATTTGTCCTTTTGTATTACTGGGTGAATTTACTATGAAAAGTTGAGAGGGATTTTACAGTGGAAAGTTATATACACTGGCGATCGCCAACAGTTATGACGTGACTTGAAAGGTATAATAGTGAAGGGTCGACTGGAACATCATTGACTACAATACAACATTGTTAATTTACAACTGCTGGGATGATTCCCACATTTAATAGGTAAAATACCAACGTATCACAAATAGAAGACAGCACCACGTACAACTGTCTTCTATACGTTGTCTCCCAACAATGAACAGCTGAATCTTCGGAAAACTGTATTCGTTTGAATGAAAACGTAGATATCTGTTACTAATTTAGTGTGTGGACACTTTTCTGGAATAACCTTCATCAGGTACACTCAGGTGGCCTCTTATATTGTAGAAAAGATTGGAAAGCCAAATAATTTAAAAGTCTTTGGCGAGCAACAAAACCAAAGGACGTAATTGTAAAATGGGCTAAACTTACAAATGTTCGAGGGAGGAGAATCTTAGTTTTAATAATAATGACATTATTTAGGTAATGTCAATCTCAGTCATAAATGTATCTATATATAATATACCATGTTAATACTGAAACGCTGACTATTGGGCGAATGATATCATCGAGGATTACCGCTAAGAAGTCCATTAGCAGAGGTATCGAACCAGTAACATCAGTCATTGAAACATAAATACATGTAGATATACTGATATATGCATGATATTTTTTGTTTAATTATTGTATGTTCTCTTTACAGCCTTTGACACACAAACTGGAATGCCATATGGTACAGTTAACCTGAAACATGGTGTTCCTAAAGGGGAGACAACTGTTACATGTACTGCAGGTGTAGGAACATTTCTGATAGAGTTTGGCACATTGAGTCGATTAACAGGAGATCCGGTTTTTGAAAGAGTAGCAATAAGGGCATTGAGATCTCTGTGGAATACAAGATCTAAAATTGGCTTGGTAATTAATATTGGAACATTAGTCCCCTTATAAGGCCACCCCTTCTGCAATGAAAGTGTCCTTATTAGAAGGGTGGTCTCTCTTGAGAGGGACAATTTACCAAAAAAAATCTCTTAGTGCATCTGAAATCTGGTCTGATAAGAGAGGTGGCCTTTGGTGAGAGAGGCCTTATAAAAGAGGTGGCCTTTGGAGAGAGGGGCCTTATAAGAGAGGTGGCCTTTGGTGAGAGGGGACTGATAAGAGAGGTGGCCTTTGGTGAGAGGGGACTGATAAGAGAGGTGGCCTTTGGTGAGAGTGGTCTGATAAGAGAGGTGGCCTTTGGTGAGGGGGGGCCTTATAAGAGAGGTGGCCTTTGGTGAGAGGAGCCTGATAAGAGAGGTGGCCTTTGGTGAGAGGGGCCTGATAAGAGAGGTGGCCTTTGGTGAGAGGAGCCTTATAAGAGAGGTGGCCTTTGGTGAGAGGAGCCTTATAAGAGAGGTGGCCTTTGGTGAGAGGGGCCTAATAAGAGAGGTGGCCTTTGGTGAGAGGAGCCTTATAAGAGAGGTGGCCTTTGGTGAGAGTGGCCTGATAAGAGAGGTGGCCTTTGGTGAGAGGAGGCTTATAAGGGAGGTGGCATTTGGTGAGAGGAGCCTTATAAGAGAGGTGGCCTTTGGTGAGAGGAGGCTTATAAGAGAGGTGGCCTTTGGTGAGAGGAGCCTTATAAGAGAGGTGGCCTTTGGTGAGAGGGGCCTGATAAGAGAGGTGGCCTTTGGTGAGAGGAGGCTTATAAGAGAGGTGGCCTTTGGTGAGAGGAGCCTTATAAGAGAGGTGGCCTTTGGTGAGAGGAGCCTTATAAGAGAGGTGGCCTTTGGTGAGAGGAGCCTTATAAGAGAGGTGGCCTTTGGTGAGAGGAGCCTTACAAGAGAGGTGGCCTTTGGTGAGAGGAGCCTTACAAGAGAGGTGGCCTTTGGTGAGAGGGGCCTTACAAGAGAGGTGGCCTTTGGTGAGAGGAGCCTTACAAGAGAGGTGGCCTTTGGTGAGAGGAGCCTTTGGTGAGAGGAGCCTTACAAGAGAGGTGGCCTTTGGTGAGAGGAGCCTTACAAGAGAGGTGGCCTTTGGTGAGAGGAGCCTTATAAGAGAGGTGGCCTTTGGTGAGAGGAGCCTTACAAGAGAGGTGGCCTTTGGTGAGAGGAGCCTTACAAGAGAGGTGGCCTTTGGTGAGAGGGGCCTTACAAGAGAGGTGGCCTTTGGTGAGAGGAGCCTTATAAAAGAGAGACTACTGTATTAATTGTTTGTCTTCTTATTTACTAGTATTTTAATTGTTTTGTGCATTCTTTGGAATTGCATTGGTTATCAATTTGATTGCTCAAGGAATTTTTTCAAATCTCGGTATCATTTCTTTCAGTGTCCACGATTTTTCATAATTTTTAAGATTGACAACAACTTGAAAATAAGATAGATAAATCAATAAAATGACAAAATAACCATCTCAGATCAACAGAAATTTGCTTAATTAGATGTAATTAAGCATCATTTGCTGGCCAAGCTCATGAATTATTCATGACCTATTGACCCAGATTTATCAAAACAAAGACATGCATGATGTCGTAAGCAGTTTATTTAACCTATCTTTAGACTAAAATGTATAATTCATACATGTTTAAGGATAAATTAGTTATACTTACCTATAAGAACACAATTTATCATTCAAAACTCAAATTATTAGCCATTTTTGTAATAATTTTAGTTTGTAAACAACATACGCTGTTTCAAACCGATTCCGCGCGTGCGCAGTTCATCATACAGAGTTATCTTGATTGACTTGAATTAGAATAGCCCAGACACAAATTGCTTGCTAACACATTTCCCCCGAAATATTTCGTGAAAACCACTTTTCAGTGTTTTTGGCTGTTTTAGATGAATTTTTACTCACATAAGTTTGGGAGAACAAATCTGATTTAAAAAATTTGACAAAATCGTAGACACTGTCACTTTAAGCATATCAAACCCAAGCTATACAATGTTGTGTTTGTACCATGATTGGAAATTTGAATTGGGCTCCATGGGACTTCATTATGTCTCTGTGAACATTTCCCAAGTATATTGTTTGAACTGGACTCCATAGAACTTCATTATGTCTCTGTGAACATTTCCCAAGTATATTGTTGATTGTCAACTTAGAATTATAGATGTTATCTATGGAAAGTGGAAATCTGTTGACTGGTATTTCTTATTACTGTGTAGGTTGGTAACCATGTGGATGTGAGTACAGGGAAGTGGACAGCTGTGGACTTCGGTATAGGTGGAGGAGTGGATTCATACTTTGAATACCTGGTTAAAGGAGGCATAATGTTTAACATTCCAGAACTTATTGACATGTTCCATGGTTGGTATAATAATCTTGTTTATTCTGGCAGTATCTTGTTTTTTTTCTGTTCTGTTTATATCCCTCCAATTTCTGGAGCACCACTCCAAGGAGTGTACCTGAAGCAACTGTTGAATACTGTGAAATAATTAGTAATCATGGGGTTCTAATTTTAGTGGAATTTGTGGTTCACTTAAACTACGAAAATTAAAATCCAACGAAATACAACAATTTTTCCATTGATTGGTGCCTGTAACATTTGAAACCACGATTTTTAGACCCCATGGATCAATGTATTTTGTAGAAAACAGGAAAGTTGGTGCCAATGAATAAAAGTGTTTTCACAGTACTTCTGTAGCAACTGTATGCATGTGCAGGATTAATTTACGACATAACAATTTGTTAATTGAATTCTAGTGATATGTAACTTGTGAATCAGCTTAGTTAACAGTAATCTGTCTATATTATAATAAACCCTCCATCTCTTCATGTCTTAAAATAATCTATTCACAACCGGTCTTCCATACACAATATAGCTGAAATACTGTTAAAGTTGGCATGAAACACCAATCAATCAATCAATCCATCATTGAGTTATAATCATAATGCCGACCAGTTTTCTGTTGTCTCCAACAAATCACCACTTACATAGTCACAGGAGGCCGCCATGGCCGTAATCGTATGGTAGTTAAACATCATCAAACAAACAAACAAACATATATAGTCACATTATAAAAGTTCCAACTGCAAAATTTTCTCCATAATGAAGAAAACGATGTCATTTCATGAAACATTTTAAAGTTTTACCATATGGAAACAAAGCAGTGTTTTTGTCTTTAGATGTACTCTGTTTGTCAGACAGTATCAAACTGTGCCTGACGTAGCCCTCACCACTAAAGGTGTGAGTTCGAATCCCACTCAAAAGAGGTGTACTCGATACAACATTATGTGATAAAGTTTGTCAGTGACTTGCGGCAGGTTGCAGGTTTTCTCTGGGTACTCTGGTTTTCTCCACCAATAAAACTGACCTCCACGATATAACTGAAATAATGTTGAAAGTGGAGTTAAACACCATAACCATGATGTAGTCCTTTATTTTCCATTTAGATATGATTTGTCAAGGTTATATTTTGATTTTTGTGGGCCATTGATGCATGTTTCATTTTATTTGTATTATAGTTTTTAGGCCTTGTGCAAACCTACTATTTTGTATGGTCTTATTATATCTTACAGAATATCATACTGCAATCAAGAAGTTCCTGAAGAGAGATGACTGGTACATGTGGGCCAACATGCAGAAAGGGGGAATAACTCTACCAATGTTTACATCACTAGATGCCTATTGGCCTGGAATACTGGTATAAAAATTACACAAAAATATTGCATTTCATTTATGACGACGAAAAGAAATACATGTGTTTCTGAAAACATTCTTGATTAAAAAATAGGGTAGGTAGGTAGGAAAAAAATATAATCGGCTGTTTAAATTCTTATGTAGGTTATTCAGGACAAGAATCTGACGTTTACAGTTCTTATTAAAAAATGGCAAAATAAATATTAGAGTAGACACTAAAATTTAGGGTCAGTAGAGTTAGCAGAAACACTGGTATTTTTGGTATGTGGCTTTATGTCAAAATCAGCTTTGATTTTTTAAATCCTCATTTCGTAAAGTTTTTCAAACTAATGGATGACGTTTTTCCACACAGCTTGATATAAATTTATTTAGTTAAATATTGGCTTTCTATCAATACAGGTGTTTGCATTTATAACACTCGTATTGCAATAGTTTATTATACGGTAGAAGTATTAACCTGACAACTACAAAGGGTTATGGTGTTTAACGCCACTTTCAATTAGTGGTGTTCCGATATTCGATTATGATCGAAAATATTCAGTTATTTGAAATTCAACGACAATCGATTATAATTTTTCAAAATTGATCATCTCGTACTTTTCCAGAAATACGATTTGTCAGAATCTGTTTTATATTTAGAAATATATGTCTTGCATACGTTTGTAAGAGCCAGATAATTATCCTTTTCAAAGTTTAAAACTGACATAGACTCATCAAGGTTATGGAGTCTAGCACATGTTTTATGATAATAAACTACAATTATGAGTGATTATCAACTACATTTGAACCTAGCAAAACATATTTTCAGTTAGCTTCTTTAACAAACAACACATTCCAATTATAATCAAAAATCTAATCAGTGAAAAGCATCTGATTATTCTGATTAATCAATTATTATTTTTCTAGCCGATTCCCAACACCACTTTCAACAATATTTCAGTTATATCGTGGCGGTCAGTTTTATTGGTGGAGGAAGCCGGAGTGCCTGGAGAAAACCACCGACCTGTCACAAGTCACTGACAAACTTTATCACATAATGTTGTATCGAGTACACCTCGCCTGAACGGGATTCAAACTCACAAATTTAGTGGTGATAGGCACTGATTGCATAGGTAGTTGTAAATCCAAATACCATATGATCACGACCACGACGGCCCCCCAAGTTATATGGTTCAGCATGAACTGAAATTAACACCAAAACAAAGATATTTCAATTTTGTCCTTACCTATATATATGTGGAACTATGAAAACCTCTATTAAATGCTATCTCATCGTGCAATGGACCAATCAAAAAGGAGCAATTTGTTGTTGTCTTTAGAAAAAAAAATGAATACAAAATACAAAATGAATATCATAAAATAACAATTCATCCCACAAGTTGAGAGCAATATTCAATCATAAGAGAAAAGAAACAATTTAAATTTTTGTAAAAATTCTGAAATTTTCTCAATTTTGTTTTTGCAGAGTATGCTTGGTGAAACTGATCAAGCTATGAAGACAATACATAACTTTCATCAGGTGTGGAAACAGTACGGATTTACACCTGAATATTATAACATACCTAAAAATGAGGCTCACAAAGGGAGAGAAGGATATCCATTGAGACCTGGTATGGAATTATTTAAGGAATATTTGAAATTTTTTAACAGGTTATATGATATAACCTGGATTGGTGAAGCGGTTTATGAAAAGAGTAAGCTGTTCCAAACCAGGTTATAAAAGTATAACCTGTTCAAATATTTTAAATATTCCTTACAATTTAATTTTTACAACAAAATTTAATGATTCCTCGATTTTAATTACGATTATTTTATGTGACTATTTGAATTTGTCGTTGTCGAATGAATATGTTGGTGACGTCACAATACCAACCCAGGTTATCAAGTATAACCAAAATTTTATCCATGCAGATCAGCCAATCAGATTGCAGTATTCAAATCAAATTAAATTAAAACAAAATATCATAAGAATACATTATCATTTTGATAATACAGTGAAACCTGTCTAAACAGAACCTCCTCGGAACCTACTTTTGTGTTCAGAATAGACAGGTGTTCAGTTTATATAGGTTAAAATAACAAAGATTTCCTTCATGATGACTTTATTTAAAGTGTGTTTTATTCAGGGTTTCAGTTTATTCAGGGTTTGGTTAATACATGTTTCACTGTATATAAGATTCTTGTTATTTTTCTGGAATTATTTACATTTTTAGGCGAGATTTTTTTTAAATTCCGTTTCTTCCATAATTGGATAATCTCGTCGCCATAGACTGGAGTTATTGCTTTATTCAGGATGTCTGAAAATTCTTTATTCATTCATAAATAACTTATTATGATGAGCATTTTTCAAAACAATGCATTAACATTGTATGAAAAATTGAAACGTTAAAATTTTGTAAATTTTCATTTTTTGACCCATTAATAAATGAAAACAATAAAAAGAAATATCAATCAGGGACAATCCTCAAAAATGTGTTACCCTTAAATCAGGTACATATATTGTATATAAAGCATTTCTCTAAATATTGCTAGGGGCCGTTGTGGCCGTGATCGTATGATAGTTGGATTAAATCAGTGCCTATCACCACTGATGTTGTGAGTTCGAATCTCTTTCAGGGAGAGATGTACAACATTATGTGATATAGTGTGTCAGTGTCTTGCCGCAGGTCGGTGGTTTTCTCTGGGTCCTCCGGTTTCCTCCACCATTAAAACTGACCGCCACAATATAACTGAAATATTGTTGTAAATGGCGTTAAACACCATCTAACAAACAAATAAACAAACAAACTTCATATTTCAGAATTGATTGAGAGTGTAATGTATCTATACAGAGCCACTAAGGACCCATCTCTACTGGATATTGGGGTTGATATTCTTGAAGCTATAGAACATTCTACCAAGACTAAGTGTGGTTATGCTACTGTAAGTTTTAAAATACTTATAATAATGTATGTGTAAAAATGTTTTATTGAAATCACCACATACAAAGTTGAATAATCAATAAAAATAATTGTTATTGACAACTACAAAATTAGTAAATATACTCACTAAGGCCTCTTGTTTCTGTGAAAATCTAATTTTGATTTAACATTGAGTTATTTGGTATTTATATCTACATATGCCTGTCACCACTAAAGCTCATTCTAAATCAAATTACATGTTTTTCATCTTTATATTCATCACTTTCTTTGGTGATACACCAACATCTTGTATTGGGGTCATGTCAGGGTTCATATTTTCGACTGACCAATCAGTGATGAGCTTGCTGAATATTTAGGTATCAAAATTGAGTACACACCACTAGCTATTGTCAGATTGGTCAAAATATATAACTGTTTTGCATATGATTGGACACAGTCAGAGATGAATGAAAGGTTACATGACATGACCCCAAAACAGGATATTGTTAGACATTAGTGTATCTCGGAAGAAAAAAATGAGATACAACATACATCTAATTTTAGTTAGATTGCCCTAAAGCTGTGAGTTTGATTCCCCCTGTGTGGCAGAGTGTACTGGGTACAACTTTATGGTAAAGTCTGTCAGTTATCTATAACCTGTGGTTTTCACCAGGTACATTTTGTGTACTCCATTCCAGTACTTAAATCTGCAAATCGTATTTCTTGCTATTGACAAAAGTTATTCATTTATTTAAGAAAAAATATTGTGGTTCATTTAAAAGATTTGAAAAAGTGTACCTACTTTACATGATCCGCATCTGCACAGATAATATTATTTTAATATACAAGAGGAAATATGAAAAGGGGGGAGGGGGGGGTCGTGGTCAATAAAATTTTGCAAATAGAAAAAAACATACCCCCACCTTAAACAGGTAATGTCTGTGATTTTGGTGATTTTTTTTCCCAGATATTTTTTACAAGGAGTACATTTAAAAACATAAATTTAACACTAATTATCGAGTTTTAAAATAAAAATCCATCCATTCTCTTTTATTTTCATGAAAACATATCTCGAACATAAATTCCTGTCTTTAAGTAAGGCAAAATATATGCACCTATTCATATGACCTTAGGTGACCTTTTACTACACATGCGTGAAGTCTGTTGTTGCAGAAAAAAAATGTCTGCCGACGCGGTAGTACAAGAATTTTAACTGATTCTGCTAGAAAAAGAAACGGGAAAGAAGTTTTGGCGAATTATAATAAAACAAGAATTAAAATAGGCAACCAACATGACCGGTTGGATAGAATTGAAGAAACTGTTGAGAGTTCAAATTCATGCTGAAGTGCCATTGCACCTGTAGTTTGGAAATTGTGATATGCATAATTAATGATGCTGGGAGACAAGCTACACACAAAAAACAATGATAATACTCATTTTGGTCGAATCTCACCAAACAACATTTTATACTCATGTTTTGAAGGTATATATTAACTTTCAACACAAACAAAAATTAAAAAAAAATAATTTTTATAGGCACTATCCCTTTAAAAGTTCAATTTTTGTTTCCCTGTTAATTAAACTGATGTCATTTATGATATATATTTTAGGTTAAAGATGTCAATACTCATTTACTTGAGAACAGAATGGAAAGTTTCTTCTTAGCTGAGACAACAAAATATTTATATCTATTATTTGACCCAGATAATTTTATCCATAACAATGGTAGTTCTGGGACTGTCGTACAGACACCAAACGGTGAATGTGTAATCGACGCTGGAGGATATTTCTTTAATACCGAGGCCCATCCGATTGACACAGCGGCTGTGTATTGCTGTAGTGCTGCTAAAAAAGAAAATGATGCAATACTTCAAAGCATGCATGATAATTTAGATCTCCTTTCACTACTAAATATACTGGATTCAACTGATAATGTTATTGGAGAAAAATTGATTCTAAAAGAGAAAGTAAATAATAATAAGAAGGAAAAGTTGAAGGGTGAAACAGGTGATATGGACCCTAAAAAACTGAGAAATTATAAAGTAGAACACAAAGTTAGAACTGATAGCATAAATAAAAATACAGAAAATAAAGACAAAGTGAAAGTAGAAAAAATGAAAAATAAAAGTGAAAGTACTGCAAATAAAAACAATATTCAAAGTGAAAGTACTACAAGTAAAAATAATGTTGAAACTGAAAGTACTCTAAATAAAAATAATATTCAAAGTGAAAGTACTGCAAATGACCAGGATAAAAGTGAAAATTCAAAATTTGAAATGGAAAACAGGGAGTTGGAAACAAAACAGTTAGAAAATGAAGGTACAGACAATATATCTAAAAATAATGATAGCCCTGTAAAAAAATTAACAATAATATCAAAAGATGCCAAACAGACTGCTCAACCAAATATGAATTCTTTAGTTCAACTTTTGAGTGTATTGTCGGGTAAAGAAATAACAACAGATAAACAGGAAGTAGAATGGATACCTGATGTAAATCACCTGTATCAGGTGATGCAGGTATATTCTAATATTTATAAAATAAAGCCTGAACTGATGATGTGTAAAGCTCAACCATTCCATATGAGATGGTCTGTATCAGGTGAAATGTTTGAGACTGAAGATGTGTGAAAGAGATGTTAATTTATTGTTATAAATGGTTTTTGTTAATTTTATTTATTTGTTTTGTTTATATGTTTTACATCTACTTAATAAAATCAATCAGTAAAATGTATTTGTATGTGGCATGCCATGTGTTTTGTTCATCCTTTGATCAATGTTGTTGTTTTATGTTTGATTGTGTTTAATGCCACTTTCAACAATATTTCAGTTCTATCGTGGTGTTCAGTTTTATTTGTGGAGGACCCGGAGAAAACCACCGACCTGTCGCAAGTCACTGACAAACCCTTTGATCAAAATTTTGTTTTTCTTGGAAGATTATATTAAAATTTAACACAAATGGCTTGCTTCAACGTACAGGTCTTGTAAGAATCTGGAATTTTATATGAAAAGTGCTACATCTTCAGTGGTCATAGCTTGTTTTGTTTTTATCAACATTGTTGTTCCAGAGAGTTTTTTTGTATAGTTTTGGACATGAAAGGCTGGTCGTTGTTGTCACCTTTTAGGGGTGGTCGTTGGTGTGGAGTAATTTTCTATTACAAGCAGTTAATACTAGCGATTTGTGACTGTGAAATCGGGATGGCCCTTATGCGTCCATATCTTCATTGTTGGATGCCAAGTCAGTGGACGACCTATGTCTATCACAATCTACTTGTTCTAAGATGGCAAAATCTTCTGCGTTTGCTTCACACCTGCTCGGCACAACTGAACATTTTATAGCTGCTATCGAATCCTTACTCAATAGTAATGCCTTTGACTGGGGTCCAAACTGACTTACAATTGCTTCTACTTTAGTTGAAGAAGGCATTAAATGCATCTCAGATATTGCTTATGGCTTCCCTTGCTAATTTCACCCTAAATATTCCAGCCTTACTCGTTCCACTGATGACACCCTAGTTGTGAGTTCGAAATCGAACAGGGCGAGGTGTACAACATTATGTGATTTTTAGTTTGTCAGTGACTTGCGACAGGTCGGTGGTTTTCTACGGATCCTCCGGTTTTCTCCACAAATAAAACTGACCGCCACTATATAACTGAAATATTGTTGAAAGTGGCGTTAAAAACCATAAAACCATCCAACCAACCCTAGCTAGTTAGGATACATTTCTAAAAGGAAAAGACTGTCTCGGGGGTCTGGACGCCAGAATTTCAACAAACCCAGGTGTTGGAGGTAAAAGCAGTATTTCTTGTCAAATGCATTCATTTTAGATAGATCCTAAAAATCAAGTCGGTAGTTAGGCGACAAAACAAAATACAACAGTAGTTGCTCTTATCAACAAAAAAAGGAGGCACTCGCTTCTTCTTCCGGAGTCATAAGGTTGTACTGTGCTGTCAATTCCAGATCAATCGACGCATTGTTTTGGCAGATTCACTATACAGGTCACTAACGACAGTGTACACCGAATGGCAAGTCTGTTCAATGTAATGGTCGCCTTCTTTGAAATTGTCCTATATACCGGTTTGCTACCACAATAAACCAGACTTTCAAACTTTGTGTATCTGATCCCAGACGAAAATCATTCACAGTAGATGCTGTGAGTCTTTCTTGGGAAGGACTGCTCGCATATGAATTCCCTCCATTCGGATTTCACGGTCCTGTTTTCCAATAGATGACAAGATCGAGTTGTAAGATCTTAGTTATTGGCCCAAACAAGCATGTGGTACACCAACCTTCTGTAACAGACTACCCGAACACCCCAGATAAGAATTAAAACATCTTGTTCAATAAGTTTTGTTATGTTATCTGTTTCTCTCTTCTACAGCTGTTGCGAGGTCCACTGGGCACTTGATGCATTTAAGAATATAATGATGAAAATTGGTCCTAATGCACCTGCCCTTGATGGCCTCTGTATCTGGATGATGCAAATTTCCTCTATGTACATTGGCCATGAGGAGGACTTTAATTTCATTTTAATTTCATTTTGTTTAATCATTTCCAGTCTAAATGTCCTTTAGGCACCGGCCCTTGATGACCTCTGTATATGAATGGCATTGCTCTCATGCATGTACATTGATCATGGGGAGGACGCTGGATCTGCCTTCTGTCATTGAATTAGCCCCTTGTAAATATAAAAGGGTTTATTTCTATTTCGGTGTTCAGAAGAAGTAAAATATTTTATTACATAATGATTTTATTTAAACAATTTTATTGGCTATCATGCTGTCACCTGACATTTCGTAAAATTTGATATTGTTTGATTAAAACTCGTATTGACTTGGTTTCACTTTCGTTTTCCATTGCATTATGTATGACGTCATAATGAAGTGATTAATTTCATATTGACTTGGTTTCACTTTCACTTTTCATTTTAATGTAATAAAACAATTACAGTCTTTTGTATCGGTCAATACGATTTTTTATGGACCTTAGAAATCAATATTCACCTCAGCCTAAAGGCTTCGGTGAATATCGTTTTTAAGGACCATAAAAACTCGCATTGACCTCAACAAAAGACTATAATTGTATAAAATATCAACAAATGATATATATTTATTGGGTTTTTTTTGTAATTGCCCAGTGGACTCTTCCAAATATTATACTCATCAGAGACATAGATATGTTTAGTACTTATGTACCTAGCTGCGGAACCGTAGCCCTTTATGGTCCTTTTTATTTATTTTATTTTTTTTGCGGACCAAAAAAACAAAATAAATAAAAAGGACCATAAAGGGCTACGGTTCCGCAGCTATTGTGTACCAATCTAATTTCTGCAAATTGCTTGTTTGTATACTGTTTATTACATTTATGTATTAGAATGTTTATTGGTTTTTTTGGGGGGAGGGTCCGATAGTCCGACGGCCCATTTGTCCGACAACCCATTAGTCCGACAACCCATTAGTCCGACAGCCCATTAGTCCGACAACCCATTAGTCCAACATGTCAGTTCGTCACGGTGAGGGACTAAATTCTACATCGCATTACCATTTTTACTATTAGTTTCCTTTTCTGGTTTAGTTTCTTTCCTTGTAATAGTAGTCCCCGTCTTTATGGAAGTCTTCGGGATGTCAGTTAGTTGGGAAATAGAAAAATCGTAAGCTCGGGTGGTAAATACATGTGTACATGAATGCTTAATTACCTTTGGGGTCAGTTATGAATGGGGACTACTATTACAAGGAACAAAACGAAACAAAACGGTTTGTTTCTCTTCACTTTAAAGACTTTCGGTTCCGTTTCGTTTATTGAATTAGCAAGTAAACAATCCATGTTTTTGGTTTAAAGTAGCGGATCCAGAGGGGGTCTGCTTTCTTCCAGCGATCGCGTCAAACGAGTTTTATCCCTCGTCAGCCGAGCTCGACACCTTGTTACCCTAGCTCGACCCCTTATTAGGCCCCTCAAAACACTGGGTTTAAAATGGCAGGTTTCTCAAAAGGACAGGTTTTGTCGAGATTAACATTTGATAGCGTCTGAATCTGAATATATATTAAACCACTAATAACTGTTTGAAATAGCCCCATGGGACCCATCCTATATACATGTAATAAGAGAGCTCTAATTTGATCAGTTTCGCATATTTTTAGTTGAAAAAGGGAGAAAATTAAGATAATGATAAAATCCATGGTGTCGCTTTAAGCAAAAGGAGAGGTGTTGACCCCAAGTACCTGTGTCGTGAACAAATGAGCTAATGGCAGTTAGGTTAATATATATATCGGTGTCAAAACGATATCGATGTTCGTGTCGTCATTTTACACGACGGGTGTTGTTAACAAGGCAGGACTTGCCCACTCTTCCGGAGCACATGAAATCACTGCCGGTTTTTAGTGGAGTTCGTGTTGTCTGTTCTTTTTAGCTTTATGTGTAACGGATTTGTCATATGTGTCCCTTGATTTTCGATTTCCTGTTTAACGGATTGGTTGCGTTTGTCTCATAGCCAAACCGGTTAATCAAATTGCACTGTTATTGGGAATTTTTTTCAATATATTTCCATTCTAAAAACTGGATACAATCCATGACAAGAAGACGTGTGAAAACGGGTCATTTACCGAATTCCCGGGACCCGTCGGCAAATTCATGACCGGTGTGACCCGCAAAAAAACGAGTGAGTTGACATGTATGGACGACGTTCAGTTATATAGGGTACATGTATATAGGAGTGGTTCCTATATACATGTACCCTATGGTCTGTCGGAATGCCTTGAAGGATATTAATGAGACTTGGTATGCCTCTTGCATTTATAGGCTGTCGGACTAATGGACTGTCGGACTAATGGGTTGTCGGACTAATGGGCCGTTGGACAAATGGGCCGTCGGACTATTGGGAGGACCCCGTTTTTTTGTGTAATATAAATCACTGTACAATCCGTCAAAATTCAGTATGGACAATGCATGGACGAGTAAACCGACCTGCGCATACATGACCATGGACATTCCCACTTCAAACACACATCGTACGTCACGATGAAAAAACCAATCGGGCGATAGCAATTGACCACGTCACACTGAACATGTACAAACATCCAATCAAATCATGTTTAACACGCACACCTCCCGAGTTCAATGAGTGGACTAAGAAATAGTAAACAATAATACGTACAAAGTACGAAATTAAACAAACAAAAATCGATATTAAATGCTTTATCTAATATCCAGATGTAATGGTGAACAAAAATAAAATAAAATATAATTTCATGCAGGGACAGTAAATAAATCATCACTATTAAAAAGCGTCCTTCGCTTAATAAAATAAATCATCACTATGATGTACGATGTTTGTTTGAAGTGGGAATTTCCAAGGTCATGTTTGCGCAGGTCGGTTTACTCGTCCATGCATTGTCCATACTGAATTTTGACGGATTGTGTAATGACTCTGCCCCTTGCTGGGACCTTGATTGGACAATAAAATCTTATCTTATCTTATCGAATGATTAAAAAATATATTTATAACTGATGGGAAATTACAGTCTATTTATATCTTGTTGTGTTTTACGAGTTGAGAATTCCTAATAACAGTTGAGATTTAATTTGACACACACACACGACGTATTGGATACCGACAGGTATTCATTTTCATATTACGTTATTTTCGATATTTTACTTACAATTATTTTGCATTATATCATGTATCGTATGTGCCATAATAAACCACATGTATGTTGTATTGCTCATTGATTGAAATAGCCTGTTCAGAAATCTATTGACTCGTCTTTACAGAGAAAGGACCTTGGGAAAGTTTTCAGGAATAAGTAATAGTTACCGACTTAATCCGAGATTCCTCTGCCTTCCGACGGCATTATTATTTTTTGCTAGAGTCGTGGGACTGAGATCGAGCTAGATGAACACCTGAGCCCGTGCAAATTGTGCGCCGAGACTGCGTAGCGGTCGAGGTGCTCAAAGCACGGGCGAGTGTGTTTATCTAGCTTGAACCCGAGATCAAAGTCGGTAACTGACTTACACTCTAGTGATATTGTTTATAAAAAATATATAATATCAAAAATATGGAATTTACTTGTACATATTTAGCCAACATTAAATGCAGCCGTTTTTGTCATCGATAAGTCACTTGAACACCTGACACAGTGCCGAGGTGTTCAAGTGACGTCACTATAAATTTGTCCTGGTTCTAAGACACGTGCGACTGAATTCTTTTGACAAATAGGTATTTCCAAAATTTGAATACCTATCGATAACAATAGAACTAGTGTGTAAGTCATAGTTACCGACTGAGATCGAGGTGTTCAAGCTAGATGAACACCTGAGCCCGTGCAAATTTAGTTCTAATAATAAAACCCTAAATGCTCGCTTACTCGCAAGGGTTATAACGGGATGCCATTACACGTAATGGAGCAGCCGCCGAGATTTTTTGCGCTCGCTTACAGAGTTTCTGACACCTGCATTTATCAATAATAAGACATAATCTTTCCTTTTGTCCATTATTATAACAAGTTTTTATCACCTACCAGTATTTTAGAATGTAATTCCCACAAAATAAAAATCCATATCTGAACATTTTGAATTTCGTCATTTCCGGCCTCATTATTTGGATGTCGATACCATATTTGGCGATTAAGGCGTGAATGTTTACATCAGCCGTCGTAAGCATCGTATTAAGAAATACCATATTTAGAAAAGCTCCGCCTTCCGTAGTTTCCGGTTATGACAAACGATCGATAAATTTTAACAAGGTTGTTGCTACCTTTGAAAAGCATATATTTCTCAGCCAAACCGATTTAACAAGGACTGGGATCATCAGTAATAGTTATAATGAAATGTTTGAAGCGTAAATAGTGAGTTTTTATGTTTCAACTGCAACTTTTTTTTTGCTCCATTGTGACGAATGGGACCGCGTTGTAGCTCTGCCGAGACACAAGTTTGTCACAGGAGCTACATTATTGCAGCTAGTGCAAATTGTGAGCCGAGACCGCGTAGCGATCGAGGTGCTCAAAGCACAGGCGAGGGTGTTTATCTAGCTTGAACCCGAGATCGAAGTCGGTAACTGACTTACACTCTAGTGATATTGTTTATAAAAAGCATTATTTTGTTCTACTTGTTGGGTGAAAGTGGCCAAAGTCGTAAGTACATGTACATTCATATTGTAGTATTTGAGAAAAAAACATATTTTTACTAACAGGTGGATATTTTACACAGTATTCTGGAATAAACTATTGTTTTAAATCTATAACGGTAGTGTTGTTACATAAACATATAAAATGCTTTTTAAGGAATATAAATAAAGGGAGATAATCATAGTACTGCATAGTATTGTAAAATTACTACTGAAAAACTTTAAAAAAAAAAATTGAACCAATAGTGATTAACACAGTTTGTCTATAAGTTTATATTAAAAAAAAATGAAATAAATATATTTTACAATACTGTCTGTACTCCTGTAGGGGTGTGAAGCCCATCTATGATCTAAATAGATCCTCTGTTTTTAATAACAATTTATATTCATAAAATAAAATAATCAAAATGCATATGTATGCTAAATAATACGTACCATTAGTTGTTTACAAAATACACTTATATATATAATTATTGTTTGTAAACAAACATCTGTTTTGCATATCATAAATCCTCGGATTTACCATATTCTAAGAAAACACGTGTTTCTTTTAATTAATTTATTTCATAAAAATATATAACCTATATTTTCTGTTTTTATATATAATTATTAAGGTAAAAATACCTTACAAAAGAACAAAAAGCCATTCAGAAAAATTTGTCAAACTAAAAATCTTCCTGATTCTGATCCTGATCTTACCAGCAGCTCGCTGGTAACATTTGGCCCAAATTTTGATTGTATTTTACTTCACATCCAAAATTTTACATGAAGACGTATGTTGAATGTAAAATAATACAAACCTCCTTGGGAAATATATATTTCAAACAATTATATCCATATTTTGTCACAATATATCCATAAATAAATGTCTGGCAAGCTCATTTACCTAACACAATACACACATTAGCACCTCCCTATATTGTGTAATGGCTGAGGGAGATAATCGTTTCTATAGCCTGGTTAGGCCCAGACCACATAGTGACGTTACTTGAACACCTCGGCCTGTATTATTTGTCCTGGGCCTAAGACACGTGCGAATTCTTTTGACAAACAGATATTTCCAAAATTTGAATACCTATCGATAACAATGGAACTAAATTTTAGTGTAAGTTTTGTTATGTTATCGAATGATTAAAAAAAATATTTATAACTTATGTCTATTTATATCTTGTGTAATACGAGTTGAGAATTCCTAATAACCATATATATACAGTTGAGATTTAATTTGACACACACACACGACGTATTGGAAACAGACAGGTATTAATTTTCATATCATGTTATTTTCTATATTTTACTTACAATTATTTTGCATTATATCGTGTATACATACATGTTTATTTATTTTATTTAGCAAATTGTTTATACACAGTCTACAGTACACACCTACACTAAATTTATCTGACAAAACGTTTTGTTTATTTGTGTATCGTATGTGCCATAATAAATTGGTCCTAATGCACCTGCCCTTGATGGCCTCTGTATCTGGATGATGCAAATTTCCTCCATGTACATTGGCCATGAGGAGGACTTTAATTTCATTTTAATTTCATTTTGTTTAATCATTTCCAGTCTAAATGTCCTTTAGGTACCGGCCCTTGATGACCTCTGTATATGAATGGCATTGCTCTCATGCATGTACATTGATCATGGGGAGGACGCTGGATCTGCCTTCTGTCATTGAATTAGCCCCTTGTAAATATAAAAGGGTTTATTTCTATTTCGGTGTTCAGAAGAAGTAAAATATTTTATTACATAATGATTTTATTTAAACAATTTTATTGGCTATCATGCTGTCACCTGACATTTCGTAAAATTTGATATTGTTTGATTAAAACTCGTATTGACTTGGTTTCACTTTCGTTTTCCATTGCATTATGTATGACGTCATAATGAAGTGATTAATTTCATATTGACTTGGTTTCACTTTCACTTTTCATTTTAATGTAATAAAACAATTACAGTCTTTTGTATCGGTCAATACGATTTTTTATGGACCTTAGAAATCAATATTCACCTCAGCCTAAAGGCTTCGGTGAATATCGTTTTTAAGGACCATAAAAACTCGCATTGACCTCAACAAAAGACTATAATTGTATAAAATATCAACAAATGATATATATTTATTGGGTTTTTTTTGTAATTGCCCAGTGGACTCTTCCAAATATTATACTCATCAGAGACATAGATATGTTTAGTACTTATGTACCTAGCTGCGGAACCGTAGCCCTTTATGGTCCTTTTTATTTATTTTATTTTTTTTGCGGACCAAAAAAACAAAATAAATAAAAAGGACCATAAAGGGCTGCGGTTCCGCAGCTATTGTGTACCAATCTAATTTCTGCAAATTGCTTGTTTGTATACTGTTTATTACATTTATGTATTAGAATGTTTATTGGTTTTTTTTGGGGGGGGGAGGGTCCGATAGTCCGACGGCCCATTTGTCCGACAACCCATTAGTCCGACAACCCATTAGTCCGACAGCCCATTAGTCCGACAACCCATTAGTCCAACATGTCAGTTCGTCACGGTGAGGGACTAAATTCTACATCGCATTACCATTTTTACTATTAGTTTCCTTTTCTGGTTTAGTTTCTTTCCTTGTAATAGTAGTCCCCGTCTTTATGGAAGTCTTCGGGATGTCAGTTAGTTGGGAAATAGAAAAATCGTAAGCTCGGGTGGTAAATACATGTGTACATGAATGCTTAATTACCTTTGGGGTCAGTTATGAATGGGGACTACTATTACAAGGAACAAAACGAAACAAAACGGTTTGTTTCTCTTCACTTTAAAGACTTTCGGTTCCGTTTCGTTTATTGAATTAGCAAGTAAACAATCCATGTTTTTGGTTTAAAGTAGCGGATCCAGAGGGGGTCTGCTTTCTTCCAGCGATCGCGTCAAACGAGTTTTATCCCTCGTCAGCCGAGCTCGACACCTTGTTACCCTAGCTCGACCCCTTATTAGGCCCCTCAAAACACTGGGTTTAAAATGGCAGGTTTCTCAAAAGGACAGGTTTTGTCGAGATTAACATTTGATAGCGTCTGAATCTGAAAATATATTAAACCACTAATAACTGTTTGAAATAGCCCCATGGGGCCCATCCTATATACATGTAATAAGAGAGCTCTAATTTGATCAGTTTCGCATATTTTTAGTTGAAAAAGGGAGAAAATTAAGATAATGATAAAATCCATGGTGTCGCTTTAAGCAAAAGGAGAGGTGTTGACCTCAAGTACCTGTGTCGTGAACAAATGAGCTAATGGCAGTTAGGTTAATATATATATCCGTGTCAAAACGATATCGATGTTCGTGTCGTCATTTTACACGACGGGTGTTGTTAACAAGGCAGGACTTGCCCACTCTTCCGGAGCACATGAAATCACTCCCGGTTTTGAGTGGAGTTCGTGTTGTCTGTTCTTTTTAGCTTTATGTGTAACGGATTTGTCATATGTGTCCCTTGATTTTCGATTTCCTGTTTAACGGATTGGTTGCGTTTGTCTCATAGCCAAACCGGTTAATCAAATTGCACTGTTATTGGGAATTTTTTTCAATATATTTCCATTCTAAAAACTGGATACAATCCATGACAAGAAGACGTGTGAAAACGGGTCATTTACCGAATTCCCGGGACCCGTCGGCAAATTCATGACCGGTGTGACCCGCAAAAAAACGAGTGAGTTGACATGTATGGACGACGTTCAGTTATATAGGGTACATGTATATAGGAGTGGTTCCTATATACATGTACCCTATGGTCTGTCGGAATGCCTTGAAGGATATTAATGAGACTTGGTATGCCTCTTGCATTTATAGGCTGTCGGACTAATGGACTGTCGGACTAATGGGTTGTCGGACTAATGGGCCGTCGGACAAATGGGCCGTCGGACTATTGGGAGGACCCCGTTTTTTTGTGTAATATAAATCACTGTACAATCCGTCAAAATTCAGTATGGACAATGCATGGACGAGTAAACCGACCTGCGCATACATGACCATGGACATTCCCACTTCAAACACACATCGTACGTCACGATGAAAAAACCAATCGGGCGATAGCAATTGACCACGTCACACTGAACATGTACAAACATCCAATCAAATCATGTTTAACACGCACACCTCCCGAGTTCAATGAGTGGACTAAGAAATAGTAAACAATAATACGTACAAAGTACGAAATTAAACAAACAAAAATCGATATTAAATGCTTTATCTAATATCCAGATGTAATGGTGAACAAAAATAAAATAAAATATAATTTCATGCAGGGACAGTAAATAAATCATCACTATTAAAAAGCGTCCTTCGCTTAATAAAATAAATCATCACTATGATGTACGATGTTTGTTTGAAGTGGGAATTTCCAAGGTCATGTTTGCGCAGGTCGGTTTACTCGTCCATGCATTGTCCATACTGAATTTTGACGGATTGTGTAATGACTCTGCCCCTTGCTGGGACCTTGATTGGACAATAAAATCTTATCTTATCTTATCGAATGATTAAAAAATATATTTATAACTGATGGGAAATTACAGTCTATTTATATCTTGTTGTGTTTTACGAGTTGAGAATTCCTAATAACAGTTGAGATTTAATTTGACACACACACACGACGTATTGGATACCGACAGGTATTCATTTTCATATTACGTTATTTTCGATATTTTACTTACAATTATTTTGCATTATATCATGTATCGTATGTGCCATAATAAACCACATGTATGTTGTATTGCTCATTGATTGAAATAGCCTGTTCAGAAATCTATTGACTCGTCTTTACAGAGAAAGGACCTTGGGAAAGTTTTCAGGAATAAGTAATAGTTACCGACTTAATCCGAGATTCCTCTGCCTTCCGACGGCATTATTATTTTTTGCTAGAGTCGTGGGACTGAGATCGAGCTAGATGAACACCTGAGCCCGTGCAAATTGTGCGCCGAGACCGCGTAGCGGTCGAGGTGCTCAAAGCACGGGCGAGTGTGTTTATCTAGCTTGAACCCGAGATCAAAGTCGGTAACTGACTTACACTCTAGTGATATTGTTTATAAAAAATATATAATATCAAAAATATGGAATTTACTTGTACATATTTAGCCAACATTAAATGCAGCCGTTTTTGCCATCGATAAGTCACTTGAACACCTGACACAGTGCCGAGGTGTTCAAGTGACGTCACTATAAATTTGTCCTGGTTCTAAGACACGTGCGACTGAATTCTTTTGACAAATAGGTATTTCCAAAATTTGAATACCTATCGATAACAATAGAACTAGTGTGTAAGTCATAGTTACCGACTGAGATCGAGGTGTTCAAGCTAGATGAACACCTGAGCCCGTGCAAATTTAGTTCTAATAATAAAACCCTAAATGCTCGCTTACTCGCAAGGGTTATAACGGGATGCCATTACACGTAATGGAGCAGCCGCCGAGATTTTTTGCGCTCGCTTACAGAGTTTCTGACACCTGCATTTATCAATAATAAGACATAACCTTTCCTTTTGTCCATTATTATAACAAGTTTTTATCACCTACCAGTATTTTAGAATGTAATTCCCACAAAATAAAAATCCATATCTGAACATTTTGAATTTCGTCATTTCCGGCCTCACTATTTGGATGTCGATACCATATTTTGCGATTAAGGCGTGAATGTTTACATCAGCCGTCGTAAGCATCGTATTAAGAAATACCATATTTAGAAAAGCTCCGCCTTCCGTAGTTTCCGGTTATGACAAACGATCGATAAATTTTAACAAGGTTGTTGCTACCTTTGAAAAGCATATATTTCTCAGCCAAACCGATTTAACAAGGACTGGGATCATCAGTAATAGTTATAATGAAATGTTTGAAGCGTAAATAGTGAGTTTTTATGTTTCAACTGCAACTTTTTTTTTGCTCCATTGTGACGAATGGGACCGCGTTGTAGCTCTGCCGAGACACAAGTTTGTCACAGGAGCTACATTATTGCAGCTAGTGCAAATTGTGCGCCGAGACCGCGTAGCGATCGAGGTGCTCAAAGCACAGGCGAGGGTGTTTATCTAGCTTGAACCCGAGATCGAAGTCGGTAACTGACTTACACTCTAGTGATATTGTTTATAAAAAGCATTATTTTGTTCTACTTGTTGGGTGAAAGTGGCCAAAGTCGTAAGTACATGTACATTCATATTGTAGTATTTGAGAAAAAAACATATTTTTACTAACAGGTGGATATTTTACACAGTATTCTGGAATAAACTATTGTTTTAAATCTATAACGGTAGTGTTGTTACATAAACATATAAAATGCTTTTTAAGGAATATAAATAAAGGGAGATAATCATAGTACTGCATAGTATTGTAAAATTACTACTGAAAAACTTTAAAAAAAAAAAAATTGAACCAATAGTGATTAACACAGTTTGTCTATAAGTTTATATTAAAAAAAAATGAAATAAATATATTTTACAATACTGTCTGTACTCCTGTAGGGGTGTGAAGCCCATCTATGATCTAAACATCTTCGCTAGCCAAGGGTTACGATTCGGGTCCCCCTTCTCTCCACCCTTGGCAGATCTAGAATACATTTTGTGGATTCACGCTTTAATATTTCATTGGTTACGGCTACCAGTACACGTATCCAATCAGAAGATGTTTTACACGGAGCACATGTTATCCACGAAATGTAAACAAAAATGGCACCGGAATGCTCTCATATGACAACGATTTGCCACTTCCTGTTTTGGTTCCAATGAAAACATCTTTCCCGTCTGCCAAAGCTTTGAAACTTTCACTTGGTTGACAGTAAGTGCTTCCAAATTAAATTTATCACAAATAAGTTTTTATTCACTGGGCGCTGCCATTTTCAACTCTCCAACATACGTATAACAAAACGATTCTGATTGGCTGGCGATGACGACTATCTAAGGGGCGCAACTTCGATAAACCTCCAGGTGGCATTGCGCGCGAATTTCAAAATGTATTTTAGACCCGCCAAGGGTGGAGAGAAGGGGGACCCGAATCATAACCCTTGGCTAGCGAAGATGTGATCTAAATAGATCCTCTGTTTTTAATAACAATTTATATTCATAAAATAAAATAATCAAAATGCATATGTATGCTAAATAATACGTACCATTAGTTGTTTACAAAATACACTTATATATATAATTATTGTTTGTAAACAAACATCTGTTTTGCATATCATAAATCCTCGGATTTACCATATTCTAAGAAAACACGTGTTTCTTTTAATTAATTTATTTCATAAAAATATATAACCTATATTTTCTGTTTTTATATATAATTATTAAGGTAAAAATACCTTACAAAAGAACAAAAAGCCATTCAGAAAAATTTGTCAAACTAAAAATCTTCCTGATTCTGATCCTGATCTTACCAGCAGCTCGCTGGTAACATTTGGCCCAAATTTTGATTGTATTTTACTTCACATCCAAAATTTTACATGAAGACGTATGTTGAATGTAAAATAATACAAACCTCCTTGGGAAATATATATTTCAAACAATTATATCCATATTTTGTCACAATATATCCATAAATAAATGCCTGGCAAGCTCATTTACCTAACACGATACACACATTAGCACCTCCCTATATTTTGTAATGGCTGAGGGAGATAATCGTTTCTATAGCCTGGTTAGGCCCAGACCACATAGTGACGTTACTTGAACACCTCGGCCTGTATTATTTGTCCTGGGCCTAAGACACGTGCGAATTCTTTTGACAAATAGATATTTCCAAAATTTGAATACCTATCGATAACAATAGAACTAAATTTTAGTGTAAGTTTTGTTATGTTATCGAATGATTAAAAAATATATTTATAACTTATGTCTATTTATATCTTGTGTAATACGAGTTGAGAATTCCTAATAACCATATATATACAGTTGAGATTTAATTTGACACACACACACGACGTATTGGAAACAGACAGGTATTAATTTTCATATCATGTTATTTTCTATATTTTACTTACAATTATTTTGCATTATATCGTGTATACATACATGTTTATTTATTTTATTTAGCAAATTGTTTATACACAGTCTACAGTACACACCTACACTAAATTTATCTGACAAAACGTTTTGTTTATTTGTGTATCGTATGTGCCATAATAAACCACATGTATGTTGTATTGCTCATTGATTGAAATAGTTCAGAAATCTATTGACTCGTCTTTACAGAGAAAGGACCTTGACCTTGGGAAAGTTTTCACGAATAATGTACAGTTGATGCATTCAAGCACAGTCAAAAATAAATAAGGGGAAAAAATAAGAAAAATTTCGAAATTTATCTTATTTTTTCCCCTTATTTTTGAAACTACAAGTGACCACTATCAAAATCTAGAGTGATAGTGTTGTATTTTAATATCGTAGTAGGGACATGCCGCAAAGTCGGCCCACCAACGCCTTTAATGTTCTACACACAAAAACAAATTCGCATTGCACAACGATGAATAAGTTCCTTAAAAGATGTTTACAAAAACCAAAGTGAAACCGGAAATACAAAGTGATAAGTAAATTGTCAATCTAATTCAAATTAGATCTCCACACTTGCACAAAAAAATAATTAATAAGTAAGTGTGGAGATGTAATTAGAAGTTGGTAAACCGTATGATGTGTATCGCTTGAGCGAACATTGTATGTCATTTCTTAAATACTTAGATATTTAAAAGATTATTTAAATGTGATTTTCTTACTTTATTTGTACATTCCAATGATATTTACATATGCAAATGCTGTGATATCTTCCATAATTATGTCCAATCAAAATTCAATTACCAAACCATTAAATACATATACTGCACTGAGAGGTGGGCAAGAGGAAAGACGATATTTCAGACACCGATAAAAATTCCATACAGTCAATGGTAAGAAAATGGTGTCTTGTGTATTATAAAAAGAGAAGACTTCCAATGCAAAAATATAAACAAATCTGTGTATTTTGTTCTTGAACAGATTATTTTCATGGTCTGCTGTAAAGGATAAGCTTGATGGTTGTGTATTTCTACAGATTGTAGGTCACATAAATGTCAGCTGATTTCGATTCATATTTCATCATATTGTTGACTTGACCAGTTTCAATTGCAGTTTTTGATAAAAAAAAAAAAACAGACAAAAACTAAAAAGATCTGTCCTCTCAAGTTTGTACAAAATTATACTGACTTGTCATTTATTCAAATTCAAATCATTTATTGGATAAAGCATAGTTAAGTACATGTACATCATAATCACAATGTTGCTAATCCAATACATGCACAAACATATATAAACATAGAGATAACACATGATATCATAATATTAAGTCTTCAGATAAGACTATAATCTTTAGGGATGAACACATCAGTTAGATAATAATATCATAATGTTTATTATCATTTTGGGAGTAAACTAATTAGATAAGATTAAAATTATTATTATCATTTGGAAGTTTTTGCCAGTTACTTGAGGAAAGTTAAATATTTTTAAAAGTTGAATCTCTGAGTGAGTAGGATTCTTTTAAATATAAGCAAATGTTATTTAAATCTTGAACTGAACTAGGATTGAGGAGACGGTTGATTGTCACCTCTGTAGTTTCATTAAATTTCCTATTAAACAGTGTAAAGAATTTATCTCTCACTAAGTTATATATGGGACACTCTATTAAAAAGTGATATTTATATAAATTTCGGACAGAATTTGAAACGTGTTTATAACTGAATACGTTTTACCTCTTTTGTCACAAGAGGTGAATCGTATTCAGTAAGAGGTGAATCGTATTCAGTTATCAACACGCTTCAAATTGGGCGAGTTTATTGAGGATCATCTCTTGTATTGGCTCGTCCTGAATTAAAACCTGTCATTTACGTATCTAATATTCGTATAACAAATAGTATGCAGTGTAACAAATAATGAATTGACCATTTCTATGTGCAGTAAATTTTCACTTTTTGGAGTCCGTTTGAACTATAATTTGCATTAGCTAATAACATTTTTTTGTATTTAAACAGTAGTTTCACTGAAAGTGGCGGTAAACACTGTAAACCTAAGTCAAATCACTCGGTTGTGGGTTTTTTCTAAATAGGTATTTGCGGACTACCAATCTAAGAGAGTATCATCCACCCAATAGCCAATGCTTTGGCACTGGTCACGTGACTTTTAGATATATTCATGTTTGAAATTTTCAGTTCATAAATAATGTAAAATCTATTTAGGTCGATCTGTCTCTGGCACAGGTAACCTTAGGCGATTATGGCTTTTTAATTATTTGGCATTCCAATCTTTTAACTATGAACGTGCCTGATGAATGTTATTCCAAAAGCACTTCGCGCGTTAAATGAAATATCTACGTTTTTGTTCAGAAACTTATTTAAATGTTACTAAACTGTCAACAGAATAAAATATTGTTTATTTTCAATGTTGCCGTCTGTGATATTTCCAAATTAACATACAATTTCTCTGAGTACTCCAGTTTCCTGCACCAATAAAACTTACCGCCACGATATAACTGAAATATTGTTGAAAGTGGCGTTAAACACCATAAAACCAAAACCAAGCCAAATTAACATGATTTATATATATTGTAGAATTAACTCATGGCTGAAAGACATGGTAGAAGGAGACCAAGGAGAGATTTCAATTTAGGAGTAATTGGAAGATCAAACTGTGGTAAATCATCATTGATCAAAGCTCTTATTCTGTCAAAACTAAATCCAGAAAATGGCCGCCTTCCTAAAACTGATTTCGTAGAGTGTACTGAAAAATGCGAAAAATTCGAAGTGCCAGGATGCCGAATTGCATTGTGGGATGTACCAGGTTGTGGTACACAAGAGGAGGCACTAGTTGGGTATGATGATAGAATAGATATGGAAAAATATGACGGCTTTATCGTCTGCTGTGCAGGACCTATTACCGAGTACGAACTTGCCTTAAATAATCTTATCGCAAGCCGTGGACGGAGATACATTTTTGTTAGAACGAAAGTTGACATTGCAATAGAAAATGAAAAGAAGGCACATCCATCAACTTTCAAAGAGGAGGAAACATTAAAAGTGTTGCGAGAGGCGATTACTGAAAAACTGTCTGAAAATGGTGTCACAGAATTTCTAGTTAGCAGTCGAAATCCAGAGGAATTTGATTTTGGAACCCTGGCCTATATGATCTTTGACGAAGCATCACCACTAGCATCATATATGGAAAGTTGTAATCGAAAAGTTCAAAAAAAAAAATGGAAACCAAAACGTATAATTCCGACTGCTGACATGGCTTAAACAAACATTTGATACAAAATTACTGTTTTTTTCTCATGTGTTTGATATGAGGTCGTCGTTTAAAATACTCCCAGTAAAGGTAACATGGTACTCGGTTGTGGAAAGTGTGTGTGGGGAGGGGTGTTGTGACAAACTGATGGATTAGCTCTCATAGCTTCAGTAGATATTCTATCTCTTTTTGAAACCTCTCCTGTATAGATGCTTTCATATCACCAATAAAAATTGTATTACAGTCTGTGAATTATTAGTTCTCGTACTACCTCTAGGCAAATCATCATAAAGTAAATTTCATGAATTTAAGCCAGCAGTTGGCATGTAAAAAAAAAACAGAAATAACAAGTAGATATAACGGGTTGGTTTAATATTAAACGACAGACACAGTCTTCTATAGGGCTACAATAGCATCTAAATCATTATCCCACAATATTGTACATCCCCCAACCATGTGTTCTTTGTTTCGATGAGATCGGACCTCTCTGTGCATTTCACAAAACTTGACAACCCATGACCTGTCGAGAGCTGTTCGAGCTTTCTTTTCTCAAAAGAAGAGGGCAAATGTTTTCCGTTAACCTAAAATGTCTATTGGGTTGTTCGGTTCGTGTTTGCTCCCCTTTGTTTTGTAAGGAGTTTAACGTTTTACTTACTAGTATGTTATTGTAAGGAGTTTAACGTGTTACTTACTAGTATGTTATTGTAAGGAGTTTAACGTTTTACTTACTAGTATGTTATTGTAAGGAGTTTAACGTTTTACTTACTAGTATGTTATTGTAAGGAGCTTAACGTTTTACTTACTAGTATGTTATTGTAAGGAGTTTAACGTTTTACTTACTAGTATGTTATTGTAAGGAGTTTAACGTGTTACTTACTAGTATGTTATTGTAAGGAGTTTAACGTTTTATTTATGTTATTTGTATTTATTTACATATAGTGGTGTCCAACATGATTTCCATATGAGATGAAGTTCATGTTGTAAAATACTGTCAACAGTAACACGACAGGTGCCACTAACGGAACCGGAAGTACTTAACCTTCCAGGGCATCTTTTGTTTAAATTAGTAGCGTATAATTAGTAGATATAAACACTGTGTTTTGCATCTGCTGTAGTTAGAGGGTGGCTCGGAGCAAATCCCCGTGGCGTTAGTATTACAAATACACTTGATTTCACCGAAGAAGAATTTTTAAGATCCCACAGGGGTAATCAGAATCCGTAAATAGAAGAACAGAAAAGACAATGGACAAAATGAAAAAGTACAAAGGGAAAAACCATACACAAAATCTAAAGATCGAGTAACACGAACCCCACTAAGAACCGGGGATGAACTCAGGTGCTCCGGAAAGGTAAGCAGTTCCTGCTCCACTAATGGCACCCGTCATATTAATCTAGTTACAAACCCGATGATAAGTCATAAATGAGGGAATGACTGGAGAGTGCTTACGACAAATGGAACATATCCGTGGTCAAGTTGTGACACGAGATATTCCATAACAATCAACCAAGTCATGGTAGCGAACGTAAAACTTTGATTTTTAGTCATTACGTTCTCATCATGTTGCTTTAGTGTCATTTCACAACTCCTACGTTACTCTAGGGTTTGTGTCCAGCACAGTGATTTTCTGGACAGGCTTCAGCTGCTGACACAAAACCCACTCAAACAATACTACGTTGTTCCTAGATTGAAGTCGTCGCTAAAAAAAATTATAATGTTGTTATCACGAACTGGTTGACCGTTACCAAATATCCCTCAAATGACAATGGATCTTTTCCATTTTACGATTTTTTTCTTTCCTCTATCAACGAAAAGACGTTGACCGGACTTGACTGTATATCATAATGAGTAACATAGGGCGTGTCTTAAAAGAAACAGGAACTGCTTACCCATCGCAAGTACCAGGGTTCGCCCGGATTTTTTTGTGGAATTTGTTATGTGTTGTGTTGTGTGTTTTTGCATTGTTCGTCTTCGTCCTGTGGCTTGTGTATCCAAGAAGAGTTTGAAGATACCAAAGGGATAATAAGAATCCGTATATCGAAGAAGAACAGAAAACACAATGGCAAACAGAAAAAGTACAAAAGGACAAACAACGATCTACAAAACATACACATTGCCGTAGTCACTGGATTGCCCCTTTTGTTTTCTCTAACGTTTATTTATCTACAATTTTAACATACACACAATGTAATATTGAGTTTATATCACAGAAGTATTGCTTATCATTTCAAGTTATTTTGCAGGTGTGATAATAATAATCATCATCGTCGTCGTCAGGGCCGTAACTAGGAGTTTGAAACAAGGGAGGCAGTGGAAAAATGAGACTTAACGGCCCAAAACAACACATTTGTGTTTATCGATTTCTATATAATTGAGAGGCTTTATATACCAGTTAGTGAGTTACTATCGTCAATAGCGAACATGCCGTCGAAGCTTCTATGCTAGATTAAATATAACACAACTGATTGATTTCTAAGATAATATTTTAATGAATATCTTTTCCCCGTACATTTTTTTCTTTTTATTTTCTTTCATTTTTCATTTTTTTCATTTTTTTCATTTTTTTTCATTTTTTTTAATAAAAAGAAAATCATATTTTTTTCATAACACGTGTTTAACAAGTAACAAAACAAATTTCTTTACAATGTCCATCGCTTGCACGGGGTTTTCTAAGAGCCTGGTGACATCTGTCATGCTATGTGCTGCACATCGTTGAATGAGTCTCTAGGACGTCCGCGTCTATCGTTTTCTAGCCCTTTCACTGCCCCTTTTATTTTCATATAATATAATTTATCTAACATTATGTACGTTTTCCTTTGAAATTAACGAAAGTCGCCTGTCTGATACAAGATGTTGTAAATCACCAGACTGTGGTGATAAAAGAATGGCGCGACGTTGCAAGAGACGTTCTCTGCCGAACTACTTAGTCATGACGTCATATCATTGGAATGTGAGAGAAAACACAGTAACGTGGCATCGTTGAATGAACGACAAAATAACGTGACGTCATGCACGAAATGTAGTCTCCCTCAGAATATTGTATAAATCTTACTTTAACCCTCCCGGCCTTGTTATTTGTTTAAAATTCGTTTTTATTGAAATGTTAGATAAACTTATTACATACATAGTGTGTTGGTACAAGACTTTATATCAGGTCTTCAGTGGCGTAGTTTCCATTGAGGCAATGAGGCAACTGCCTCATTAGATTTTTTTGCAGAAAATTTGTTAATGTGATTAATATTATAAAAGTTGATTAAAATACGAGAAATAAAAACTTTGTCAAAGTTTGTAATACAAATATATTCTTTATCATTAATTGAAATCGTTTCCGCTTCATTTACTGTTTACGGAAACTTTTGGCTCCGTCATGTTACATTGTTGCCGTGTGCCAAAGTTTGAAAGTGGAAATGGAAAAGTTCCTAATTAAAAAAAGGAAGACTACAGAGTCCACGGACACTAGGACAGCACCAGGGAAAATTAAACTAGTCTACAGTGGGTTACCTCATAATGACATTCGAGTCAGACGACAGTCGAAAATCATGACTCTCTGCCATGAATGAAAAAAACATTATAATTAATCAGTCAACAAACTAGGAAGCTGATACCAGAGAAAAATATTATCATGTTATAATGTATACTAAGTAAAATGTTTAACTGAAAGCACTATCACTTATTTAAATGTGCATGTAAAAACCATACAAAATATAAGACATACACACTTTCGACACGAATAGTTGCCAGATTAGTAATCTCTTATAGTAAATATAATTCCCCCCAAAGTTGTCTTGATGTACCAAAAAATGTCACTAAACGCATATCGAAATAGTTTTCTGCGTGCTATTTCGGTTATTATTGAAATCATAAATTATCCATTTAAACTCGGGAAAATGCGTTTCAAGCGCCCATTTTTAAAAATAATTTCGGACCCCCCCTAGCATTTCCCCCCTCGCTGTACTCGCCGAGTTGCCTCACTAGAAAAAAGACCCAAGCTACGCCAATGGTCTTGCCTGTTGCGTGAACTAACCGCATCACAACTCGTCGCTATCGCGACTCTTAGTGATACTGGTTCACACAACAGGCTCGACCTGATACAAAGTCTTGTACCATCACACTATGTATGTAATGGGTATCTATAATAATTACATTTCTTACAAAAGTTACAACAGTAAACATGACGTCACATCGTGAATCCAGCCATCGTATTTTAACAACCCTTTTAAGGGCCAAACAAATATTTAAAAAAGAACTGCAAATCAGTGTATAACAATTAAACATCGGACATTGAAAAAAAATAAATTAATGTGACTTATGGCAGGTCGGAGGAGGTGGAGGAGGAGGAGGTCTATTTGGTTGTAATTGTGACTAACACAGAAATCTTCCATATTTTCCATATTATTTCACTATTCAACTTGGGTTTCTTCCATATTGTCCATATCTTATCACTATTCGACTTGCCTTTCTTCCATATTTTTCATATCATTTCATATTTCAACTTACTTTTCTTCCATATTTTCCATATCATTTCACTATTCAGCCTACTTTTCTTCCATATTTTCCAAATCATTTCATTATGTTCTTCCATATTTTCCCTATCTTTTCACTATTTTCTTCTGTATTTTCCAAATCTTATCACTATTCAACTTACTAGTACTTTTCTTCCATATTTTTCATATCTTTTCACTATTTAACTTACCTTTCTTCCATATTTTTCATATCTTTTCACAATTCAACCTACTTTTCTTCCGCATTTTCCATATCTTTTCACTATTCAACTTACTTTTCTTCTGTATTTTCCAAATCTTTTCACTATTCAACTTACTTTTCTTCCATATTTTCCATATCATTTCACAATTCAACCTACTTTTCTTCCGCATTTTCCATATCTTTTCACTATTCAACTCACTTTTCTTCCATATTTTTTATATCATTTCACAATTTTCTTCTGTATTTTCCAAATCTTTTCACTATTCAACTTACCTTTCTTCCATAATTTCCAAATCTTTTCACTATTCAACTTGGGTTTCTTCCATATTTTTCATTTTTTTTTCACTATTCAACTTGCCTTTCTTCAATATTGTCCATATCTTATCACTATTCAACTTGGGTTTCTTCCATATTTTTCATATCTTTCCACTATTCAACTTGCCTTTCTTCCATATTGTCCATATCTTATCATTATTCGACTTGCCTTTCTTCCATGTTTTGCATATCATTTCATATTTCAACTTACTTTTCTTCCATATTTTCCATATCAGTTCACAATTCAACCTACTAATCTTCCGCATTTTCCATATCTTTTCACTATTCAACTTGCCTTTCTTCTGTATTTTCCATATCTTTTCACTTTTTAACTTGCTTTTCTTCCATATTTTCCAAATCTTTCCATTATTCAACTTACCTTTCTTCCATGTTTTCCAAATCATTTCTCTATTCAACTGACTTTTCTTCCATATTTTCCATATCTTTTCACTATTCAACTTATTTTTCTTCCATACTTTCCAAATCTTACCACTATTTAACTTTCTTTTCTTCCATTTTTTCCATATCTTTTCACTATTCAACTTACTTTTCTTCCGCATTTTCCATATCATTTCCCTATTCAACTTATTTTTCTTCCATACTTTCCAAATCTTATCACTATTCAACTTTCTTTTCTTCCATATTTTCCATATCTTTTCACTATTCAACTTACTTTTCTTCCATATTTTTCCTATCTTTTCACTATTCAACTTACGTTTCTTCCATATGTTCCATATCTTTTATTCATTGTTTCTAATGATTCTTTCAAATCAGAATTTTCTTCTCTCCATGTTTGCTGATTTTCCAAGATTAATTCTGCTTTGCTAATTCTGGAAATAAAAAAGAATGATTAAAATCCTAACTTCAGATGCCATGACTATGATATTGTGGTGTTTACTCTCAGAACACTGAAATCTATATAAACATATTAAAACTCTGTAAAACGAATATAACTTGCAACGTTACTTGTTTTCCGCGTACATGACGTCATAAGACATTTCATTTTACCGTACTTTTTTAAACCGCAACGTTTGAAATGCAACGTTACTTGTTTTTCGCGTGCATGACGTCATTTTCCGCGTATCATTTTCCCGTACTTTAAAAAAAAATCATTTTCGTAACAGAATCTATTTTTAAACTATCAATACTACAGCATGTTATAGCTTCTAAAAGCAACCACATTAATACAATGTTGCCCAATGAGATGGTCTTAGCTCCTCTACAAAAGCTGAAGATTAAATATGAATTGTCTTACCAACCTACTACCAGGCTGAAATATATTGATAAATTTGACCAATTGCTGATCATCCACCAGTGAACGTCTACGATTGATAACACTGTACGACCGTTGATACATCTGATGCTATGTAGTAAAACATTTCCCATCATTTATGAAATCATCTGTAAAACTTTTTCCAATTAAAATATTTATAGTATTACATGTGTGGATCCTGTTTACGTGACACAGACAACAATAGCAGTGACTATGTTACATAGAATACATTACAGTATAGAGATTCACAAAATAAAAAAACGGATTATTGGTTTTCAAAATATATTAGGGTTCTTCATCATTACTCTGTGAGTATTACAGCGGCGGTGGTGGTGGTGGTGGTGGCAGCGGCATGTTAGGGATTTGATCAGTACTTGACTATTTTGAGGACCTGTAGGCCATCATAATTTGCGAAAGGTGTGCTACTGGAACAATATGAAAAATATGGAAGAAATCCAAGTTGAATAGTGAAAAGATTTGGAAATTATGGAAGAAAAGTAAGTTGAAGAGTGTAAAGATTTGGAAAATACAGAAGAAAATTGTGAAAAGATAGGGAAAATATGGAAGAAAATAGTGAAGTGATTTGGAAAATATGGAAGAAAACTAGGTTGAATAGTGAAATGATATGGAAAATATGGAAGAAAAGTAAGTTGAAATGTGAAATGATATGGAAAATATGGAAGAAAAGTAAGTTGAAATGTGAAATGATATGGAAAATATGGAAGAAAGACAAGTCGAATAGTGATAAGATATGGACAATATGGAAGAAAGACAAGTTGAATAGTGAAAAGATATGAAAAATGTGGAAGAAATCTAAGTTGAATAGTGAAAAGATATGGAAAATATGGAAGAAAGGTAAGTTGAATAGTGAAAAGATTTGGAAAATACAGAAGAAGATTGTGAAATGATATGGAAAATATGGATGAAATGTGAAATGATATGGAAAATATGAAAGAAAAGTAAGTTGAAAAGTGAAAAGATATGGAAAATATGGAGGAAAAGTAAGTTGAATAGTGAAAAAATATGGAAAATATGGCAAAAAAAGGCAAGTTGAATAGTGAAATGATATGGAAAACATGGAAGGAAAGTAAGTTGAAGTGTGAAATGATATGGAAAATATGGAAGAAAGACAAGATGAATAGTGAAAAGATATGAAAAATATGGAAGAAACCCAAGTTGATTAGTGAAAAGATATGGAAAATATGGAAGAAAGGTAAGTTGAAATGTGAAAAGATATGGAAATTATGAAAGAAAGATAAGTTGAATAGTGAAAAGATTTGAAAATACAGAAGAAGATTGTGAAATGATATGGAAAATATGGAAGAAAAGTAAGTTGAAAAGTGAAAAGATATGGAAAATATGGAAGAAAAGGCAAGTTGAATAGTGAAATGATATGGAAAATATGGAAGATTTCTGTGTTAGTCTTAATTACACCCAAAGATACCTCCTCCTTCACCCTCCTTCTCCTCCTTCTCCTCATCCTCATCCTCCTCCTCCACCTCCACCACCTCCTCCTCCTCCTCCTGCCGTAAGTCACATTATTTTTTTTTCAATGTCCGACGTTTAATTGTTATACACTGATTTGCAGTTCTTTTTGAAATATTTGTTTGGCCCTTAAAAGGGTCGTTAAAATACGATGGCTGGATTCACGATGTGACGTCATTTTTGCTGTGACGTCATCGATGAATGACGATTTACGCAAAACCTATAAATAGGCCGTTGACACTCGAGGGGTGGTTTGAAAACCCTAAAAAAACAGGCTCTTTGGACGTCTAAGGGTTAAATAAGTAATTCATTAATATATACATGTCACAATACAAGTATTTCAAATCTGGTATAATTTATGTTCAGAACTAACGAGTATGTGAACTTTTAAAATATATCCTCACAATGCAAAAAAAAAGAAACAAAAAACAACTATCTAACTGATCGCAGGTGATTACAAATCAGACCGACCATATGTGAATATTTGGGGACAATTGAAAGACCTTGAAATATCTAAATATAAACGAGAATCGAAAGGACGTATAGGAATTTATCGTTTTATTTTTGTTAATTGTTGTCTTATTTGTTTTTCTAAACATTAAAAGTGTAAAAATATTATAACATTTTTGCAGATGGAAATTTTCAAATGTACCATTTGACTCTTAGGTTATTTAGTACCCCCACAGTGAGAACGTGATAGACTACTTGGAGTACTACATCACAAAATATCCGAAAACACCGTAGGTGAAAACCATTATTGAAATAAATAATGTAATTATGAAAATAAAATGGCGGAAAGATAACCAGTGAAAGGGCTACACAATGATAATAGGATACGGACGTCCTAGAGAGGTGGTGGTGGTGGTGGTGGTAGTGGTGGTGGTAGTCGTGGTGGTGGTGGTGGTGCTGGTGGTGGTGGTAGTGGTGGTGGTAGTAGTGGTGGTGGTGGTTTTGGTGGTGGTGGTGGTGGTGGCAAACCTTTGTAAGAAATGTAATTATTATATATACCCATTACATACATAGTGTGGTGGTACAAGACTTTGTATCAGGTCGAGCCTGTTGTGTGAACCAGTATCACTACGAGTCGCGATAGCGACGAGTTGTGATGCGGTTAGTTCACGCAACAGGCAAGACCTTATATAAAATCTTGTACCAACACACTATGTATGTAATAAGTTTAACCCCCCTACGGATAACGTCATTTCCGAAACACACGAGAAAATGGCGGGGAACACCCCCCAACTTCCGGTTGCGGATGCGTCACGTCATTTCCGGTAGCCCTATCGGTCATGCGCAATGGTACTACTACTATAATAGTAGTACAAAAAATGCGATCACTTCCGGTAGCACCACCACCTCGCACCACCACCTCAAATGAGGTTTTGTAACCACATACATGTGTATATACTACTTTCGTCTGTGCATTTACTGTCAGCAAAACAATACTAAAAGCCCTCACTTGAAAATGAAGTTAGAAGTTATAGGGTTGGTTTGGTTTGGTTTGGTTTGGTTTATGGTGTTTAACGCCACTTTCAACAATATTTCAGTTATATCGTGACGGTTAGTTTTATTGGTGGGGAAACCGGAGAAAACCACCGACCTGCCGCAAGTCACTGACAAACAAGTCACATAATGTTGTATCGAGTACACCTCACAACGTTATTGGTGATATGCACTGATTACATAGGAAGTTATAAATCCAATTACCATACGATCATGAACACGATGGCCCCTGTTAGAAGTTATATAATCAAAAATGAATAATGTTGTAGATATGAATTCATGATTAAATACCGGTAGATGTTTGTTATTAACTATATGGCTTATTGAATCCTCTTAGATCCTGTGTGTAATATTTTAATTATAACTAGGGATAAACTTGTCATACTGTGTACATTGTACATCTATGAGGAAAAGATTACAATCAATCGAACAGGATTCTGTTTTATTTATCTTTTATTTTTATTTTATTTGTAATGATCCTGGGTTATTGTAACATTGTGTTCATATTTCTTCTTCTCCATTTGTTATTATATGGAGCGCCACGATATAACTGAAATATTGTTGACAGTGGCGTTAAGCACCATACATCAATCAATCATTATTATATGGAGGACATTGCAACATTTCTAAACACAATGTAAGTATTTAGATTTTTTTTTTCATTTTGTTTCAAACTAACCTGTTGAAGAGTATTTTTCATTTTTTGTGTACATGTTTATATCCTTTTCTTTTGTTCAGACTTTTAATGTCTTTTCCTTTATATTGTAAAGAGGAAAAAATATATAATTTACATTTGATTTTTAAATGTTTTAACCGCATCGGAGGTGTAATAGTTAGCGCGCTCGCAGTGCGGTAGATCGTGGGTTCTAGCCCCGATCGGGTCAAACCAAAGGCTATGAAATTTGTACTTGTTGCTTCTCAGCTAAGCACGCAGCATTAAGGAGAAAGAACAGAGACTGGTTGGCTCGGAATCGGGATAATATGTCAGAGTGTGGAGACATGTCTATCCGCGGACTGTTGTTTCAGTGAGATAGCACTATAAAAATCCAACTAAGCGTGTTGGTCTAGTACAAAGCGGACTGCATTATCATCTCATTGAAAATTAACTTGTTCTCGCCATGATATAGCTGAAAAATTACTGAGTTGGCGTTAAACAACAACCACTCACTTACTCACTCACTCACTTTAAATGTTTTAATGCTATTAATATAACAACAGAGAACAAGGTTAACATAGCATTTAATTATGTGAAAAGCTGTTGATTGAGACATTGAAAAAATAATATTAAAAGAAAAATTCATGATTTGGTTTTTTTTTATTTTCTGCTCGTAAGAACTTTTAATGTATTTGGCTTTTTTATGTTTTTGACTTTGAGCATACCCGAAGATGGTAATTCTAGACACACGTCATGTGCACTAAATTATACCATCTGCATTTTATGATTGTTTTTCTTTATTTGGATGTTTACTATCATATTTAAGGTGTTATTTTCTCCATTCTCATATTCCACAATGTAAATGGCTTGATCTAAAGATTATATTTGAACTAAATTTTGACTTTGTTGTCTACAGTGTAGTTATCTGTTTTTAAATTACATAGAGCATAACCGTTTGACATATTACAAAAACAAAAGCGGTATACACCTCCTGTCCGTATCCACATACTATACTGATGTACAACAATTTTAAAGGGTAAAGTTACTTATTTTCTAATACTATAGAACTTGTTTTCAAATAATTTGAATTTTTTCCAGCAATTGACTTTTTTTTTCAATATTATAGAACTTGTTTTCAAATAATTAGATTTTTTTTCAACGTGTATTAGTTAGAGAAAACTTATCCACACCCTAAACTCCAAACGTTCGAGATTGTATTCATATAAATATACTAGTATGTATTTCTCGTTTTCTAACAAGTTTATTTTGCATGACACAAAATGGATACGAAATTAAGAGGTAATGATTTGTACGATAAAAGTATTTCAGACTAATAGCTAGTATTAATTTACATCTACTAATAATTTGTGCAATTTGAAGAAAATTCAACCACTTTTCCACAAGGATAATTGTCAAAATACATTTAAGAAAATGTAACCCATATTCTGTAGGTCTATAAACTGGAATTTATACGTTATGTGCATGAAAGCTCGATTAGAATTATATCTCTTTCAGGATTAAGACACACGGGTTAGTTCACCTGAAGTACTCAGGGGCGGATCCAGGATTTCAAGTTAGGGGGGGGGGGGCGCACTTAAAAAATTGCACCGAGCGGAGGGAGGCTCGAAAATTTTGGGGGTATTTCGTGTAAAAAATCACGATTTTACGCCATAAAATCATATTTTTTCCAATTTTAGGGGGGGGATTGGCTGTAACTATTATGTCTCAAAGAACGACAAAATAAAAGTAATTAACTTTTGAGGGTTAGGGTTATGATGTTTAACGCCACTTTCAACAATATTTCAGTTATATCGTGGCGGTCAGTTTTATTTATTTGTGGAGGAAATCGAAGTACCCGGAGAAAACCATCGGCCTGTCGCAAGTCACTGAAAAACATAATAACATAATGGTGTATCGAGTACACCTCGCCCTGACCAGGATTCGAACTCACAACGTTAGTGATGATAAGTATTGATTGCACAGGTACTTAGTTGTAAATCCAACTACCATACGATCATGACCACTGTATTGGCTAAAAATATAATAATATAGATATTAATATTATACTACTTATTTTTTGTAATTATTTTAAAAAAATGTCAGGAAATTAAAAAAAAAAAAGAGAATGGCAAATCAATAACCACGGAGGAGGGAATAGGCTGGTAACAGTGGGAATCTGCCTCCAAACATATAATTATATATCATGCATGGATAATTCACTTCACATGGAATTCTTTTATATGTTATATCTTTTGGAAGCTCAGTTCAGCTCAGTAAAATGAGTTTGTAGAGAAACTAGACAAATTTTTATACTGAACATAATTGAAAAAGATGACAAATTGGATGACATACATGTAGTCATATACACGTATGTATTTGTTTTATATTTACATCTTTTGTGCCAATTTTGCATATACAATGTACATGGAAGTTTTCTTGGAACTTTTTTGCTTTGTTTTTTTTTAATAGAGATGATGCTCACAACATATAATTACTATGTGAAATTACGAAAACGAACAGACACAGTTCGTTTTCGTAATTTCACATAGTAATTATATGTTGTGAGTATCATCTCTCTTTTTGACCAAGATAACATAATTAGAATGAACTTTCAATCTTCTTGTTTCTCTGATATTTATTGTGTACCTATCACGATCCAAAGACTATATTTCCATCGGTTTGTTATTTCTGTGTTCTTACGAGTATGAGTTTCGTACTGAATACTCCAAAATCATTCAAGCAGAACACTTACTGTATTGGATACAGTTTTCTGATTACCTGTACAGAACACTTACTGTATTGGATACAGTTTTCTGATTACCTGTACAGAACACTTACTGTATTGGATACAGTTTTCTGATTACCTGTACAGAACACTTACTGTATTGGATACAGTTTTCTGATTACCTGTACAGAACACTTACTGTATTGGATACAGTTTTCTGATTACCTGTACAGAACACTTACTGTATTGGATACAGTTTTCTGATTACCTGTACAGAACACTTACTGTATTGGATACAGTTTTCTGATTACCTATTTTTCGAGTAGAATACACAAATTGTACTCAAAAGTTTTATATGACCGCTAGACTAGAATTTAAAGGTTTGCTATGAGAATGATTCATGTTTTAGTCGGGTATATTGTCGTCCATTACTGTTAAGCTGTTCTATTCAATTATTGATATAAATCATTGTTTAAATCATAATGATAACATGAATCGTCTAAAGATGCAAATAGAGCTATATTAAAATGTAAGTAATGATACAAAACATGGGTAAACAGTAATCGTATATAATATGAAAAGTTGGAAGATACCAAAGGGGTAATCAGAAGCTGTAAATCGAAGAAGGGCGGACAATACAAAGGCCAAAGGGACAAACAATAATTTGTAAAACATTAATCAGAAACTAAAGATCGAGCATCACGAATCTCATTTAAAACCGGAAGTGTACTCAGGTGCTCCGGAAGGGTAGCAATTCCTGCTCCATATGTGATATCCTGATCCGTGGCCCTCTTCGGGTGGGGGGGGGGGGGGGGGGGGGAGAACATTACCTTTAATAATAATCTTTAAGGAACTGTAAAGTTCAATAATACTAGTAAATACATCTTCGCTAGCCAAGGGTTACGATCCGCTCTACTCATCTTCACCCTTGGCATCGTTAGACGGATTTTCGAGGTCACACGGTGACGATTTATATGTAATGCAGCTAGTGATAGCTGCAACCAATCAGAACGCGCTTTACAAAAAGCATATGCTCTGTAGGAAAAATGTCAACAAAATAAAAATGCGTGTACATATAAAATAATGTTGTAAGTTTGAAATAAAAGCACTAGCTTACCATTGAATAACAGTATGAGCCTCGTCAAATCTTCGCTTGAAAATCAGCCATATTATAATCTCGAGTCAATTTTCAGGGCATTCAAACGAAAGGAAATGAAAGCCTCGCGTCGATTGGCTGAAAATGACATCATTACAAGAGGCGTAACTGTCAAAATCCAGCAGGTGGCAGTGCGTGGGAATTACGAAAATCCGACTAACGATGCCAAGGGTGAAGATGAGTAGAGCGGATCGTAACCCTTGGCTAGCGAAGATGTAGTAAATATAACTAATAAACCATTTCATCGAAACACTGACTACTGGGCGGATGATACCCTCGTGGACTAATAGCCCATCAGCAGAGGTATCGGCCCAGTGATAGAAACACTGACTACTGGGCGGATGATACCCTCGTGGACTAATAACCCATCAGTAGAGGTATCGGCCCAGTGATTGTAATATAAACGTTTACCTGTTTGCTGTTAGGTCAGAGCGAGAAAATTAATTAATGTTAATTAATTTCTTAGCATGATATTTTGGGCTTTGTAATATATTTGTAATGTTGATATATATTTTTTTATTTTCTGTCTGTTTACAAGATACAGGATGTGGATTAAAGACTGACAAAGAAAATGACATTAAAAAGACTTCACGAATCAATAGAACAACATGATACAAAAGAAGTTAAACAAATTCTTCAAGAATTTGTCGACGTCAATTGTATATACTGTCAAGAAACTGCACTGACAAAAGCAATTCGGATTCGTGAACAAGACATAGTCAACGCCATTCTAGAACACCAATACTGTAATGTACATGCCGGAAACCAATTTGATCGTACACCATTATACTATGCAGCACTAGATGGAAACACTAACCTTACTAAAATACTTTTGGAAAAAGGAAGTGACGTAAATCAAGCTGATATTGGGGGTGTCACTCCACTTGCAGCGACAGCATGGTACGACAATTGGGAGACAGCAGACGTTTTAATTAAATGGGGCGCAGCGCTGGATAACACACGTAACAAAGGTGAAACACCACTGCACAGAGCTTGTTCGTCGTTGTCTTTAGGTGTTGTTGAAATTCTTATCAATAGCGGAAGTGACGTCAATTGTAAAACAATAGAAAGTAAAACGCCACTGATAGCTACAGTTTTAGCAAACGACAATGGCAATGCTATTTGTAAATTAAAGCGAATTAGAATAATGACATTGCTGTTGGACAATGGGGCTGATCCAAACATACAAGATAATAGCTTGTGTTCGGCTCTTCACTATGTCGTTGAGGTAAATGATATTCATGCTGCCTGTCTTTTAATGGAGTATGGGTGTAACATGTATCTATCAAATAACGATAACTCGTCACCGTTTGACATAGCAGTATCTTGTGGGAAACAACATTTTTATTTAGCTATTATGTTTTTCGTTAATGGGTTTTATCTACCAGCTGTCGACTCAAAAACAATCAGAGGCATCTTGTTCCAGAACAAGTATAACGACACTGATGAAACCATTCGGAAACTACTTCTGTCTATAATACTAGAAGAGGTAGAAGACTTTTCTAAGTTTGTATCATTTTATGAAGGTATTATTCAGAATGAAGCAAATTTGACAAATCTAAACCCTTCATGCCTTCAGATAGTAAAGCAGCACCCGAGACGTTTCATCTGTCCGACATCTTTAAAACAGAGGTGTCGAGCAATAATTCGGGCTCATTTAGGAATACCATTTTTGAATAACTTAAGACATTTGAATCTTCCAACTGATTTGAAGACATTTTTATCATTCGGTATAGATATACGTGTCTCTTCAAAGGAAACATGTAACCTATATTTAGCAATAGAGAGCAATTATAATTCAGAGGTACAACAATATTTAGAAAGGTATAGTCTCAAAGACGTTGTACATGAAGGACAAACACCCCTGATGAGAGCTTCTTTTGTCAATAATATCAGTGCTGTTGAATATTTATTGCATATTAAGGCAGACTGTGACTATCAAAATCACCATGGTGATACTATGCTTCATATAGCAGCAAGACAAGACCATGTTGATATTGTGAGATTGGTATTGGGGTGTGATATTTGCAAATGCAAACGAAATACTACCGGAAATTTGCCATTTCAGGAAGCGCTAATTCATGGGAATATCGAGTGTGTGTTGCTCTTGCTTAGTTATTGCTCAAGCACAGACATAAACATTCTCGACGTAAATGGCATATCACCACTCCATTATGCTGTTGGGAACGGAAGTGTTGAATTGACCTCTCGTCTGCTGCAGAAGGGCGCGTGCGTAAATCAACCGGATATGTACGGGAACACTGCATTACATGTAGCAGGAACGAAAGGTGCAATATATCTTCGTGAAAACATTGAACTACCTGCTCTTTTTGATTCTAAAATCTCTTCTGTTATGACATCTATGTCTGTTATTATGTGCGACACTAGTGAAATTAGTCAAAAGTGTGGTAACTTTTTTAACAATCAAAGAAATATCCTGAATCTCCTCTTGGAAGCCGGATGTGACGTAAACATTTTGAACAACAACTCAAAGAAGGCACTAGATCTGGCAAAGGAATATGGGTTTCATGATATAGTTCTTTTGTAAATACTACTGTATTTGAACTACTGTTATCCTTTACAATTTTCAATTTAATTTGTAATATTAGGTTCTTATTTGCAGAACGAAGATAATAAATAGTATTGCTATGTAGAAACGCTTCTTAAATTATACTTGATTATTTAAAAAAAAAAACAATGATATATGCAATGTTATTCCTAAAATTGTGTTGTGTGTTTTGTTTTGTTTTTCTTCGTCTTGTGTGAGAAGAGTTTTAAAATACCAAAGGGGCAATCAGAATCCGTATATCGAAGAAGAACAGATAACACAATGGCCAAAAGAAAAAGTACAAAAGGACAAACAACGATCAACAAAACATACATATAAAACTAAAGATCGAGTAACACGAACCCCACTAAAAACCGGGGGTGAACTCATGTGCTCCGGAAGGGTAAGCAGTTCCTGCTCCACTAGTGACACTCGTCATGTTAATCTAGTTACAAACCCGGTGATATGTCATGAACGGGGAAAGGACCGGGAAGTGTTTACGACAAGTGGAACATATCCGTGGTCATTTGTGACACAGATATTCCATAACGGTCAACTAAGTCGTGGTGTCATTTTCTCTGGATTGTCCATTTTTGATTGCCCCTTCGATATTCTCTGACCTTTATGAAATAACACATAAACAACATCCAAAACAAGAACAATGTAATAAACGTAACATATATTTTTCAAAGTTTTCGTGGCTCTGTATAAATGTATTGTAAAATTATTAAAGTAGCGTTTTTTGAGATCATTGTTATATTTATATGTGACTATTTCATTTGAACTTAAAGGCAATCAACCGCCAATATATAACTGAAATATTGTTGAATGTGGCGTTAAACACCATGCAACCAACCAAATTAAAGCATCTTGTTCAACAAATTTAACAGTGTGCATCAATATATTACCATCACATTGTCACTGTCATTTCACTTGATGTTATCTGATTTAAAGTCATTGTTAAACCATGTACAATTGTAGTGATAGCATATAAACACTTACAAAAATAAGGTACAGCCTTAAATAGTAAGGATCGTCAATAACCAACAGCAACAACACGACCCACTCTTTAGCAAGCATCGTGGTCCTTAATATACCGGTAGAAATAACACCTATCACACGAAGCAAGAGAATATTGCCATTACCAAACAACGGGTCTAAATCCTAGTAATTATAGAAACTATATATGCCAAGATACAATACATAGCAGCGAGAGAAAACAACATGGAATTACATTGGAAGGGCTCATATCTCGAAACAATGTCTTATTGTCTATTATGGTGTCCCTGTTATGACAATTAACAAAAGTGCAGTTCCGTCAAGATACGAAAGTAGAATACCCAAATTCGAAGAGATTCGCTTTAGTAAAGATACAATTCTGGTACAAAGACATTAAAAGTACACACACAGATAATGCAAGCTTGAAGATATCAAAGAGGTAATCACAAGCCATATATCGAAGGACAGACAACGCAATGGCCAAAAGAAAAAGGACAAAAGGACAAATAACGATCTACAAAACATACACATAAAACTAAAGATCGAGTAACACGAACCCAACTAAAAACAGGGGATAAACTCAGGTGCTCTGGAAGGGTAGACAGTTTCTGCTCCACATGTTTAAACTTTATTTTCATAAAGTTGCTATAACTTGCCATTTGCTCTTATTTCTTAAAAACACAAAGCCATCGCACCAGGTTACTGCAGCGGTCAATTGTCATTGGCCAAATTTGTGTTACTAGCATGTCGATTTGTGAAATCAAAGTCAAAAAGTTTTATTTAAAAGTCGGTACATTAAAGTAATATTACACCAGTTTTGGGTGAAGAATATTTCCCCCTGAAAATTCAATTTGGAATACGGCGGTACCTTTATTAAGTTATTCATGCATATTTCAAGTCGAAATATGTTCCCAACAACTAGAAATCTGCAAATCCGTGTGCATGTATATCGTCCTCGCCATTGTTGTGGAGACTGATTAACTTTCGGTTGTTTTGTTCCGATGATTGCCGATCATGACCTCGTGAAGAAAAGTTTTGGTCCGATGATTGCCGATCATGACCTCGTGAAGAAAAGATAAACAATCATGGATGCTGAGGTAAGCACGCACACATTCCTGACAATGATTATTGAGGAATCTGTCTGTTTCATGTCATGTGAACCAATTTTTCTTTGCAATTATTCTAATGTGGTACACACGAAATATATAAAAAAAAATCATCAACTGAACATTGCGCATGAGCGATAATCTCCCCGAAAGAGTTCAAATCTTGGGTCACGCGCATATCCTTTGCATTACTGTACGGGAAAACAGAATTATCTCCTGTCAAATATTTTGCGATTAACTCTTAAAATCTGCTTTTGAGCGAATTTTTAATGTTATGCAGTTGATTTTAGTTAAAATTTAGTAAAATATTTAATCCAAAAATTCCACGATATTTGCCTTTCATATTACTTTAAGCAAGGACGTATATATACGTCCTTGCTTTAAGCAACATACAACATAAGCTCTAAATAACTTTTATAACCAACATTACAAAATTAACAATGAAGTTCAGTTTTCTTTAATGAACAGATTTTCGAATTTTAGTCGTCAGAGGATTGATATGATTAATATGTGAAAAGCCATAATTAACCGTTGATTTGAACATTTCTCCCAGGTGAAATGATGTGGTTAATTTAGCGTTAGTAACTTCTACATATTCTGAGAGATGTTTTATGTTTGTAAAAGTCGTTACCAAACAGTTAATTGCTAAAGCTCATTTTAACTTCCTGTGGTTATATTGTACAATGTTTACGGCATTTTATCAGCCATAGAATTGATACATTTCAAGCTTCATTGTACAAACACAAGTGTCCAGGAAATAGGCCAGTTATCTCCTCTTTCACTAACATTTGTTATTGCTTCAGGGAGAAATAGCGTTTCTTCAATGTTTTTCTATCGACTCCTTTATTGATTTCGACTAAACAACTCTATGCCTACCACGAACAAATGTTTTACTATGTTACTGTGGTGATTCTTCATAGCATGGTGAATAAATGTTAGAGAATACCAGAAGCAATCATAAATGGACAATCCAGAGAAACGGGTACACAAGACGAAGACAAACAAAACAAAAACACAACACAATATGTGAAGGATACAACTATACGTAAACAAACACAATTAACATAAATAAGACATGAGCCCTCCTACAAACAACTGGAGGTAAAGACGAACCAAACAAACACAATTAACATAAATAAGACATGAGCCCTCCTACAAACAACTAGAGGTAAAGACGAACCAAACAAACACAATTAACATAAATAAGACATGAGCCCTCCTACAAACAACTGGAGGTAAAGATGAACCAAACAAACACAATTAACATAAATAAGACATGAGCCCTGCTACAAACAACTAGAGGTAAAGATGAACCAAACAAACACAATTAACATAAATAAGACATGAGCCCTCCTACAAACAACTAGAGGTAAAGACAAACCAAACAAACACAATTAACATAAATAAGACATGAGCCCTCCTACAAACAACTGGAGGTAAAGACGAACCAAACAAACACAATTAACATAAATAAGACATGAGCCCTCCTACAAACAACTGGAGGTAAAGATGAACTGAACAAACACAATTAACATAAATAAGACATGAGCCCTCCTACAAACAACTGGAGGTAAAGACGAACCAAACAAACACAATTAACATAAATAAGACATGAGCCCTCCTACAAACAACTGGAGGTAAAGACGAACCAAACAAACACAATTAACATAAATAAGACATGAGCCCTCCTACAAACAACTGGAGGTAAAGATGAACCAAACAAACACAATTAACATAAATAAGACATGAGCCCTCCTACAAACAACTGGAGGTACAGATGAACCAAACAAACACAATTAACATAAATAAGACATGAGCCCTCCTACAAACAACTGGAGGTAAAGATGAACCAAACAAACACAATTAACATAAATAAGACATGAGCCCTCCTACAAACAACTGAAGGTAAAGACGAACCAAACAAACACAATTAACATAAATAAGACATGAGCCCTCCTACAAATAACTGGAGGTAAAGATGAACCAAACAAACACAATTAACATAAATAAGACATGAGCCCTCCTACAAACAACTGGAGGTAAAGATGAACCAAACAAACACAATTAACATAAATAAGACATGAGCCCTCCTACAAACAACTGGAGGTAAAGACGAACCAAACAAACACAATTAACATAAATAAGACATGAGCCCTCCTACAAACAACTGGAGGTAACGACGAACTGAACAAACACAATTAACATAAATAAGACATGAGCCCTCCTACAAACAACTGGAGGTAAAGATGAACCAAACAAACACAATTAACATAAATAAGACATGAGCCCTCCTACAAACAACTGGAGGTAAAGACGAACTGAACAAACACAATTAACATAAATAAGACATGAGCCCTCCTACAAACAACTGAAGGTAAAGACAAACCAAACAAACACAATTAACATAAATAAGACATGAGCCCTCCTACAAACAACTGGAGGTAAAGACAAACCAAACAAACACAATTAACATAAATAAGACATGAGCCCTCCTACAAACAACTGGATGTAAAGATGAACTGAACAAACACAATTAACATAAATAAGACATGAGCCCACCTACAAACAACTGGAGGTAAAGATGAACTGAACAAACACAATTAACATAAATAAGACATGAGCCCTCCTACAAACAACTGGAGGTAAAGACGAACCAAACAAACACAATTAACATAAATAAGACATGAGCCCTCCTACAAACAACTGGAGGTAAAGACGAACCAAACAAACACAATTAACATAAATAAGACATGAGCCCTCCTACAAACAACTGGAGGTAAAGATGAACCAAACAAACACAATTAACATAAATAAGACATGAGCCCTCCTACAAACAACTGGAGGTAAAGACGAACTGAACAAACACAATTAACATAAATAAGACATGAGCCCTCCTACAAACAACTGAAGGTAAAGACAAACCAAACAAACACAATTAACATAAATAAGACATGAGCCCTCCTACAAACAACTGGAGGTAAAGACAAACCAAACAGACACAATTAACATAAATAAGACATGAGCCCTCCTACAAACAACTGGAGGTAAAGATGAACTGAACAACTACAATTAACATAAATAAGACATGAGCCAACCTACAAACAACTGGAGGTAAAGATGAACTGAACAAACACAATTAACATAAATAAGACATGAGCCCTCCTACAAACAACTGGAGGTAAAGACGAACCAAACAAACACAATTAACATAAATAAGACATGAGCCCTCCTACAAACAACTGGAGGTAAAGACGAACCAAACAAACACAATTAGCATAAATAAGACATGAGCCCTCCTACAAACAACTGGAGGTAAAGACGAACCAAACAAACACAATTAACATAAATAAGACATGAGCCCTCCTACAAACAACTGGAGGTAAAGACGAACCAAACAAACACAATTAACATAAATAAGACATGAGCCCTCCTACAAACAACTGGAGGTAAAGATGAACTGAACAAACACAATTAACATAAATAAGACATGAGCCCACCTACAAACAACTGGAGGTAAAAATGAACTGAACAAACACAATTAACATAAATAAGACATGAGCCCTCCTACAAACAACTGGAGGTAAAGACGAACCAAACAAACACAATTAACATAAATAAGACATGAGCCCTCCTACAAACAACTGGAGGTAAAGACGAACCAAACAAACACAATTAACATAAATAAGACATGAGCCCTCCTACAAACAACTGGAGGTAAAGATGAACCAAACAAACACAAATAACATAAATAAGACATGAGCCCTCCTACAAACAACTGGAGGTAAAGATGAACCAAACAAACACAATTAACATAAATAAGACATGAGCCCTCCTACAAACAACTGGAGGTAAAGATGAACTGAACAAACACAATTAACATAAATAAGACATGAGCCCTCCTACAAACAACTGGAGGTAAAGACAAACCAAACAAACACAATTAACATAAATAAGACATGAGCCCTCCTACAAACAACTGGAGGTAAAGATGAACTGAACAAACACAATTAACATAAATAAGACATGAGCCCTGCTACAAACAACTAGAGGTAAAGACGAACCAAACAAACACAATTAACATAAATAAGACATGAGCCCTGCTACAAACAACTGGAGGTAAAGACGAACCAAACAAACACAATTAACATAAATATGACATGAGCCCTCCTACAAACAACTGGAGGTAAAGATGAACCAAACAAACACAATTAACATAAATAAGACATGAGCCCTCCTACAAACAACTGGAGGTAAAGATGAACCAAACAAACACAATTAACATAAATAAGACATGAGCCCTCCTACAAACAACTGGAGGTAAAGATGAACCAAACAAACACAATTAACATAAATAAGACATGAGCCCTCCTACAAACAACTGGAGGTAAAGATGAACCAAACAAACACAAATAACATAAATAAAACATGAACCCTCCTACAAACAACTGGAGGTAAAGACGAACCAAACAAACACAATTAACATAAATAAGACATGAGCCCTCCTACAAACAACTGGAGGTAAAGACGAACAAAACAAACACAATTAACATAAATATGACATGAGCCCTCCTACAAACAACTGGAGGTAAAGATGAACCAAACAAACACAATTAACATAAATAAGACATGAGCCCTCCTACAAACAACTGGAGGTAAAGATGAACCAAACAAACACAATTAACATAAATAAGACATGAGCCCTCCTACAAACAACTGGAGGTAAAGATGAACCAAACAAACACAATTAACATAAATAAGACATGAGCCCTCCTACAAACAACTGGAGGTAAAGATGAACCAAACAAACACAAATAACATAAATAAAACATGAACCCTCCTACAAACAACTGGAGGTAAAGACGAACCAAACAAACACAATTAACATAAATAAGACATGAGCCCTCCTACAAACAACTGGAGGTAAAGACGAACAAAACAAACACAAATAACATAAATAAGACATGAGCCCTCCTACAAACAACTGGAGGTAAAGACGAACCAAACAAACACAATTAACATAAATAAGACATGAGCCCTCCTACAAACAACTGGAGGTAAAGACGAACAAAACAAACACAAATAACATAAATAAGACATGAGCCCTCCTACAAACAACTGGAGGTAAAGACGAACAAAACAAACACAAATAACATAAATAAGACATGAGCCCTCCTACAAACAACTGGAGGTAAAGATGAACCAAACAAACACAATTAACATAAATAAGACATGAGCCCTCCTACAAACAACTGGAGGTAAAGATGAACCAAACAAACACAATTAACATAAATAAGACATGAGCCCTCCTACAAACAACTGGAGGTAAAGATGAACCAAACAAACACAATTAACATAAATAAGACATGAGCCCTCCTACAAACAACTGGAGGTAAAGATGAACTGAACATGTTGTTATGTGAAAATCATAACGGACATCACAACACAGAACTCCGAAGGTAAAGACACATAATAGGACAACACAAAGACAAAAAAAATGTGCAACATGGACCCCACCAAAAACATTTACTATAATGTCAATATGTCATGTGTTTTCTGGTAGCCATTACAATATATTATCAAGCTTGACATTTATTATTTTATTATAGATTAAAATGACGGGTACCACTAATGGAGAAGAAACTGCTTATCCTTCTGGAGCACCTGAGTTCACCCCTGGTGTTTAGTGGGGTTCGTGTTACTCGATTTTTAGTTTTATGTGTATGTTTTGTAGATCGTTGTTTGTCCTTTTGTACTTTTTCTTTTGGTCATTGTGTTGTCTGTTCTTCTTTGATTTATGGATTCTGATTACCCCTTTGGTATCTTCAAACTCTTCTTATTTGGCCATCGTTATGCCAGAAAGTCAGAACATAATATATAATTTTGCAAATTATTATTTCTATAACGGCTACCAACTAACAACCATGTACTATTAATTTAGATACAAATAACAAAATTGTTTTCTCGATATATCTTTTTTTTTATTATCATTCTATCAATAAAAGTAGAATTGCACAACAACAATTACAAAAAAGCTGTTCTGCCCTACATTAAAAAAACCACTACAATACATGTATATATAACAAAATATAACAGAAATAAAAAAAAAATGAAATTTAACAATCAAAAAATCATGTTATTTAAGCCAATACAACTTTAACCTTTATAGAGAAATTGATCCAAGTGTAACCATGATTTCATTTCTCTATTAACTCAATGGATCATGTAAATGAGGTCATGGGTCAAGTGACACATGAATTGATAGGCTTATAGGGTTATGATGCCCAACGACACTTTCAACAATATTTCAGTTATATTGGTGGGGGAAACCGGAGTACGCGGAGAAAACCACCAACCTGCCGCAAGTGCAATGTTAGTGGTGATAGGCACTGATTGTATAGGTAGTTGTAAATCCAACTGCCATACCATCATGACCACGACAACTTCTGGTAGGCCTATAATGTATCCCTACTGAGAAGCATATTTATCACATTTATCAACAATGTTGATAGTCACTACCTGTGGAATGGCAATAACTACCGTATTTTACGGACTATAGGTCAAATTGCTGCTTTTCGGTTAAAACTTGGGGGAATACTAAGATAGGTCGAAGCATTCCATATTGTCCGTTAAACTACGCTATGTTTTGCAGACACGAGATAAATGAGGTCACTAGTGGCTTGCTGACATGTATACATACATACACAAGATGAATGTGTAGACAAAATGCATCTAAACTTTAAAAGATATATTATTTAAACTATGAGAAGAATCTGTAAAGCAATTAATTTTCTACATTCACTTACTATGTAGTCAAAACTTACATGTATCACTCAATTAAAAATCTGGCTTGTAAATATGTTTTGGCTTCATTTAATCTGGAAAACTGGAATACAAATGTGCTTGGATTTTTCAAAATAAAATCTACAAGCCATTTGACTTTTAAAAAAATCTACAGTTCCTTTAAAATAATCTATGGTCCCTTTGACTTAAAAAAAATCTATGGTCCCTTTGACTTTTAAAAAATCTAGGATATATGGCCCTTTTGACCTTGACACAAACAAGAAACAGTAAAACTGGATCTTAACAAAAGTTAATTTCAGAATCTGATTACTATATTATGCACTGGTTCAAAACGAGACTACATTTTGTTATAAAGGTATGGATCATTCTCTTCACTTAATCTGGTCGTGATCGTATGGTAGTTGGATTTACAACTACCAATGCAATCAGTGACTATCACCACTAATGTTGTGAGTTCGAATCTTATTCAGGCGATGCATACTCGATACATGTTTGTCAGTGACTTGCGGTAGGTCGGTGGTTTTCTCTCGGTACTTTCGGTTTCCTCTACCAATAAAACCGACAGCCACGATAAAACTGAATTATTGTTGAAACACCAGAAACCACAACCTTCATCCCTGATGGGTCATAAGGCATCAACATTACCAATGATTAGGTACATGTAAATCCAATATCATGTGATCTTGCTCATTACGACCCTGTTCAAAAATGCATGAAAATGATAAACAAAATGTATACTGATAAAAAGATGCGACATGAATTCTGAGAAACATATAATAAGACAAAGTTATATGGCACATTTTTTGTTCTATATTTAAACTTGCTTTACAAGTTACAATGTAAAGTGTACTATAAAATGTATATGGAAATGATAAAAGAAATATTGCAATTTGGTCCGGCTTTTAAAATTTACAAATTCTCAAAATGGGTTGATATAAAATCAATCTGTTTAAAATTACATCTCTCACTAGCTCCCATTAACTGATAGGTCGTGACGTGGGAACTGTCACATATTATCAGTAAAAGGTCATGACATGGGAACTGTCACATATTATCAGTAAAAGGTCGCAACGTGGGAACTGTCACATATTATCAGTAAAAGGTCGCAACATGGGTACTGTCACATATTATCAGTAAAAGGTCGCAACGTGGGTACTGTCACATATTATCAGTAAAAGGTCACAACGTGGGTACTGTCACATATCAGTAAAAGGTCGCAACATGGGTACTGTCGCATATTATCAGTAAAAGGGAGCAAGTGAGGGTTAGAGTTATGGTGTTTAACCCCACTTTCCACAATATCTCACTTATATCTTGGTGGTCAGTTTTATTGATGGAGGAAACCAGAGTACCCAGAGAAAACCACAGACCTGCCGCAAATCACTGACAAACTTTATCACATAATGTTGTATCGAGTTCACCTCACCTGAGTGGGATTCAAACTCACAACGTTAGTGGTGATAGGCACTGATTGCATAGGTAATTGTAAATCCAACAGCCATATGATCACGACCACGACTTTCCCTGGGAGCAAGTGAGAGATGTGATGATTTAAATGATATTGGTATAAAATTCAGTTAAAAGAATAATTCTGATAAAACAAAATCTGGCATAAAAATATGAAAATTTATCTTTTGACAGACAAAAAAACCCACTAGAGGCTCAGTGGGCTGAGCCTGTGTCGCTCACCTTTCAGTCTGCTCTGAGGAAACTTAATACAGAACCTTCCATACATGTAGATGCTTCCTACCAAGTTTCGGTTCATATGGCTAAGCAGTTTCAAAGGAGAAGATTTTTTAGAAATTGACCAATCAGAAACAAGAATTGCATGTGGTGGCCATGTTTGCTAACCGATTGGGACAAAATGAGCAATCTTCATAAAGGACATTCCATTGATGATTCCTACCAAGTTTCGGTGGTAGCCATGTTTGTTAACCGATCCGGACAAAATGAGCAATCTTCATAGAGGACATTCCATAGATGCTTCCTACCAAGTTTCGGTTCATTTGGCCAAGCGGTTTCAGGGGAGAAGATTTTTAAAAATCTGCCAATCAGAATCAAGAATTGCCTGTGGTGGCCATGTTTGGTAATGGATCATAACAAAATGTGCACTCTTTAGAGCACCTTCCATAGATGCTTCCTACCAAATTTCAGTTCATTTGGCTGAGGGTTTTCAGAGGAGAAGATCAAAATGTGAAAAGTAAACGGATGACAGAAGACGGACACCAAGTGATGGCAAAAGCTCATATTGCCTTCGGCAAGGTTTGTTAAAAAGAATATTAAAATGTGAATACCTACTTGTAATGTATAGAATAAACATGTTACACTATATCAGCATTAGTTAATTTCTAAGGGAGATAACGGCAAGGGTTATCTTTCTTTTAACAGTTTAGGCAAGAGATATCTTTCTTTTAACAGAGGAGAAGATTTTTTTAGAAATCAACCAATCAGAAACAAGAATTGCCTGTGGCAGCTATGTTTGTTAACCAATCGGGACAAAATGAGCATTCTTTATAGAGGACATTCCATAGATGCTTCCTACCAAGTTTCGGTTCATTTAGCGGTTTCAGAGGAGAAGATTTTTAAAAATCGACCTATCAGAAACAAGAATTGCCTGTGGTGGCAATGTTTGTTAATGGATTGGGACAAAATGTGCAATATTTAGAGAGGACCGCCCATAGATGCTTCCTACCAAGTTTCGGGTCATTTGGCCAAATGGTTTCAGAGGAGAAGAATTTTAACTAGAGGCTCAGCACTCGCCTTTCATTCTGCTTTGAGGAAATTTAATACAGAACCTTCCATAGGTGCTTCCCACTAAATATCGGTTCATTTTGGCAAAGCAGTTTCAGATAAGAAGATTTTTAGAAATTGACCAATCTAAAACAGGAATTGCCTGTGGCAGCCATGTTTGTAAATGGATCAAAACGAAATGAGTAATCTCTATAGAGGATCTTCCATAGATGCTTCTTACCAAGTTTCATATCATTTGGCCAAGCGGCTTTAGAGGAAAAGCTGTTTTAGAAATTGACCAATAAGAAACAAGACTTGCCTGTGGCAGCCATATTTGTTAATTGATAGGGATGAAATGAATAATCTCCATAGATGCATCCTACCAAGTTTCGGTTCATTTGACCAAGTGGCTTCAGAGAAGATTTTTAGAAATCGACCAATCAGAAACAAGAATTGTCTGTGGTGGCCATGTTTGTTAATGGATCGGGACGAAATGAGTATTAGTTATAGAGGACCTCCCATAGATGCATCCTACAAAGTTTCGGTACATTTGGCCAAGCAGTTTCAGAGGAGAAGATTTTTAAAAATAGGCCAATCAGAAACAAGAATTGCCTGTGGTGGCCATGTTTGTTAACGGATCAGAACGACATAAGCAATCGCAACAGAGGACTTTCCATAGATGCTTCCTACCAAGTTTCGGTACATTTGGCCATACAGTTTCAGAGGAGAAGAATTTTTAAAATCAGCCAATCAGAAACAAGAATCGCCAGTGGTGGCCATGTTTGTTAATGGATCGGGATGGAATGAGCAATCTTTATAGAGGACCTTCCATAGATGCTTCCTACCAAGTTTCGGTTCATTTAGGCAAACGGTTACAGAAAAGAATTTTTAAAATCAGCCAATCAGAAACAAGAGTCGCCTACGGTGGCCATGTTTGTTAACGGATCGGGACAAAATGAGCAATGAGGGCCTTCCATAGATGCTTCCTATCAAGTTTCAGTTCATTTGCCTGAGGGGTTTTAGAGGCATATTTATCTGTAATTCAATTTATAGCTAACTGTATTTGACTAATATCTATATTTAAATTAGAGTTGTCTCCCTTTCCACAGAAAAACAGTTTTTTTTATAAAGCATACAATCATAAACATGAATTTCCTGTGGCGGCCATGTTTGTTAATGGATCGGGACAAAATGAGCATTCTTTATATAGAGAACCTTCCATAGATGCTTCCTACCAAGTTTCAGTTCATTTGGCCCAGTGGTTTCAGAGGAGAAGATATTTAAAAATAGGCCAATCGGAAACAAGAATTGCCTGTGGCGGCCATGTTTGTTAATGGATCAGGACGAAATGAGCAATCTGTATAGAGGGCCTTCCATAGATGCTCCCTACCAAGTTTCAGTTCATTTGGCTGAGGGGTTTCAGAATAGAAGATTAAAATGTGAAAAGTTAACGGACGACGGACGATGGATGCCAAGTGATGGCAAAAGCTCACATTACCTTTGGCAAGGTGAGCTAAAAAAAAAATTAAAATTATGCTACTGGACAAAATTTATAAATAAATTTAAATAAATTCAAAGCATTGGAAGTATGTCTGTAATACTAAATTCTTTGCTATGAGATGTAAATTTCTCATATGATATTTTTTAAATGTGGGGTTTTCTCTCTTCATGCTTTTCATTTTTTTTTATAAAGCCAACAAATATAAATAAACACATAAACAACACATCTTAACAGATAACTTACTAACAAATCAGATCTTTACATACATACACACATAAAATATAATACACAAACAAACAAACAAACAAACAAACAAACAAACATGTACACAATAGTTCTAGTTAATAAAAATCATTTTGAGATACAAATATAACTCAGTGCTTTTTACACAAACATGCAGTCCTTGAAATGAAAATTTGAATTTACTGGTTTGAATCAAATTCTTGAATTTATTTATGTATATATATATAATGTGACAGCTCTAAAATCTAATTCTAACACTATATACGTCTGAAAATTAAACCAAACAGTGTTAGAATTAGATTTTAGAGTTGTAAAATTTGTGTTCTTCCCTCGACGGGATTTGAACTCACATCATTGTTACACTGTAGCACCATTCGCTTAGCCTTACGTCCAGCACCCTAGACCACTCAACCACATCCACTCCCTTATATATATATCTAAATAAATACTGAAAAATTTACTAGTCCGCTCACAGTTTTACTGGTCTTGGGCAGGAGGACCGGTGCTCATCGTATGGACTGAACATGTAAAACATTTGTGCTTTATTTCCCCTATAGCAAAATTAGGCAGAATCTTCACAATTAATTTATGTGTATCCCAGTATATAACAGTATCTTGCTAAAGTCGAATGACTGTCGTTTTTAATACTACACAATATATATTACCTATTATATGCTACGAACAATAACAAACTGAGATACTTTACAGCAAATAAAAAAAAAGTAAATAAATTGTGTACATTAACAAGTATATTTGATTTTGTTTCATCAGGTATGAGAGACAGTCATTGTATTACAGTCAAACCTGTAATAAGATGTCACCTTTGGGACTAAGTGGCCTTACAAGACAGGTGACCTCTTAAAAGAGGTTAAATTCATTTGAAAATGTATGACAGGTCAAGAAAAAGGTGACCTTTTAATACAGGTGACTGCTTAATAGAGGTGGCCACATGGGCAGGTTTGACTGTTCTTAACATTACTGATAGTTTATCAATAACCAATAACAATTTTTAATAATTTAAAAAACAAATAATGAAAATAGACACAAACTACTCTATAAAATTTCATGCAACCAAGGGCTATGATCAACCTCCCATCCTTCTACTACACACCTTTGTCTGTGTTAGCCAGGTTTTTGTGGTCACACAGTTGGGGTTTTAACAGGATGCAGGCAGTGATAGCTGTAACCAATGAATTGGCTAGCAAAGATGAGAAAAAAAATACTATTATAGAAATATAATCTGCTTAGTTTTAGGAAAGTGACTTGGTACATTGATCCAGTAAATAAAATAGAAAACAAAAGACCCCCCCCCCCCCCCCCCACATACCAATAATGATCATATAAAATTGGATGAAATTTTTTTCCTGCAAATCTTTAGTACCTTATGTTCAGTCAACTATTTTTTAAAGGAGAACGAAACCAACTGATGATTTGGGGTTTTACAGAATTTAGAACTAATAAAAAAAATATATGAAAATATGACTTTTTTAATGAAAATTTTACAAGGGCTGATGTTAAAGCACGTTTATATCTTATTGATTTTAAATTTCCCGCTAAACATGCAGGCTGCCATTTTTCCCTCATCAGTGACGTAAGTAACTCCATCTATTCCGATTTACCTGTTCAGTTTAATCAAAACAATAATATAATTTTTGGAATTCCGTCATAATGGATGAAAATTGAATTTCTATCCATTATGACGGAATTCTAAAAATTATATTATTGTTTTGATGCAGTTAAGCTGAACAGGTATATCGGAATAGATGGAGCTACGTCACTGATAAGGGAAAAATGGCAGCCTGCATGCTTAGCCGGAAATTTAAAATCAATAAGATATAAACGTGCTTTAACATCAGTCCTTGTAAAATTTTCATTAAAAAAGTCATATTTTCATTTTTTTTTATTAGTTCTAAATTCTGTAAAACCCCAAATCATCAGTTGGTTTCGTTCTCCTTTAAGCATTTACAACATTAAAAATCTTAATTCCAAAATATAGTACATGCTATAAAATATATTATAAAAAATATGAATGTATTGCACTGCTAAAATTAAATCTATGCTCAATCAATTCTAAACAATGACCATATAAACAATTATTTATAATTAATTCAGTCTTATATTTTTATCATAATTTCATTGCCAAAAGCACTAAATCCATTGTTAGGTTTTATTTAAAAAAGAGGAATGCATTCTAATATTGCTAGATATAGATATGCTTTGAATGCTGTTCTTATTGGGGTAATTATATGTTATGTTCAATTCATGTCTAACAGTACCTATTACAAATGGCCAAATTTAAAAAGGATTTAGTCAAAAATTTGAATAACCAGTATATTGCAATAGTGATTCTTGAACTTTCAATTGCCACTTTCATTTGTGGTCAGCCCAAAATCAAACCAACTCACACAGTTATATTTTGATTTTTATGCACATGTATACACAAAGTCTTTTTAAATGTTCAAATACATAAACCTTTAAAGGTCAATAAATTTGTTCAATAACCACAAGGAAAGTTCCGAGCCAACATAAGACCGGGTCATTTCTTTATTTAAATATAGATACCAAGTCTTTACATTAAATGATAAGGTTATTTCCTCAACTATGAATAAATCCTTCAATAATTATATTAGCACTATTAAATCTCTGTGTTAGGATTTTTACAAGTATTAACACTTAGCACTACTGATAGCAGCAGAAAGCACTAACAAAATAAGGTACAATAATACCTAACTTAACCAAACAAACTGGGCATTGGGAATTTTTTTTGTTCAGTATAGATAGAGGTTTAATTTAGACAGATTAAATTGGTAAAGATTTCAGATGTGGGGACTATATCTTATGTTTGGTTTACCCAGAATTCCGGTTTATTCAGGATTCAGGTTTAGATAAATTACAGTGTAATAAGTACATGAATCAAATATTTTACCAACCAGATAAAATAATAAAAAATTTGCTTAGTGCTATTCCATGTAAACTTTACTCCCACTCAAGGAAAGTACATATGATAATTTATGTAATATTAATATGAAATAGAATAACAGCAGCTAAGAAGGTCGAGACAGACATTATCGCTAGTATCACAGAGTCTGATGGGACGAGATGTGATACTTAACTGATTATTGTTTTAATAGGCAATGTCATAATATGCTTGAAGTCACACTGAGCGATAATTATCAGCATCAGAGCAAGTTTGTTAATACTGACAATATCGCTGGGTAAGATCAAAGGAAAAATGTCAAAATTACTGATAAAGAGGTAAACAAGAAATTTCCTTGAAGATCTTTGGAAGCATAACTTTAGAGTCTCCCTTGGCATTAAAATATGCTTAAAGAGCAAAGCAATTATTTCTGTAATTCTCTATTGCAATGCCCAAAATTGGACTATAGATATAGGGGCACCAATAAGCAATTACAACAAAAATTTAAATCGGCATGGCATGGGAATATTAGCTTTATGGGATATGTATATCTGTGTTATTGAATATTTGAAGAGATCAATGCAAAATGACCTTGGGTTAAATTGCAACCAACTGTTTCATCAAATAATCCACATATATGTAGATGTATCTCAATGTCAAAGCTGGATACTATCTAAACATCAAAAATTCTTCTTCTGCTAATTTTACATACATGTACAGGTAGTACAGGATTTCATCATTTTCTTTTCATAAAATTGGCAACACAACAGCCATGTCACAGTAGCGTAGCCAGTATTTCGCAAGGGGCTGTTCCATAAACCTGTGATGCGACATCTTGTGGCTAGGGTTAAATTCCTGACTTTAACATTCATTATTCAACCAACATCTTGACTTTAATAGACATTATTCAACCAAAATCTCCACTTTAATAGACCTTTTTGGTTTGTCTGAACCCTCCACCCCCACCCCCTTACCTACAGGTGTGTGACAGGTGTATATGCCCATTGTAGTACAAACAATATGAAATATAAACTGGTTTTCTACAAATACGCTTATGTAAAACTATACACTTAATTAAAACATAGAACTATTTCACATTTCATTGATATCACAGATTGATGTTCTCAACATGTTTAACTAGCCTTTACAGTAAGCTTTTTAACAGTATAGTCTACACTAGCAAATGCTATTCATTAAGCACAAACACACTTCTAGACAGTTGTGGATTTTTGTCAGTTTACAACCATCACAGGTAGTCTAGTACTTCATCTGAGGGTACTTTATTAGCCGTTTACACCTTGAACGTAACCAAACTTTTATCACTGCTAGCTGATATTATTTTCTTCATTTATTTTAAGAGGACGTAGATCACTATCGTCTAAATTCAGAAAGTCAGTAACTGCTGAAGTATCTGTGATTTCCTGAAATTAAACAGAGATAATCATACTAAAGTCAGTAACTGCTGAAGTATCTGTGATTTCCTGAAATCAAACAGAGAGATAATCGTACTAAAGTCAGTAACTGCTGAAGTATGTGATTTCCTGAAATTAAACAGAGAGATAATCGTACTAAAGATTCAAAATTTTGAAATTCTTTAACATGTACAGATGGTCAAGTCCATTAATAATGAAATCTGTTATAATGAGGGGCCGTCATGGTCATGATTGCATAGATTGATTGATTGGTGTTTAATGCCAACTTTAGCAATATTTCAGCTATATCGTGGCACGAACAAATGTTATTATTAAATTATTAAATGATTGCATAGTAATTGGTATTACAACTACCTATGTAAACAGTGACTATCATCACTATTGTGAGTTTTAATCCCGTTCATGGCGAGGTGTACTTGATACAACATTATGTGATAAATTTCATCAGTGACTTGCGGCAGGCAGGTCAGTGGTTTTCTCCGGTTTCTTCCATCAATAAAAGTGACCGCCACGACATAACTGAAATATTGTTGAAAGTGGTGTTAAACACCATAACACTAAACCTGTTATAATAATGAAATATCAGTTATATTGAACATATTATTTATCCTTAGCAACCACCTAGAGTACATATGTATATCATGATATACTATTTTAGTTTTATAATAATGAAGATTTCATGTTCTCTTATAATTGCATTACAAGTGGACAAGACTGTAGAGTTTCAGACAGCAGACAGCTCTGTTATTTCTGACTATGGTAATCACTTTCTGGAAAGTTTTATGTGGTTTGAAAAATGTATGAGTACTAGTAATGTCATATCCATTCACTGAGACCACAGCATAGGTGGTGTAAAGGTTAAGTGTGCTAGCTTTGAGTTTGGTAGATTTTGGGTTAAAGGTCAAACCAATGACAAATAATTGTTTGTTGCTGCTTCTCCTCTAATCACACAGCATATGTAGGAGTAAGAGCATATACATGTAGGAGTAAGAGCATATACATGTAGGAGTAAGAACATATACATGTAGGACTATGAGCATATACATGTAGGAGTAAGAGCATATACATGTAGGAGTAAGAGCATATACATGTAGGAGTAAGAGCATATACATGTAGGAGTAAGAGCATATACATGTAGGAGTAAGAGTATATACATGTAGGAGTAAGAGTATATACATGTAGGAGTAAGAGCATATACATGTAGGAGTAAGAGTATATACATGTAGGAGTAAGAACATATACATGTAGGAGTAAGAACATATACATGTAGGAGTAAGAGCATATACATGTAGGAGTAAGAGCATATACATGTAGGAGTAAGAGTATATACATGTAGGAGTAAGAACATATACATGTAGGAGTAAGAGCATATACATGTAGGAGTAAGAGCATATACATGTAGGAGTAAGAGTATATACATGTAGGAGTAAGAACATATACATGTAGGAGTAAGGGCATATACATGTAGGAGTAAGAGTATATACATGTAGGAGTAAGAGTATATACATGTAGGAGTAAGAGTATATACATGTAGGAGTAAGAGCATATACATGTAGGAGTAAGGGCATATACATGTAGGAGTAAGAGTATATACATGTAGGAGTAAGAGTATATACATGTAGGAGTAAGAACATATACATGTAGGAGTAAGAACATATACATGTAGGAGTAAGAACATATACATGTAGGAGTAAGAGTATATACATGTAGGAGTAAGAGCATATACATGTAGGAGTAAGAGCATATACATGTAGGAGTAAGAGTATATACATGTAGGAGTAAGGGCATATACATGTAGGAGTAAGAGCATATACATGTAGGAGTAAGAGCATATACATGTAGGAGTAAGAGTATATACATGTAGGAGTAAGAGCATATACATGTAGGAGTAAGAGTATATACATGTAGGAGTAAGAGCATATACATGTAGGAGTAAGAGCATATACATGTAGGAGTAAGAACATATACATGTAGGAGTAAGAACATATACATGTAGGAGTAAGAACATATACATGTAGGAGTAAGAACATATACATGTAGGAGTAAGAACATATACATGTAGGAGTAAGAGCATATACATGTAGGAGTAAGAACATATACATGTAGGAGTAAGAACATATACATGTATGAGTAAGAGCATATACATGTAGGAGTAAGAGTATATACATGTAGGAGTAAGAGTATATACATGTAGGAGTAAGAGCATATACATGTAGGAGTAAGAGTATATACATGTAGGAGTAAGAGCATATACATGTAGGAGTAAGAGTATATACATGTAGGAGTAAGAGCATATACATGTAGGAGTAAGAGCATATACATGTAGGAGTAAGAGCATATACATGTATGAGTAAGAGCATATACATGTAGGAGTAAGAACATATACATGTAGGAGTAAGAGTATATACATGTAGGAGTAAGAGCATATACATGTAGGAGTAAGAGTATATACATGTAGGAGTAAGAGCATATACATGTAGGAGTAAGAGTATATACATGTAGGAGTAAGAGCATATACATGTAGGAGTAAGAGTATATACATGTAGGAGTAAGAGCATATACATGTAGGAGTAAGAGCATATACATGTAGGAGTAAGAGCATATACATGTAGGAGTAAGAACATATACATGTAGGAGTAAGAACATATACATGTAGGAGTAAGAGCATATACATGTAGGAGTAAGAACATATACATGTAGGAGTAAGAACATATACATGTAGGAGTAAGAACATATACATGTAGGAGTAAGAACATATACATGTAGGAGTAAGAGCATATACATGTAGGAGTAAGAACATATACATGTAGGAGTAAGAGCATATACATGTATGAGTAAGAGCATATACATGTAGGAGTAAGAGTATATACATGTAGGAGTAAGAGTATATACATGTAGGAGTAAGAGCATATACATGTAGGAGTAAGAGTATATACATGTAGGAGTAAGAGCATATACATGTAGGAGTAAGAGTATATACATGTAGGAGTAAGAGCATATACATGTAGGAGTAAGAGCATATACATGTAGGAGTAAGAGCATATACATGTATGAGTAAGAGCATATACATGTAGGAGTAAGAACATATACATGTAGGAGTAAGAGTATATACATGTAGGAGTAAGAGCATATACATGTAGGAGTAAGAGTATATACATGTAGGAGTAAGAGCATATACATGTAGGAGTAAGAGTATATACATGTAGGAGTAAGAGCATATACATGTAGGAGTAAGAGTATATACATGTAGGAGTAAGAGCATATACATGTAGGAGTAAGAGCATATACATGTAGGAGTAAGAGCATATACATGTATGAGTAAGAGCATATACATGTAGGAGTAAGAGCATATACATGTAGGAGTAAGAGCATATACATGTAGGAGTAAGGGCATATACATGTAGGAGTAAGAACATATACATGTAGGAGTAAGAACATATACATGTAGGAGTAAGAGCATATACATGTAGGAGTAAGAACATATACATGTAGGAGTAAGAACATATACATGTAGGAGTAAGAACATATACATGTAGGAGTAAGAGCATATACATGTAGGAGTATGAGCATATACATGTAGGAGTAAGGGCATATACATGTAGGAGTAAGGGCATATACATGTAGGAGTAAGAGTATATACATGTAGGAGTAAGAGTATATACATGTAGGAGTAAGAGCATATACATGTAGGAGTAAGAACATATACATGTAGGAGTAAGAACATATACATGTAGGAGTAAGAGCATATACATGTAGGAGTAAGAACATATACATGTAGGAGTAAGAGCATATACATGTAGGAGTAAGAACATATACATGTAGGAGTATGAGCATATACATGTAGGAGTAAGGGCATATACATGTAGGAGTAAGAGCATATACATGTAGGAGTAAGAGCATATACATGTAGGAGTAAGAACATATACATGTAGGAGTAAGAGCATATACATGTAGGAGTAAGAGCATATACATGTAGGAGTATGAGCATATACATGTAGGAGTAAAAGCATATACATGTAAAAGTAAGAACATATACATGTAGGAGTAAGAGCATATACATGTAGGAGTAAGAGCATATACATGTAGGAGTAAGAACATATACATGTAGGAGTAAGAACATATACATGTGGGAGTAAGAACATATACATGTAGGAGTAAGAGCATATACATGTAGGAGTATGAGCATATACATGTAGGAGTAAAAGCATATACATGTAAAAGTAAGAACATATACATGTAGGAGTAAGAGCATATACATGTAGGAGTAAGAGCATATACATGTAGGAGTAAGAACATATACATGTAGGAGTAAGAACATATACATGTGGGAGTAAGAACATATACATGTAGGAGTAAGAGCATATACATGTAGGAGTAAGAGCATATACATGCAGGAGTATGAGCATATACATGTAGGAGTAAGAGCATATACATGTAGGAGTAAGAACATATACATGTAGGAGTAAGAGCATATACATGTAGGAGTAAGAACATATACATGTAGGAGTAAGAACATATACATGTAGGAGTAAGAACATATACATGTAGGAGTAAGAGCATATACATGTAGGAGTAAGAACATATACATGTAGGAGTAAGAGCATATACATGTAGGAGTAAGAACATATACATGTAGGAGTAAGAACATATACATGTAGGAGTAAGAACATATACATGTAGGAGTAAGAGCATATACATGTAGGAGTAAGAGCATATACATGTAGGAGTAAGAGCATATACATGTAGGAGTAAGAGCATATACATGTAGGAGTAAGAGCATATACATGTATGAGTAAGAACATATACATGTAGGAGTATGAGCATATACATGTAGGAGTAAGAACATATACATGTAGGAGTATGAGCATATACATGTAGGAGTAAGAACATATACATGTAGGAGTAAGAACATATACATGTAGGAGTAAGAACATATACATGTAGGAGTAAGAGCATATACATGTAGGAGTAAGAACATATACATGTAGGAGTATGAGCATATACATGTAGGAGTAAGAACATATACATGTAGGAGTAAGAGCATATACATGTAGGAGTAAGAGCATATACATGTAGGAGTAAGAGCATATACATGTAGGAGTAAGAACATATACATGTAGGAGTAAGAGCATATACATGTAGGAGTAAGAGCATATACATGTAGGAGTAAGAGCATATACATGTAGGAGTAAGAGTATATACATGTAGGAGTAAGAACATATACATGTAGGAGTAAGAGCATATACATGTAGGAGTAAGAACATATACATGTAGGAGTAAGAGCATATACATGTAGGAGTAAGAACATATACATGTAGGAGTAAGAACATATACATGTAGGAGTAAGAACATATACATGTAGGAGTAAGAGTATATACATGTAGGAGTAAGAACATATACATGTAGGAGTAAGAGCATATACATGTAGGAGTAAGAACATATACATGTAGGAGTAAGAGCATATACATGTAGGAGTAAGAACATATACATGTAGGAGTAAGAGCATATACATGTAGGAGTAAGAGCATATACATGTAGGAGTAAGAACATATACATGTAGGAGTAAGAACATATACATGTAGGAGTAAGAACATATACATGTAGGAGTAAGAGCATATACATGTAGGAGTAAGGGCATATACATGTAGGAGTAAGAACATATACATGTAGGAGTAAGAACATATACATGTAGGAGTAAGAACATATACATGTAGGAGTAAGAACATATACATGTAGGAGTAAGAGCATATACATGTAGGAGTAAGAGCATATACATGTAGGAGTAAGAGCATATACATGTATGAGTAAGAGCATATACATGTATGAGTAAGAGCATATACATGTAGGAGTAAGAGCATATACATGTAGGAGTAAGAGTATATACATGTAGGAGTAAGAGCATATACATGTAGGAGTATGAGCATATACATGTAGGAGTAAGAGCATATACATGTAGGAGTAAGAACATATACATGTAGGAGTAAGAGTATATACATGTAGGAGTAAGAGCATATACATGTAGGAGTAAGAGCATATACATGTAGGAGTATGAGCATATACATGTAGGAGTAAGAGCATATACATGTAGGAGTATGAGCATATACATGTAGGAGTAAGAGTATATACATGTAGGAGTAAGAGCATATACATGTAGGAGTAAGAGCATATACATGTATGAGTAAGAACATATACATATATGAGTATGAGCATATACATGTATGAGTAAGAGCATATACATGTAGGAGTAAGAGCATATACATGTAGGAGTAAGAGCATATACATGTAGGAGTAAGAGCATATACATGTAGGAGTAAGAGCATATACATGTAGGAGTAAGAGCATATACATGTAGGAGTAAGAGCATATACATGTAGGAGTAAGAGCAAAGACAGGCTGGATCGGAATCAGGATAATGTGTTCCATTAGAGTTCCATGTTTACCAATATATTAATAAATTGATGAAAGCTCAAAATAGATGTCAAAAATATGTTTGACTTACACCTTGATCCGACTTAATTTCATATTCCTCATCGTTGGGTTCTTGTTTGGTAGTAAAGAATCTTCCTCCATCACCACGGCAACGCTGCATGGCATGTTTGTGTCGAGATTCATGAAGGTATTTCTGTGAATAAATGTACATTGAAAATAAACTGAAATTGATAAAACAGAACTACATACATCTTTAGATATAAATTTTCTATTTAGTAGCTTCAATGTTAAATTCTAATATTGACTGTATTATTATTCTGGAATCCAACATTAAAACCATAGCCTGTATCATGCACATGGTAAAGAGGATTTATTGAACTTTTCCTTATTGTACTAACACACAATAAACTCTGATCTTTTAGAACCTCGAGTATGAGTACAAACTCCTGCTCAAAGGTTTTATGACCGTTTCAAAATTTCAAAACAAAGGGACATAATTTAACAATAGTAACATATCAAAATTTACCCGTCTTTCCTTTGGAATTTTGCCAGAAGCCTCTAATTTTGCCCTCGCTTGTCTACGTTTTAATATCCTATGATACTGTTTAGCATTTACATATAACGGTTCCTCTTCATTATTATCCTGTCCATTAATTGGCATCCTCTGTAAATTTGATCCATTCAATACCTGTAAAAAAAAAAGAGTCTTTTGTGAAAGATATTTGTCGCCTACCCTCCAGACGTCTTTAAAACAAAATTAAAAAATATGCTTTAACTTGTGATGGGGTAGCACTTACATGTACATACAATGGTTTCATTTCATTATTTTCATGCTCATAGATTGCCATTCTCTGAAAATTTGTTCCATTTATCACCTTAAAAGGATAAGGGTAAGGGTTATGGTGCTTAACGCCACTTATTTCAGATATATTGTGGCGGTCAGTTTAATTGGTGGAGGAAACCGGAGTACACAGAGACCTGTCGAAAGAAACAGACGAACTTTATCACATAATGTTGTATCGAGTACACCTCACCATGAGCGAGATTCGAACTCACAACATCAGTGGTACTAGGCTCTGCTTGCACAGGTAGTTGAAAATCCAATTACCATACGCTCACGACAGAGTCGGCCCCTCACCTTATAAGTGATGGAACGAAAAAATTCTAAGTCTTTCATGAAAGATATTTGTCTAATTTGTATTACCCAGACACGTTAAAAACAAAGTTGAAAAGGTGCCTTAACTCAGATCAATATTGACATACAATGGAATCACTTCACTATTATCCTCAACACAGATTGCCATTCTCTGAAAATTTGTTCCATTCCATATACATTCAAAGAGTTGAAGAAAAAAACATTACAAGTCTTTCATGAATTTTTGTCACCCATCCCTAAAGACACCTTAAAAAACAAAGTTGAAAAAAAAATGCCTTCACTCATACATACACTCTAAGCTTTAAAGTCCAAATATTCCCTCATTTATTAAAATATAGCTTATCTATACATGTGACGGGAAAAAAAAAATAAAGAAAAAAAAGGTGCACTCGACCCAAAGCTGCATGTGATAAAGTTTACCAGTTGCTTGCCCATGGTTGGTGGTTCTCTCCGGGTACTCCGGCTTCTCCCACCACTAAAACTGGTTGCCATGATATAGCTGAAATATTGCTGAAAGTGGCGTTAAACACAATAAATCAAATCAAATCATATGTACCATAATTTGTTGTCCTCCAGCAGAAGAGGCCATCTGAATCATATTCCCTGGAAATCCCTGTAACTGTAAGTTGCCACCAAGCTGAATCACCTGAGCTTGACCACCCTGTGGATTTGTATTGACTACTTGTGTACTATTTGATACTGCTTGTGAAACTTGTGACACTGAACCAGGGGAGGCAACTGCTCCTGTTGTAATTGCACCTTGTGGCGGCAAAACACTACTTTGGATGATCTGAGGGGTGTTAACACCCGGCTGGAATATCTGTGGAGTGACTCCTGGTTGAACAAACTGTGGCATAGCACCTCCTTGGATAATTTGTGGCACCCCTCCAATCATGGGTGAGGCAGTGCTAGAAGGAATTACCTGGCCATTTGCCTGCAGCACAGGTAACTGTGACCAGTTAACTTGTGTTAAATTTGACTGTCCTTGAGTTTGAGAAATGAATTGTGGTATTGAATTCTGCACTTGATTTGCAGATGAGAAAAATTGTGAAAGTGGTGACTGCACTGTTTGTTGTTGGTTCATAAATTGTGATAATGATGTCTGAGGTTGACTGGTGGCTTCTCCATTCATTTGTGGTGAGCCACCATTTTGGTATATGATGTTGTTTTCTGTGGATGTCTGTGATTCCTCTGATGTTGTAGGTACAGTCTCTGAATTTGAAAATGTAAAAACAATATAGTCTAGTCCACTTAATATAATAAAATTTTATGGGGACATGAATTCTTTACATTATAACCAAACTTCAACATAACAAGACCTGCTACATACTAAAAGGAGTTGATGGGGATAAATAATCTGTTCAATATTACTGACTTTTGCATTATATAACTGATATCATTATAAATAATCTGTTCAATATTACTGACTTTTGCATTATAACTGTTATCATTATAAATAATCTGTTCAATATTACTGACTTTTGCATTATAACTGATATCATTATAAATAATCTGTTCAATATTACTGATTTTTGCATTATAACTGATATCATTATAAACAAGATGAACTGTTAGCTAATGCTCACTTATGATACCCCCGCTCTTCGGCAAACAGGAAGTAGGAATCTGATGGGTCAAAAAACGCTTTCCACGATATGGGGTACCTATATGAAGCTTGTGACCAAATATCAGATTTCTGCCATCAATAGTTGCTGAGAAAAATGCGACTAAAAATTGGCATATACAAAATGTATGTTCAATGTGTATAAAAATCAACAAAGTTGGCAAACAGGAAGTAGGAATCTGATGGGTCCAAAAACGCTTCCCACAATATGGCATACCTATATGAAGCTTGTGACCAAATATCAGATTCCTGTCATCAATAGTTGCTGAGAAAAATGTGACGAAAAATGTGCATATATGTTCAATGTGCATAAAAACCAACTAAGTCGACAAACAGGAAGTAGGAATCTGACGGGTCCAAAAATGCTTCCCACAATATGGCATACCTATATGAAGCTTGTGACCAAATATCAGATTCCTGTCATCAATAGTTGCTTAGAAAAATGTGACGAAAAATGTGTATATATGTATAAAGTGTATAATGTGTATTTCCATACCATTTGGTGCAGGTGATTCGGGCGATGTTTCTTCTTGCTTTATCATCTGTCCAGGTTGTTGATAAACTACTGTTTGTCCATCCTGGTTCTGTACAATCTGACCTTGAACTTGTTGACCTAATATTTGTCCTTGGTTAAAATTTGAAAAGGGTATATATTGGCCACCATTTTGATTCTGCCCCTGTATGAACAGCTAAAATAAAAACATTACAATTAAATATGGAATAAAAGAAAAGAAAACAAACATTTGGCCAACATAACAGGATCCATACATCTAAACACATTGATAATGACAGAGGCTGATGAAAATATAGTGGTAATTTATAAGATTGAATACTGGATCATAGCTGATAAATTGTTGAAAATAAAAGTTAAACAGTACATGTAGTAGTGGTTGACAACATAAAATCAGTTGTACATATGCTTAAGTTTTAGAATGAATTTTTAGCCGCATTGGTGGTGTAATGGTTAGCATGCTTGTCTTGAGTGTGGTAGATCGTGGTCAGGTCTAACCAAAGACTTTAAAATTGCTATCTTCTGCTTTTCTGTTAAGCATGCAGCATTAAGGAATAAGAGCAAAGATTTGTTGGCTGGGAATCAGGATAATGTGTCGGAGTTGACTATAAAAATCCAACCAAGTGTGTTGTCTAGTTCAAAGCGGACATCATCACATCAAAAGGTACTTTGTTCTAACCATGAAATAGCTGAACAATTTCTCACTTGGCATTAAAAAAATAATCACTTATTCACTCAACTGTATATACAATGCATAATCAATCCAATAATAAATTTATTCTACTTAGACAAAAAATTCATGAGTCTGGTGTAATAGTAAACTGTAATTTTCGTTCATGACACAACGCTTAAATTAGTATACCTGCTGGGGAAACTGTGCAGTTTGACCTTGAATTTGAATGGGTTGACCTTGAATGATTTGTCCATTGGGTAAAGCTTGTAGAACAACTTGCTGACCTTGAAATAGAGGGTTTTGACCTAGTTGTATAACCTGCAAAAGAAGAAACTTTATAAGATGCAATATCTCTATATCTATATAATCCCAATGGCTTAATGTTTGATTTATTGTGCTAAATGCCACTTTCAGCAATATTTCAGCTATATGGTGGAAGAAGCCGGAGTACCCGGAGAGAACCACCGACCATGGACAAGCAACTGGTAAACTTTATCACTTGCGCCTGCGAGTCGAGTGCACCATTTTTTGTAATTTGCAAAGCCGGGCACAAACCCACGCCGTATTGGTGATAGGCTTGTATGAGTTGCTAGGTAATCCAACTACCTAACTCATTGAGCCACCCGGACCCTGCACAATGGTTGAAGAGAATACAGATATAAAATTATATACAAAGATAATTAATATCTACCCATACATGTAGTCAGATTACAGGCCTCGACATTAACGTTTGTCCGGTACCTGTGAAAACTGACGTCGGACAAGTAGATCTTGTATTACGGTTGTCCGACGGGACAAATGAAAAAATCATATTCACAAACGTGCCGGTACGACGGACAAATATATTTCCACTGGTATAAAATACTGGGTTTGTTGTATAAAAGAGCCCTGTTTGATCTCCAATTTGTCCATAATTTATTTTGATTAAAACTAAAGTGAAACGTCAGATCAAAACTCTTTTATTGTATTTTATCGTTCCTCCAAATGAAGTTCAAGGACATTGACAAAATTAAAGTCGCAATCTCAGAAACGCTTTAATGAACGGAAATATCAATATTGGAAATATAAGAACAAGAATCACTCCGGAACGGACACGTAAAAATTATCGGATATCAATTTGGCGCCAAATTTAAACTTGTCTTTTGTGCAAAATACGATAGAGGATTTGATTTAGGCTTTTGGGAAATATTGAAACCTTTGAAATGGACAAATATTACAAGTTTTTTCCTGATCTGGTTGAAAAGATCCACTAAAGTTTTTATTTCTGTGTGAATTTAAATAAAATACTTTGCTTTATTTATATCACAGGCACTTGTTTCTGGTAAAAAAAATAATATATAGTATCTAGGTATTTTTTTTTTACCAGAAACAAGGATTTATATAACACAAATATGAGTTATTACAATTTGTGTGGTATTGGATCACAACACAGTAATATTTCAAAAGGAAAAAAAGGGGGGGGGGGGGGGGTACATATAAAAATCACTGGTATGCAAGACTCCAATCAAGGTAGACAGAAATAAAAATGTGACATTGAATATATGTCCTTAAGGTAGTCATGAATAAAAAAAACCCAGAACAAATCAGTTCAGGCAGCTTTAACTATTAACTAAATTTGGGCAGGGTAACGTCAGAGGGGTAATGAAACAATGTTTCGATTAATCGCAATTGACTTTTCCCAGAAGTCTCCCCACTTCTCTCTGTTGTCTCCCACTTCTCCCTGTGAGCTCTCTGAAAAAGAGGTCACTTCTCCCTCTAATTTGAAAGTAGTGGGAGCCCTGGATAATTATTCTCTAGTTTTTGTAATTTTTATCATTTTTTTCGGACAACTAAAAGATTGAGTCGGACAAGTACTTTTTTTAGTTAGTTGTCCGAAGGGACAAGTTGAAAAATATGTTAATGTAGAGACCTGGATTATTGTTCATACATGTACATGTATATACATTTTCCATGTATGCATTCATGACATTGAAATGAAATAATGTCATAAATTAAAGAAATCCCAATACCGATATCACAGGCAGGCCTTTCAGGGCGGTAACATGTACTTTTACCAAACTAAAATGGTACATTTTAATTTTTTTTGTATTTGGTACCTCCAAATTTCAAAAAGAGTTGCACAAGATACTGGTATTCAAGAAAATAAAAAGTACCACCTGTAAATACTGATGTACTGGTACACTTCAATAATATTGAAACCCCAGTACAGTACAATTATGAATTACAGTAGCTGTAAATACAGTTTTCCATTCTTTTTCAGTCACAGTTAAGACATTTTTGTTCAATTAGCTTAACAGACCTTTTGTATATTCCCAATATGATTCTAAAATTATATGTTTTTACAGAAGTTATTTCCTTTACGACGATCAAAATGGTACCAGTTCTAGCAAAAGCATTGGAATGGACAAAAGAAGTTGAGCATATTTCTGATAATATGTATATACAATGTATTTGAACCTTTTATGAAAATTTGCCCGCCTTAAAGGTTAATAATTCCTACAAAAATGTGTAAAAGCATATTATTTTAAAAGCATTTAAGAAATGTGCAAATGGTCTATTGTCTATATCTTGATCAAAAGAACTTTGTTTAACTAAAAATTACCTGTGGTTGTCCTTGAATTGGTAACTGTCCTTGTTGTACTGGAATTTGACCTTGCTGTACTGGAATTTGACCTTGCTGTAATGGTATTTGACCTTGTTGTACTGGTATTTGACCTTGTACTGGTATCTGACCTTGCTGTACTGGAATTTGACCTTGCTGAATTTGTATTTGACCCTGCTGAAGTGGAATCTGACCTTTTTGAATAGGAATTTGACCTTGCTGTAAAGGAATTTGACCTTGCTGTAAAGGTATTTGACCTGGCAAAAACTGTAATGGCATGCCCTGCATCATAATTGGTTGCTGCACTTGTGCTTGTATATCTGTTGTCATGGATACTTGGGGAATTTGTTGGAACTGCTCCATGCTGGTCATGCTTTGCTTTGTTGCTCGTATAAATTATAGAAACATCATGCTACTATAGCATAGGCAGAATATTCATCTGAAGAAAAACATATTAAAATCAAATAATAAGTCTTTCAATGCCTTCATTTTTTTTCACCTACTTGCCCGAAAGCCAAATTTAGAATAAATTTCTATTTATTCAAACAAATCCTTTCATAATTTTCACTTGTCCAAATCCAGTTTTACTTGTCTTGGGCTTCGTGCAAGTGGGTTAGCATGAAGACTGTATTTACAAACAGACTTTCAAGATCTAACATCAAAACATCCTTGTTAGTCTTGTAAAAAATGAATGTATGTGCTACCTGCATGTGGAGGAGGAAATTAACAATATTTTTTTCGATAAAGAAGAAATTTAAAAGATGAATCTAAAGGAATTATTCAAGTTTTGTTTTTGAGTAGCATTGGGTTAATTATTTATTATAAACAAAAGTTTGTAGGTTTATGAGTTATGGTTAGGTTATTTAATGTCACTTTCAACAATATTTCAGCTGTATCGGGTCAGTGTTATTGGTGGAGAAAAAAAACGACCTGCCGCAAGTCACTGAAAAACTTTATCACATAATGTTGTATCGAGTACACTTCTCTTGAGCATGATTCGAACTAACAACATTAGTGGTGATAGGCACCGATTGCACAAGTAGTTACAAATCCAACTACCATACGATCACGACCACGACGGCCTGTAGGTTTAGTTATAGATACTGATAATTAAGGTCTATAATCACTTCTCTTATTGTTAGTGCATTTAACCAGTTGATTAAATTTCTTGTTATATTTTTAACACCACACTCTGGTCCACGAGAATTCCTGCCAATTTCTTTTCGACCGTCGTTTACGACGAAAACAAATATTAAAACTATTTTTGACGTTTTGGTCATAGGAGAAAGAGATTGTCCTACTGCTACTAGTGGATTACGATTTTTCTTCACTCTTGATAATTAATTTTAAAATTTTAATTATCTCGTGTGGAGAAAATGGTAGCAGAAGGACAATCTATATTTAATCAGGGAAAAAAGAAAAACAAGAAAATTTCCTCTATTAATTCAGAATTCAGTACATGCAGTCTCATACTCAGTTAAATGAGATCTATTTATCTGATTGCCCAACACAAGTTTTTAAACAAAACCATAAGTCATCTCTAACAGTTTAAAATATTGGACTAAGGGAGGTAACTCTATTTTTTTTCTACTTCTACATTGTTGGATAAAAAATAAACCCTATTAGATACTGCAAAATACTGAATGTCAGCAGAAACCTACATATCTTAGGATAATGTTATGCCCATATTTGATGTCCTTGTGGTTTTAAATAAAAAATTGATTGCATTGGAAAGAAACCACCTGAATTTGTGTTAAATCGAAAGTGAAAGTAGGATTTTTGATGGTAGACATCTTCAGACTGTCTGTTTTTTCTTATATGCCATTAAATGTATGTTGATTTTCGGAGTTAAGCTTCCCCTTCCATGAGATATGTGTGTCACTTAGATTAAACTTAAGATGAATCCTGTATGAAAGCTCAATTCTTTTTTATTTAACATAGAAGGCTATGGAGAATTCTTTAGTGGTATTACACCTTTTAGGCCAAAAACAAGAAACTTAATTTTGATGGTACCACGCTCAAATTGGCTTTGGACAGTCACAACAGACCCAGTTTGACATTTTCCACACCAAAATGTTACAAAATACTTCAAGGTGACATGTTACAGCTTCAATATGAATATTATGCAATATTTTGGAAAATATTCCCTATGCACTAGATGTACATGCACAAAGGGTATTGAAATATAATTTTATGCTTATTTATGACTTTACAATTATTGAGACTGGTAGATTTAATGTGTTTTGTAGTAAAAGGGCAGATGATGTTGAAAAAGATTGCTAAAATTAAGAATTTTAACAATTTCATGTTGCGGCATTTAGTCGACTTCAAATACGGTATATGGTGATACAGTTTTTGAAAATTTTATAATCATACTTATTTTTCCTCATTGTGGTTTTAAATAAAAAATTGATTGCATTGGAAAGAAACCACCTGAATTTGTGTTAAATCGAAAGTGAAAGTAGGATTTTTGACGGTAGACATCTTCAGATTGTCTGTTTTTTCTTATATGCCATTAAATGTATGTTGATTTTCGGAGTTAAGCTTCCAATTAGGTACCCTTCCATGAGATATGAGTGTCACTTAGATTAAACTTAAGATGAATCCTGTATGAAAGCTCAATTTTTTTTTATTTAACATATGGAGAATTCTTTAGTGGTTAATAAAGGTAATAACAAAATTACCGAACTCCGATCAATCTTACAAAGGGAAAGTCAAAACTCATAATTATATAAACAGACAAAATCAGTCAACAACCGGAAAACTGTGAAAACCGTAATGACCCTGACTTGGTACAGGCATTTCTAAAGAAATGGTGGGTTGAATCAGATTTTAAGGCGCCAAACCTCCCGCTCTCATTACGGTTCAAAGGTTCCGGCTGTCACTGTAACAGTATTTAAATACAGGAACAAAATAGGTAAAATAGTTGTCAAAGCAGTACCATATTCGGTGACGTAAATGTCAAAAATATTTTTACGTCACACATTGACAAAAAAAATTCTTGACATATTTGACTCTTTATCTTTATACATTTTCACTATATGAAAATGCATCGCTTATAATTTTTTCTGCAGAGACGGAATATATTTCGACAAGATATTGGTATCGGAATATAAACTTTTTAAGAGATCGAATAAGGCGAATCTTTTTATAGCCCTGGTCCAGTAGCCTGTTTCTCAGATGAAGATGACGTTTCAGGAAATCAGAATAATTGCTACTGCCCCTTGCATAGCGAATCAATTGCGAGATGTAAACACCATATGCAGGAGAAGCTGGTATATTGCTGCACATATTTGGAAAATTTATGATTTTAAAATTGAAGTCGTCCCGCTTATTACACCTTCACTCATTTTCTTTTTTGCAGAACACAGGTTTTGAGAGGATCAAAGGGAGTAAGCAGTTTATATATACAAGAAGATAAAAATTCATTTATATCTATATACACTGGAAATTCTTTTTGGATATTTTTTGTTAGCAAGAAAACTATAGCTTGATCATAGATTGGGAAAATCTAAAATTAGCCCACAATTTTTATTTAGAGTACATTTATTAATCACAGTCCTGTACTCTTGATATTTTTTTTATACAAGGATGAATATTTAAATTCAAATCATTGCTTAAAAATAACTTATATAACATTAGAAAACTTTTTCCTAAAGGGAGATAATCTTTATTTTTTCTAACATTTTTTTTTCTGAAAAAAAAAAAGAAACAATTCAGATGCAAAGCATTTTTCAAGAAGACCTGAATTATTGTATAAATCTGGTGATCTGTATCATCTGAATCAATTTATATATACATTTATATCCATTTAATTTTTTTTTAAATGTTTAAAAGCTGTAAAAGTTCTATACACACATACTGACTGAGCTCATATATGACTAAGGCACACAAAGAGAAGGTATGCCCCAAATCACTCTTAGCATAGAAAAGAAGGTACCATCTCCCCTCTACAAAAAAGAAGAGCAGATTAATAAGAAAGATAAATAGTTAATTTGTATTTATAGTATAATGTTCTTGATAATTAATAGTATACATATGGATTTTTTTTCTTTTATTGCAATTATCATGTTTTCAATTACTTTGTCAAAATTATTTTTATTGTCAACAGATTTTCAAATATATCCCTATTTAGTGTAGTAACAAAATAACATAATATTGATTATATTTTATCCAGAAAATTGATTGAAATTCGTCTGGGGAAAATTATGCTAGCATAAATTTATTATTATATTTCTAGGTCATAATAAAGAATGTAGAATCAATTTGAATCCACTAATTTTTTAAGAGAAAATGTGACAAAAAATCAGAAAAAAATAGGATCACAAAAAGAATGACTTTGTGTACGACAATACACTGAAAAAATAAGACTACTGATTACTGAATGGAGTAATAAATTATTCAATACACAATACCCATTGTCATAATATTTTTAGGATAAGCGGATAAAAATTTGATCACTTCAGTAGATTAATCTCTAAGTACTTTTAATAGTAATATCAATTTAGTTGTTAGTAAGTGGGACTTACTTTAGTCCAATTGGTACCCTTTATTTTGATGATTGGCTATGAAAATCAACTTACTATATATGCAACGAATCATGTCCCTAATCCTCGCTTGTGTTTAGACGCCATTGGTTCTGTTCATACATTTGGAATCCCGTTATAAATTATTGTGAAATTTCAGATAATTTTTTCATTATTCGACATTTTTGTGGAATAAGGTTAATTATGTGATAAAGTGTGAATTTATACATTTTGTCTTTACATAAATCGGTTGGTCTTGTCTTCTAATTGACGTTAATTAAGAAGATTAATTAGTTTTACGAGGGAGTATGTAGTGTTATCTGAATGGCTTCTCTTGTGTGTGATTGGTCTTTGTAGCCTATCAGTTAATGCTGTGTCACGTGACGTGTGTCAATTTCGTTCTGTTATCAACAACAGAAATGGCTACAGGTGATCAGAGATTGGTGGGCAGGGCTTTAAATAGCCAACGACTGTTTTCCTGGGTGAGAAAATCTCATTCATTGTCTGTCAGTGGACAATAACACAAGCCACACAAAATATGTACGACATGTATTTAGGAAATGCATGAAGCAATCATCTTTGCTAATTTGTTCCAATTATAACGGGCACCTGCTCAGACATTGTGTATTGGAATTTCCCTGTTACGTCATAAAAGTACATTAGGGGAGATAACGGTGCAGACCACGTGGTTAAAAACCTGTGTAATGTGTAATTTCCTCAGACCAACTCGTCACGTGTTTCTTTATGAAGTGACAATGTTATTATTTTGATAATTGTCGAAGTGATTATTTATCATTCAATGTAATACTACCAATAGTAAACATAGTAAATATTGTATGTAAACACATGGCAAACTAGCTTTGATAATAGATCTAGATCTATACGATAATCCCCACCGTTATTATTGCTTATTTATGCTAATAAAATCGCTCTGATTTGATAAAAAAAAAATTAAAAGACAAAAATTCACAGTTCAAGACAAATAATTTTGAAAATCTGGGAAAAATAGTGAAAATATATACTAATATAATAACAACTGATTAGTTTTACCAAGATAAAAACAATTTTAAACAAATATTTAGAATTGTTGTTTTTAAATATAAATTGGGGAAACATTTATATCGATAAAAAATAAATTAAACAAAAAATAGAATTAAAAATGTGCTAATGAAAGACAACTCTTTTAATTCATTTAAATTCAATTTTTATCAGGCACATACATAATAAAAATGTAGGAGTCGAATTTAGTGTGCACATCAATGCACCTCTGGAACAATCCTCAGGTACATGGCTCCAGAATTCACAACAGTAGTCCCCACTCATATTTAAAGCCCCTGCCCCAATGTGCCCCACCCCTCTCGTCGGGCCATATTTCAGATTCACTGAAAGAGTAAAATACAACTAAATTATCCCTCAAGTTATACTAACACCACCGATGCAGTTTATTCATGAGGAGGAGTTTACAACAATAAATCAGGGTGGCACTGTGATGGGATATGGACTATTGTTTTGATTTCCACATGGAAGGGCAGATGGTGGAATGATGGGGCAAGAAAAGATTGATATTTTTGTATCTTACAGGGGGCGAGAAAAGATTGATATTTTTGTATCTTACAGGGGGGCGAGAAATAATTGATATTTTGTATCTTACAGGGGACGAGAAAAGATTGATATTTTTGTATCTTACAGGGGGGCGAGAAAAGATAGATATTTTTGTATCTTACAGGGGGGCGGGAAATAATTGATATTTTGTATCTTACAGGGGACGAGAAAAGATTGATATTTTTATATCTTACAGCGGGCGAGAAAAGATTGATATTTTTGTATCTTACAGGGGAGTGAGAAATAATTGATATTTTGTATCTTACAGGGGACGAGAAAAGATTGATATTTTTGTGTCTTACAGGGGGCAAATAGTTATGGACAGCTAGCTTCAGGACATTGTGAAGATACATTTAAACCTGAAGAGGTACAGATAGAACTTGGAAATATAAGGTCAATAAGCGGAGGTGGAGGTCATACACTCATTATTTTAGGTATGATGATTGGCTAGTACTGTCAATTCATTGATATTCGTTGGAAAACTTTTCTTTAAAGCAAAGTTTTATATGGGTATCACTAGGCCATCATATTGATTACCGGTATGTATTAAAAGTTATTTGTGAAATATATACAGTCAAACCTGTATTAAGAGGTCACCTTTGGGACAAAGAAAAATTGGCCCTATAAGACAGGTGACCTCTTAAAGGGCTGCAATTCATTTAAGGAAAATTTGAAATTTTTGAACAGGTTATACGATATAACCTGGTTTGGGTCAGTTTACGCTTAATAAACCGCAAAGCGGTTTATGAAAAGCGTAAGCTGACCCAAACCAGGTTATGCAAGTATAACATGTTCAACAATTTCAAATATTCCTTATAATTTAATTTTTACAACAAAATTTGATGATTCCTCAATTTTAATTACGATTATATCATGTGACTATTTGAATTTGTCGTTGGCGGATGAACACGTTGGTGACATCACAATACCATTCCAGGTTATCGAGTATAACCAAAATTTTCTAGAGGCAGATTAGCCAGATCAGATTGAAATATTCAAATCAAACTAAATTATTAAAAGATGACAAGAAAAATGTGACCTTTGAATACATGACCACATGAGCAGGTTTGACTGTATATATATATATATATAAACGTCCGAAAATGTAGCCAACATATGAACCTACAGATCGGAAACAAGTAGTTAACGATTCTGTGCAAACAAACAAAAATGATAAATAAACGTCTAAAATGTTAGCACAACGATATCAAAAAAAGATGTTAAAATGTAACAAAAATAACTATAAGTCTACAAAAAGACTATAATTATAATTAAATCGACGGATATTTCGCTTGACCGACAAGCTTCATCAGCGTCTGTAATCTGATTTGAAAAATTGTCACGTGACCATCAGTTATCATGACGTAAATGACTAAAAATCATAATCTATATATATTTAAGGAATATTTGAAATTGTTGAACAGGTTATACGATATAACCTGGTTTGGGTCAGTTTATGCTTAATAAACCGCAAAGCGGTTTATGAAAAGTGTAAACTGACCCAAACCAGGTTATACTTGTAACCTGTTCAACAATTTCAAATATTCCTTATAATTTTATTTTTACAACAAAATTTAATGATTCCTCGATTTTAATTACGATTATTTCGTGTGACTATTTGAATTTGTCGTTGGCGGATGAACATGAATTAGAAACAATTTTAGGTGTAAAATACTGGCTTATTTTTTCCATCAGTTCTAAAAATGAAATGATTAGCAAATTTTTTTTAAATTATTCATTTTGCAAAGTTTTGATTTCCTTGCTTCTATATTGATTGTAATTCTTCACAATTTTAATAGATTCAAGTTCCTTTATGTACAGTAACATTTAGTTGTAGAAATACAGTGAAACCTGTCTAAATCAAACCTCCTGGTGACCAACTTTTGTGTTTGGAATAGACAGGTCTTCATTTTATACAGGTTAATTTAACAAAGATTTCCCACATTGTCACATTATATAAAGTTTGGTTTATACAGGGTTCGATTTAGACAGATTTCACTGTAGTAGAAATGTTTTTTAATAACACATAACTTAAAAGACAATGTTGAAATTAACAAACTTGACAAATCAATATACATATACAGTATAAGGAACTTTATTATTTTCTTGAGAGATATTTTCTTTGTCTTCTTCTTGATATAAGTGGTGTATGTCATGGTCATGATCGTATGGTAGTCAGTGCTTATCACCACTAAAGTTGTGAATTTGAATCCCACTCATGGAGAGGTGTACTTTATACAACTTTAGGTGATAAAGTTTATCAGCAATTTGCGGCAGGTTTTCTCTGGGTACTCCGGTTTCCTCCACCAATGAAACTGACTGCACTATAAACTGAAATATTGTTGTAAATGACATTCAACACCATAACCCTAACACTTAATATAACCGGTATACTTTTTTTTCAGACAATGGAAGATTATTTGTATGTGGTTCTAATGACAAAGGTCAACTTGGGTTGGGGTCAACAGAAAATGTAGCTGTGTTAAAACCTGTTAAAGCTTTAGATGGAGAGAAAGTTACAAAAGCTCTTGGAGGATGGGATTTCACTATCTTGTTGAATGGTAAATATTATTATCAAGGTTTATTTTCAATAATTTTTGTCACACGACCACATATCTTCCAGAAGAATTTTAACATGTAGCAGTGATTCAACTAGGCACTGGTTTCAGGACATTTGCCCACCTATTTCTCAAATTGTCGTGAAGAACTTTATAAAAATTTGTTTAATTATTAAAGAATGTCCTGAAGAAATTTTGATAAAACTGGCAATTGTCCTGAAAATTTCAAAGTCTAGCTGAAACACTGTGTAGGTATTAAGCTTGTATTTTAATCAATTTCAAGACAGACCATATTAATTATGTTAAAATGAGTACCACGATGGGTGCCATTAGTGGAGAAGGAACTGCTTACACTTCCAGAGCTAAAAGAGTTTTAAGATACCAAAGGGGTAATCAGAATCCGCATATGGAAGAAGAACAGAAAACACATTGGCCAAAAGAAAAAGTACAAAAGGACAAACAACGATCTACAAAACATACACATAAAACTAAAGATCGAATAACACGAACCCCACTATAAACCGGGGGTGAACTCACAAAGTACCTACAAAGAACTGTTTTACTGAAACAGAAAATATAGGGACATATTCATATGAAATCAAGGAGATACTGGGAGAGTTACTACAGTAGTCTACCCATCGTAAGACCACACCTTCTGCAATGGCCTTACAATGGGGATGGTCTCTAGATACTGGGAGAGTTACTACAGTAGTCTACCCCTCGTAAGACCACACCTTCTGCAATGGCCTTACAACGGGGATGGTCTCTAGATACTGGGAGAGTTACTACAGTAGTCTACCCCTCGTAAGACCACACCTTCTGCAATGGCCTTACAATGGGGATGGTCTCTAGATACTGGGAGAGTTACTACAGTAGTCTACCCCTCGTAAGACCACACCTTCTGCAATGGCCTTACAACGGGGATGGTCTCTAGATACTGGGAGAGTTACTACAGTAGTCTACCCATCGTAAGACCACACCTTCTGCAATGGCCTTACAACGGGGATGGTCTCTAGATACTGGGAGAGTTACTACAGTAGTCTACCCCTCGTAAGACCACACCTTCTGCAATGGCCTTACAACAGGGATGGTCTCTAGATACTGGGAGAGTTACTACAGTAGTCTACCCATCGTAAGACCACACCTTCTGCAATGGCCTTACAATGGGGATGGTCTCTAGATACTGGGAGAGTTACTACAGTAGTCTACCCATCGTAAGACCACACCTTCTGCAATGGCCTTACAACGGGGATGGTCTCTAGATACTGGGAGAGTTACTACAGTAGTCTACCCCTCGTAAGACCACACCTTCTGCAATGGCCTTACAACAGGGATGGTCTCTAGATACTGGGAGAGTTACTACAGTAGTCTACCCATCGTAAGACCACACCTTCTGCAATGGCCTTACAACGGGGATGGTCTCTAGATACTGGGAGAGTTACTACAGTAGTCTACCCATCGTAAGACCACACCTTCTGCAATGGCCTTACAACAGGGATGGTCTCTAGATACTGGGAGAGTTACTACAGTAGTCTACCCATCGTAAGACCACACCTTCTGCAATGGCCTTACAACGGGGATGGTCTCTAGATACTGGGAGAGTTACTACAGTAGTCTACCCATCGTAAGACCACACCTTCTGCAATGGCCTTACAACGGGGATGGTCTCTAGATACTGGGAGAGTTACTACAGTAGTCTACCCATCGTAAGACCACACCTTCTGCAATGGCCTTACAATGGGGATGGTCTCTAGATACTGGGAGAGTTACTACAGTAGTCTACCCATCGTAAGACCACACCTTCTGCAATGGCCTTACAACAGGGATGGTCTCTAGATACTGGGAGAGTTACTACAGTAGTCTACCCATCGTAAGACCACACCTTCTGCAATGGCCTTACAACGGGGATGGTCTCTAGATACTGGGAGAGTTACTACAGTAGTCTACCCATCGTAAGACCACACCTTCTGCAATGGCCTTACAACGGGGATGGTCTCTAGATACTGGGAGAGTTACTACAGTAGTCTACCCATCGTAAGACCACACCTTCTGCAATGGCCTTACAACGGGGATGGTCTCTAGATAATGGGAGAGTTACTACAGTAGTCTACCCATCGTAAGACCACACCTTCTGCAATGGCCTTACAATGGGGATGGTCTCTAGATACTGGGAGAGTTACTACAGTAGTCTACCCATCGTAAGACCACACCTTCTGCAATGGCCTTACAACAGGGATGGTCTCTAGATACTGGGAGAGTTACTACAGTAGTCTACCCCTCGTAAGACCACACCTTCTGCAATGGCCTTACAATGGGGATGGTCTCTAGATACTGGGAGAGTTACTACAGTAGTCTACCCATCGTAAGACCACACCTTCTGCAATGGCCTTACAACGGGGATGGTCTCTAGATACTGGGAGAGTTACTACAGTAGTCTACCCATCGTAAGACCACACCTTCTGCAATGGCCTTACAACAGGGATGGTCTCTAGATACTGGGAGAGTTACTACAGTAGTCTACCCATCGTAAGACCACACCTTCTGCAATGGCCTTACAACAGGGATGGTCTCTAGATACTGGGAGAGTTACTACAGTAGTCTACCCATCGTAAGACCACACCTTCTGCAACGGCCTTACAATGGGGATGGTCTCTAGATACTGGGAGAGTTACTACAGTAGTCTACCCATCGTAAGACCACACCTTCTGCAATGGCCTTACAACAGGGATGGTCTCTAGATACTGGGAGAGTTACTACAGTAGTCTACCCATCGTAAGACCACACCTTCTGCAATGGCCTTACAACAGGGATGGTCTCTAGATACTGGGAGAGTTACTACAGTAGTCTACCCATCGTAAGACCACACCTTCTGCAACGGCCTTACAACGGGGATGGTCTCTAGATACTGGGAGAGTTACTACAGTAGTCTACCCCTCGTAAGACCACACCTTCTGCAATGGCCTTACAACGGGGATGGTCTCTAGATACTGGGAGAGTTACTACAGTAGTCTACCCCTCGTAAGACCACACCTTCTGCAATGGCCTTACAACAGGGATGGTCTCTAGATACTGGGAGAGTTACTACAGTAGTCTACCCCTCGTAAGACCACACCTTCTGCAATGGCCTTACAACGGGGATGGTCTCTAGATACTGGGAGAGTTACTACAGTAGTCTACCCCTCGTAAGACCACACCTTCTGCAATGGCCTTACAACAGGGATGGTCTCTAGATACTGGGAGAGTTACTACAGTAGTCTACCCCTCGTAAGACCACACCTTCTGCAATGGCCTTACAATGGGGATGGTCTCTAGATACTGGGAGAGTTACTACAGTAGTCTACCCATCGTAAGACCACACCTTCTGCAATGGCCTTACAATGGGGATGGTCTCTAGATACTGGGAGAGTTACTACAGTAGTCTACCCATCGTAAGACCACACCTTCTGCAATGGCCTTACAATGGGGATGGTCTCTAGATACTGGGAGAGTTACTACAGTAGTCTACCCCTCGTAAGACCACACCTTCTGCAATGGCCTTACAATGGGGATGGTCTCTAGATACTGGGAGAGTTACTACAGTAGTCTACCCATCGTAAGACCACACCTTCTGCAATGGCCTTACAACAGGGATGGTCTCTAGATACTGGGAGAGTTACTACAGTAGTCTACCCATCGTAAGACCACACCTTCTGCAACGGCCTTACAATGGGGATGGTCTCTAGATACTGGGAGAGTTACTACAGTAGTCTACCCCTCGTAAGACCACACCTTCTGCAATGGCCTTACAATGGGGATGGTCTCTAGATACTGGGAGAGTTACTACAGTAGTCTACCCATCGTAAGACCACACCTTCTGCAATGGCCTTACAACAGGGATGGTCTCTAGATACTGGGAGAGTTACTACAGTAGTCTACCCCTCGTAAGACCACACCTTCTGCAATGGCCTTACAATGGGGATGGTCTCTAGATACTGGGAGAGTTACTACAGTAGTCTACCCATCGTAAGACCACACCTTCTGCAATGGCCTTACAACAGGGATGGTCTCTAGATACTGGGAGAGTTACTACAGTAGTCTACCCATCGTAAGACCACACCTTCTGCAATGGCCTTACAATGGGGATGGTCTCTAGATACTGGGAGAGTTACTACAGTAGTCTACCCCTCGTAAGACCACACCTTCTGCAATGGCCTTACAATGGGGATGGTCTCTAGATACTGGGAGAGTTACTACAGTAGTCTACCCATCGTAAGACCACACCTTCTGCAATGGCCTTACAACAGGGATGGTCTCTAGATACTGGGAGAGTTACTACAGTAGTCTACCCCTCGTAAGACCACACCTTCTGCAATGGCCTTACAACAGGGATGGTCTCTAGATACTGGGAGAGTTACTACAGTAGTCTACCCATCGTAAGACCACACCTTCTGCAATGGCCTTACAACAGGGATGGTCTCTAGATACTGGGAGAGTTACTACAGTAGTCTACCCATCGTAAGACCACACCTTCTGCAATGGCCTTACAATGGGGATGGTCTCTAGATACTGGGAGAGTTACTACAGTAGTCTACCCATCGTAAGACCACACCTTCTGCAATGGCCTTACAACAGGGATGGTCTCTAGATACTGGGAGAGTTACTACAGTAGTCTACCCATCGTAAGACCACACCTTCTGCAATGGCCTTACAACAGGGATGGTCTCTAGATACTGGGAGAGTTACTACAGTAGTCTACCCATCGTAAGACCACACCTTCTGCAATGGCCTTCAAATGGGGATGGTCTCTAGATACTGGGAGAGTTACTACAGTAGTCTACCCCTCGTAAGACCACACCTTCTGCAATGGCCTTACAATGGGGATGGTCTCTAGATACTGGGAGAGTTACTACAGTAGTCTACCCATCGTAAGACCACACCTTCTACAATGGCCTTACAACAGGGATGGTCTCTAGATACTGGGAGAGTTACTACAGTAGTCTACCCATCGTAAGACCACACCTTCTGCAATGGCCTTACAATGGGGATGGTCTCTAGATACTGGGAGAGTTACTACAGTAGTCTACCCATCGTAAGACCACACCTTCTGCAATGGCCTTACAATGGGGATGGTCTCTAGATACTGGGAGAGTTACTGCAGTAGTCTACCCATCGTAAGACCACACCTTCTGCAATGGCCTTACAACAGGGATGGTCTCTAGATACTGGGAGAGTTTCTACAGTAGTCTACTCCTCGTAAGACCACACCTTCTGCAATGGCCTTACAATGGGGATGGTCTCTAGATACTGGGAGAGTTACTACAGTAGTCTACCCATCGTAAGACCACACCTTCTGCAATGGCCTTACAACAGGGATGGTCTCTAGATACTGGGAGAGTTACTACAGTAGTCTACCCATCGTAAGACCACACCTTCTGCAATGGCCTTACAACAGGGATGGTCTCTAGATACTGGGAGAGTTACTACAGTAGTCTACCCCTCGTAAGACCACACCTTCTGCAATGGCCTTACAATGGGGATGGTCTCTAGATACTGGGAGAGTTACTACAGTAGTCTACCCATCGTAAGACCACACCTTCTGCAATGGCCTTACAATGGGGATGGTCTCTAGATACTGGGAGAGTTACTACAGTAGTCTACCCATCGTAAGACCACACCTTCTGCAATGGCCTTACAACAGGGATGGTCTCTAGATACTGGGAGAGTTACTACAGTAGTCTACCCCTCGTAAGACCACACCTTCTGCAATGGCCTTACAACAGGGATGGTCTCTAGATACTGGGAGAGTTACTACAGTAGTCTACCCATCGTAAGACCACACCTTCTGCAATGGCCTTACAATGGGGATGGTCTCTAGATACTGGGAGAGTTACTACAGTAGTCTACCCCTCGTAAGACCACACCTTCTGCAATGGCCTTACAACGGGGATGGTCTCTAGATACTGGGAGAGTTACTACAGTAGTCTACGCCTCGTAAGACCACACCTTCTGCAATGGCCTTACAATGGGGATGGTCTCTAGATACTGGGAGAGTTACTACAGTAGTCTACCCCTCGTAAGACCACACCTTCTGCAATGGCCTTACAATGGGGATGGTCTCTAGATACTGGGAGAGTTACTACAGTAGTCTACCCCTCGTAAGACCACACCTTCTGCAATGGCCTTACAATGGGGATGGTCTCTAGATACTGGGAGAGTTACTACAGTAGTCTACCCCTCGTAAGACCACACCTTCTGCAATGGCCTTACAACGGGGATGGTCTCTAGATACTGGGAGAGTTACTACAGTAGTCTACCCCTCGTAAGACCACACCTTCTGCAATGGCCTTACAACGGGGATGGTCTCTAGATACTGGGAGAGTTACTACAGTAGTCTACCCCTCGTAAGACCACACCTTCTGCAATGGCCTTACAATGGGGATGGTCTCTAGATACTGGGAGAGTTACTACAGTAGTCTACCCCTCGTAAGACCACACCTTCTGCAATGGCCTTACAATGGGGATGGTCTCTAGATACTGGGAGAGTTACTACAGTAGTCTACCCCTCGTAAGACCACACCTTCTGTAATGGCCTTACAACGGGGATGGTCTCTAGATACTGGGAGAGTTACTACAGTAGTCTACGCCTCGTAAGACCACACCTTCTGCAATGGCCTTACAATGGGGATGGTCTCTAGATACTGGGAGAGTTACTACAGTAGTCTACCCATCGTAAGACCACACCTTCTGCAATGGCCTTACAACGGGGATGGTCTCTAGATACTGGGAGAGTTACTACAGTAGTCTACCCCTCGTAAGACCACACCTTCTGCAATGGCCTTACAATGGGGATGGTCTCTAGATACTGGGAGAGTTACTACAGTAGTCTACCCCTCGTAAGACCACACCTTCTGCAATGGCCTTACAACGGGGATGGTCTCTAGATCCTGGGAGAGTTACTACAGTAGTCTACCCCTCGTAAGACCACACCTTCTGCAATGGCCTTACAACGGGGATGGTCTCTAGATACTGGGAGAGTTACTACAGTAGTCTACCCATCGTAAGACCACACCTTCTGCAATGGCCTTACAATGGGGATGGTCTCTAGATACTGGGAGAGTTACTACAGTAGTCTACCCCTCGTAAGACCACACCTTCTGCAATGGCCTTACAACGGGGATGGTCTCTAGATACTGGGAGAGTTACTACAGTAGTCTACCCATCGTAAGACCACACCTTCTGCAATGGCCTTACAACAGGGATGGTCTCTAGATACTGGGAGAGTTACTACAGTAGTCTACCCATCGTAAGACCACACCTTCTGCAACGGCCTTACAATGGGGATGGTCTCTAGATACTGGGAGAGTTACTACAGTAGTCTACCCCTCGTAAGACCACACCTTCTGCAATGGCCTTACAACGGGGATGGTCTCTAGATACTGGGAGAGTTACTACAGTAGTCTACCCATCGTAAGACCACACCTTCTGCAATGGCCTTACAACGGGGATGGTCTCTAGATACTGGGAGAGTTACTACAGTAGTCTACCCATCGTAAGACCACACCTTCTGCAATGGCCTTACAACGGGGATGGTCTCTAGATACTGGGAGAGTTACTACAGTAGTCTACCCCTCGTAAGACCACACCTTCTGCAATGGCCTTACAACGGGGATGGTCTCTAGATACTGGGAGAGTTACTACAGTAGTCTACCCATCGTAAGACCACACCTTCTGCAATGGCCTTACAACAGGGATGGTCTCTAGATACTGGGAGAGTTACTACAGTAGTCTACCCATCGTAAGACCACACCTTCTGCAATGGCCTTACAATGGGGATGGTCTCTAGATACTGGGAGAGTTACTACAGTAGTCTACCCCTCGTAAGACCACACCTTCTGCAATGGCCTTACAATGGGGATGGTCTCTAGATACTGGGAGAGTTACTACAGTAGTCTACGCCTCGTAAGACCACACCTTCTGCAATGGCCTTACAATGGGGATGGTCTCTAGATACTGGGAGAGTTACTACAGTAGTCTACCCATCGTAAGACCACACCTTCTGCAATGGCCTTACAACGGGGATGGTCTCTAGATACTGGGAGAGTTACTACAGTAGTCTACCCCTCGTAAGACCACACCTTCTGCAATGGCCTTACAACAGGGATGGTCTCTAGATACTGGGAGAGTTACTACAGTAGTCTACCCCTCGTAAGACCACACCTTCTGCAATGGCCTTACAACAGGGATGGTCTCTAGATACTGGGAGAGTTACTACAGTAGTCTACCCCTCGTAAGACCACACCTTCTGCAATGGCCTTACAATGGGGATGGTCTCTAGATACTGGGAGAGTTACTACAGTAGTCTACCCCTCGTAAGACCACACCTTCTGCAATGGCCTTACAACGGGGATGGTCTCTAGATACTGGGAGAGTTACTACAGTAGTCTACCCCTCGTAAGACCACACCTTCTGCAATGGCCTTACAACGGGGATGGTCTCTAGATACTGGGAGAGTTACTACAGTAGTCTACCCCTCGTAAGACCACACCTTCTGCAATGGCCTTACAACAGGGATGGTCTCTAGATACTGGGAGAGTTACTACAGTAGTCTACCCCTCGTAAGACCACACCTTCTGCAATGGCCTTACAACGGGGATGGTCTCTAGATACTGGGAGAGTTACTACAGTAGTCTACCCCTCGTAAGACCACACCTTCTGCAATGGCCTTACAACGGGGATGGTCTCTAGATACTGGGAGAGTTACTACAGTAGTCTACCCATCGTAAGACCACACCTTCTGCAATGGCCTTACAACAGGGATGGTCTCTAGATACTGGGAGAGTTACTACAGTAGTCTACCCCTCGTAAGACCACACCTTCTGCAATGGCCTTACAATGGGGATGGTCTCTAGATACTGGGAGAGTTACTACAGTAGTCTACCCCTCGTAAGACCACACCTTCTGCAATGGCCTTACAACGGGGATGGTCTCTAGATACTGGGAGAGTTACTACAGTAGTCTACCCATCGTAAGACCACACCTTCTGCAATGGCCTTACAACGGGGATGGTCTCTAGATACTGGGAGAGTTACTACAGTAGTCTACCCCTCGTAAGACCACACCTTCTGCAATGGCCTTACAACAGGGATGGTCTCTAGATACTGGGAGAGTTACTACAGTAGTCTACCCCTCGTAAGACCACACCTTCTGCAATGGCCTTACAATGGGGATGGTCTCTAGATACTGGGAGAGTTACTACAGTAGTCTACCCCTCGTAAGACCACACCTTCTGCAATGGCCTTACAATGGGGATGGTCTCTAGATACTGGGAGAGTTACTACAGTAGTCTACCCCTCGTAAGACCACACCTTCTGCAATGGCCTTACAATGGGGATGGTCTCTAGATACTGGGAGAGTTACTACAGTAGTCTACCCCTCGTAAGACCACACCTTCTGCAATGGCCTTACAACGGGGATGGTCTCTAGATACTGGGAGAGTTACTACAGTAGTCTACCCCTCGTAAGACCACACCTTCTGCAATGGCCTTACAACAGGGATGGTCTCTAGATACTGGGAGAGTTACTACAGTAGTCTACCCCTCGTAAGACCACACCTTCTGCAATGGCCTTACAATGGGGATGGTCTCTAGATACTGGGAGAGTTACTACAGTAGTCTACCCCTCGTAAGACCACACCTTCTGCAATGGCCTTACAATGGGGATGGTCTCTAGATACTGGGAGAGTTACTACAGTAGTCTACCCCTCGTAAGACCACACCTTCTGCAATGGCCTTACAATGGGGATGGTCTCTAGATACTGGGAGAGTTACTACAGTAGTCTACCCCTCGTAAGACCACACCTTCTGCAATGGCCTTACAACAGGGATGGTCTCTAGATACTGGGAGAGTTACTACAGTAGTCTACCCCTCGTAAGACCACACCTTCTGCAATGGCCTTACAATGGGGATGGTCTCTAGATACTGGGAGAGTTACTACAGTAGTCTACCCCTCGTAAGACCACACCTTCTGCAATGGCCTTACAATGGGGATGGTCTCTAGATACTGGGAGAGTTACTACAGTAGTCTACCCATCGTAAGACCACACCTTCTGCAATGGCCTTACAACGGGGATGGTCTCTAGATACTGGGAGAGTTACTACAGTAGTCTACCCCTCGTAAGACCACACCTTCTGCAATGGCCTTACAACGGGGATGGTCTCTAGATACTGGGAGAGTTACTACAGTAGTCTACCCCTCGTAAGACCACACCTTCTGCAATGGCCTTACAATGGGGATGGTCTCTAGATACTGGGAGAGTTACTACAGTAGTCTACCCATCGTAAGACCACACCTTCTGCAATGGCCTTACAATGGGGATGGTCTCTAGATACTGGGAGAGTTACTACAGTAGTCTACCCCTCGTAAGACCACACCTTCTGCAATGGCCTTACAACAGGGATGGTCTCTAGATACTGGGAGAGTTACTACAGTAGTCTACCCCTCGTAAGACCACACCTTCTGCAATGGCCTTACAACAGGGATGGTCTCTAGATACTGGGAGAGTTACTACAGTAGTCTACCCCTCGTAAGACCACACCTTCTGCAATGGCCTTACAACAGGGATGGTCTCTAGATACTGGGAGAGTTACTACAGTAGTCTACCCATCGTAAGACCACACCTTCTGTAATGGCCTTACAACGGGGATGGTCTCTAGATACTGGGAGAGTTACTACAGTAGTCTACCCCTAGTAAGACCACACCTTCTGTAATGGCCTTACAACGGGGATGGTCTCTAGATACTGGGAGAGTTACTACAGTAGTCTACCCCTCGTAAGACCACACCTTCTGCAATGGCCTTACAACGGGGATGGTCTCTAGATACTGGGAGAGTTACTACAGTAGTCTACCCCTCGTAAGACCACACCTTCTGCAATGGCCTTACAACGGGGATGGTCTCTAGATAAGTCTACCCCTCGTAAGACCACACCTTCTACAATGGCCTTACAACGGGGATGGTCTCTAGATACTGGGAGAGTTACTACAGTAGTCTACCCATCGTAAGACCACACCTTCTGCAATGGCCTTACAATGGGGATGGTCTCTAGATACTGGGAGAGTTACTACAGTAGTCTACCCCTCGTAAGACCACACCTTCTGCAATGGCCTTACAACAGGGATGGTCTCTAGATACTGGGAGAGTTACTACAGTAGTCTACCCCTCGTAAGACCACACCTTCTGCAATGGCCTTACAATGGGGATGGTCTCTAGATACTGGGAGAGTTACTACAGTAGTCTACCCATCGTAAGACCACACCTTCTGCAATGGCCTTACAATGGGGATGGTCTCTAGATACTGGGAGAGTTACTACAGTAGTCTACCCCTCGTAAGACCACACCTTCTGCAATGGCCTTACAATGGGGATGGTCTCTAGATACTGGGAGAGTTACTACAGTAGTCTACCCATCGTAAGACCACACCTTCTGCAATGGCCTTACAACGGGGATGGTCTCTAGATACTGGGAGAGTTACTACAGTAGTCTACCCATCGTAAGACCACACCTTCTGCAATGGCCTTACAATGGGGATGGTCTCTAGATACTGGGAGAGTTACTACAGTAGTCTACCCCTCGTAAGACCACACCTTCTGCAATGGCCTTACAATGGGGATGGTCTCTAGATACTGGGAGAGTTACTACAGTAGTCTACCCCTCGTAAGACCACACCTTCTGCAATGGCCTTACAACGGGGATGGTCTCTAGATACTGAGAGAGTTACTACAGTAGTCTACCCCTCGTAAGACCACACCTTCTGCAATGGCCTTACAATGGGGATGGTCTCTAGATACTGGGAGAGTTACTACAGTAGTCTACCCCTCGTAAGACCACACCTTCTGCAATGGCCTTACAACAGGGATGGTCTCTAGATACTGGGAGAGTTACTACAGTAGTCTACCCCTCGTAAGACCACACCTTCTGCAATGGCCTTACAATGGGGATGGTCTCTAGATACTGGGAGAGTTACTACAGTAGTCTACCCCTCGTAAGACCACACCTTCTGCAATGGCCTTACAACAGGGATGGTCTCTAGATACTGGGAGAGTTACTACAGTAGTCTACCCATCGTAAGACCACACCTTCTGCAATGGCCTTACAACGGGGATGGTCTCTAGATACTGGGAGAGTTACTACAGTAGTCTACCCCTCGTAAGACCACACCTTCTGCAATGGCCTTACAATGGGGATGGTCTCTAGATACTGGGAGAGTTACTACAGTAGTCTACCCCTCGTAAGACCACACCTTCTGCAATGGCCTTACAACAGGGATGGTCTCTAGATACTGGGAGAGTTACTACAGTAGTCTACCCATCGTAAGACCACGCCTTCTGCAATGGCCTTACAACGGGGATGGTCTCTAGATACTGGGAGAGTTACTACAGTAGTCTACCCCTCGTAAGACCACACCTTCTGCAATGGCCTTACAATGGGGATGGTCTCTAGATACTGGGAGAGTTACTACAGTAGTCTACCCCTCGTAAGACCACACCTTCTGCAATGGCCTTACAATGGGGATGGTCTCTAGATACTGGGAGAGTTACTACAGTAGTCTACCCATCGTAAGACCACACCTTCTGCAATGGCCTTACAATGGGGATGGTCTCTAGATACTGGGAGAGTTACTACAGTAGTCTACCCATCGTAAGACCACACCTTCTGCAATGGCCTTACAATGGGGATGGTCTCTAGATACTGGGAGAGTTACTACAGTAGTCTACCCATCGTAAGACCACACCTTCTGCAATGGCCTTACAACGGGGATGGTCTCTAGATACTGGGAGAGTTACTACAGTAGTCTACCCCTCGTAAGACCACACCTTCTGCAATGGCCTTACAATGGGGATGGTCTCTAGATACTGGGAGAGTTACTACAGTAGTCTACCCCTCGTAAGACCACACCTTCTGCAATGGCCTTACAACAGGGATGGTCTCTCTTGAGGTTTGGTTTATGGTGTTTAATGCCACTTTCAACAATATTTCAGTTATATCATAGCGGTCAATTCTATTGATGGAGGAAACCAGAGTACCAGGAGAAAACCACCGACCTGTCACAAGTCACAGACAAACTTAATCACATAATGTTGTATCAAGTACACCTCGCCATGAATGGTGTTCGAACTCACAACTTTAGTGGTGATAGATACTGATTACACAGGTAGTTGTAAATCCAGCTACCATACGATCACGACCATGATGGCCCCTGGTCTCTCTTGAGAGGACAATTTAGTATTATTGTATTATATCAGTTCATCTGAAATCAGCTCTGATTAGAGGGTGGCCTTTGCTAGGAGAGTCCTTATAAGAGGGGGACTCCTGTACTAATTACCGTATTGGTAGATTGTAAAATAGTTACCATTCAGGGTACAAGTTAATAAATAGATTTTTTAGGTTAAAAGTTGGTGTTATAATTTAAATACTAATGCAAGATGTTTAAAAATTTTACTGGTTCATGTGATTTTGTCTATTGATGACCATAAAAACAGTTCATGATAAAACAATTTATTTTTAGATAAGGGTGAAGTTTTCACATTTGGTTCCAATAGTTTTGGTCAGCTTGGGTTACCAGCACAGACAGGAAACCAGTGCTCACTTCCTGTAAGTTTTAACAATAATATTTAATAAGTAAAGAGGAGATGTGATGGTCCTGTTGTAGAAGCAATCATAATACCAATAATGTTGTCGTCAATGTGTAGGTTTTCTGATCTTATACCTTATATGGTGAATTTACTAGCTATTTACAGATGTTTTGTAGGTTTTCTGATCTTATACCTTATATGGTGAATTTACTAGCTATTTACAGATGTTTTGTAGGTTTTCTGATCTTATACCTTATATGGTGAATTTACTAGTGTAGGTTTTCTGATCTTATACCTTATATGGTGAATTTACTAGCTATTTACAGATGTTTTGTATTTTTCTTCTAGAACTTTATATACACCATTCTCAAATCTGAAGGACACTGTGTCATTGGTGTGATGGTTGGCATGCTCCCCTCGAGTATGGTAGATCGTGTGATCCCTGGTCTGCCAATCCAAAGATCTGATATTGGTATTTACTGCTTCTCCCCTAATTATTTAAGCCAGGAGCATTAAGGAGAAAGAGCAGAGTCTGGTTGGCTCAGAATCAGGATAATTTGTCCGAGAGGAATGACATGTCTACCTGCGGACTGTTGTTTCAGTGAGCTAGCACTATAAAAGCGTATTGGTCAAGCACAAAGCGAACATTATCATGATTTCATTGATATGTAACTTATTCTTGCCATGATATGGCTGAAAGATTGCTTATTTCGCATTAAACAACAATCACTCACTGACTCAAATCTGAGGTAATATGTACCATTCTTGAAAATGCATCAGTCAATCTTGTAAAACAGTTAAAACAAAAAGAAGCAAAATGTGAATAATATTGAATATTCAATGGACATGCATCAACTTCTTGAAAGTAAAACAAATAATGTCGTTAAAAATAAAAAAAATTGAAATTGATATTAAATTGAATCTTATTCAATTTTTTTTAGACCAGGACTGGGTTGTACAAACCTTAATTAAATTTAAGTGTCCATTAAAATTTTAGTGACACTACTTGAAATGTACATGAAATTAATTTACACTTTAAGGTTTAATTGAGACTTAAATTTAATTGAGGTTCGCACAATCCAGTCCAGGTCACTGTTATTTAGAGATTAAAAAGTAATTAATATTGCTTAACAGTTATTATATGGTACCAATATTTTCTATTTTTAGACCCAGTTGCATTTGGTCGGAGATCCAAAAGTACTTGATATTGCAGCAGGACTGCGACATGTGGTTGCTTTAACAGGTAATAATGGGTACTGGTGTTGGAGAATGGCAAAATTTTGAAAATGAGAGATTGTAGCAGATACAAAAGCTAACATTTTCGTCCCTAAACAACTTCTAAGCTTTTCCAGTGGTAGTTACTCAATTAATAAGATCAATAACTTTAGTGGTAGGAGGACAGACTATTTATCCCAACAGTAAATAATTAATATTTAGTTTATGAAAATTTAGGTTGTTTGTGAAATTTCAGAATTTTGATTTTAATGAATATATTTCTTTGTTATGAATATCCATATTTTGGTAATAATGGATACCAGGTAGACTTTAATTTTTTTTTTTTATCTTTGTGCTAATATTAAACACCGGTGCATAAAATAAATTGTTTTTAGTTAATTTGTACAGTAGGTAATTACTTGAATTGACAAATAAATGAGATTTCTTTTTTACATGGACAAGTATTTCAGATACTGGCCAGATTTACACATGGGGTGGCAGAATAAAAGGAGCAGGAAAGACCAAAGGCAATAAAAGTCAGCATCAATTGCCTGTTGTTGGTATGTATTCTTTAATTAGTGATTTAGCCATATTATTTTTGTTAGTTTAAGATTTCTACTGTTGAAACACTTGTCATGAAATTTGTTTATAGTGACATTTTGTTTGTACAGTGTAACCTGTCTAAAGGGAACCTTCTTGGGACCAGATTTTGTGTTCAGAATTGACAGATGTTTGGTTTATATAGGTTAAATTAACAAAACTTTCCTGCAATGGGACTTTATAGTTCATTATATACAGGATTCTGTTTCATTCAGTGTTTGATTTATACTGGTTTCACTGTTCTACATCATTTATTATCAAATAACAATATAAAAAAATATATAAAAATATAGTTCTTGAACTTTAAAATAGGTCTTACATGCAATTATTATATAGCAATACATCTACCCTTACTCCTGGTTTCAAAGTAACTTTGTTTTTACAGAATTAGGATTGTAGGTTACCCCCACCTTGCATTATATTTGAGATGTATCGTAGTGTTTAGTTTTACTGTTGGAGGAAACCGGAGTATCCGGAGAAAACCATCAACCTGCCACAAGTCACTGACAAACTTTATCACATAATGTTGTATCTAGTACGCCTGGCCACAGACAGAAGTCATACTCACAGATTTGATTGATAGTGAATTTACTGGTAGATGTATATCCATCCTTTATAATTTACTGGTAGATGTATATCCATCCTGTATAATTTACTGGTAGATGTATATCCATCCTGTATAATTTAATGGTAAATGTATATCCATCCTGTATAATTTACCGGTAGATGTATATCCATCCTGTATAATTTACTGGTAGATGTATATCCATCCTGTATAATTTACTGGTAGATGTATATCCATCCTGTATAATTTACTGGTAGATGTATATCCATCCTTTATAATTTACTGGTAGATGTATATCCATCCTGTATAATTTACTAGTAGATGTATATCCATCCTGTATAATTTACTGGTAGATGTATATCCATCCTGTATAATTTACTGGTAGATGTATATCCATCCTTTATAATTTACTGGTAGATGTATATCCATCCTTTATAATTTACTGGTAGATGTATATCCATCCTGTATAATTTACTGGTAGATGTATATCCATCCTGTATAATTTACTGGTAGATGTATATCCATTCTGTATAATTTACTGGTAGATGTATATCCATCCTGTATAATTTACTGGTAGATGTATATCCATCCTGTATAATTTACTGGTAGATGTATATCCATCCTGTATAATTTACTGGTAGATGTATATCCATCCTGTATAATTTACTGGTAGATGTATATCCATCCTGTATAATTTACTGGTAGATGTATATCCATCCTGTATAATTTACTGGTAGATGTATATCCATCCTGTATAAATTACTTCAAAATAAAATCATCAAATGCTTAACATGCATTTATCAATACATTGTAGTACCATCAGCATATTCTGAAATATTCCTGTTTTAAAAGCTAATATTTGTCCATTTTGGACCCCCCAAAAAATATATTTATTTATGTTTACATTGAGGAAGAATGTTTGTTTTTTTTCATTTCTAAGATGGTTCAGGATAACCTATGGTTAATTTTATATAAATTAATTTTAGAGTCACATGTCATTTTATACGTGTTTTGATTGGTTTAAAAAGTTGAGGTTATTTTCATATGTGGTTTATGGTGTTTAATGCCACTTTCAACAATATTTCAGTTATATCGTGGCGGTTATTTTCATATGTACTGAATCTGAAAATAGAAGTCGTTCTCAAGGCGTTGTGTGCCGTTGTCATCAGGCAATTTTCTTTAAATGAGGCACCTTTGGGGTTAATATTTAAATTTATTTCCGATTATTTGCCTTATTTTGAAAAAATAAATATATTTTTCAATTATCATAACCAAAAAAACAGTGTGTACAACCTGATTGAGGTTATTTCTTCATGAACCGAACAAAAATTGCGATCAATCCTTAAATGTAAAAAAAATTATATTTCTATTTATAGTACATCTACCACAGGAATGTGGAACGGTTACCAAGGTTACAGCAGGCTCATATCATTCTGCAGCTTTGACAGGTAGCATGATCTTAAATAAAGCATCATTTTATTTCTCTTTCCTCAAGGTTGTAGAAACTCTAGTAGGTACATAAGTGCGTCCACTTCACTTTGTTTGCCGAGTCTTCTGTCCACCAATCCACGAATTAAGGACCAATTTAAAACTACCCTGCACAAATTTAGTAAAATGGTTTAATAGCTGTCAACTTGATTTGATATTTTAGTCCTGTTTGTTGGACATGATTTTTTAAAATACATTTACCAGTATGCATGTAATGCGACAAATACTTTTTAGCTCACCTGACCAGTGGCCAAGTGTGTTTTTTTTACTATTGTAGCGAAATTATGGTTAATTGCCTGACTATTCAGGTATCATAATATGATTAAATACTCCATGCTGGTTGCACTAGTGAAGTTCCCTTTAAGCTCAGTAAGCAGAGAGGTTGCTTTTGGTGCAGAAGATACAGGGTTCGATTCTAGCTCTAAACTTATCTTACCTGGCCAAAGGTCTATTGTGTTTTTGCTATGAGGTGGCATCCATTGTCCGTCATACATTAACTTTTCACATTTGAATCTTCTCTTTTGAAACCACTGGGCCAAATGAATTAAAACTGCATCTTTGGTAAATGGTTAGGTTGCTCGCCTCGAGTGCTGTAGATAGTGGGTTTGAGCCACGGTCGGGTCAAACCAAAGACTATAAAATTGGTATTTGTTGACTCTCTGCTAAGCAGAATAATGTGTCCGAGTGGAGCGACATGTCTACCCGTGGACTGTCGTTTCAGTGAGCTAGCACTATAAAAATCCAACTCAGCGTGTTGGTCTAGTACAAAGCGGACGGACCTCATCATCATCTCATTGAAAATTAACTTGTTCTCGCCATGATACAGCTGAAAAATTGCTTAGTTGGTGTCAAACAACAATCACTCACTCACTCAAAACTGTAGATGAGATATATTTCTTTGTTATAATTTCTCTATAAAAGTGATAATTGTGCAGCTTTAAAAAAAAAGGAAGTTTGTAAATTGAAATTTAGTTGATTTAGTCCTCGGAACACATTCTTTTTGGGGCCGTCTTGCTGTGATCATATGGTAGTTGGATTTACAACTACCTATGCAATTAGTGCCTATCACCACTGATGTTGTGAGTTCGAATCTCGTCAGGGTGAGGTGTACAACATTATGTGATAAAGTTTGCCAGTGACTTGCGACAGGTCGGTGGTTTTCTCCAGGTACTCCAGTTTCCTCCACCATAAAATTGACCTCCACAATATAACTGAAATATTGTTGAAAGTGGCATTAAACAACATCAAACAAACAAACAATCACTATCTTTTTATCTAGTGAGTAAGTGACATAATGTAATTGATGGAGATATATCTTATTTATTTAAGAATTGTGGGAAGATACCAAAGGTGTAATCGAAATATGACAGACAATACATTGACCAAAAGAACAGACAATACATTGACCGAAAGGACAGACAATACATTGACCAAAAGAAAAAGGACAGACAATACATTGACCAAAAGAAAAAGGACAGACAATACATTGACCAAAAGAAAAAGGACAGACAATACATTGACCAAAAGGAAAAAGGACAGACAATACATTGACCAAAAGGACAGACAATACATTGACCAAAAGAACAGACAATACATTGACCAAAAGGACAGACAATACATTGACCAAAAGAAAAAGGACAGACAATACATTGACCAAAAGAAAAAAGGACAGACAATACATTGACCAAAAGGACAGACAATGCATTGACCAAAAGGACAGACAATACATTGACCAAAAGGAAAAAGGACAGACAATACATTGACCAAAAGGAAAAAGGACAGACAATACATTGACCAAAAGGACAGACAATACATTGACCAAAAGGAAAAAGGACAGACAATACATTGACCAAAAGGACAGACAATACATTGACCAAAAGAACAGACAATACATTGACCAAAAGGACAGACAATACATTGACCAAAAGAAAAAGGACAGACAATACATTGACCAAAAGAAAAGGGACAGACAATACATTGACCAAAAGAAAAAAGGACAGACAATACATTGACCAAAAGAACAGACAATACATTGACCAAAAGAACAGACAATACATTGACCAAAAGGACAGACAATACATTGACCAAAAGAAAAAAGGACAGACAATGCATTGACCAAAAGGACAGACAATACATTGACCAAAAGAAAAAAGGACAGACAATACATTGACCAAAAGAAAAAAGGACAGACAATACATTGACCAAAAGGACAGACAATACATTGACCAAAAGAAAAAAGGACAGACAATACATTGACAAAAAGGAAAAAGGACAGACAATACATTGACAAAAAGGAAAAAGGACAGACAATACATTGACCAAAAGAAAAAGGACAGACAATACATTGACCAAAAGGACAGACAATGCATTGACCAAAAGGACAGACAATACATTGACCAAAAGGAAAAAGGACAGACAATACATTGACCAAAAGGACAGACAATACATTGACCAAAAGAACAGACAATACATTGACCAAAAGGACAGACAATACATTGACCAAAAGAAAAAGGACAGACAATACATTGACCAAAAGAAAAAAGGACAGACAATACATTGACCAAAAGGACAGACAATGCATTGACCAAAAGGACAGACAATACATTGACCAAAAGGAAAAAGGACAGACAATACATTGACCAAAAGGAAAAAGGACAGACAATACATTGACCAAAAGAACAGACAATACATTGACCAAAAGGACAGACAATACATTGACCAAAAGAAAAAGGACAGACAATACATTGACCAAAAGAAAAAAGGACAGACAATACATTGACCAAAAGAACAGACAATACATTGACCAAAAGAACAGACAATACATTGACCAAAAGGACAGACAATACATTGACCAAAAGGACAGACAATACATTGACCAAAAGGACAGACAATACATTGACCAAAAGGACAGACAATACATTGACCAAAAGAAAAAAGGACAGACAATGCATTGACCAAAAGGACAGACAATACATTGACCAAAAGAAAAGGGACAGACAATACATTGACCAAAAGAAAAAAGGACAGACAATACATTGACCAAAAGAACAGACAATACATTGACCAAAAGAACAGACAATACATTGACCAAAAGGACAGACAATACATTGACCAAAAGGACAGACAATACATTGACCAAAAGAAAAGGGACAGACAATACATTGACCAAAAGAAAAAAGGACAGACAATACATTGACCAAAAGAACAGACAATACATTGACCAAAAGAACAGACAATACATTGACCAAAAGGACAGACAATACATTGACCAAAAGGACAGACAATACATTGACCAAAAGAAAAAAGGACAGACAATGCATTGACCAAAAGGACAGACAATACATTGACCAAAAGGACAGACAATACATTGACCAAAAGAAAAAAGGACAGACAATACATTGACCAAAAGGACAGACAATGCATTGACCAAAAGGACAGACAATACATTGACCAAAAGGAAAAAGGACAGACAATACATTGACCAAAAGGACAGACAATACATTGACCAAAAGAACAGACAATACATTGACCAAAAGGACAGACAATACATTGACCAAAAGAAAAAGGACAGACAATACATTGACCAAAAGAAAAGGGACAGACAATACATTGACCAAAAGAAAAAAGGACAGACAATACATTGACCAAAAGAACAGACAATACATTGACCAAAAGAACAGACAATACATTGACCAAAAGGACAGACAATACATTGACCAAAAGGACAGACAATACATTGACCAAAAGAAAAAAGGACAGACAATGCATTGACCAAAAGGACAGACAATACATTGACCAAAAGAAAAAAGGACAGACAATAAATTGACCAAAAGAAAAAAGGACAGACAATACATTGACAAAAAGGAAAAAGGACAGACAATACATTGACCAAAAGGACAGACAATACATTGACCAAAAGAAAAAAGGACAGACAATACATTGACAAAAAGGAAAAAGGACAGACAATACATTGACCAAAAGAAAAACTTGATTTAAAAATGTCCTTAGTTATTAACATAGTAATACAAAGTAAAATATGTGGCCTGTATACCTTTGAAAGGCTTTCCCATCAAAACAATGATTTTTTTTGTCGCAAATTTACGAAAGCAGAATTGTGATACCACACATGGACAGGACTTTGACTCAAAGGAGTGAGTGAGTGATTGGTGTTTAACGCCAATTCAACAATTTTTCAGCTATATCATGGCGAGAACAAGTTAATTTTCAATGAGATGATGATGATGAGGTCCACTTTGTTCTAGACCAAGACGCTGAGTTGGATTTTTATAGTACTAGATCACAGAAGCAACAGTGCGCAGATAGACATGTCGCTCCACTCTGACACATTATTCTGATTCCGAGCCAACCAGTCTTTGTTCTTTCTCCTTAATGCTGTGTCAGTGTGTGCTTAGCGGAGAAGCAACAAATACCAATTTTTTAATCTTTGATTTGACCCGACCGGGGCTCCATCCCACGATCTACCGCACTCGAGGCGAGCACCCTAATTGACTCAAAGGATATAATACTTCTGTAAACAATATGGGAAATTTTGGTGTTATTTTATTTTAAAGAAATATGTCGACAAATAAAGTGTGGTCACCTTAAATGGCAAGAGATAACTGTTATGTAATGAAATTTTCATTTTGCCATTGTATTGTCGGTCCTTCTTTGATTGACAGCTTTTGATTATTTCCTTTGGTATCTTCAAACTTCTTCTTGTACACTTTTACATGAACAATCTTATAGAAATCAGAACATAGTCTTTTTCATTTTAGATTGTGGCAAGATAACTTGTTGGGGTGATAACAAATATGGACAATTAGCTACATCTCTAGAGCAATCCAAACATATATCTGATCCCTATATCATTCCAACGACCTTGTTTGATGGAAAGGTCACAGATATACAGTCTGGTTGGACACACATGATTGCCATTACAGGTAACAATAGTCTCGTCTTATTAGACCACTCCTTCTGCAATAAAATAGTGGCCATTATTCTTTATAAGAGGGATAATCTCTCTTGTAGTATTTTACTATTTCAATGCATATGAAATCTGGCCTGATAAGAGGGATGGCCCTTTGGTGGGGTAGGGGCGGGGCTTATAAGAGGGATGGCCCTTTGGTGGGGTAGGGGCGGGGCTTATAAGAGGGGGACTACAATAGCAGTAAAAACCACATCTAATATTAACTATCAACATCTGTTGAAGTTATCTGATATCCATGATATATTAAACGTTGTCCCATTGAATTAAACAAACCAGCTATTTCCCATCTTAATAAAACTATTAATTACTGTGGCAGTTTAAAAAAAAAAGCTACTTTTACACTGTTGTCATGGCAATCTCCAGTAAACTTATAATGACATTATCTAAGAACTAGTACAGTGGCCCCCCTCTGGAAAGGTTACTCCCACCATAGGCCAGCCTTCGTATCATCTGGGCCGTCGTGGTCGTGATTGCATGGTAGCTGGATTTACAACTACTTATGTAATCAGTGCCCATCACTACTAACGTTGGAGTTCGAACCCAGCTCAGGCGAGGTGTACTCAATACAGCATTACATGATAAAGTTTGTCAGTGACTTAGGACAGGTCGATCGTTTTCTCTGGGTCCACCAATATAACTGACCATCACGATATAACTGAAATATTGTTGAAAGTGGCGTTAAACACCATAAACCTAAACCAAACCCTTTGTATCAGGACACAATTTAACTGCAGAAAGAGTGGCATTATAAGAGAGGGACTACTCTACTGTGGAGGTCTCTAGAAAACATGTTCTGTTAATGGAAATGACCAAAATCACAGTTCCTCACATTGAATAAAGCAAAAAAGGGCCCCAAGGATTGATTGATTGGTGTTTAACATCCAGCGAGCAATCTCTCAGCTATATTCAGGACGAGAACATTTAAAAATTTAAACGCCACAGGACTCGAAACAAGGAAAGGTGATGGGTAGGGACGGATAACTTTGCCAGTGCAACAGGTCTCTTATGGACCAATGAGCTGTTACACTGGGTTCTTTAACATGCGGAGAGGGTGGCAATCTCTGAACATGGGACCTCGGTTTTATTTACGTCTCATCCGCAGGACGGGTTGGTTGTGAATTTATACATCCAACACAACCGACAGACGCCCCTTCAAGCCGAAGAAGCTCTCGGTCCCATTTCCCAAGGAATTTTCCATCTTGAAAACAAATTCAAGTAATGGACTCACTTTTATTGCTGTTCTTCATCTCACAACTACAATAGGTTTTTGATAATGACAATCCTTCGATGAGTATCAATGGCTTTTAACCTGCAGTTGAGCAGTGCTATTTACTTCTAACCAAAGAATATTAAGCCTATTCTATTTTGTGATTTCATTATGTAATTGAACCATGATCTGGTAACCTTTGTATCCCACATAATAAAGAGGGAACCATTGACAGATTGATTTGAGATTTGAAACATATTATCCTTTCATCAGTTAGGTAAATGTATGACGTCCTAAATATGCATGAAATATTTGCCACTGGACGTTAGGCAACCAACAATCAATCGAGCAGGTATACAAGTTATTTAAGGATTGATCTCAATTTTTGTTTGGTTCATGAAGAAATAACCTCAGTCAGGTTGTACACACTGCGTAACCCGCTACGACGCGGGTTACTCAAGGATGTGCACAACCTGATTGAGGTTATTTCGAATGAACCGAACGAATAATTTCGATCAATCCTTATAAATTAATTCACTTTTTTTGTTATGATATTGAAAAATATATTTATTTTTTCAAAATAAAGCAAATAATCAGAAATAAATTTAAATAACCCCAAAGGTGCCTCATTTAAAGAAAATCACCTGAGGACAACGACACGCGACGCCTTGAGAACGACTTCTATTTTTAGATTCCGTTCATTGACAAATAACCTCAACTTTTTAAACCAATCAAAACACGTATAAAATGACATGTGTCTCTAGAATTAATTTATTTTCTCAATGAATGGTTTATCAGGAAAGTCTTCCATCCTCTAACACTAAACATGATCACCACAATATATCTGAAAGAATACTGAAAAGTAATGTAAAGCGAACATTTAATCAAACAATCAATATTTTATTTACAGACAAAAGAAAAGTGTACAGCTGGGGTAGAGCAGACTATGGACAACTTGGTAGAGAAGTTCAACATCAGTATGACCCCATTCCTCAGCCAATCAGTGGCTTGGATGATGTTATATGCATACAATGTGGATCAGAACATAATCTTGCACTGTCTGGTAAATACTTTTGATTTCTTTTTTGACATATCTGCTAATTTTAACGGAAGCAGGAAATTTATTGGTCGAAGAAAATTTTTATTTTATAATTTCTAGTCAGTGGAACCCTGTCAGAAAAAATTTTAAAAGATGAACACTGGGACAAACATCTTTGAATTTCTTCATTGATATTAAAATTTGTAGGGCAAAGCTAATCTTGAGGGATCAATTAATCAGAAAGGGTTATTAAAATTTTACATCATGCATTATGTCATAATGGTATGTTGGTTCACAATTTAAATTTTATTTGAAACAAGGATCACACACGAAAACCAATTAGATAATTTTATATATCTTTATAAAATACATATTCAGTAGGTTTTCCCATGTATAATGTATTCTGAAAATAAGTAATTCTTAAATTTTCTTGCAAATTAAACATGTTTTTAAAGAAAATTACCAAATATAGCATGCATTCGATAAGTGTTTTAACATGTCTATCTAGATATACAATTTGCAATTAAAATTTAATTGATGTGACATTCTCTGATTTTTGGGTCAAATTTAGAATTATGGCAGAGTCTTTTTCTTGCATAAATATTCATGTTAATTTCTTACCGTTATTTGTGATTCCATGTCAGTTTATTTTAAAGAATTATATGTACTTTGTATCTAAGTATTTTATTTTTTCTATGTTCAGATAAAGGCAAGTTGATAACATGGGGTTGGAACGAACATGGCCTATGTGGAAATGGAAATGAAGATAATATATTAATACCTCACCAGGTGACAGCACTGACTGATCATGTGATCAAAATGTTAGGCTGTGGTGCTGGACATTCTTTTGCAATGATAAATGACACATGATATGAAATAAAATGAAATAATACTTGTACTCTGTCTGTAAGAAATATTTTGGATGCACAAAAGGTGCAAATTTCTACAATATTTTACTTACCTGTATAATGTAACAAGCCAGTTTGATTTGCTGCAACAACCTTCCTCAAGTAAATGATAAACTTTATTATGATAAACTGTATCATTTACACCTCACCATCAGCAGTTATGGATGTAAATAAACATGAGAGGTTATCCACAAAGTTAAGTGAAGGAACAGTGCTTTTATTTCTGTTCTACATTTCACAACCACAGTAGGGTCTTCAATAATGAGCATAACTCATACCCTAAAAGGAGCTGTTGTGGTCGTGATCATATGGTAGTCTGATTTATAACTACCTATGCAATCAATGCCTATCAAAGCAGTGTTTTTGTCTTTAGATGCACTCAGATGTTTGTCAGACAGTATCAAGCTGTGCCTGACCTAACCCTCACCACTAACGTTGTCAGTTTGAACCCCGCTCAGGCGAGGTGTACTTGATACAACATTATGTAATAAAGTTTGTCAGTGACTTGCAGCAGGTCAGTGGCTTTCTCTGGGTACTTTGGTTTCCTCCACCAATAAAACTGACGTCCACGATATAACTGAGATATTGTTGAAAGTGGCGTTAAACACCATAAACCAAACCAACCAACCATATCATAAAATGAGTGTGAAACGGCTTATAGCCTGCAGATGAGCGATACTCTTTACTTGTGCCAGAATAGAAGTAAGGAATTGTATTACTTATAGGCACTGATTGCATAAGAAGATGTAATTTCAACTTATGCCATATTATCATTGACATAATATTATATAGACTAAAAATTTAAAAGTGTATATTTTTAGTTCTAAATCATTATTTTTTTTACATATTTATATAATGGGAAACTGAAGATTTTTGAAGATATAGTGCCACACTAAATGTAATACATCTGTAAATATTGAAATTTCATTCAAATTGGGATTCATAAATGACCAGGGATATGTTCTGTTTGTCGTAATCACAATCCTGTCCTTTCCTCATTGTTGACTTGTCACCGGCTTTGTAACAAGAGTGACACGACAGGTGCCATTAGTTGAGCAGGAACTTCTCACCCTTTCAGATCACCTGAGAGTTCAGCCCCAGTTTTCAGTGGGATTTATGTTGCTCAATCTTTAGTTTTCTGTATAGTGTTTTGTAAATCATTGTTTGTCCTTTTTCTTTTGACCATTGTATAGTCTGTCCTTGATTTATGGCTTTTGATTACCCCTTTGGCATTTTCACAATTTTCTGTTTTAACCAGGTTTTCCAAAAGTCTTGAATTTAAAACACCCACTGATACCTTGGGGAATAGATATAGGACCAAGTTTCTCAACTGCTTGGTATTACCTTCCCAAAAGGGGTGTCTGCTAGTATTAAATACACAACTCTCACATAAGACATGATGCAATTTAGTGCCTCGTTTATGGAGAATGTCATGTTTCTTGCAAGTAAAAGACTACCTAGAAAAGCTTCTAATGAGCAACAATTTGTTAGGTCATTGGTGGTCTTTTGAATGACTACATATTTTGACCCTCTTCATTGAATACTCATTGGACCATCCCAGTGCCATCTTTACACCTAAGCAATATATTGTTTGTAAACTTGTTCTGGTCCAGAATATAGCTGAAATGCTGCTCACTGGAAGTAGAACAACAATCCATCAAATGGATATACAATCTCTGGTCAAAAGTATTTGGACAAAATGATTTTTTACTATATATTTCATATAAAACCACAATTTTTTAAAACATTATTCCAAAGTCAATTTTTGTTCGATTTTGAAGAAATTTTTACCAACAGAAGCGAGCACGTACGTAGTTTTTTGTGATTATTTTAAAATATTTTTTGGGAGCACAGATTTTAAATGTTCATGATTTAAACACAAATTTAAATTATTTGTCTTCAGATGTACTATCATTGTATTGTATTTTTGACGTTCAAAATTTAGTTTTGGGTTTAAATCGTGAACTCATAAAAATTATAAATTAATAATTTATGCTAAAATTACAGTGTAAAACTACATTTAATTTTTGTTGTTAAAAAAATCATCAAAATCGAACAAGAGTCAACTTTGGAATAATGTTTTTAAAAAATGTGGTTTTACATGAAATATATAGTAAAAAATCATTTTGTCCGAATACTTTTGACCGGAGACTGTATATGAGTCTGTCGTTTCATAGGAAAATGGTTTTAAAACAATTTTTTCTTAGTGTCCCATGTTAAATTTCGTCATGCAGAACCCTCCATCTTTAATGCATATGTCTGTCAATGAGATAACAACAATTGGTAAACCCGTTATGTGATCGTCCAACGAAGAGCGATATGAAAAGGAACTTTCCTTCCAATTAACAATCTCCAATGCATAGCAAATGTGGTTTCTGAAATGAGGAAATTTGACATTTCAGCCAATCTGAAGTACAATTGGCCATAACAGAAGTATACAGTAGCAGTGAGTGCTGTCGAGTCTTCAAGCAGCCGACCACTGTTACATCGTCTGTTACCATTACTACTAGTTGGTAAAGAAGATACTCTATGAAATGAACAATAACTAAACGTAGTGCTCTCATTTCCAAAACATTGACATGTTCCTCTTCTTGAGCATGGGATTATATCTCAGAGCGACTTCTCTTATTGACATGTTCCTCTTGTTGAGCATAGGATTATATCCCTCAGGCCGACTTCTCTTATTGACATGTTCCCCTTTTTGAGCATGGGATTATATCCCTCAGACCGACTTCTCTTATTGACATGTTCCTCTTTTTGAGCATGGGATTATATCCCTCAGACCGACTTCTCTTATTGACATGTTCCTCTTTTTGAGCATGGAATTATATCCCTCAGACCGACTTCTCTTATTGACATGTTCCTCTTTTTGAGCATGGGATTATATCCCTCAGACCGACTTCTCTTATTGACATGTTCCTCTTTTTGAGCATGGGATTATATCCCTCAGACCGACTTCTCTTATTGACATGTTCCTCTTTTTGAGCATGGGATTATATCCCTCAGACCGACTTCTCTTATTGACATGTTCCTCTTTTTGAGCATGGAATTATATCCCTCAGACCGACTTCTCTTATTGACATGTTCCTCTTTTTGAGCATGGGATTATATCCCTCAGACCGACTTCTCTTATTGACATGTTCCTCTTTTTGAGCATGGGATTATATCTCAGACCGACTTCTCTTATTGACATGTTCCTCTTTTTGAGCATGGGATTATATCCCTCAGACCGACTTCTCTTATTGACATATTCCTCTTTTAGAGCATGGGATTATATCCCTCAGACCGACTTCTCTTATTGACATGTTCCTCTGTTTGAGCATGGGATTATATCCCTCAGACCGACTTCTCTTATTGACATGTTCCTCTTTTAGAGCATGGGATTATATCCCTCAGATCGACTTCTCTTATTGATATGTTCTTCTTTTTTAGCATGGGATTATATCCCTCAGACCGACTTCTCTTATTGACATGTTCTTCTTTTTGAGCATGGAATTATATCCCTCAAACCGACTTCTCTTATTGATATGTTCTTCTTTTTGAGCATGGAATTATATCCCTCAGACCGACTTCTCTTATTGACATGTTCTTCTTTTTGAGCATGGGATTACATCCCTCAGACCGACTTCTCTTATTGACATGTTCCTCTTTTTGAGCATGGGATTATATCCCTCAGATCGACTTCTCTTATTTGGCATGTTCTTCTTTTTGAGCATGGGATTATATCCCTCAGACCCACTTCTCTTATTGACATGTTCCTCTTTTTGAGCATGGGATTATATCCCTCAGATCGACTTCTCTTATTTGACATGTTCTTCTTTTTGAGCATGGGATTATATCCCTCAGACCCACTTCTCTTATTGACATGTTCCTCTTTTTGAGCATGGGATTACCGGTATATCCCTCAGACCCACTTCTCTTATTGACATGTTCCTCTTTTTGAGCATGGGATTATATCCTCAGACCCACTTCTCTTATTGACATGTTCCTCTTTTTGAGCATAAGGATTATATCCCTCAGACCGACTTCTCTTATTGACATGTTCCTCTTTTTGAGCATGGGATTATATCCTCAGACCCACTTCTCTTATTGACATGTTCCTCTTTTTGAGCATAAGGATTATATCCCTCAGATCGACTTCTCTTATTTGGCATGTTCTTCTTTTTGAGCATGGGATTATATCCCTCAGACCCACTTCTCTTATTGACATGTTCCTCTTTTTGAGCATGGGATTATATCCCTCAGATCGACTTCTCTTATTTGACATGTTCTTCTTTTTGAGCATGGGATTATATCCCTCAGACCCACTTCTCTTATTGACATGTTCCTCTTTTTGAGCATGGGATTATATCCCTCAGATCGACTTCTCTTATTTGACATGTTCTTCTTTTTGAGCATGGGATTATATCCCTCAGACCCACTTCTCTTATTGACATGTTCCTCTTTTTGAGCATGGGATTATATCCCTCAGATCGACTTCTCTTATTTGACATGTTCTTCTTTTTGAGCATGGGATTATATCCCTCAGACCCACTTCTCTTATTGACATGTTCCTCTTTTTGAGCATGGGATTATATCCCTCAGATCGACTTCTCTTATTTGACATGTTCTTCTTTTTGAGCATGGGATTATATCCCTCAGACCCACTTCTCTTATTGACATGTTCCTCTTTTTGAGCATGGGATTATATCCCTCAGACCCACTTCTCTTATTGACATGTTCCTCTTTTTGAGCATGGGATTATATCCCTCAGATCGACTTCTCTTATTTGACCTGTTCTTCTTTTTTAGCATGGGATTATATCCCTCAGACCCACTTCTCTTATTGACATGTTCCTCTTTTTGAGCATGGGATTATATCCCTCAGACTGACTTCTCTTATTGGATAGTTTCCCATCCCATCCCATAAGGGAGGAGTATGTGAACAATGTCACTGAAAAAATGGTAATGGCAGATATACTCCTTTCACCTGATTTTATCTGCACATCTACTGGTTGAGAACTTCTAGTGCAGGTAGTAGAATTGGAATGTGTGCCTCCCAATCTTGTGAGGCTGTGTTCCAAAGATTGTGATGATAGTATTGACGTGACCAATGATGAAGACGGCCAATAAAAACTAAATCTGCAAGTGAATTCGGGACAAGAAGGTTAAGAAACTATATATATAGCAGTTATTACAGGTGATTTTTGACAAAGTGAAACAAAGATCTCCTATAGAGGAGAACAACCAGGGCCTCCAAGAGAAATATTGCAAGACGGAACAAGACTTCTCTCAAAATTGAGGATTTGAGGGCCAATAAAATCACGTGTTATGAAATGATGGCCTTCATGGTTACATTGTAAATGTGAGTGATTATAAACAACCATAATTCAGAAGTCTAAGCGAATTTTATATAATTAATCGGACCGATGTACCGGCTGAACCCCCCTCTCATAGGCCCTGAGAACAAGACTAACATCGATCTGTACTGTAAAGCGGTCATACTTAAATACGCCTGCAGTAGTAACCAGGTAAATATATATACGCCTGCAACTATATGGTTCACTTTTATTTAATTTGTTTATATAAACTAATAAAAAGAATATATCGGATGTTGTTTTCAGTTTTTATATCTATATTTTAGCCGTGTGGTGTATAATATTGAGGGTGCCATCATGAAGCCCATCAGTATATACACCTGCATGAAAAGGTGTACGCCTGCAACTATATGGTTCACTTTTATTGAAATTTTTTTGTATAAACTAGTAAAAGGAATATATTGGATGTTGTTTTAAGTTTTTATATCTATATTTTAGCCGTATGACGTATAATATTGAGGGTGCCATCATGAAGCCCGTCAGTAGCCGCGTCAATATACGCCTGCAACTATATGGTTCACTTTTATTTAAAAAAAATTATATGTAGCAACAAGGATATTTTGCTCAGTCGTAACTAGGACATTAGCAAAGAAACGAGGAATTTCTTACCGTCCAAAAAGGATCTAAACCGTCAACCGACTTGGCCCCTAGCAATGCTGAAAAAGACTGGTCATTTGGGTGCTCTTTGTTCAATAGAAGATCCGTGGATTGAATTCGAAATCTTTGGATTTAAATCTATGTGGAATTTAGCAAACCGATAACACAAAAATGTTGTTTCGTTGATTCGTTAATAACTTGTAAGTCAGCAGCGGCTTGGTTAGACTCTGGAAAGGATGTAAGCGAATTTCAGTTATCTAGAGATAGCCTACAAGAAGAGTCACAAACAAACAGTGTCGTCTGGGTCGAGAGAAGAATTGGACTATTTTGTTCTCCAAGAAGACGGAAAACACTAGACTTGAATTGATCCGTCGACACCGAAGTTCAATCATCAACTTCAGATTCCACATGTGAATCAGCTGTAAGACGAACTACCTTTATTTTGGGAAACAGTTCTCAAATGAGATGAGTATTCAATGGATTTTTCGTATTTACATGACCGCTTGCTTTTGACTACCTGGAGTAAAAGATTGCACGTTCACATCACGGTCCCGTGATCCTGATGGTGGAGCCAGAAGGAAAATTCTGTCAGCATCTAGATTTGTTAATCTGTTGGACAGACTAGTCAAATACTGCCGGAGAAAAAATCCAGTAGCTACTTCATGTCTTGCAGAAACTCGATCACCAAAAGAAAAGGGAGACTGACGAAATGGAACAGGATGCATATCCTGATATGGCCATGGAGATCCAGATAAAGAAGAATAGGATTGAGGACCTTGTAAAATGCATAACTCAGGGGCGAATTCAGGGGGGGGCGCCCCCCCTAAAATTGGAAAAAATATGATTTTTTGGCGTAAAATCGTGATTTTTCACACGAAATACCCCAAAAATTTTCGCGCCTCCCTCCGCTCGGCGCATTTTTTTTTTAACTGCGCCCCCCTAACTTGAAATCCTGGATCCGCCCCTGTAACTCTGAGTGATACTATGGATAGCTTTAATCAAGGACATAGAAAATTCAGGAGCAGTACAAGAAGTGTCTATGGTATCAACTGAACTGGAGAATGTATGGATGGCAGGGCAGTTACTAATAACAAGACCCATCTGTCGTATTCGACTCTGACGTAGTTACCACTGCCCGAGTTTTCCCAACTGAAGCGATATAAATTGGACAACAAACACTCAAATATGAAAACATGCCAAGCTAAACAGTTAATTTTACTTCATCTGCAACATACTGTAATGGTCACAGAAGGCAAAATAATTAAAATTGGTAACCAGTGGCTAGAACCACACATGTTATGCACTTTTAAAAAAGGTAATCCTCCTTAATGAGGTCAATATATTAAAGTACAATTAACTTATGCACTCCAATACTTTATTTCTATTTGAAATACATTAAAATGGACCTCAGAGAAACTTACCGCTAGTTTTTATTATTGCTAACTGTGTTACCCTATTAGAATAAAGAAATCCACTTGCTTACTTTGCTTAGTTCTATAAAAACAAATGTTTTATTTTTAACAGACATACATTTTTTTTTATCAAATCAAATAAATAAATTTTATTCCAATTATGGGCCCTCGAGGGGTAAACAGAAATTACACATATACTAAAATTACACATATAAACTCACAAGAGGGCATGTGTTGGTAAAGAAATCTTCCAACAGAGTTTAAGATCTCCTGATATTCACAATTCAACAACCAAAATAATTTATTTTTATCAGATAAATTGGTAAAATTTTTAACTTTAGCTGATATGGAATTGAAAAGATCATCTCTCTCCCCACTAAATTTTGGACATCTAGTGAGAAAGTGAGTTTCATCTTCAATTTCTTGATTTGTACCATTTTTACATATTCTTTCATTTCTGGGTATATTGGTGTATCTACCAGTTTCTATAAAAAATCTATGAGCGGATGTGCGCAATTTACAAATGGATTTTCTATATTCATATTTTTTCACTAATGTGAGATATTTTTCTAATTTAAAATTGGTCTTTAAAAATAAATATGTGGTAAGTTTTCCATCCTTTAATGATTCGCTGGTATCTTTCCAGTCAGATAAAAATATTTTTGATTAAGACATTTTCTCAGTATAAAACCAAATTTACTTTTATTATACCACATACTGTTTTCTTGAATGTTAAACATTTTCAATAGTTTATTAACTATTACCAAGATGCACTGTGTGTAAAATGAAAATTCTTGCTACATAAAAAGGCATTCTTCAATAAAGGAAACTCTGTTGTTAGATTTTCTAATCTATAACAATATTTCAGTAGACTCTTAACAATATCATAATGTAAAAGGTGTCTTCCCAGTTCAGAAAGAGAAGCATGGTTCACACATTTCTTATTTAAACCCAATACAGGGGCGGATCCAGAGACTCTGTTGACGGGGGAGGGGCTCAGTTATGGAGAAATATTTTCAATAATTGATGGAACCAACTGTAATCCCAAAGCGGTTCTGGCGTGTAGGTCGGTAAACCTTGTTTTCATTTCATTTAGCGTACAGTAGAGAAAAGGTACCGTTATTGACTTCCTAAGGTAGTCTTCCGGACTCTCTGCTTCAACTTTATCTCTCATTATTCGTCTCCCGCAAATTCTAGGTTTGTTAACCTCTATGTCTAGCGGTTCACATATTTTAGCACTTCTCTCAAAACACTGGTGGTTGAATTGTTCAACATTTGCTCTGCAGCCTAGTGAACTCTGAATTAAATTTACGCTGTTTAAGGCTCTGCCTATGTCAAGTGATCTCTCTTGTAGTGATCTTGTTGAGGACCTTTGTAAGTTGGAATAACTTGTGTCCGATCCAAATGTTACATAGTTAACAATAAAATAAGTTTAATCTAAATCTAGTGATCTGCTGAGCCCTTTCTTAAAAGCCAGGCACATTTGAACAATAACAATGGTTACGACAAAATCAAAGTTGAAGCCCCCAAAGCCCCCCCCCCCCCCCCTTGAAACCGCCACTGCAATATATATTTACAAAATTTGAGGTGTATGTCTCTGATCTTATGTAATAAAAAAATACCGAAAAAAAACAACGCATACGTTTTTTTTGTACAGTTTGTTCTCACTCGATTTACAAAACGTTCATGTTTCTTTAAGCAAATATTCAAATTACTTCAAGTAATGTAATCAAAAGATAAGATAAGATAAGATAAGATAAGATAAGTTTTATTTATAGTCGGCATATTTAAATAACAATACAACACAAGCCCTAGTGGGATTTTGACCGACATACACTATACAAGAATAAATAACAGTTAAAAACAACAAAAGCATGCACACAAATTAATAATTTAGATAAAAACACTCATAGTAGCAAAATACAGCAAATAAGTGAAAGCACACATATAGCACAGACAAGGTAAGCATATACAAAAGTAAAAAAGTTAATCAAGCACAGTAATAAAAGCTAAAAAAATAAAATAAAGCTGGTGTTACGAGCTAAAAGCATGTTATACTGCTAAAAAATAAATAAATATAAATAATATAAACATTGAAAAGACCTTGATGATATTAAAATTGTTTACATGCATTACATCAATAAAGACAAGCATTGCAATCAAAAATCAAGAGAACAAATTCCCATATACGAAAACATACCCAGTCCCTATAATGCATTATCTCAATCTTACCCTGGATATACCCAAACAATATTGCATATTTGTTGTTGAATTGATATCAGAGGCTCTGTCGAAAAAATCGCTAAAATGATATGACGATTATCTCTCGAATCAACACTTTACACGACTCATTCATTCTCTGCGGGATTTGTATCAAGATAACTTCCGCCGGCGACCCACGCGCAACAAAATCCAATATTTTTGATTAGTTCGTCCAAATATTGAGAAAATGGTTACGGTAGAACAGATGTACAAGGATTTTGCAGTTCTTGCTGATGCCAAGGACAAAGCAGGAGAGGTAAAAATGCCCATGCCATTCTATACGTTTTAACAACGTCGTTGCACAACTCGTTTATTTTCTATTTTCACAAGAATCGTTGTTTTCTTTCAATCAAAAATATATTACAGGGTTCTCAAAAAGAATTGAAGTAGGAGTTTCAATTTACAAAGTAGGGGGAGAGTTGAGTGCCAGAGGCACGAACCGAGCGCCGCAGACGCAAGTGGGGGAAACCCCCCTCTTTGGTTGGCGGGGGTTACGCCAACTTACGGGGGTCCTCCCCCTGAAAATTTTGAAATTCTAGATTGTAGGAGATGCATTCTGAGGCCATTCTGAGCATATTTTGTCATTGAATTCTCCTAAAATTGTTGGTACTCTGAAAGGCATTTTCTTTGTAAAATATACTACAATGTTGTATCAGTGGCCGTAGATACGATAACATAACCCTCATTCCGCTTGTGCTCCAGTTAGGGTTACGAATCGGTCCCATTCAACGTATGGGAGCAAATTAAAATTTTCGTTAAGTGAATATTTCAACTTTCTCTTTGCATATCTGGTCATAACTTATTATTCCCTACAATTTTTAAGTAATGGCGATACGAAATAAGTGTTACAATACCTGTTTCTACCTTCACGATCGATTTAGTATTCGAAAATTATTTCTTGTCTGCCATGCCACCTTTACGTATACTCTCGTGATGGGCGTAGCCTATCCATATATGGATCTGAATGCCAAATATGAAAAATTTACTATGAATAAGTATGATGTTTTACTACGAATGATCCAAATAAGGATATCTCCAAAACGAGGCAGTGCACGTGAAATAGCAACTTGTAAACAAAATGTCGGACAGAAAGAAGATTTCATGCATTCAAATTTTCAGGTGGATATAAGTCTACCATGGATTGATGCAGCGTTTACTTAACACCTCAAGGTTTACCTAAATATATTTATCTTTCACCCCCGTTAATTTTTCCAACCACATACAACGGAATTGGGACAAAAACCCGCCCGGTGTGAATCACTCTGGGCACTGCTCCCATCCGTTGAATGGGACCGATTCGTAACCTTCACTGGGAGCAAAAGCGGACTGAGGGTTACGTTATCGTATCTACAGTGGCCGGTCATACTAAAAAGTGCCCGGGAACGCCTGGGTATATAATTGTTTTAAATAAAGTGTTATTTTAAAATGATGTTGTTAATTTTATATATTGTACAAGCCATTTGCAACCAGGCATTGCCGCCCAGGACTCCAACACAACTTGAACAAATATTACTCGTGTTTTGTTTTTATTTAAAATATATATTAAAACTTGAACAAATATTACTCGTGTTTTGTTTTTATTTAAAATATATATCATACAGTAATATATTTTTAGATATTTTTCTTATGTTTAAATAAATTATTTCAAAATTATGTTCTTAATTTTATTTATCGTACAAGCCATCCGGTCAAACATTGCTGCCCGGGACTCTTAACACAAATAAAAAAGAATATTACATGTGTTTTAAATATTTATACAAAACTAAAAAGAGCAAAGAAAAAGACAATAAAATATAGCAAGTTATATATAATAGAATTGAAATAAACCTAATATTTACACCAAACTAGGGAATACTCCTGAGTGCTTTTTAGTACATAACTTGAACATTTACACTCACGGTAAGACTTCACTTAACATCATATTCCATTATACAGTACAGAAAGGGACATACCGTGATTGATCACTCCGAGAGACATAATTTTTAATCCTTTAGACATATCATCACGGACATAAACCCACTGTGATAGACCTAAAAAGGACCATAAAACAAGGTGGTGGGGATTAAATTTTATGGCTCTAGGTCACTTGTGCGCCGATTGATATTTTACCGCCAATTAAGAGATTAGCGTTACCTGTTCTACCTGTTGACTTTTAATATCGTAAGCCGTAATTATTGCTACTGAAGGATGTATTTTTGACAATTAATTTTGTATCCTCTTGCTGTTAATATTTGACTGTTTGTTGCTTTTCATTGCCAAAGAATGTTTGTCTAGTTATCGTTTTCGTTTGTTTTAGAAAGTTCTACTTTATAACCTTGAGTTCTATATTAAGAATTTTGTTGAAACCGCAACTGAACTTTATCTTGTTTAATTTTAATTTCTCATTTTTTTTCTTCTGTTGGGTCGAATTCAGTATGTATTGAATTATTCGTAAATACAGGCTACTTCATAAATGTATTTTTTGTTTATAAGTTAAACTGCAGGCGCGGGGTTTTGAAGCACAGACTTTGCAAGTGCGGGTTTTGTAGTGTTTAGTTGGTAAAGAGCAGACTTCAAATTGATTATTGGTTTATTTTGTGTTTTGGACTTTAACCTCTCGTATTGAAAAAAATTAACAATTCAAGTAAACTGTTTTACACACTTGGCTTGTTACGTAATTCCGTTATAGATGAAAATAATTTTCTTTAAAATTGCAAACCTATAACTTTGGGGGTTTTTTGGCTGTATTTTGTCACAAATCTATTGGGTTGAAAGCCAATTAAGATTTGAATTTGAATAAATAAATAAACTGGTGACATTTGATTTTGGTCAGATACTGTGTAATGTCAAACATTTGTAGGGGTAAAATCGTGATAAAGGTTAATTCTTTATTTCCTTTCACGTTTCTAAACTTTCTGCAGATTAGCCGCTAATTTCCAAAATATATCCGTAAATTTAGTGACTTTTGGACATGTATTTCTTTGAACGATCTGTTTATAAATATTTGTTTCGTTAATTTTTAATCAAATTCTTCAATGACTGTATAAAAATTATATAGTACGTATTTCTACAACCAAAAGGGTTTTAACTGGGTTTTCTACGAAGATTAAAATAAAAAAAATTACTGAACGTATAAAAAATATTAGTGAACTAAAATGTAATATTGAACTGGAAATACGCTTTAAAACGTAACAAATCACGCATATCGCACATGTGTTTATGAAACTTCATTTGTGCACAAGCCAGGTCACATGTACGCGTGTCAATAAAATACTAGGTGTAGATACACAATACACAGCCACGGTTAACAATCTCTGAAACAAATTTGCACAACCCATGATTTCACTGAATTGAAGTTGAATAATCATTTATTATTTACATTCATCAATTCAAATGAACTCTCCGTTCTCGTGCTATTTTCTCGATCTCGGGATTTCATTCCCGGGATTACGTTGAAGGATGTTTTACGTTTTGAGGAAAGAAATAAAAATGTTTTTTTTAATTCTGAGGGGAATCTGAGACAGTACCTGAAAAAAAAATAGGCGATATAAAAACGTAATTTCACCTGTACATCTTATCTGACTAGTTTACCTGTAAAACGACACACTTGATTACAAGATTAACACCTGGTGTTTTATTGCCCCCTGATCACCGACATGAATTAAAATTTTTAATCCCCATCACTCTCCGAGACATGACCACTATCACGGTGATTGATCACGGTATGTCCCTTTCTGTACTGTAATTTCGACAAGAAAATCGATTTAAACAATATTCCAACGCGGGCGTTATTTCCAGTCCTCGGGCTGTCCCGGGCGCTTTTTAGTATGACCCTCAGTGGCAGCTGGTGAAAAACAAGGTTATACAAAGCAATTTTCCAGGCAACTTTCATGACAAAATCAGCCTCAGAATATCTCTTCTGCAAGAAGAATTGAAAAATGTTGTAATATATAACTATAAATAACTAGAGGTCTCATATTTTAATCTGATTATTACTCTCACGTTAAATAATGAATGACATCTCAAGGAATGTTGGCTTAAATCCAGTCCCAGTGAAAATTTACTTTTTTTAACAGGACAGAAGGTCCTGTGTAGATAAGAATTTCAATGAACCTTCATTGCTTCCACAGGACCTCCTTTCTTTACACATTTTTTGTTTAAGTTCACAGGACACAACGTCCAGTAATCTTTTCGTAATCATCAATGACCTGAAAACAATATTTTTGACATGCAACAAAATTCGTGCTTTACTACAAAAAATAGGATCACGAGTGATGCTACCAAGCATAAATAGTAACGTTCTCACTTTGAAAATTATCCAAAAACTTTAAATTACCGAAAAACAGTTAAATCTTCATCGATTTCCTTGCTTGTTTTTACGTTCCGTAAAGGGATATCCCAGCTTTTGGAATGTAACAACTGCGCATCCTTCATGAGCAAATATTCCACTCGGAACGCTTCGCGCATCTATATAGTAGAACCAAGTGAAGTCCGAAATGTTGTGTAGTCGAAGTCCGGAGTTCCCACCGTGATGTCACCGGGAGTTAGATATATTTAGAAAATGGTGGATTTGTTAGTGTTCGGTTGATTGCAATAGTAAAAGTAATCGATAAGAAGATATAGATCAACAAAATGCGATAACGACAATTCACATAAACATAAAAATTGTTGGAAAACCCATGCTCGATAAAAAAAATTAACCGGCGAAAATGTGAAAGTAAACGGCGAAATCGTCGATCGCTGGCACATTTTGAGAACCCTGTATTAATGTAATAGTGTACCGACACACTGCTGTTATTTCACCGAACAAATAGTCAAGAACATGTACTGTCTGAGGTTCAAGTGAGACCTTTTATATGGTTGGACATATTTTACATTTGCCATGAGTCATGACTTACTTCTATCGGAACTTGGAAGGTCTGCTAGATGGTGGCTAACTCTCCAATTTAAATGCATTTTTGATAATATGAGACAGGTACTACCTGTAGTGCCAGTGAAGCAAAATCCACATCTAATATTTAAATCATGTAAATCCTTGGGATGATTGAAATAGAAATTTTGCTTACTGTAGTAGCCCTGCTACCTGGGACCGGGAATACCTTGACAAATAGGTTGACCTCCATCCAGCGCTCTAACCTTCTGAGCCAAAGAAGTACTTCCCTGGCTCAGCCGATTAAGGCTGGCTTTATATCTTCGCCACTTCCGGTCCCACAACACCCTCCCCCCCCTCTTTTCTTCTAGGTAATTTTAGTACAGGTGTGCAGCTGAAATTGCGAAAACACCCCAATGCATTACTTGTTATAACCTTTTTGACAACCTTGACGCCATTGGCTAGGGTGGTCTCAAGAAACGATGCTAGTCCGTCGGATGGGGACAATAAAAGGCTGGTTTGTGTAAGGGGAGATCAATACCATGATCACATTAAAGACATCCGGAAAAGAGTAGACTAAGGACCGCTCTCGCACTCCCCAAAGTGAAGAGTGACATCACTTGTTTCAATCCACTATGAAGAAGTGATTTTAAAGTAAAATAACCTCTCAGTTCGGGGTAATGTCAGTTGGTTATTCATTCCAAACAAGTATCTCACTTTGTTGAAATAACAAACGGTGCTGTCATTTTCTGTTATATAAACAACTGTTAACTTTTCCTGTTATTTTTTAATTTGTAAACAAAAGTTCTGGTTCCGAAAAAGAAAACACTCCCAATTGTCATTAAAATGTAGCCGTATACATATAGAGATGAACTATGAAAAGATTAAAAGAAGTGACAGGCCAGATCATTTCCGTAGTTTGACATTACTGTCAACGATTTTCTCTACGTTGTTGGGGTAAAGTTTTTCAATGATTACCTAAGGATTGACACAAAAGGGTTTCCGATTTCTGTAAAATGAAATTCGTACATGTACATTTTGCAGCAGATTGAATGAATAAATTTCCGAACCGTGGAAGATACCAGATCGCAAACATTATAAGTTGACAGAATTCTCTTTATTGTTCACAACTTTCCACTTCGTCCATGAAAGTTAACAATTTTGATAATTGAATCATAAAGAAGCAAAAAAACACGTTTCTTTTCTAATATTTAGTGAATACTTGTGTATTACATGAAAACGTGTAGGAAAAGTGTATTGATTGACTCGATAAAAATAAATAATTGGGGAGAACAGTAAATTACATTAGCTGTGTATTCATTGGCTACAAAAATGTATTTGGACTAATCGCTGTGCTCGTAACAAACCGTTTTCGATTAGAACAGAAGAGTTATCTACCGTTGAAGTTACATTTTATGTCCGGTTTCTGTAAAAAAACAATTTTTAACGGTCTTTTAGGCAATTGCCCAGACATTTTTTGTGGGTAGGTAGGTAGGTATATTATTTTATTTTTCTGAACCAGACATGCATTTTTTGTATGTTTAAAATATTAAACATACAGTATGAATATACATGTACTGAGCATGCATGAAGCTAAATAGACATTTGTGCATGTTTCTGTTTTAGATTTAGATACATGAACCTTGCACTTTTTGGGCTATAGTGCATGTGTTATCGACACGAACTATGGAAAGACTACGAGAATTTCGAATATACAGGAAACCAGAACTTTACTAAAACACGCAACGAACCGGAACGAAAATTTCAGAAATAAAAAAAAAATTATTTAAAAAACGGCAATAAAATCTTTTGAGTCGCGTGGATTTTTTTGGGTCGGTCAGCTGACGGCAAACAATCAATATTTTAAATTAGGCCTAATTTGGAGCAGCTTTTGGTCGCCTGAATAAGTATTTGGCGACTGGGCGACCGTCCATTTCAAGCACTGTAGTAACCCTGCTACCTGGGGTGGAGGTCAACCTATTTGTCGAGATATTCCCGGTCCCAGGTAGCCTACTTTTTTGGCTCAGAAGGTTAGAGCGCTGGATGGAGGTCAACCTATTTGTCAAGGTATTCCCAGTCCCAGGTAGCAGGGCTACTACAATGGTAATGCGGGTGGGGTGCATGTGTTGATGTCTGCGATGAAACACCAGAAGGGCCTGGTGGTGGTAGCTGAGTAGGTTCCTGCTTCACCGTGTTGTGTTTGTGTGGATCACTTGACTTGGCATACTCATGACTGCTAACCATATCTCCATATTGGGCCTCGGTTTTCATGGTCTGATGTCTCTGTAATAATTTAGCCCCCTCCTTCAAGATTTCCTCTGCCTGGTGTACATAGGCCATCATATCTTCATCAAGTCCTTCCTCACTTTCCTCCTCGCTTTTTTCGAGGTACCAACTTTCTGCAACTTCTTGTGAGGTGAAAAAGTGGATCAGCGGCAAAGCTTTTTCCATCTTGAGATGGGAAATGGTTGCCAAGACCTCAGGTGTTATTTCTGTTGATTTGCGCAGCTCCCAAATTTTGTAGGCTGTCGCTTTGCCCACCGATGACAGACCCAACAAGTCATCGAAACTACATACGTTAATGTGTAATTTGTCACCACTATTCATGATTGAAAATTTGCCAGATACTAATTATATTTTTTGCAAATGATATTTATTTCAAATGAACAGATTTTCAATGATAAAGCCTTATTTTAATTTGCTTTATGGACCAGTGGAATTTTTTTTTTTTTTTTTTACCACTCAAAAACTATTTTTGGGTAGTGGAACTTGACCTTAGTTCAATATTCTATATTCAGTTATTTTGAATATTTTCTTCACAAAATATATCTCAATGCACTGGCCTTACATGTATGTGCTGTCACCTGAGACAGTGCCAGTCAAATATCTAATTTGTTGAAAATATTTCTTATTTCAACAAATTTCTACTTTATTCAATTAATATTTCATTAATTGTACTCAAATTATCGTCATCTCATACCTGCACATGTGCTTATTCTTGTCTCTTATTCATGTGACGTCAGACGATGGACGACGGACACTTCAGTGGCACAGATTTTCCACAATAAGACTGCTTGTCGGCGCCATTTATCGTAACTTTGGCCGAGTTAAATATAAGATTTGCAGGTTACTACAGTCTTATCGTTAAACCTACCAAAATAAGCACTATCGCTCCCTTGAATGCGTCTAACTTTCACACAACGTCTTCTCGTCAATCTTCTCTTCTGCTTGCTTTCTTCCCGCTAAAACCGTCTCACACCTCCAGATTCATACGCCTTCATCTCTGGCTTTTTCCATTTCAGATCACTCCCATCGGATCTCTCTGGCTTCATCGTTCCCCCAATACCACGAATGAAGCCATGAATGCTCGCAAATCTGAAAATTATCTGCCAATTCAGGGTTCAACATTAACGGTTGTCTGATTGCCTGGGGCAAGTGAAATGCGTCTTCGGGCAAGTGAAAATGATTCTGTGATATGTTCAATTCCTGAAGAGCAAAATGATTAATATTGAATTATTCAGTGTTTGAAGTGGTGGCGAATTTTGCCTAAACATCGCGTCGTATGTATCGTGTATTTTACGCCATTTTGTTTTATTTTGTTGACTACGGAATTCCCCTTTCTCAAATTAAGATCGTGTTATTTATATTAGCCAATCGTGAATGCCTAATTAGGCGGCGGCGCTGCATCAACATCATATTTATTTTTGCCGGCCAATGAAAAGCTAGAGTTATTTGCGGTGTTCAGAGCTCCAGATAAGCTGCATATTTGCGTTTTTTATGCTATGAAAACGAGTAAAAACGCATGTATTATCAGATCAGAGTGTACACATTACGCATACATATTGCTGTGTAAGCAAACTTTCCAATTTCGGAGCGTACTTGTACAGTCGTGTACATAACAATACATTTTTGTCTTTGAGAAATTCCCCGTAATTACTTCCCTTTATACTTTTCGAAGGAGAGAGCGTATGCATCCGAGTTGTACCGAATGCTTGCCTTTCTAAGCATCGATGTTTACGATAAATCGTCCAATCGCGGTCAATATTACAAATAAATGAGGTTTACGTAATAAGTAAGAACTAAAACGAAAGTAAATTTGGGAACACATTGTTCGTTGAAAATGAGCAAGAACATGAATAAGTGCGCTACTAAGCGCAAGAGTGCTACGGAAAATTCTATATTTAAGTTCTTGACAGTTTCATCTGTGTCTAGTGACAGCCGGTATAGTTAAAGGAATCATTGATGACATTATCAACACGGCTGTGAAAACTGCCGAAGTCGACGAGCAAAAAACAAAATATTTACAACATTTTATTAATAAACATGACACAATCGTGTCAAATTAAACAGAGATATACATTTCACTTGTATCCTGCGTTTATTGAATAACACTTGTGTCAAACATAATTTTCAAAGTGTACATGTAAGCAATCTTTTCTGAAGTAGAGAGTACAACAGTGCAAAGGAAATATGCAAATACCCATCATTTTCAAAAGTAAGGGGTAATTACCCTTTGGACTTGAAAATTATCTCGAGCTCTGGTGTTCTAATTTTAGAAAATTATCCCTGATGTGTATTGCCTTTACGATCAGAATATTGAAAGCGTGATAGATTACTGGAATAAAAATTCAAACAAACTATACAGTCGTTGTCAGTCTATGATAAAGAACATTTATACTTAAATTTTCTAACAAAAATATTTCAGAAATCCTCATCAATCACCCGTATTTATAAAACTGTCATATTCCCACAAATTGATAGGTACGTCTACTCAATATCTCAGAAAAAGTAACCCTCGGGAAATCATAAGGTGTAAATAATTAATATGAGGGGTTATTCTACTCTATGAACGGTCATTGTAGATTGCATAGTTCTGCACTACATGCATATATGGCACTTAAGAATTCGGGCTAGTAGTTTACAGTTTCGGGCAAGTAAAATCAATATGGCACTTGCCCGAATGGACAAGTTGGTCAAAAAGTTAATGTCAAACCCTGCAATTTCATGCTCATTCAGTGCATCAAAATAGTGTCGAGATATATCAGGGACGACTTTTTTTAGGGTCGAAATATATCGGGGACAACTTTTTTTAGGGCCGAATCTAGTCTCATTCAATCGAACTCTCGTGATCTCGCCGTCGCCATATTGTACGCGTGTCTCCAAGGAAACAGGAAGTAGTTCTTGTAAGCGAAAGATTTTTAGGCCATCAGTATATATTTTTTTCTTTAACATATATAAAAGTATATCATTATATTTGTTCCCCTGTACAACATTTGTTTTAATATATATCCTAATTTCAATGTATGCAAATAAAATCTCATCAGTGATGTCATATGGTTAATGTGCGCGCTTCCGCCTCCGGGGTAGTAGATCGTAGGTTCCTATCTCGATCGGACCAAACCAAAGACTTTAAAATTGGTATTTGTTATCTCTCCACTAAGCACACAGCAATAAGGAGAAAGAGCAAAGACTGGTTGGCTCAGAATCAGAATAATGTGTTGGAGTGGGGCAACATGTCTATCCGCGGACTGTTGTTTCAGTGAGCTTGTACAATAAAAATCCAGCTAAGTGTGTTGGTCTAGTACAATGCAGACCACATCATAATTTCATTGAAATTAACTTTGTCTCGCCATGACATGGCTGTACAATTTGTGAGTTGGTGTTAAACAACAATCACTCACTTACGCAAATAAAATCCACCCATGATGATCCCCTGGATAATAAATGTAGTCTAATATACCAGAGGGCACTGTGAACTTGGCAGCACTACTTTGACCATACATGTATCTGCGTTCAGTTTTCCTCAAGTAAATATTCAAAATATTTTTTTATTTGGTCACTTCGTAAAGTGAAAGTTGTATACAGCACATGTTTTTAAGCCAAGATGAATATATACAAAATGATTATTGTAAAGATCATTTTGATGTTCTGTTCGTATCTAGTAAACTGAAAGGAGATATAGTCTGATAAGTGCTGCCAAGTTCACAGTACCCGCTGATAGATTAGATTACATTTATTATTGAGAGGATCATTGTGGGGTGAATTTTATTTTCATACATTGAAATTAGGATATATAATATCACATGTTTTGAGCTAGATTTGACGTCTGATTTACACAGGGTTTCTACTTTCAGTTTATTTAGAATTCACTTTAGACAGGTGTCGCTATATACAATTTCTTCAAGATGATGATAAAATTACCAGTATTTATTTATTTATTTTTTTTTTCAGCATGAGCAGGAGTATTTGAATTTCATAAATGCAGTTAAAGGTGGGACAGGGGAGAAACGATTAGCATCACAGTTCATTGCCAGATTTTTCAAACATTTCCCGTCCTTGGCAAACCAAGCTATAAATGCATTGTTTGATCTATGTGAAGATGATGAAGTAATGGTAAGACTTGAATAGGACAATAAATTTATTTTGTTGTTAACAACTGACCACATTGGTGGTGTAATGGATAGTGTGTTGAACTGAAGGCACTCAGTATTTGGCAGAAGAAGTAGATTGTGGGTTCGAGCCCTGGTCTGTAAAAACAAAGACTACAAGATTGGTATTTGCTGATTCTCTGCTAAGCATGCAGCACTAAAGAGTAAAAACAAAGGTTATTTGGCTCAAAATCAGGATAATGTGTTTGTGTGGAGCGACATATCTACAGTCTTTGAAATTAGACTTTCGAATTTACTGGCCAGAAAATTTCAAAATTAGAATATTTATATAGATTCTATTGAAAAAATTTGGCAAAAGTCACTGGTCCGAAACAATTTTCACTGGCCGTGGGCCACCGGACCACTGCTAAAGTCGATGACTGTATCTACCCGCTAACTGTTGTTTCAGTGATCTAGCACTATAAAAATTAAACTAAGCATATTGTTATGATACAAAGCGGACATCATCATCATCTCATGGAATGTAACTTGTCGCAATGATATACATGTATGTGAAAAATTGCTCGCTCACCCACTTGGTGGCAATTGCAATGGCATGCATTGTTTTAGAGAATTTCATTAAATTCAGATTGGTATTTATTAACAAGTTAATTACAATTATACAGGTTTGAATTCCTTGCAAGTGATATTTCGGTATGCAAATGTGGTATATATATTTGCCAAAAATGTAACTTGTTCTCAACATGATATAGCTGGCGTAAAACATAATATGATCCTCCACAAAGTTAACAAAAAATTGTGTTGAACAGAAATCCAAGATTGCCATTACTGCAGGGCACACCATAACATATGTTGATCCTATGAGAAAATAAAAAAAACTTGGATCTGCATTTTATACACTTACAATATTATTACAAATGTGTGTTTTGAAATACACTTACAATATTATTACAAATGTGTCTTTTGAAAAGAGAAATAAATTAAATGATTTCTCACCCTTTCAATAGTACATGCATTTTAAAGAGCAAAAACATTACTGTATAAAATTTGCTTTCAATATTTCAGATAAGAAAACAAGCAATCAAAGATTTACCTACACTATGTAAAAATTCAGCTGAGAATGTACCAAAGATAGCAGAAGCATTAACTCAGTTACTGGGATGTGATGATACATCAGAACTCAGTCTAATACAGTCTTCACTAATAAATCTGATGGCCTTTAGTTGTAAAGGTTAGTAGTATTAGTTAGCCAATTTAAGTAAAATTATATGTTTGTTGTATCATATTTGTTTATTTAAGCAATGCATTGGCATCTAACAACATCATGTCGTGTAACTTTTCATTCATCTTTCATCGTCCAATCATATAGAAGACAGTTAACTATATTGACCAATCAGACAAAGCTCTGATACCCCAAGATATGTTAGGCTCATCACTGATTAGTCAGTTGAATATATGAACCCTGACTTAACCCATAGAGGATGTCATTAGATTGATTAGTTAAGAGTGCAAATAATCTGTGTTTTATTTCATAACAAGTGTTGAAATAATTTCTCAGCGAAATAATCACTAACATCAAAATGGTCACCTGTACTTAATATATTTTCACTATGCATAAACAGATACTATAACAAAAAAATGCTTTTAAAATTATACCTTAAACCACCGAGATCCTTACAACTGGGGACGTTGTGATCGTATGGTAGTTGGATTTACAACTACATGTGCTAGTATCAGTGCCTATCACCACTGATGTTAAGAGTTAAAATCCTGTTCATGGCGGGTGTGTTCGATACAACATTATGTGATAAAGTTTGTCAGTCACTTGCGACAGGTCGTTGTTTTTTCCCAGGTACTTCGGTTTCCTCCACCAATAAAACTAACCACCACAATATTACCCCCCCCCCCCCCCCCCCCCCCCCCCTACTTGTATGACATAGTATAATCAGTTTTTACAGCTTTTGTAATTTTTGTATTACCTTTTATTATAGGAACTTTCCAAGGTATGTTTAAACAGATATTATCAGAAGATGAAGTTGTAAGAGAAAGAGCTATAAAGTTCCTTGGAACCAAAGTAAAAGTTTTAGACGAGGAAACCATTGACAAAGATGCTGAAGAATATCTAGTGTCTCAATGTAAACAGGTAAATAAAATATTTTATACCTTGTCATTTGAATATTCACCTGACGAATTAACACACACATGTATTTGACATAGGAACTAGGGGGCTTCTTAGGACGAGAGTTTTCTTTTACAATTATATCATCTGCTTAATTTTTTGGGGATATTCCTTCACTTCAGCCAAGAGGGGCTTTAGTGATCTTGATCATATGGGAGTTTACAACTACCTGTGCAATCAGTGCTTATCATCACTAACGTTGTGAGTTCAATCCCGCTCATGTCAATGTGTACTCGATAAAAGATTATGTGATGAATTTAGTTAGTCACATGCGACAGGTCAGTGGTTTTCTCAAGGTACTCGGGTTTCCTCCACCAATAAAACTGACCGCCACAATATAACTGAAATAATGTTGAAAGTGGTGTTAAACACCATAACCCTAACCCTTATTTGACAAAGGAATTAGGAGGCTTATTAGGACGGTGGTTTTCTTTTACAATTATATCTCAAAATTATATATGACAAAAATAACTACCGTAAATGTCTGTGTATAATCCACAGAAATTTATTCTGAAAAGGATTTAGATAGAACTTCTTCAAATGTCCACTACTTCTAAATTATACATATTTTAGACCTGAAATGGCTGAAATTAACTAAGGTTAATTGAGGGGCCGTCGTGGCTGTGATTGTATGGTAGTTGGATTTAAAACTACCTATGCAATCAGTACCTATGACCACTGATGTTGTGAGTTCGAATCTCGATCAGAGCGAGGTGTACAATATTATGTGATAAAATCAGTGACTTGCGACAGGTCAATGGTTTTCCCCGGTCCTCCGGTTTCCTCCACCAATAAAACTGACTACCATGATATAACTGAAATATTGTTAAAAGTGGCAGTAAACACCATCAAACAAACAAACAAAAACTAAGGTTAATTGTTAAATCATCTAATGTTGCTGTTGATGATTTTGTAGAGCAGGTCTATTTTAAATTTTGCATAGTTTCAGGGATAAGACAAGGAATTTGAAGGTGCTGATTTTAAAACCCATACAATTACATAGATAGTCTTTACATTCCACTGTCCATGCATTTTTTTTTAAGGAATGAGTACATACCTACATTGAAATGTTTATGTTGTTTCTTTACATATTTCTTAGCTAAAAAAAATGGTATTCTGACAGTAAATCTCTATGTTTTACAGGTATTGCAAGATGTAACAAAAGAAGAATTTATTTTAATAATGGATGTTTTGAGGTCTCAGAATTCTATGTCGACCGTTCAAGGGAGACAACAACTTGTAGAAATTGTTACAGAACAGGCTGATTTAGATCAAACTTTTGAGGTAAGTTTTGACTTCACCAGTCGTTCACAGAAGACAAGTATATTGTGAATATGTTACAGAACAGGCTGATTTAGATCAGACTTTTGAGATATGTTTTGACTTTGCCAGTCTGTGCTAAAAACCACAAGCCCTATGCCCAAGTCTAGTAAAAATTGGTTTGGGCTAGTAAAAATAATATAAAATTTGCTTAATCAAATAGAAAAAATTCTTCTAAAATGATGTTCGGGCTAGTTTGTCAACATGTTTTTGGCGCAGACTGCTTCACCATTCGTTCACAGAAGACAAATAAATTGTGAATATGTTACAGACCAAACTGATTTTAATCAAACTTTTGAGGTAAGTTATATCTTAATTATTTGACTTTCCAATCTTTCGATTTTGAGCGTACCTGATGAAGGTTATTCCAGAAACGCATTGTGTGCACTAAATTTGAAATCAATGTTTTTATTATATCTTTGTTCATCACATATAAAAAAAAATTAGTGGATTCTAATATTACATCCTTCATTTTCTATATGAACAATACCATGATAAAATTCCCAATATATTATCCTTTGCACTTGCCTGTTTCTGGACACATTTTGACCACCATTCCCTAGAGATTTAATGTGTTTATACAGGAGCATGATACATACATAGATTGACACGTTAATTTAAGTTGTTTCTTTAAATATTAAATTTTTCCAGAAAAAAATACTTAAGATTATAATTATCTTTTATTTTTATTTTGTAAATTTGTCTCCTACACTGTTATGTTTCAGATGAAGAAAAGCAGTACTACATGTATATTAATTTTTAATAACGTATTGATCTAACACTTGTTCAAATTTTGTGGAAAATAAAACAATTGTCAATGTATTTTAGTATTATTATCAGTTATGTTTAATATCCATTTTTTGATCACAAAATCATTTGACTGTCTTATAATTAGGTAATTATATGGTTATGGTTATGTCTGTTTAGCGACCAGTTATGTCGTGGCAGTTAGTTTTATTGGTGTAGGAAATCTGAAGAAGTATGTCACCTAGGTTATTAAAAAACACAAGAAATTATTCAGATTAGACATTTCTATTATAATTTTATTGAAAAGAGCTGCATACTAGACACTTACATTTACGGTAATGTGTATTTTTTAACAGGCAGAGGATGCAGATTGTGTTGATAGATTGATGCATTGTATTAAACAGGCTGCTCCCCTATTTTCTGTAAGTATGAATGTAGATTTTTCTTTGTTTGAAATCTTCTTTGATAACTTATTTTCTGTACTAGAAGTCAGTGTACAGTAGTCTGTCCCCAACTTATAATGCCATCTTTTCTTGCCTTATAAGGACAGAATTAAGTCATGGTAGTATTTTACTATCTCATTACATCTGAAATCTGGCTTTTGGTGGAATTGACTTTATAAGAGAGGGACTACTTATGGGTTTTGTTGTGTTGTGGATGTTTCAATGATATTTTAATTATGTTTTGACTAAGTTTCTTTTTTGTTGAGAAAACCCGAAAAAACCACCAGCCTACTACAAGTCACTAACAAACTTTATCACATAAAATTGTATCTAATACCATACACCATGCTATGGCAGAAATCAAAACTTATAAGTTTAGAGGAGGACAGCCATTGATTTTATAGGTAGATGTAAACCTAACAGCCATATGACCCCTGCCATAACTGCCCCATAGATTATGTGTCTAATTGGTATTTTCTTAATAAAATTTAAACAAATCTTGTTTTTCTTTCAAATGTTTCAGTGACAAGGCCTTCATCAATGTTCTATTCTATCCATTGAACACTAAGAACTAATTTAGGCCTAGTTATCGAAATGTTTAAATGAAAGCAAAGGATTTTCTTATAAATTTATTCAGCAAATACTCCCCCTAAGAAAAGAACAGTTTAATAATTTAGAACATTGGTATTTTCTTCTTTAAGGTAAAAGAAGTATCAACCCATATTACGAAAAATACAGAATTTTTAGTGTTTCGTTTAAGTCATATTTCTTGCTTGTTTTTTTTTCAGAAAAATGTCCATTCAAAAGCATTTGTAGGTTATATATGTGACAATGTTCTGCCAGTCATAAGTAAACTAGCCAGTCCTGAGGATGGAGTCGACTCACAGCAAGAAATGTTGAAGTTGTTTAGTGAAATCTCAGAATTTGCTGGAGACTTGGAGAAATTAGAAAATAGATTAGAAAATCTGTATAACTGTCTTGTTGTAAGTATGCTTATAAATCTTTGTACCATTGGCCACGTTAACTCAAAAACTGTGTTGCAAATGTAAAACAATGTGGAATTTTTTGACAGGTGTAAACTAACAAGCATATACTCGTTAATTGTGAAGTATTAAACAAAAAGTATGACACCACAATGAGGAGCAGAACATTTCACCAATGCTGGCTGCAAATGTACAAATAGTTAAATTATGATGACGGAACATTAGTTGGTGTCTTGTAATTGGTGCAAGAAATTTGGATAAGACGATTAAGACCGACCAGTGGGGACATTTATCTGAATAAAACAAAAATATTTTAAAATGTGTCTTTATCAGTTTTCAAAACTCAAAATCCACGAACTTAGCACGACAATTTTACATCTCAAGCATACTCAAAATGCAGGATTTTGCATCTAATTTCTTTAAATTGTCTAAGAAATTCTTGTTGCTTCGAGAACCTCCAAGGTGACACGGGTCTAGATACTCTGAATCAGGTCTAGAAAAAATCTTTATTTCCTAGACCTGCCGTTTAGATTACTATTTCTCCCTAAATAAGTCTCCCAAACAATGTTAGGAGACTTATTGTTTTTGCTCTGTTTCTTATTATTATTAAGTCTCCCAAACAACGTTTTTGCTCCGTTTCTTATAATTATCCTCCTCCTCCTCCTCCTCCTCCTCCTCCTCCTCCTCCTCCTCTTTCTTTCTTTCTTTCTTTCTTTCTTTCTTTCTTTCTTTCTTTCTTTCTTTCTTTCTTTCTTTCTTTGCGTGGCACATGAACTTGTCCATGGCAGATCTCAGGAACTACTGGACAGAATTTCATGAAACTTGGTGGAGTTATAGATATATGTTTCTAGTTGGTCCTAAAGTTTTCAGTTTTGTGGTAAAGGGGGTCAAAGTCATATTTTGAGGGGTTCAAAGGGGGTGGGGGTTACTATAGAATCCTATGGGAAAGTTGAAATTTCGTACATTAATGTTTGATTACTTCTAAATGGATAATGATAGAGACATAAAATTTGCCATAGTGATAGGTCACCATTAGAGGAGCAATTCTGCGTTTTCAAAATTTTCGAGATGTCTGCCATTTTCAAAATGGCTGCCAAAACACGGCATAAAAAATGGACGGTAAAAATTTAACATTGTCCAATATCATCAAAATTTGATATGTGGGTAGATAATGATGTCCCAAATTGATTCCTGACATTGAAAAATTTCTACCGATCGCCATTTTGAAAATGGCTGCCACAATACCGTATAAATTCAACATTGTCCGATTTCAACGACATTTCATATGTGGGTAGATTATGATGTCCCAAATTTATTCCCCACATTGAAAAATTTCTAGCGGTCACCATTTTCAAAATGGCCGCTACAATACTGCACAAATTCAACATTGTCCGATTTCAACCACATTTCATATGTGGGTAGATTATGATGTCCCGAATAGATTCCCGACATTGAAAAATTTCTAGCGGTCGCCATTTTCAAAATGGCCACCACAATACCGCACAAATTCAACATTGTCCGATTTCAACGACATTTCATATGTGGGAGTAGATTTTGATGTCCCAAATTTATTCCCGACATTGAAAAATTTCTAGCAGTCGCCATTTTCAAAATGGCTGCAAAAATTCAACATTGTCCGATATCATCAAAATTTGATATGTGGGTAGATAATGATGTCCCGACATTGAAAAATTTCTACCGGTCTCCTTTTTCAAAATGGCCATCACAATACCACAAAAATTCAACGTTGTTCGATTTCAAAGGTAGCTTTTGATTTATTTTTTAAACCTGTTGTCAGTGGCCGGTTTGGGAGACTTGAGACTTCATAATCGTTAGATTATAATCATATCTTGTTCTATCTCTGTTTATTTTGTATATTTCTTTATTGGTTGAAAATATATGTATGTACAATTGTGAAAGAAAGTTTCAACAGTGATGATCAGCAATCCTAGCAGTATCAACAAAACAAGCAACCCCTACTTACTTCAAATCATTGAAGACAAAAAAAGACAACGACAATGTTTCAAGTTGATTTTAACCGCATCAATGGTGTAATGGTTAGCGTACTCGCCTCAAGTGTGGTAGACCGTGGGTTTCGAGCTATAAAGATTATAAAATTTGTTGCTTCTCCGCTAAGCAGGCAGCATTAAGGAGTAAGAGCAAAGACTTGTTGACTCGGAATCAGAATAATGTGTCCGAGTGGGGCGACATGTATATCTGTGGACTAAAAATCCAACTCAGCGTGTTGATCTAGAGCAAAGCGGGGATCTCATCATCATCTTATTGAAAATTAACTTGTTCTCGCCATGATATAGCTGAAAAATTGCTGAGTTGGCGTTAAACAACAATCGCTCGTTCTTCAAGTTAATTTTTGTTTTTCAGAGTTACATGCCAGTGCCTCCAGCAGAGGAGAATGACAACCTAACCAGTACAGAAGAACCAAAGTTACAGTTTTCTACAGTAGAATGTTTAATGTTAGCTTTTCATCAGCTGGGCAGAAAATGTCCAGGTTTTCTGGCTGATGAGGCTAATGCAGAGAGATTAAAAGACTTTAAATTAAGGTACAGTGGAACTTATGCAATCCAACACCTGAGTTTTCCGGCATCCTGAGACATCCGACAAAAATGTATGGTCCCAATGTATTACTAAATAAAACCTGAGTATTCTGACATCCTGTACAATCCGACACATTTCCCTGGTCCCTTTTTGTGTTGGATCACCCCGGGATGAGACAGGTTCCACTGTATATAGTGTATTGTGATTTAAAAATAATTTATTTGACCTCTGACATCATCATGTTTAATTGGAAATAAGTTGTAATTGTAATTCGGAACTTGTACAATTCTGGTTAGTTTTAGATGCTTTCGGAAATTATTATTACTTTTTATTGTTTACTTATTCCAGGACAAGCTAGCCAAGAAAATGTACTTGTCCGACAGGTTCTATTTGCGAGTTGGACATGGCAGGCATGGCTATTCCACACCCCTCATTAATACATGTATGTCTTAAAGTTAAGTTGAAAGCATAAACTGCTCCAAACCAGGTTATATCATATAACCTGTTAAAAAATTTAACATATTCCTTAAATAATTTGGACATCCTATTAAAATTACTGATAGATCAAAAAAGTGACTCATATTTATGCTTTACAAAGTTTTTTCATGTATTCATTTTACAGATTACAGTATTTTGCCAGAGAAGTACAGATATATATCAAACAGTTACGACAGACATTACAAGGAAAGACGGGGGAGGCTTTAAAAACAGATGAGGTACACTTTAATTATTTACAAGAAAATTTGTCTAAGGATGGTGCTTGTTAAATAAATATAAACAAAATTGGAGTCCAGTTAAAGCATTTAGCTTTATATACAGCAATGCAGATTCTGAGATCAGAATTGATAAATTGTTGGTTTGCTCCAATGCAAACAGGTGTCCAATTCAAAATTCATTTGTTTAATTTCTGGATATTTCCAAATTCTATAAGTTATCATATTCCAACTTTTAATATGTTTTAAATGAATAAGATAAATTAAACTAATTTGTAACTAAATTAATGATAAACTACCTACCCATGAGTCATGTTTGTGCAAACTGACATTTTGTTAATGTTGACCTGGTCAGTCTTATACATATGTACTTGCTGTGGTTCATACTTTATGGTAAATGTCAGAAGCTAATTAACATGATTATCTTCAAACGGTGGAAGGGGGGGGGGGGGGTAATGGTATATAACGCCACTTTCAACAATATTCCAGTTATATCATGGCGGCTATCTTCAAACAGGTATTAAACAAATGCTACATTATTATTATGCTTCAATGAATTTTCTTGTTTTAATATAATAAAAAAAAATTATATATATATTTTCATTCATATTTATACAATAAACAATAGAATCATCTTTAAATTGTTAATGGGGGTTAGTATTTAATTGATAAGACATTGTTGTGGATTTTTTTTAGCAATCAAAAATTTTGCACTCTATCTCTCTCTCTTTCATATCACTTAATTTATAGTGTTACGTGGGACCAGCTCATATCAAAAGTGACATGAAGAATACAAAGAAAAACAATAAATTACCATGCTGTCGGAAGAGTTCCAAAATCAAATAGAAAAATCATATAAGGAGGCATTTTAAGTCTAGAAGATTTTATTTGAAAATAAAATAAAATCTTGTTTTATTAACTGTTACAGTGTATGGACAAGTTTACTGTTTCCCATCTAACAATGGCCATGTAAAATTAATATCTTGTATTTTCTTTTCAGAACAAGATGCAAGTGGCAGCATTAAAAATAACATCCAATATAAACGCATTGATAAAAGATTTATTCCATAATCCACCATCATACAAAACACCAGTTATACCGTCATGGAAACCTTTAGTCGTAAGTAATGTCATGGTAACCAAACTTTTCCATGGAAACTATGTTAAAGATTCAAAATTATAGGGAAGAGATAACTGTTTGATATTTGAAGATTTGCCGATGTCAATTGTTGATTCGATGGTAGCAAATTGAACTTTGTCACCATTAATTGGAATTTGTGACCATCAAATCACAATTGATGACGGAAAATCTTCAAATACATTACAGTTATTTCCAGTCTAATGCAATATCTGATATATAAACATTAAATTGCATTTTTATTTAATCCGATATGTTGTTTCCGCATGCACAAGCATTTTTACGGCATCAATTGTGTAATTGGTGCTGGCAATATTTGCCACCATCCAATCAGAAGAGGTGATACATAAACTGATTAGGAGCACATCACATGATCATAACAAACTTTCATTTTTATTGGATCCACAGGTGCACAAATAAATGCATCTGTTCCCATCATAGAAAGGAATTTCTATTGCATATATTTGATATTTTTTCAGTTCCAGTCGAACTTTGTTATCTGGAACTCAGATAAGTTGTTTCCTTGGATAAAAATTCAGTCTGTTAGTTATAACTTTAAAACATTATTAATCAGGCATAGCTCGAATACTGGGCGATTTCTAAGTAAAAACACCAGTCCCTTCTATGTAAACACAAGTAGGTTCTACTATTTATCTTGACTACCAGGGGGGGAGGCACTGACTGTTATATAAACTGATCTGTTAAACTCCTGGTCATGGGTAGATGTCTAGAAATCTTAACACTTGAGATGAGTCTCTCAGTTTGAACCCACTCCAGTGGTGATAAACTGGTGGTCAGCAGTCAATGAAACTGTAGGAATAATGTTAACATTTTGGATTATTACAATGTTTTAGTACTGAGTGTTTTTATGTTGACTAGAAATGACCACCTCGTATCTCCCTTTAATATAATACTCAATGGTTCAAGTAGTTGTTAAAAGTTGAACTAGGCACAAACCTTTACCTCTTCGATGAAATAATATTTATTAATTTTATATGATAGATTAGCTTAACTAATAATCTAAACGAACCTTAACATATGATAGATTAACTTAACTAATAATCTAAAGGAACATTAACATATGATAGATTAGCTTAACTAATAATCTAAACGAACCTTAACATATGATAGATTAACTTAACTAATAATCTAAAGGAACCTTAACATATGATAGATTAACTTAACTAATAATCTAAAGGAACCTTAACATATGATAGATTAGCTTAACTAATAATCTAAAGGAACCTTAACATATGATAGATTAGCTTAACTAATAATCTAAAGGAACCTTAACATACGATAGATTAACTTAACTAATAATCTAAACGAACATTAACATATGATAGATTAACTTAACTAATAATCTAAAGGAACCTTAACATATGATAGATTAACTTAACTAATAATCTAAAGGAACCTTAACATATGATAGATTAGCTTAACTAATAATCTAAAGGAACCTTAACATATGATAGATTAACTTAACTAATAATCTAAAGGAACCTTAACATATGATAGATTAACTTAACTAATAATCTAAAGGAACATTAACATATGATAGATTAACTTAACTAATAATCTAAAGGAACATTAACATATGATAGATTAACTTAACTAATAATCTAAAGGAACATTAACATATGATTAACTTAACTAATAATCTAAAGGAACATTAACATATGATAGATTAGCTTAACTAATAATCTAAAGGAACCTTAACATATGATAGATTAACTTAACTAATAATCTAAAGGAACATTAACATATGATAGATTAGCTTAACTAATAATCTAAAGGAACATTAACATATGATAGATTAGCTTAACTAATAATCTAAAGGAACATTAACATATGATAGATTAACTTAACTAATAATCTAAAGGAACATTTACATATGATAGATTAGCTTAACTAATAATCTAAAGGAACATTAACATATGATAGATTAGCTTAACTAATAATCTAAACGAACCTTAACATATGATAGATTAACTTAACTAATAATCTAAAGGAACATTAACATATGATAGATTAGCTTAACTAATAATCTAAACGAACCTTAACATATGATAGATTAACTTAACTAATAATCTAAAGGAACATTAACATATGATAGATTAACTTAACTAATAATCTAAAGGAACATTAACATATGATAGATTAGCTTAACTAATAATCTAAAGGAACCTTAACATATGATAGATTAACTTAGCTAATAATCTAAAGGAACATTAACATATGATAGATTAGCTTAACTAATAATCTAAAGGAACATTAACATATGATAGATTAACTTAACTAATAATCTAAAGGAACATTAACATATGATAGATTAACTTAACTAATAATCTAAAGGAACATTAACATATGATAGATTAGCTTAACTAATAATCTAAAGGAACATTAACATATGATAGATTAGCTTAACTAATAATCTAAAGGAACATTAACATATGATAGATTAACTTAACTAATAATCTAAAGGAACATTAACATATGATAGATTAGCTTAACTAATAATCTAAAGGAACATTAACATATGATAGATTAGCTTAACTAATAATCTAAAGGAACATTAACATATGATAGATTAACTTAACTAATAATCTAAAGGAACATTAACATATTATGTTTATGAATTTATTTTTACAGAAAAAGACACCAGAGCCAAAAGCTGCTGAAGTTGGGTTAGTGTTTTGTTACATTTTATGAAGAAATTTGTAGAAATATAATATTAAATACAAAATTTAGGGTTATGGTGTTTTAACGCCACAACATTATTTCAGTTTTATTGATCGAGGAAGCCGGAGTGCCTGGAGAAAAATCACAGACCTGCCGCAAGTCATTGACAAACTTGATCACATAATGTTGTATTTAGTACACCTGGCCATGAGTATGATAGGCACTGATTGCATAGGTAGTTGTAAATCCAACTACCATACGATCATGACCACCATGTCTCCAATACAAAATATAATATTACCTGTAGTTAAAGGACACAATATAGTTTAGGAAGTTATATACTAACCATAAAAAGAAATACAACACTACTTTCCTTTGATACATATAGAATAACAGTAGTTATGAAGGACAAAATAGAAATTGTTGCTTGTTTAGCAGTGAGTTTGATAGTATGAGCTGTGATACTAGTGATAATGTATGTCGAGACCTTCAAAACTGACATTATTGTTATTTTTTATTACGTAATAATGTGTTTGACTTCGTTCTGGTAGTGTAATGGTTAGAGTGCACACCTCAGGTGAGGTAGATGTTTTAGACCCACGGTCAGGTCAAACCAAAGACTATAGAATTGGTATTTAATAGGTTCTTTGGAAAAAGCGGGTGATCTTCCACGAGTGATAGAAATTTTATGTCTTTTCGCGAGTGGAGCGCAGCGAAACGAGCGAAAAGAAACAAAAATTTCTATCACGAGTGGAAGATCACCCTTTCCCAGCAACGCATGCAAGTACCTATTTCTTTCGTAAACAAACAACTTTCACTATCGCGAACTCCTAGTGACCTCCGCCATTGATCAGTAACTAATTTGCATAAATTATCAGATCAATATCATTGAGCGTTATGAAATACACATCACATAAAATTGACTTTTGTGACACCAATTGATAAACTAAGTAGCTTTCTACTGATATTTGAGCTTTTCTCACTAATATTTTATTGAAAGTACAGTATTTTCCTTCATGAGACACCCCATATATGAAATATGACTTGACACATATTTTGACGTCATTGAAGAATGACGTCAAAATGTACGGAAAAGGACATCTAGAAATACGAAAAAATGAAAATAAAAGACACAAATATGTTTAATATGGTTGGAGTCTGTATTTGAAAAAAAACCTGGTTAAATCCATAATATATCTGTTATTCAGCTATTAGACAGGGTATATAATGTGACATTCCCGGCTTAGGATATATATTTAAAAAAAAAAATTCTTGTTAGAGGCGTTCTGATTGGATGTCACAACGAGTAGAGACGAGTGCACGTGCACTCGTCTTAACTCGATCGTCTCAACCTGAAAACGACCATTTACGGAAGAATACTGCTTCTCCACCACATGCGACAATAAAAAATAATAGCTAAGACTGGTTAGCTCAGAATTTGGATAATGTGTCAGAGTTGAGCAACACTTCTACCCTGACTGCTGTTTCAGTGAACTAGCGCTATAAAAATCCTACTTAGCATGTGGTGGTCTAGTACAAAGTGGACATAAACATGGTCTCATTGAATGTAACTTGTTCTCAAAATGATATAGCTGAAATATTGCTCATTTGGATTTAACACAGATCACTCACTAACTTCTTTGTTTTTTGGTTTTTATTACAGTTTTAGGGGAATATTGTTTCATATTCACTTTAATCGAAATACTCTCCTCTTAAATCTACCTGCATTTTAAAATCAGACTGAAAAAAAGAAATCAAACAGATCTGCATTTCTGAAAAATTAAAGATTTTATTGAATAGTTTTGGTTATTGAATATTTACTGTTGTTACTCGCCATGATATAGCTGAAATATTGCTGAAAGTGGCGTTAAACACCAAAAATCAATCAATACTGTTGTTTTGTAGTAAAAAAAGGACGACGTCTGTTGAATCAAATGGCGCTAGTGGGAAGAAATACAACAGAAAGGATGTGACGTTATATTCTCCTCCTGGTGGGAAATTCAGTGATCGTGCTGGAACATATCAACCAGGTAAGATAAATAATTATTAGAAAACGGCTTGATATTCTAATAAGTGATGAAAATCAGTCACATTTTCAAAATCAGTGATCGTAATACAAACATCGACCGATGATCGATTATCGTTGACAATTACTTACTAAATGTATTTACTGACTCTAATTACTCAAATAATCTTTATTTCAAGAGTATGCTGGACAAAAGTAAAGAGTTGAAAACGTATCGCATATTTACAAATTACAATTTTTCCATTTTCAAACATTAACTAAGAGCGAAACAAAACATCTGTGTCCATATGTATAACACCTGATATAAAATGGACTATTACAGGCAGTAGATAAATAATAGACTAGTCTAAATATGTGTATTGACTGAGTGTTAGAAGTACACTGGGATAAAACTGCAAGATGTTTGTCAGTATGAGGACAAAAAAACAAAGAATAAAGAATAAAGTTAAACATGTATATTTTTACAACACTAGGAATCAGAATCGACCACAAGGTTCAAGAATCGATCATCGAATCGTACGATGACGTCTGACTGATAAGTCGATGTTTCCAATGATTGGTGCACAACTATTTCTTGTTAAATTTAGTGATCGTGCTAGAAAATATCAACATATTGAAATAAACGGTGGAAACAGCTTGAGTTCTAATGTCAAGAAATTGAATAAGCATCCAGGGTCATTTTCAATTGTAGACATTTTCAGCTTTAATATTTTCATACTTTAATATTTTCATTATTTCAACCACATAGATGGTGTAATGGTTAGCATGCTCACGTCGAGTGCGGTAGATCGTGGGTTCGAGCCCCGATCGGGACAAACCAAAGACTATAAAATTGGTATTTGTTGCTTCTCCGCTAAGCACGCAGTATGGAGAAAGAGCAAAGACGGGTTGGCTCGGAATCAGGATAATGTGTCGGAATGGGGGTGACATGTCTACCCATGGACTGTTGTTTCAGTGAGCTAGTACTATAAAAATCTAACTAAGCATGTTGTTCTGGTAGAAAGCGGACCTCATCATCACCTCTTGAAAATGAACTTGTTCTTGCCATGATATAGCTGAAAAATTGCTGAGTTGGCGTAAAGCAACAATCACTCACTCATACTTTCATTGTATAATTTCAGGACAAGGACGGGGGCGTGGACGTGGAAGGGGTGGAGGCTTCAGAGGAAGAAGATACTAGCATTGTGGAGGAGTGGACTCGTAATCAGTCATTGATTTCTTGTGCTAGCATTTCTTTTATGTCATTTTAAATCATAGTAAAACTGTTTTATCTTGTTTAAAATTAAGAAATTTTAAGCCAGGAACCAGGAAAAAAGGTAAGTTCAATAATATGTTGTCATAAAGTGTTCATTATAAATGTGAGATTGCAACCAATGTCAAGAAAAAGGAAAAGTATAACAATACTTGATATGGTAAACAGACCTTGGTTTGTATAATTAATACTTGTAATTTCTCTGAAAGTAATCCTGTCAAATTTGAGGAGAAAAAATATGAGATCTAAGATTCACTAAATTAAGTTTGAATTTTTTGTACACATTTTATTTTTGTTAATACATACCAGCTAGTGATTGAGTATTAGAGAAATTGGCATCTAAATTTCTTCTAATTTACATATAGACATTTTCTTTTCTAAGTTATTTTTATAAAATCTAAGTTTTTTTAATCCTGGATCTAGCATGTCAGATGAGCATATATATGATACCGGTAATCAAGGTAAGTTGTTGTTGCAATAAGTAATAAAAATTTGAGTAAAAAGTAAATTATTAATTTAGCTACACTTTATAAAGTTGAAAATACTGGACTGATATTCTTCAGCAGGTATGTAAAAGATATGTATAAATTGCTAGCCATAGAAAAACAATGATTGACTCCATATAGAAGAGCTGTGATGTTGTTGAACCAGTTGAGATTGGGACCAGTATAGAAAGATGAACCAGATACTGAAGTGGGTTGTTCCCCTTTACAGATGGAACTGGATGAAGACGAGTGCATCTACACTGAAAGACGCAGAATTTTTAGATTTGCTATGTTTGATGTTTGATCAGACTTGATTAAAAGGTTATTTGGAAATTATTGTATGGATGTGATGGAAGATGTTATCAGAAAAATATTGGAGAATTTGCCTCTTGGTTGTGTAATTCTGAAGACATGGTTTGATTGCTCTGCCTGTCACCATCAGATGGTTGTGACACAATGTTTTATAAGATTTCCTACATGAAGATGTCCTTATAAAGATGTTTATAGAAAGATCTACATTGTATATATACAGTGAAACCTGTCTAAGCTTAACCCTGAATAAAACGGAATCCTGTATTAACCAAAATTTACAGAAATCTTTGTTCATTTTACCTGTATAAACCGAACACCTATCTATTCTGAACACAAAAGTTGATCCCAAGGAGACAGGTTTCACTGTACATTAAGTTACAATCAAATTGTTGTAATGTTGAGAATTTCTCCAGGAGTTATGGTACTATTTCATACTTATCATATCATATAGTATTATCATTGGTGATACTTCTCATCCTAGCTTGATACTGCTAAAATTGGCATTAAACACCAATCAATCAATCTTCCTAGTTTGGTAATTTGTCAGTTTCTTCCTTCACATTGTATAATAATTTTGCATATTCGGCCGATAATCTTTGTCAACCGATTGTCAGTATTTGTGTTTAAATGTACTGACAATGATAGTCAAAATTGAATTTCAGTATTCATTGAATATTTTATGTTGTTATTCGCTTTTAAGAAATGTTAATTTTTTTTTTAAATAAAAGTTTAAAAATCAAGCATTGTCCATCTTGTTCCTTTGATATTTGGAGAGGTTTTAGAATTATAGTAAAGTTAAGAAATAGTGGGTTTGGGCAAATGTATGCAAAATATGTATATTAATACCTAACGTTAACATTTTTTCATTATTATGTGTAGTCTTAATAACAAGGGGAGATAACTTATCAATATCATATTATTCAAAGATTTTAACAATGAACAATAATTTTTTTTAAGTTTGTGCAAAATCTTTTTTCAATTATGGATAGTTTCTGTATTTTAAGTGTCTAAATATGAATCATGTTGACTTGAAATGAATCGATAAAACATTTTCTATAGATTTTTATATTGTTTGAAAAATTAATGATGCAAGGTTTTAAATGATCAAACTTGATGAAAAAAAAATCATTTCTATTGTACAAAGTTAGAATTCATTTTTAGTTTTTAGCTTATTATATTTTAACAAAACAAGCAGTATTATTTAGGCAGCTCAAGCAGTTATGTAAACATTACCTTACTGACAGAAAGTTCTTTTTTTTTTGTATTCTTGTAGTTAATATAACATTTGTTCATGCAATGATATAGCTGAAATACTGCTAACGTTGGCATTAAACACCAATCAATCAATCATCAATGTATTCTTGAAAAAGAATTACTTGATAAAATCCAGAGGTAATTTTCATTTCTTTATTAAAATACAGAATGATTTGGAATAAGTATGCAATATTTTTTTTTATTTCTTAAAACAATTGATAATTCTCATGTTTACATTGTGGAAAATATACATGTCAAAATTTTACTATATATTAGTTTCTATTCCTAGAATACAAATTATTGCACTTTCGAATTTGGATATTTTTTTCTTGTTTACCAAGTTTTTTTATTATTCATTGTGTGCAAACAATATATGGAAATGAAAAGAGATACTTTACCGTAAGCCATTTTCATAGTCAGGGCTCACCTTACTAAGTATAAAAAAAAAGGCAACTTTACTTCTCTCTCAGTTGACTTAAGGATGAAGTGAGAGAAAATCTGGAGACTTCCGAAAACCTAGCAATATTTTAACGTTTCTTTCCACACTACCGCATATCCCTTTACCTTTCACAAAACAAATGTGCTGCACAATGATCTTTAAGAGGATGCAATTAACGTGTTTGGAATTAAATACTGAGCATGGGAGCTCCTTTTACGTGAATATTAAAGAAGAAGTACGATTATTGGAGAAAAAAAGACTGACAGGGTGACTAAAACTTCGCTTTTTGGCAGGAATCGGACGATTTCATTGAAACTTCGCATGGTTGGGTGAGCCCTGATAGCAGGGCTCACCAAACCAGGCGAAGTGGGCGACTTCTTCGCCTTGGTTTCAATGAAATCACCCAATTTCTGTCAAAAAGTGAAGTTTTAGTCGCCCTGTCGGTCTTTTCAAGTCCGTATTTTTTTCACCAATAATCCCACTTTTTCTTCAATATTCACATAAAAGGAGCTCCCATGTTCCTGAAATTTGACCCATACAGGGTTTGATGTTCAATATTTTATTCCAAACTCGTTAATTGCATCGTTTTTAAGATCATTGTGCAGCACGTTCGTTTTGTGAAAGGTAGGGGAACATGCGGTAGTGGGGAAAGAAATGTTAAAATTTGGATCGATTTTTGGAAGTCTCCCAGATTTTCCCTCACTTCACCCTTTATCAAGAGAGAGAGAAGTCAAGTCACCCTGTTTTTACTATGTGTGGTGAGCCCTGTGATAATCCTTTTATTTTGGAAGTTATTTGTTTCTATGCTGAATATTAACTAGCTTAACCATATACTAAATTAGCTGTACCTAATTTTTTATTTTTAATAAATAAAATATTTTGATCATGGATTTTGATTTGTATCCTATTAATGTTCTGAATGACGGAGGAAGATGGGGGGTAGAATCTACTTTGGCGGACCCCGGAAGTCAGATATTGTAATAATCAACGCGCATGACCCATAACCTTTCATTTCGTTACCATGCGGATATATCAGTTAGGGTTCGGGTTAGGGTCCGCTAAAGTAGAAGTACTCCGAAGATGGTGGCAAATTGTTGATACCTTATGAAATGAATGTTTTTATAATAATATATTATTTTATAACTGGGTTGTTCTGGTTTAATCTGACACATTGTTATTTTTATGAAAATTGTTGAAATATTGTAAAGTCTTATACACAGAAGGAAATCCTGAATTATATCTGCATTTTGATTGGAAGAAAAGATTTTATATGATGAACATTAAAAGCTTAATCCTACATGTTTTGATAAGGTTGCATGATTTCTTATTTCATGTCATTCCAAGACTTAAGTATTTCATGTCATTTTAAAACTAAATTATTTCATGCCATTTCAAGACTACAGTACATACAATACATTTCTCAAGCCATTCTGTGCGATTGTTTGTTTCTTAATTCTACAAAAGACACCATTTCCCCCCAAAAACTGAACATATTATATGTGCTGTGATATTAGATCACATGTTTCAATAAATATAGTTAGATAACTTTTGTAATGTTAACAAATTTAAACGGTAATTAAAATGGTTTATTTTCAGCTTTAAAACTCTGTGACATCAAATGTATGATTTTCTATTTGTATCTGATGTGATGTAAAACCCTTGGTTTTTTTTTATAACCCCCCTCTTCCAAAGACTACCCCAACCCACTATTTTTTTGGTACTAAAAGTCATGTTTCTAATATATTTTTTCTCTCGAGAAGATATAATTATAGCAGTAAGTAGATATAGAAATAAAATAAACTTTTGATGTGATATATATATTTACAGTAAAATATGTGTTAACTGAACCATGAATAAATCAGAATCCTGTATTAACTCTAAATAACCGTAAGTCCCAATGTCTAATCAAAACTCAGAACACAAAATTTTTTGTCCAAGGAGTGGTCAGTTTAGACAAGACCCATTGTAACCTACTTTTTATCTATGTGATGTGTAAACTGCTTTATCCTGCAATCAGTACATTTGCTGTACAAATATGCTATACGAATAAATTTTTGCTTTATTCGTACTAGATGAATAAACTTTTCGTACTATACGAATAAATTTTCAGCCTACGAATAAACTTTCCTGGTACCCTGTAGCTATGTACAGCGGAGGGCGCAGACAAGTATGAAACTGGTACTAATGTAACATGGACCACGAAGAAGACACCCTTGACAACATTTATGAAAGGCGAGGAATGATGCTTCTTTCTGTCCTTTTTGTTTAAATCTGACAAGTTTTCCGACTTTTTTGACATTGCAGGATAAACACAATATATGTACATTGTCGTTAAATATGAAATTCATTTGTACTCGCTGCGAAGCAGGCTTGAAAAGCTCGCCAAAGGCTTGATATTCTGCCTGTTTCTAAAGCTCTTACAAATAAATTTTATATTTACCGACAATGTACGTATATTGTATATATATATATGTTATATAATTAATGTTTTTTTTTTAACCATATTGTTCATAAAAAAAATCCATTATTGTGTTTTTATCATTCATTAAGAAGCATTCTGACTTAAAATTTTTGTCTGTCCTTTCAAATGTAGACTAAATATTATCGATGTATACCAAAAAGAGGGAGCCGTTCAGCTTTCAAAGCGGAGATGTACTCTCGTTAAACGTCAAGTTCTTGAATAACGTATTAACATTAAAAAGATTCACTAAGTCATAATATTTTGTTGTGTTTTTTTCTGTATTCATTAGAAAATATTGTATATTACCTCCCCTTACCAGCAGGAATAGTAGAGGTATTTTAAATACATAATATATATACGTAGCTGAACAGTAATGTGGTTAGAAAAGGTGTTGCTAGACATTTTAGTTTGGTTGTTATTTTGTTACAGTTGTTCAATATACAATATCTTACATATGTACCCAACTTAATTTTTTCTTAAGAATGGTTTAACGGTAATTGAAGAGCTATTAGATATTATAAAGTTAGTTATGTGAGTGATACATATATTTGTCAGTGTACCCTCACTTGGTAATTGAAGAGCTATTAGATATTATAAAGTTAGTTATGTGAGTGATATATATATATGTCAGTGTACCCTCACTTGGTAATTGAAGAGCTATTAGATATTATAAAGTTAGTTATGTGAGTGATACACATATATGTCAGCATACCCTCACTTGGTAATTGAAGAGCTATTAGATATTATAAAGTTAGTTATGTGAGTGATACACATATATGTCAGTGTACCTCACTTGGTAATTGAAAGTTTTTCAAAATTGTATGATTGTCAAAAAAAATAAAAGAAACATGTTATCGATATATTAAATATATTCACTACAGAGTTTGTTTGTTGTGTTGATCAGAAAGCTTTATTTGAAGAGATAGTATAAAGCTAGATACGTGAGTGAATATACATACATGTCAGTGTACCTCACTAGATAATTAATAGATTTTAAAAACTGTATGATTGTCAAAAAAAAAGAAACATGTTATCAATATTTTGTAAAATACATACACTACATAGCTTGTCTTGTGGTGATCAGAAATCCAAGATGGCTAACACTACACATGTAACATTTTTTTTTGTTAGAAAAAAGATTATAGAATTGAACCTCTTTTAAGAGGTCACCTATCTTATAAAGCCACTTTTTCTTTGTTCCAAAGGTGACCTCTCAATACAAGTTTAACTGTATTTTGACATAGCTTGTTTGTTGTGTTGATCAGAAATCCAAGATGGCTAACACTACACATGTATCATTTTTTTTTGTTAGGAAAAAGATTATAGAATTGAACCTCTTTTAAGAGGTCACCTATCTTATAAAGCCACTTTTTCTTTGTTCCAAAGGTGACCTCTCAATACAAGTTTAACTGTATTTTGACATAGCTTGTTTGTTGTGTTGATCAGAAATCCAAGATGGCTAACACTACACATGTATCATTTTTTTTTGTTAGGAAAAAGATTATAGAATTGAACCTCTTTTAAGAGGTCACCTATCTTATAAAGCCACTTTTTCTTTGTTCCAAAGGTGACCTCTCAATACAAGTTTAACTGTATTTTGACATAGCTTGTTTGTTGTGTTGATCAGAAATCCAAGATGGCTAACACTACACATGTAACTTTTTTTTTTTAAATAAAAAATTATACAATTATCTCAAACTCAAATATTCAAATCGTTTCCGTGGATACCTTGAAGAAAGATATGGGAAGTTGATTGTAATTTTCTGCTCAGTATATCCTGGATGTCTCGGTCCGATATAAAGTGAAATCTGCCTATGCGGTCACCTCTATTAAGCAGTCACCTGTATTAAAAGGTCATATTTTTCTTGACGTCATAGAAGGTTCCATATTAATTGAACCTCTTTTAAGAGGTCACCTGTCTTAAAAGGCCACTTTTTTGTTGTTCTAACGATGACCTCCTAATACAGGTTTGATTGTATATTGAAATATAATCATTGGTTCCTTCTACTTCATAACAGCAAGGTTAAGCTGTTATTATAAAATTGATTGTCTTATTACATAAAAAATGTACATAATATTTATGCCTCCTGTTGCATTGGGGGGCATCAAGCTTTAACCATATCCGTATATCCAGTCTGTGTGCATTTGGTTTTCCGCTCAGTAGCTGAAGTTCCCCTAAAGAAATCATATGAACTTCATACACAAGGTCAAGTACAATTTCGTACTTTTCCACTTTTTTCCATTCTGGAGATGTGCCCCTTGATTTGCCGAAAATTACCTAGTGTATCACCTTATGGTATAATTTATATCTACATCTGCTGTCAGAATGACACAGATAGACTGAATTCTGATTTTTAATAATAATTAAAAAATTCTAATTGAAACGTTTTCAATAGTGTATTTCTATTTGTGCTAAGTAGAAAGAGATGATTTTATTCAAAACAATTAATTTGGAAAAAATGTGTAGAAAATATGTTTCATATTCTGTAAGTTGGGATTTTCCAGAAAAAAAATGTATATAAATTTATTTTAATTTATGCATTAAGGTGTTGCTATCTGGAAAAAAATTACATACTATTGAACTGATGGACTATTTGTGAAAAATTTGTCGTTGATGGGGCTATGTGTTTCTTTCTGAAATGGCCTTTGATTTTTTTTCTGATTCAGTTTAAAAGATTGGTTTATTTTTAATTCTCTGATAAGTTGCACATAGTTATATGTATGTAATAAATAAAGAATAATAGTGCATTGAGTTATAGTTTTGGTCAGAAAAAAATGACAAAAATGTCAGCTGTTTTTATTTTGATACAAAAGAAAACAATATTTATTTAGAGAAAATACAAAGGTTTTGAGGAGTTTTATTTGTAGAACAGATTTGAGTTAATAGTTTGACCAATGAATTTAAGTTGAATTTTACATGGTCTGTCTCATTTCAAACTGAATTTAAGTTGAATTTTACATGGTCTGTCTCATTTCACACATTTTCCATCAATTATGTCACATTATCGTTGTATGCTTCATATTTAACGAAGATATTTCATATTTTGTTTTGAAAACAGAATTTAAATTTTTAATACAACAGCGTAAGATCAATTTCATATTTTAATCATACCAAACCTAAAAGGTATGCATTAAAATGAAAATATTCTTCAGTAACATGCAGTATTTGAAGAATTTAATTGAGAGGTGTGCATTATACATAGATGTATACTATTGACAAGAAAATACGGTAAACAAATAAACAAATCTAATATATGTTAAAATGTCTGAGAATACAAACAACTTATATTAGAATTGTTTTTTTTATATGATGTCATTATTAATATTGTTCATGATTCATTTTGTATAATTATTAATGTTTGTACTTAAAAAGTTTGTATTTTATGTTGACACGTTTTATTGAATTGGATAATGACAGTCTTTAATATGTAAATGTGCTTTGTATATAAAACTTGTAGTAAATCCAGTTAAAAGCTGTAAATATGTAAAGTACAAATGTATTGGGAAATAAAGAATGAAAAAAAACCCATGATTTTGATTCTTGTGTGGTAGCTACTATGGTTTCTAAGATTCAATACAAACAACTTGTACTTGGATTCATTTGAATGTCAAAACGGGGCCCAAATGGAGGAAAAAAAGGCTGAAGTCTATCAAGAAGCATTTTACTGTTACTCTTGCCTATCTCTGATTGATTGATGTTTAACATCAAGATAGCAATATTTCAGCTATATTCATGACCAGAACAAGTTTACAGATCAGGTAACTAAAAACTATATAAAAAAAAAATAGCAGAGATGCACAAGCCAAGTTTTCTTATATAACTAAAAACATTTATTGTTTTTGAACTTGACTGGGATATTATCCACATATAGAATATAAATTTGGTTGGAATCAGTAACTATTTTGCTAGTGCATGAACAAGAACATTGTCACACTTCTTTATATCTTCAAGGGGCATAACTGTTAAAATTACTTAACTAAAAATTATGTTTTTCTAAATTGACTGAGCGAGTGATTGTTGCTTAGCACCAACTCAGCAATTTTTCAGCTATATCATGGCGAGAACAAGTTAATTTTAAATGAAATGATGATGAGGTCCACTTTGTTCTAGACCAACATGCTACGTTGGATTTTTTTATTGTGCTAGCTCACTGAAACAACAGTCCGTGGATAGACATGTCGCTCCACTCGGACACATTATTCTGTTTCCAAGCCAACCAGTCTTTGCTCTTTCTCCTTAATACTGCGTGCTTAGCAGAGAAATAACAAATACCAATTTCATAGTCTGGTTTGACTCGACCAGGGCTTGTTCCCACAATCTACTGCATTCAAGGTGACCTCGCTAATCATTACACCACCGATACGGTTAAATTGACTGCGATAATGTCTACATACAGCTTGTGTATAAATTTGGTTTGAATAAGTCAGGGTAGAAAGACTTTAAAACGTAAACTAGATTTAATACCATGATTCACCAAACTATAAGCTGAGTGCAACTCACCTATAAAGGCGGCAATGTGATGGGCCTATGCATGGAAGTTTAAATTATAAAAAGAGTACAATACTCTCAGGAAGACTGCATTTTGTGCATGACGTCACATTATTTGTTTCCGTTCTTTCACCAATGTCGAATTCCTGTTCGATCACTTTCAGTGTCACTGTACAATCCGACAACACTTTTAAAAAAGAAATGTGAACCTTACAGTTGCCAGAAATATTGAAACTATGTCTTTGAAAATGAGAATATGACCGTGAATTCACGATACATAAGATGAATGAATGAACATTTATACAGTCGCTTTGTTTACATTGCTAACATTGATGTCTTTTCCCCCGCATTCCAATGATATGACGTCATGACAACAGAGTTCGGCAGAGAACGTCTTGTGCAATGTCCTGTCGTTCTTTTATCACCAGTGTGGTGATACAACATCTTGTATCAGACAGGCAACTTTTGTTAATTTCAAAGGAAAACGTAAATGTTAGATAAAAAAAAAAGTACATAATAGGTAGGGTCGGAAACTTGCCACCAACAATCACTCATTACTAGCTTTCACATTATTACCTGCTGCCAGTTTTCAACTTGCAACATGGTTTTTTCCAGATACTCTGGTTTCCTTCATCAATTAAACTTACCACCACATATAACTGAAATATAGTTTTACACAGATTACACAGATACTAGTCTGAATTCAATCTGATATTTTTCTTGTTTTGTCAAAAACAATGAAATTTTGTTTTTATACTGTTGCTGAAATATAAAATCGATAATGACAACAAATTGTTTATAAAAGTAATATTTATTTTGTAAAGTTTTTAAATCTACAAATATGGACGGATTCTATCATACATTTACAAGTTTTCATAAATATATACATTGTACATACAACATTCATAATTTCCTCATTTTTCTCACATTTGTATGCACAGATACACACCCATTCTCTCTGGTCTAGCACTCGTAATAAATATATAAAATATAATTAAAACTATCTTCATGCATTAAAATTACGTTCAAAACTGTAGAACTTGCTTCAAAGTAACAAAACCTGGTATAAATAATTAAACTCAAGCATTGTGGATTTTGATTGGCTGAAAACCCTATCTCAAGATCAAAGTCGGACTCATAGGATTTATAACCTTCAGCTCAGACCACAAATTTCCAAAAAAAAAATATAGTCTTTACTGCGTAAATCAGCTTACATTTGAATAAAAATTCAAAATGTGACTGAAGTTTCGTTTGAGATTTCTAATTCAAGATTTGATAATCTTGAAATAAATATATATATTAACAACAACATAAGACATTTATAAAGTAACATATCATTTATACATATGTACATGTATGTACAACAATCTTAGCACTATCATAAATATGGTTATGAAGCATTCTATAAAAGTATAATTTTATGCTACTGAAAACAGTATAGAGGATTAAAAGAGTTTGCATTTACTTAAAGAGGCATCAGCTACGATTTTGATCAAAAAAATTATATGTTTTGGAAATTGGTAAATAGCTTTAAAATGATGAAATAAAGGTAAATATTTCATATTAAACAGCTTATCGTACCACTTTTCGCCTTTTGAGAATGAAAATTACCATCGATTTATTATTTCCTTGCAAGCAAATAATTTGACCTCACTTTCTCAGTATGCAACTGACCTTACTAGTGACAAGTAATAACGAATAATTTGTATTTTGTCACTTATTAACTGCAAACTTGCATGGTTCTTTGTCCGTAATTAACGCTGACTAAAAGCAGATTCACAGAAAATAAGAAATAAGTGCATTGTTGTACTGATTTGATGACGATTCGACAAACCCTGTAAACAATGCCGATAATTAATAAGATGGCATCCATTTCTTGATCGATCTCAAAACACAAGCAGTTGCACCTTTTTCCCCAGATGTGCGTACATTTCATAACATTTATAAGTTACAGAAACACGTTTTATTAAGGCATCAATCATATCTGATAGTTTTTATGGGTAACAAAAATTGACGATTTTGGCAGATAATGCCCCTTTAAGGAATATTTTCAAATTGGTTATACAAGTATAACCTGTTCACAAATTGAAAATATTCCTTATAATTTAATTTTTACAAATAAATTTAATGATTCCTCGATTCTAATTACGATTATTTCATGTGACTATTTGAATTTGTCGTTGGCGAATGAATATTTTGGTGACGTCATAATACCAACCCAGGTTATTAAGTATAACCAAAATTTTCACCAGGAGGATCAGCCAATCAGATTGCAGTATTCAAATCAAATTAAATTATAATAATTTAACAAAAATTATCAATTTTTTTGATATTTTAATAACATCTTCAATTCTGTTATTTATTTCTATTTAACTATTTAAAACTAATATGATATAATTATGATAGCAAAATGTTTTGTACAAATGATGTGAGTTTAATGAAAAAAACCTAAACAATCCTGTTAACTTTACTTCATCAACCAAACATAATATTAGAAAGAATGATTTCATTATACAGTCACCTCTATTAAGCAGTCATCTGTATTAAAAGGTCACCTTTTTCTTGTCAAGTCATAGAAAATTTCATATGAATTGAACCTAATTTAAGAGGTCACCTGTCTTATAAGGACACTTCATTTTTGTCCCAAAGATGACCTCTTAATACAGGTCTGACTGTATTTTTTTTTTGAGATTGTGTTGTTGATATTTAGATTTTTTATATATTTATATTTAAATACAAAAATACCAGAACTCACGGTCATAAAACATTAAAGTACAAGATTTTTGCTCATACTTCAAAATCATCCAATCAGAATGTTGTATTTATTGGATATGACATTCTGATTGGATGTTTTTGAAGTACGAGTACCAAACTCCTACTCCAAAATTTTACAATTGTAAGGCTAGACCAGTTCATCTGATTGATATTATTTTACAATTGTAAGGCTAGACCAGTTCATCTGATTGATATTATTTTACAATTGTAAGGCTAGACCAGTTCATCTGATTGATATTATTTTTAATTCATTTTTTTTTATTTGAAGATGATATAAATTGATTTTGTAACTGGACATGGTGACTTTATCACAGATTAATTTTACGAATGTTTTAAGTGTAATTAAAAAAATCACTAACTCTCATTAATGCTACAGGTAAACAAACAATATACTACACACATACACTAAAGCAAATACACATGATGTGTATGGCGATACTGTTCTTAAAGAGCTTCCAGTACCAGTTGCAAAAGGATAAAAGAAGTCGTTTGGCACTTTAGCTATAAAAATAGGTGCTTCCCCAACAGCCCCTGTGGCAGGTTCTGAAACATCTATAAATGACACTGATTGGCTGATTTCAAATGACTGGTCTACATTGGCATTACCTGGCTGACAAGTAGTCCCTGAACACTGAAAAACAAAAACAATATGCTATGCTATATGTTATGTTGAGATGTAGTTGATCAACACTTTACAGTAACAAAATACTAATAATTGATTGACTGATTATTGCTCAACGTACAGGGAAAAAGTATGGAGAGTTGGGATGGGATAAAAAATTCAGTCTTATGTAATGGATACAATGCCCCTTTTCTTTTTCGAAATTTACAGAAGAACTCTTTAGCGTGCGGGTAGAGTGGCACTCCAAACCCGTAACCCACTATGGTCCACGGTCACGCTGTCTGCATTATAACCTGATAACCCCTCATCGAGAGGGCTCTAACTATCTTTGCCACACCGGGACGCCCTGAGCAGCTATGTGGGTCTGAGCCCTGGGAACTTTCACCAGTACCCAGTACATGTACAATATTAATAAAGTGTCAACAGTCTCCAATTGATACATAAAATCTACTTAGGGTTGTTATGGCTGTGATCATATGATAGTTGGATTTATATCTACCTATGCAATCAGTGTCTATTACTGTTCAAAGTTGCATGTTTAAGTCTGGACAGTGGTGAGGTGTATTCAATATAACTTTATGTGAAAAAGTCTGTAAGTGACTTGCATTACGATACATGGTTTTCTCCTGGTACATCTGGTTTTCCGCCACCAATAAAACTGACCGCCACAATATAAGTGATTGTGTGGATTAAAAATAGTGTGACAACGATTAGGACAACACAAATAACAATGCAAAACAATGTATAATTAAGTCCTAAATCTGATTAAAATCATATCTATCATTTGCTCTCCTTTACTGATATGTCGTGGCCCGAAAAAATCTGAGGAAACCCCATTGCGGGTCACATGTTAGTGACCTTATGTACCATCCAATGTAAATGGCAACTATTAGACTATTAAAGTAATACTAAAAGGCTTTCATACTACCAGCATATGATTGGCCAAGAAATGTCATAAGTGTATTTATCACATCATTATATATTCATGACATAAGGTCACTCACATAAGATCCATAATGGGATTTCCTCAGATCTCCAATGCTGCGACATATCAGTAAAGGGTAGCAAGTGAGAGATCAGATTTTAATCAGATTGATTGAGCCCTGTGCATTAGTTTTACTGCACATGCGACAAAAAAAAGTTTAATGTGTACTTCCAATTCTTCCCCATGTTCAATATAGTAAAACCTGCTTTAGTAACCACCTATATTAAGCAGTAACTTGTATTATGTAACCTTAATCTTTATTTCCCTTCACAATGCATTTCATATCAATTAAACCTGTATTAAGCGACCATATCTCAATGTTCCCTTGGAAGGTCACATAAGAAAGGTTTGACTGTAATACAAATTTACTGTATATGTCACTGTTTATTTGAACTTACTGTGTACGTAATTGTCTGTTGATCTTCATAAATAAATCCTACACCCAGAATCTTAGCTTGTGGATTAGCTACAGATCCTACGTTGGAGTATACTATCTGGATATGCATTCCCATTGATAACCGACAAGATGGTCCATCTGCTGTTTGCTAAAAAAAAAATTCATTTTACGTGAAATACATCACGATAGTACAGTAATCCCCCACTTATTAGGCTACTAACACCAATGGTACCCCTTTTATCAGGCCAGATTTCAAATGCAAGGAGATGGTAAATTATCACTCAATGGTTCTCCTCAAGACAGGCCATTCCTCTTATAAGGACACTGGTTTTCATTACAGAAGGGATTGTAAAAGGGGGACTGTGGTAGTACTAAAAAGGAACTGACAGGACTTCAGAAAGGGTTCTATATATAGAGCAGGAAATGCTAACCCATCTTATGTTTTATTTTATTTTTGTTTATATTGTTATTTTTGTATCTATCCTTATTCTAGAAAAAATCTTCTGGCAAGGTTATTTTGTGCATTCGTTTCATTTGTTTTCAATTTGTATAAAACTTTATATACATAGTCTTCAATTTTATAGCTCACCAAATCAACAACCACCTAAATTTGTTTTATCCAAGGGTGATTCCCCAAACTTTTCAGTTTTCTTAAAAAAAAATGTTAACAAATTAGTAAGAAAGGATATGAACATGAGAGACTTTCCAACCCCACACTTAACCACTTATAAAAGTAAAGGAACAGCTTGTAGTAAGAAAGGATATGAATGTATATGAACATGAGAGACTTTCCAACACCACACTTAACCACTTATAAAAGTAAAGGAACAGCACTTTTATGGCTGTTCTTCATTTCACAGTCACAGTAGCATCTTCAATAATGAACATAACTCATATGATAAAATGAGTATGTAGTTGAGTGGTGTTCTTTATTTCTGTCGATAAATGCTACATCTGGACAACACTACAGTGGAACTCCCCAAAACCGGCCTCTCTGAAAACCGGATTCCTCTGAAAACCGAACTTTTAGTTTTGGTCCGGAATATTCCCCTACATATTTAAGTAAAATGTTCCTCTAAAAACTGGCCTCTCTGTATTCTGAACATCGGTGGTAATGTCCGGTCCAGACAATATATTTTCTTGTAAAATTCACCTCTGAAAACCACACGACAAATTAGCTGACAGGTAAGTCAGTGAACCGTGTTAGATGTTAATCACCGAATAGATCGATCCAGTTTTACATCAAAAGATTACCACCAGTATTGCTTGAAATTAACAAGGTTGTAAATATGATTACAATGTATTAAAAACAATACAGTTATTTGACAGTGTCTTTATATCTGTGTAATTAATCTGAAGCATGTTTTTATACTTAAAATTTTTAATACTTCAAAAGAGTTTTATAAAAACAAATATATAAAAGATCAAATATGTTGTACCGACCACTTGCATTCTATTGTTAGCCAAGTAAAAAAATATTAATCTATGGTCTCAAGTAGATTTGTTATAAATTGTTGGTGTTGATATTTTGAATTCATTCTGAAATTAACATTATTTCTTATTAATCCGTTAAATTGATGCTAAAATGTCGAAACCGCCATCTAAACATCGTCTCGTTGAACTAACACTTCAAGACAAAATTAATTTGATTAAAGAGTCAGAAAGTTTTCCAAAACCATCTCAGAAATTTTAAGTGAGAAATTCGGAGTAGGCAAAACAACAGTTTCCGATATTTTAAAACGCAAGTCTGAATATCTTGCCAATTTTTAGAGCAATGAAAATGTTCAGAAATTCAGATTTGGAAATAAAAGTAAGCATGACAATCTAAATAATCTTATGTGGGACTGGTTCCGTCAAGCTCGCGTCCATTATTAGAACAACGTGCCCTATGTACTGTACTATACAAAATTAATTCTCCTTTTAATCACAGTTAGTTCTGGTGTCTGATATTTTACTTACTGATGATGTTGTGGTCCTTGGACCAGTTTGTAGAATTTCGACCCAGTCGCCTGTTTGTTCTGGTTTAGCATTGCCAAATGTTGCTACATATCTGTTGAAATTAGGTATAACGTTGATGAAGTCACTACTGCCTTCTAAAGCAATCTTGATAGCATCCTGCATGGCAGTACAATAGTCAGCCATTGTTATAGTGTCAAGGTTAAATCTGGAAAAAGTCATAAAATGTTAAATCTACTGCTTTCTTCCATATTGTCCACTGAATCAAATTGAGTTATGAATATGATTTTTATTTAATCTGATGAAAAATGCAGTTCGTTATTGATAACATCATTCACATGAGTTGGTATACATTTCAGATATGATATTTACTCTCATAATAACTAAATATGTGTAGATATGGGTGTTTAAGTCACTTTCAACAATATTTTAGCTATATTATGGAGGTTAGCTTTATTAGTGGGGGAAACCGCAGTACTCTGAGAAAATGTCTGAACTCTGTTAAGTCAGTGACAAACTTTATCATTTAATGATGTATAAAATGCACCAAACTCACAATTTTAAGTCATGATAGTTACCGATTGCATAGGTAGTTGTAAATCCAACTGCTATACGTTCACGTACACCACTGCACAGTTATTTTTGCATATCAGACAATCACCAGACGACCATGCCAAGGTCAGACAATGACTTACCTAATAAGACAACCAGATCTAATTTCTTGACCAAAGTTGACCTGCACTCTATTATCAATATCTGTTAAACAAGTTCCTGTAGCAGACGACTTCACCACTGACAAATCGTAGCCATTTTCCACTATGACCATCCTGTTTCCAAAAGATTCATTCACATACCGGATACCAGCACGAACTGGTTTCCCTACCACGTAACCAGGGTTACCACTCCATTGTGTAACATTAACATCATTGGCCTGAAATAAATAGGTGTAATTAGGGAATAAATGTGACAATTAATCTTGCATTGTGATACATGTATTCACCAACATTTCTGTATAGTGAGTGATTGTTGTTTAACTCCGATGAGAAATGTTTCAGCCATATCATGGTGAGAACAAGTCACATTTCAATGAGATGATGATGATGTCTGATTTGTACTAGAGTAGACCATCACACTTAGTTGGATTTTTCATAGTGCTTGCCCACTGAAAAGAAAACAAGAATTAACAGATATACATGTCGCTCCATTTGAACACATTATCCCGATTCAGACTTTGCTCTTATTCTTTGATGTTGCATGCTAAGCGAAGAAGCAGCATTTTATATTCTTTGGTTTGACTCGACTGGGGCTGAAACCCATAATTTACTGCACTTGAGGACAGCATGCTAACCATTATATCACTGATGCGGTCCAAAACACAAAAGAGACAAAGACAGATAAACCAGCACATCCAACCCTTATCATACCAAGTTTTTAAGTAAATATTAAGATGACTTAAACAACATATATTTAATCAAAATTACATTCTAAAACTTTTGTTAAGTGCTTTGAATCTACAGAACAGATTTGATTTGGGTGCATTAACGCCACTTTCAACAATATTTCAGCTGGCCGTCAATTCTATTAGTTGAGTAAATTGCAGTACTGTGAATTCATTTAATTTCGTTGATACCAATTTTCGTGGATTGGGGAAAAAAGGCATTTCGTGGGATAGTTAAATTCGTGGATTGCCAATTACAAAAAATAAAAAAAAGGTGTTGAAATACTTAAATTCGTAGATTTTCACTTCAAATTCGTCGATTTTGCGTGTCGCGATTCTACGGTAAAGTGTTCATATTTACAAGTATGCCAAACAAATATGGATCATTGTTGTATATTATCAGCTTGTTACAATTTTGATAATTATTTGATTTCATAATTAATACTTCTTTGAAGAAGTCCACAAATTAAATCAATAACATCCAATCAGAAATAATTTGCAATCATCGAAAGATGATCAAAAGATAAGAAGCCAAGTCGTGAATCTACTCATTGAGCAACTTGTCATAAATAACGAGAAAATATTTTTGACAGTACCATTTACATTTGTTTCTTAATTAATATTTCACAAAAAGGGTATGTTTTTTGCTAAACTTCACACTAGGAGTCAAAACTTAAATTATAATTCTTTGTACTCTGCGGGAACATGACATGCCATAAATGATGCATAAAAAAAAGTTGCATTAAACGGTAAAGAAAAAAGGTGTGAAATGTTATGTCACAGCAGTTAAACATCACGTGTCAACAAATTAAAATCCTGACCTATATGATACCAGTATACCGACCGTTAATCTGATTATGATCACCAATAAACTTTGATTGTCAATCAAAATGTTTACACAGCAATTATAAAAGTCGACAATAATGTTAGTATGTGTATGTTAATATTGTTTTTATTTATGTGTTAAAGTACTGTTGAATTTTGATGTGAAAAAATAAAATATTTATAGTGAGTTTTGTCTACTAGTATATACATGTAGAACATACCTCGTATCAGGTTGGCTTTGATGCATTAAATAAACACTTCATTAAACAATACAAAAATACCGGAAGTTATTACCGCAAAATGTTTTCGTAAATGTCACAACAATAAACAATTTATTCCAAGAGTTTACATGTTTATCAATCACAAAATGACACAGGTACATTTATTCTAGATTCACAAGACATGCATTACAATTATATCATGTAACAATGTTGAATTACCTACATGTACACGGCTACAAACCTTTGTGTTGTCTAAACCTTGCTTACCGCCAAACGGAAATTAAATGGTCATTTTTCGTCGAACATTTAAATTCGTGGATTGTTGGCACCCACGAAAACCACGAAAATTGGTATACCACGAATAAAAATGAATTCACAGTACCTGCAGAAATAAAATATTTCTGACTTGCCCCATAAGTCACCGATAAACTTCATCACATAATTCTCTATCAAGTACATCTCACCATGACTGGTAATCAAATCCAACTAATATATGATCACAACCAAGAATACCCTCCCCCCCCCAAAAAAAACCAACCCAAAACTAGTCTGACAAGAGGACTGTCCTACAAGCCTATCACCAATACGGTGTGGGTTCGTGCCCGGCTTTGTAAATTACAAAAAAGGGTGCACTCGACTCGCAGCCACAAGTGATAAAGTTTACCAGCTGCTTGCCCATGGTCGATGGTTCTCTCCGGGTACTCTGGCTTCTTCCATCACTAAAACTGGTCGCCATGATATAGCTGAAAGTGGCGTTAAACACAATAAATCAAATCAAATCATATATACTGGTACTTACGTTTGTAAACGATGACTTGAATGTCTGTAACAAGGGGAGATTACTGGCCATTATAGTTTGTAACACAAATGTCACAGTAGCATTTGTGATGCCATTGGTACCATCATGAGATATAACATATTCAACCTGGAAAAAAAAAAAGTTTGTATAAATATTTGATTATTTTTGTTGCAGATTTATAATTCAAGATTCAATTGTAACATTAATAGAAAATAAGATCAAATATTCTATCTATAACATATTCAACTTGAAAAAAAACAGCAAAAAGTTTTTATAAATATTTGGTTATTTTTGTTGCAGATTTATTATTCAAGATTCAATTTTAACATTAATAAGGAAATAAGATCATATATTCTATTTATCAAGAACAAGGTGGTTTTCTAGCATTTTTGCTTACAAGTTAAATACACAATATTATTTACTGGTGCAGTGATCAACAGAAGCTGGAATCTCTCTTAAGGTGATGTAGTCCCAATACTGCAGTTGGTACTATCATACAAGACAGAATTCTTGCTTCAAAAGACTTTTAAATTACCTGGCTTTCCAATCTTTTTTAAGCATACCTGATGAAGGTTTTCCCAAAAGCACATTATGTGCACTAAATTAGATATCTCTGTTTTTATTTTTATTCAAGATTCTAAAAGGAAAGTGGCCGATGTCCTCTTACCTGTTTGACAACATTACTACAAGTGGGTGTGGCACCAGCAGTAAATACTAGATTCTAAAAGGAAAGTGGCCGATGTCCTCTTACCTGTTTGACAACATTACTACAAGTGGGTGTGGCACCAGCAGTAAATACTAGATTCTAAAAGGAAGGTGGCTGATGTCCTCTTACATGTTTGACAACATTACTACAAGTGGGTGTGGCACCAGCAGTAAATACTAGATTCCAACAGGAAGGTGGCTGATGTCCTCTTACCTGTTTGACAACATTACTACAAGTAATGGCACTATCATTAAAGACAGGTGTACCAACAGTTCCATCAGTAAACGGACAATTAACAATGACATTATCTGTATCCCGGCACTCTACTGAAGACAGTTCAATATCAGTGGTGTATGTGTTGTTGTACAGATTTATCTGTTGTGGAGTTACTATAATTAAAAACATAAGAATTAAACTATATGTGAAAATTGTCACATTGTACACCCACTCAATACATGTACATGTATATCAGACTTGACTCAAATTTGCCTGGAAAAGTGTTAGCATGTTTGTAGAAGTGTAAAGAAGCCACAAGCAAAAAACAATATTTTGTATTCAAAACAGCCATCTTGTACCATAAAGTACCTAAATTTATACACAATTTTGGTATTTAAAATATGTACATATAATGATATCAGTCGTATCAACAACATCAGTTGCAATAATTATTGTAAAACAAATCTAGCATACATTTTCAATGGTGCAAAATATAAGTGAATTGACTATTTTCAATGATGCTGAAAGAACAAAGATAAGGCTTCTACCAGGAAAAGTAATGGTTGCAATGCTTTTTCAGGAAAACAGAAGGATATTGGCAGTCTATGTTTTGAAGATAAAATTTAGCTTTGCTATGACCAAATAATTTGTTCTCTTTTTATATGTACATAATTGTTCAAGCAAGGGAGGTATTGTTATGGTGATGTTATAAGTACCTTTATCAAACTTAATATCAACTGGCCAACTTAATTTTATTTATTGACTGAAGCCATTTAAAAAACAAACAAAAACTGTTTTCCTCTTATTTTTTCCATGGTCAAGAAGAGTTTGAAGATACCAAAGGGGTAATTAGAATCCGTATATCGAAGAACAGACAACACATTATGGCCAAAATAAAAGTACAAAAAACGATCTACAAAACATACACATAAAACTAAAGATCGAGTAACACGAACCCCACTAAAAACCGGGGGTGAACTCAGTTGCTCCGGAAGGGTAAGTAGTTCCTGCTCCTCTAGTGACACCCATCGTGTTAATCTAGTTACAAACCCGGTGATAAGTCATGAATGTTGTATAGAGTTTGATTCTCAATATTCAGAATTTTGACAAAGATGCCCAGATGTAGTATTTATCAACAGAAGTAAAAGAGTACTGCTCAATTGTAGGCCGTTTCACACCCTTTTTAGGGTATGAGTTAATGCTCATTATTTAGACCCTACTGTGATTGTGAAATGTAGAAAAGCAATAAAAACGTTCTTCCTTTTCTTTAACTCGTGCATCAGTGTAAAATTGAAGAGTCGCTCATGTTCATTTACTCCATTCTAACTAATTGTCTGTTTTTGTAGCAGCTTCAATCAATCAATAAATTGAGCCACTTATAATGCTATAAACCAGTGCTGAATTAACCCTTAGGCAAAATAAGCATGTGTGTAGGGCATCAAGAGGCAAGGGGGCACCACAAAAATCCGGCCACAAGGCAATTTATTTTATCAGCCAGATATTTGGCTCAAAAACACCAAAACTCTAAAAAATGTAGGAAAGAATGAAATAAAACACTAATAAATGTTAACAAGGGGTCGTGTAAGTTTTTACATTATGCCAGTGGAAGGTGCAGGGGCACTAAGGTTGGCCTGTGCTTAGGGCATTAATTAGCTTTAATCCGGCCCTGCTATAAATTATGATAGAGATACTTATTACATCAGAATAACTGTTGAAGCAAAGGAGGTATCAAAGCTACAGTACAGTCAGAGACATACCATGATAAATCACTGTGATAGATGTATCACTCATCTTGGCGACACTATACAGTAGTCTGAGACATACCATGATAAATCACTGTGATAGACGTATCACTCATCTTGGTGACACTATACAGTAGTCAGAGACATACCATGATAAATCACTGTGATAGACGTATCACTCATCTTGGTGACACTATACAGTAGTCAGAGACATACCATGATATATGTGATAGACGTATCACTCATCTTGGTGACACTATACAGTAGTCAGAGACATACCATGATAAATGTGATAGACGTATCACTCATCTTGGTGACACTATACAGTAGTCAGAGACATACCATGATAAATGTGATAGACGTATCACTCATCTTGGTGACACTATACAGTAGTCAGAGACATACCATGATAAATGTGATAGACGTATCACTCATCTTGGTGACACTATACAGTAGTCAGAGACATACCATGATAAATCATTGTGATAGACGTATCACTCATCTTGGTGACACTATACAGTAGTCAGAGACATACCATGATAAATCATTGCGATAGATGTATCACCCATCTTAGTGATACTGATATATATTTTGTGTTGTTTTTTTATATCTTCAAAATTTCTTTTGTATTTAGAGTGTTACTTGCTTTCGCCCAAAATGCACAAGAAAGTAAGTAAATAGAATAAACAGATCAAAAGATATATCAGTATCAGTAAGAGGAGTGATACCTCTATCACAGTGATTTATCACACTATGTCTGGAGTGATACATCTATCACAGTGATTTATCACACTGTCAGGAGTGATACGTCTATCATTGATTTATCACACTATGTCAGGAGTGATACATCTATCACAGTGATTTATCACACTATGTCAAGAGTGATACATCTATCAGTGATTTATCACACTATGTCTGGAGTGATACGTCTATCACAGTGATTTAGGGAGGGACAATTTACTGGTATTTTACTATCTCAGTACATCTGAAATCTAGCCATATAAGAGGGGTGGTCTCTCTTGAGAGGGGCAATTTACTGGTATTTTACTATCTCAGTGTATCTGAAATCTGGCCATATAAGAGGGGTGTACTCTCTTGAGAGGGACAATTTACTGGTATTTTACTATCTCAGTACATCTGAAATCTAGCCATATAAGAGGGGTGGTCTCTCTTGAGAAGGACAATTTACTGGTATTTTACTATCTCAGTACATCTGAAATCTGGCCATATAAGAGGGGTGGTCTCTCTTGAGAGGGGCAATTTACTGGTATTTTACTATCTCAGTACATCTGAAATCTGGCCATATAAGAGGGGTGGTCTCTCTTGAGAGGGACAATTTACTGGTATTTTACTATCTCAGTACATCTGAAATCTGGCCATATAAGAGGGGTGGTCTCTCTTGAGAGGGGCAATTTACTGGTATTTTACTATCTCAGTACATCTGAAATCTGGCCATATAAGAGGGGTGGTCTCTCTTGAGAGGGACAATTTACTGGTATTTTACTATCTCAGTACATCTGAAATCTAGCCATATAAGAGGGGTGGTCTCTCTTGAGAAGGACAATTTACTGGTATTTTACTATCTCAGTACATCTGAAATCTAGCCATATAAGAGGGGTGGTCTCTCTTGAGAGGGACAATTTACTGGTATTTTACTATCTCATATAAGAGGGGTGGTCTCTCTTGAGAAGGACAATTTACTGGTATTTTACTATCTCATATAAGAGGGGGGACTATTGTACTACATTAATACAAGAGAATGCAATGCAATCAAATTCTGGTAAAAAAAAATCCCCATTACAAATATATTAAACAAAATAATTTTAAAGGTTCTGTAAGGCGAAAAAAAATTTACATGTGTTCCCGCTAACCCTACCGACCCTAATTTTTTGTTCATACCCAAATTTTTTTTTTGCCATTTTTGAACAAGCACTTATTAAAATCAGAATGTGTCCCCTGTAGTAACTAGATAAACATATTTAAAAAAATAAAATCTTTTTCCTACATACCGACCGTAATATTTTAGAGCATATAAGCAGAAACACAGGTATTTTTTTTCTTGGCCTAATTATGCAAGCATTAAATTAAAATATCAAGAAAATTAATTGAAGAAATTAATAAATCTATTTTTCCCCCGTAAAATGTAAACATGTTGTGTCTATATCTATATATCAACAGTATTTTAATTTTTTTTAGTATTTCAGTTATTTTACATAAATAATCTTATGTAAAATGAATCTTTTTTTTCTAAGATCAGTCACTTGATGATGAAGACTTGGTGGTATAAACATATGAGATGCATTATATACATTTTGTATATTGTTGTATCTAACATTTAACATTCGAGAATTAAACCAGAATTGAACTGTATATTCCAGTTTTATTTTCACTTTTTGCACATTTAATCTAAAAACTCAAAACTAAAATTTAATCAACCAAAAAAAAAAAAACCAAAAAAATTTCAAGAAATTAAAATATGAATTAAAAATTAAAAAAAAGTAACTTTAAAAAAAACTTAAAATAATAATAACCTAGAGAATCCATCTTAATGTTGACCTAGTTATTGTCACTAGTATATAATTAGTGCAGCCAAACCTGCCCATGCAGTCACCTGTATTAAAAGGTCACCCTTTTCTTGTCCTGTCATGGACAATGTCATATGAATTGGACCTCTTTTAAAAGGTTATCTGTCTAATAAGGTCACTTTTTATTTGTCCCAAAGGTGACCTCTTAATGCAGGTTTGACTGTATGTTTAAATTGAAGATCATTGATTCAAAATGTAAAATAAAATGTGTCTTTTATTTATTACTAATGTAATTCTTTGTATGTACAAACTGTATATTTAATTGCCTCTTGAAACACATTATCTTTGTCTTGAGTGAATAAAGTATTTGAATTATAACATGCAATCTTAGATTTAAAAGGGAGGTAAGCATGGTCATGGTTAGAAAGTGGCTAGCGATCTACTTAAGATGGATCCCGACAAACCTGTGGTTGGTATTTCTGTTGTTTCCATGGTTACAGTGGTGGTAATGTTAGTACTATTATCTGCAATGGTGTAATGTCAAATGTAAAGTCTAAATATTAGTCTATTTTAAAATTCCCTGCAATACTAACATTATACACATAGGCTGCTACTATGCCAAAATAAAATAAAAAAATCATGCAATATAATTATAAAATATCTAGATAAAGGTGTGTTTACAAGGCACAACTTACCATTCAATATTAAGACGATTCTGCAACATCTGCTCGGGTATATGGCTTAGCACATCATTTACATGGCACAGTCTGATTCTCCCCCCCCCCCCCCCCCCCCTCCTTTTGATATTAAAACATTAAGCAACATTTGCTCGGTATATGGTTTAGCAAAGCGCTTAAACGGTACAATTTTCTATGCAATTTTTTTTTAACTATTTTCCTATTCTTTTTCTATAGAACAACATGTCATTAATGATTGATTGATTTATGGTGCTTAACGCCACTTTCAGCAATATTTCAGCTATATCATGGTGACCAGTTTTAGTGGTGGAAGAAGCCTTTTTATATAAAACAACATGTCATTTATTGTGTTTGTATGTCGTATTGTCAGATGAATATAGGGAGTGAACCAATTTTTAAACATTTCGACACAAAAAAAACCCTCCGATTTTCCTGTTTACACAGCATGATTTTTCTCCCCAGTAACGATAGGATGAAAATCGTATGGAAATCGTTCCGTGTAAACACACCTTAAAATATCTATTATTACATTAGATTTACAAATATAAAGGTTATACATGCAATAAAATTAATAACTGAATATTATTTCTCTCCTGGTTGCGAAGTTTTCATTTGCTGACAAAGAAAACTATTTTAAGACATTTTCCATAATATAGTAGTTCACACAAATATAATGAAAATATTCTGAAAGCAGAACTATATGAAGGCTTAATTCCTATAATAATAAAGGCATACAGCAGTCTGCAAAATTAGTAGTAGACCTATAGACATGTCTATGTAAGATCAAGCTGGTCTATGATAAATTTTCAAAATTTGTATATAATGTACAGCAAGTTCTATGTAAAATTGAGATTGGTCTATGATACCACACAGTTTTAGTTCCATACACTGTACAGTGGTCTAAAGAAAGTTCAAATAATTTATTAACATCAACTTAAATATAATAGTGAAAAATCTTTATATACATAATCCAACAGGTACTACTAAAACCACTTGAAACATAATTTGTCCTGTAGGCTCACTTGCTCCCAAATAAAATTTCTTTGACCAGAACAAACTATTTTCTCAAATTTAGTTTTTTTTACTTCTTTTCTTGAGATATTGTTCTCATTTTTATCCCAGAAAATACATATTTGTATAGACAAAAATATTGTTTGTTCACTTTAAATTTTAATAGAAGAAAAGTAATTTAGTTTGGGTTAAGAAGTATTTTATTAGAAGAAAAGTACTCTAGTTTGAGTTAAGCAGTATTTTATTATATTATTATATCATTATCACTAAAATACAATAAATAAATAAACTAATCTAAACTGAATAACATATACAAAATGTATACTATGTGAATTTATTGTATAAATGGGAGAAGACTTCATAAGTTGGTAAAACTTGTGTCCTATTCCTTTTGTTAATTTAACAAATAAAATCATCATAAATGTATACAAAATGTATATGTGATTACTACTTGACAAAACAAAATTCAACAAATCAAAATAAACATAATTTATGATGACTATATTTAGGTCTGTGCTGTTCAAGCTATTGTATAGGAATCACAATGTTTTCATATTGTATACCTAGGTATCACAATGTTTTCATATTGTATACCTATGTATCACAATGTTTTCATATTGTATACCTAGGAATCACAATGTTTTCATATTGTATACCTAGGTATCACAATGTTTTCATATTGTATACCTAGGAATCACAATGTTTTCATATTGTATACCTAGGTATCACAATGTTTTCATATTGTATACCTAGGAATCACAATGTTTTCATATTGTATACCCAGGTATCACAATGTTTTCATATTGTATACCCAGGTATCACAATGTTTTCATATTGTATACCTAGGTATCACAATGTTTTCATATTGTATACCTAGGAATCACAATGTTTTCATATTGTATACCTAGGTATCACAATGTTTTCATATTGTATACCTAGGTATCACAATGTTTTCATATTGTATACCTAGGAATCACAATGTTTTCATATTGTATACCTAGGAATCACAATGTTTTCATATTGTATACCTAGGAATCACAATGTTTTCATATTGTATACCTAGGTATCACAATGTTTTCATATTGTATACCTAGGTATCACAATGTTTTCATATTGTATACCTAGGAATCACAATGCTTCCATATTGTATACCTAGGTATCACAATGTTTTCATATTGTATACCTAGGAATCACAATGTTTTCATATTGTATACCTAGGTATCACAATGTTTTCATATTGTATACCTAGGAATCACAATGTTTTCATATTGTATACCTAGGTATCACAATGTTTTCATATTGTATACCTAGGTATCATAATGTTTTCATATTGTATACCTAGGTATCACAATGTTTTCATATTGTATACCTAGGAATCACAATGTTTTCATATTGTATACCTAGGAATCACAATGTTTTCATATTGTATACCTAGGTATCACAATGTTTTCATATTGTATACCTAGGTATCACAATGTTTTCATATTGTATACCTAGGTATCACAATGTTTTCATATTGTATACCTAGGAATCACAATGTTTCCATATTGTATACCTAGGTATCACAATGTTTTCATATTGTATACCTAGGAATCACAATGTTTCCATATTGTATACCTAGGTATCACAATGTTTTCATATTGTATACCTCGGAATCACAATGTTTCCATATTGTATACCTAGGTATCACAATGTTTCCATATTGTATACCTAGGTATCACAATGTTTTCATATTGTATACCTAGGTATCATAATGTTTTCATATTGTATACCTAGGAATCACAATGTTTTCATATTGTATACCTAGGTATCACAATGTTTTCATATTGTATACCTAGGAATCACAATGTTTCCATATTGTATACCTAGGTATCACAATGTTTTCATATTGTATACCTAGGTATCACAATGTTTTCATATTGTATACCTAGGTATCATAATGTTTTCATATTGTATACCTAGGAATCACAATGTTTTCATATTGTATACCTAGGTATCACAATGTTTTCATATTGTATACCTAGGTATCACAATGTTTTCATATTGTATACCTAGGTATCACAATGTTTTCATATTGTATACCTAGGTATCACAATGTTTTCATATTGTATACCTAGGAATCACAATGTTTCCATATTGTATACCTAGGAATCACAATGTTTTCATATTGTATACCTAGGTATCACAATGTTTTCATATTGTATACCTAGGAATCACAATGTTTTCATATTGTATACCTAGGTATCACAATGTTTTCATATTGTATACCTAGGAATCACAATGTTTTCATATTGTATACCTAAGTATCACAATGTTTTCATATTGTATACCTAGGTATCACAATGTTTTCATATTGTATACCTAGGAATCACAATGTTTTCATATTGTATACCTAGGAATCACAATGTTTTCATATTGTATACCTAGGAATCACAATGTTTTCATATTGTATACCTAGGTATCACAATGTTTTCATATTGTATACCTAGGAATCACAATGTTTTCATATTGTATACCTAGGTATCACAATGTTTCCATATTGTATACCTAGGAATCACAATGTTTTCATATTGTATACCTAGGTATCACAATGTTTTCATATTGTATACCTAGGTATCACAATGTTTTCATATTGTATACCTAGGTATCACAATGTTTTCATATTGTATACCTAGGAATCACAATGTTTTCATATTGTATACCTAGGTATCACAATGTTTTCATATAACAGTCTTTATTAGTATACAATTTTGATGGGTTTCCATATACATGTATACACCAAAACTGTGGAACTGCATGGTTTGGTTTATGGTGTCTTACAACAATATTTCAGTTATATCATAGTGGTAAGTTTTTTGGTGGAGGAAACCGGAGTGCCTGGAGAAATCCACAGATCTGTCGCAAGTCACTGACAAACTATCACATAATGTTGTATCGAGTAAACTTCGCAATGAACTGGGTTTGAACTCACAATGTTGATGGCGATAGGCACTGATTGCACAAGTAGTTGTAAATCCAACTACTATATGACCATGATGTCCCATTTATCTGTATGATACAAACACCTGTTCAATCCAGAAAAATAGTTGATCCCAACTACAATTAGTTTGACAGATTCACTGAACAGTCTTAGGACATTTATTTCCATTAGTGGTATAGTTGCTAATGTGTTTCCTCTTTTTCTCCCCCCCCCCCCCCCCCCCCCCAAAACATCCATTTATTTCTGGAAATCACTCCAAAATATAGTATAAATTGATATCAAATAATATAACAAAAAATCGAGAAAGCATCAGAGATGCAACAGCCGAGTTGCAAGTCAAAATCATTTGGTCTTGTTTTATAAATAAGAAAGAAATTAAAGAATAAACAAGTCATGCATGTATGATGGATTGGAAATATTTTCCTATGTAATATAAAGACTATTCAAGATATCATCAAGTTTAAGAGGACAAACAATAAATTATGAGGATAACAGATGTTATGTTGTAGCAGTTGTTTGTTTTAGATGACAGAGGAGAAACAGTGACAAAATCATATGAATGAAAGAAGAGAAAATACACTGTTTTTTTAAAACATCATACAATTAGTACTATTAGAAAGCTATCTGCAACCATACAAGTTTATGGTTTGTCCAACTCTTGGGGCATTTAATTTGTCTATTCACCCTGATCATAAATATATATGGTTTAGGGGTGGGGATCTCAACAATTAAAAAGTTTACTTCAAGTAGGGGGTGGGGTATGACCCCCCAGGGCCTGAGCTATAAGGCATTTAATTTGCCTAGTCATCCTGATCATAAATATATATGGTTTAGGGGTGGGGATCTCTACCATTAAAAAGTTAACTTCAGGTAGGGGGTGGGGTATGACCCCAGGGCCTGAGCTATAATGCATTTAATTTGCCTAGTCACCCTGATCATAAATATATATGGTTTAGGGTGGGGATCTCGGTCACATTTTTTTATACAGATTCCCCAGCGGGGTAGGGCTGAGCCCTGGGGATAAAAAATGTTGAATGCACAACTTCCCATTGGCATCTCCAACCATACCAAATATTAAGTTTCTATCTTTTGTAGTTACAGAGAAATGTGTAATTCTCAAAATATGTATTTTTTCTATAAAAAACCATGATTTTACAAGAAAAAAACAATAGATTAATCTGAATTTCGAACTCGCTCTAAATAATAGTGTAATAATGCTTCCTACCAAAAATTATGTTGATCGGCCAAAAACTAAGAGCGCTATCGCGTTAACGAAGATAGGCTAACATATGCCCGCCCGCCCATCTTTCACCAAAACATAAGCCGACTGCAACTTCATTGCAACTCGGCTAATAAAGAAAAGAGAAAGTAAAAGTTCATAAGAAAAACCAATTATAAAAATATTTGATCAATTCTCATTTTATTTTTCAAACTGAAGAAGTCAGGATTAATATACATAGAGAATGAAAGTATAACTATGACAAAAAAAAAAGTCATTATTTCAAATTAGCCATGCTTCATAGCTTACTTACACTGGCTATCTTTTTTTTTCGTTCATAAAATATAAAAAAAATGTACTTAAAAGTCATAGAAAGTTTGTCATTTTTAAAAGATTTCAAAAAGAAATTATAAATTTCTGGAAAATAAAACAATTTTAAATGTTCATTCTGATGAGAACCAAACATATTGTTATAATTGACCAAACCAAGAAAAATCTATATGCTGTATATAAAAGATTGTGTGCATTGAACATTAAGACCAGCTAAAGTCATGATGTCATCTTTCATTTCCATAAAAATGAAACTAAGAAATTTCAAAATGATACAAAAGTCTCCAAACTTCATGTCTGAAATTGGGTCAGCTGATCTGGCCTTTTAAATACTGCTTGCCTTATGGTCTGATAACAAAAACTCAATATTGAATGGAATATGACTTTTACATGTAAGTGCTGTATAAACATTTCTCTTTTAAATTACAACACCCTTCGATTAGCATATTTGATCATCTTTCTTTAAACAGTTAACTGTACAATTGCCCTTGGGTCAGGATTAATTTTGTGACACAATCACGAGTGGTTTCAATCCGAGACAAGGGTAATGAAAGATCGAACATGTTGAAGTAATTTTACAAGTACAACCTGTCATAATGAGAAAAAAACAACTTTTTGTTCTTTTTTTTTAGTTGTGAAAAACAACCAGAGGCTCTCAAGAGCCTGTATCGTTCACCTGGTTATAAAAAAAACCAATTGGTCCTATGTAAAAACTATGTCCTGCAGTAGTAGTCATCTTGGAATTACGATCAACATAAAAAACACAAAGTTTGTAAAGGACCTTCCAATGATTGATGCACAGTTTAGGTTCAATCAGTGCAATAGCTTCAGAGAAGAATATATTTCTGTATTTTCCCCATATGGTCCTGGGTTAATACTATGACCTGTGGTGGCAGCCATCTTGGATTTCCGATCGGCATAAAAAACAGAGGACCTTCCAATGATCATTCCTGGGCAGTTTGGTTTCAACTGTCCAAGTGGTTTCAGAGAAGAAGCGTTTTGAAACATTTTTCCCATAGGGTCCAATGTTAAACTAAGTACTGCCGTAGCCGCCATTTTGAATTTCATATCAGAACAAAAAACCTAAATTTGTAGAGGACCATCCAATGAACATTCATGTACAGTTTGGCTTTAATCATATTTGTAGTTTCTGAGAAGAAGGCATTTGAACATTTTCCCATAGGGTCCAATGTTAATCTATGTCCTGCGGTGGTGGCCATCTTGGATTTCCGATCAGCATATAAAACACACACATTGTAGAGGACCTTCCAATGATCATTCCTGGGCAGTTTGGTTTCAATTATCCAAGTGGTTTCAGAGAAGAAGCGTTTTGAAACATTTTTCCCATAGGATCCAATGTTAAACTAAGTCCTGCCGTAACCGCCATTTTGAATTTCATATCGGAACAAAAAACGCTAAGTTTGTAGAGGACTATCCAATGAACATTCATGTACAGTTTGGCTTTAATCATATTTGTAGTTTCTGAGAAGAAGGCATTTGAACATTTTCCCATAGGGTCCAATGTTAATCTATGTCCTGCGGTGGCAGCCATCTTGAATTTTCGATCTGCATAAAAAAACAGAAACTTTGTAGAGGACCTTCCAATAATCATTCCTGGGCAGTTTGGTTTCAATTGTCCAAGTGGTTTCAGAGAAGAAGCGTTTTGAAACATTTTTCCCATAGGGTCCAATGTTAAACTAAGTTCTGCCGTAGCCGCCATTTTGAATTTCATATCGGAACAAAAAACGTAAATTTGTAGAGGACCATCCAATGAACATTCATGTACAGTTTGGCTTTAATCATATTTGTAGTTTCTGAGAAGAAGGCATTTGAACATTTTCCCATAGGATCCAATGTTAATCTATGTATTGCGGTGGCGGCCATCTTGGATTTCCGATCAGCATAAAAAACATAAAATTTGTAGAGGACCTTCCAATGATCATTCCTGGGCAGTTTGGTTTCAACTGTCTTAGTGGTTTCAGAGAAGAAGCGTTTTGAAACATTTTCCCCATAGGGTCCAATGTTAAACTAAGTCCTGCCGTAGCTGCCATTTTGAATTTCATATCGGAACAAAAAACGCTAAGTTTGTAGAGGACCATCCAATGAACATTCATGTACAGTTTGGCTTTAGTCATATTTGTAGTTTCTGAGAAGAAGGCATTTGAACATTTTCCCATAGGGTCCAATGTTAATCTATGTATTGCGGTGGCGGCCATCTTGGATTTCCGATCAGCATAAAAAACATAAAATTTGTAGAGGACCTTCCAATGATCATTCCTGGGCAGTTTGGTTTAAACTGTCTTAGTGGTTTCAGAGAAGAAGCGTTTTGAAACATTTTCCCCATAGGGTCCAATGTTAAACTAAGTCCTGCCGTAGCTGCCATTTTGAATTTCATATCGGAACAAAAAACGCTAAGTTTGTAGAGGACCATCCAATGAACATTCATGTACAGTTTGGCTTTAGTCATATTTGTAGTTTCTGAGAAGAAGGCATTTGAACATTTTCCCATAGGGTCCAATGTTAATCTATGTCCTGCGGTGGCGGCCATCTTGAATTTTCGATCTGCATAAAAAAACAGAAACTTTGTAGAGGACATTCCAATGATCATTCCTGGGCAGTTTGGTTTCAATTATCCAAGTGGTTTCAAAGAAGAAGCGTTTTGAAACATTTTCCCCATAGGGTCCAATGTTAAACTAAGTCCTGCCGTAGCCGCCATTTTGAATTTCATATCGGAACAAAAAACGTAAAATTTGTAGAGGACCATCCAATGAACATTCTTGTACAGTTTGGCTTTAATCATATTTGTAGTTTCTGAGAAGAAGGCATTTGAACATTTTCCCATAGGATCCAATGTTAATCTATGTATTGCGGTGGCGGCCATCTTGGATTTCCGATCGACATAAAAAACATAAAATTTGTAGAAGACCTTCCAATGATCATTCCTGGGCAGTTTGGTTTCAATTGTCTTAGTGGTTTCAGAGAAGAAGCGTTTTGAAACATTTTCCCCATAGGGTCCAATGTTAAACTAAGTTCTGCCGTAGCCACCATTTTGAATTTCATATCGAAACAAAAAACATAAAGTTTGTAGAGGACCATCCAATGAACATTCATGTACAGTTTGGCTTTAATCATATTTGTAGTTTCTGAGAAGAAGGCATTTGAACATTTTCCCATAGGGTTCAATGTTAATCTATGTATTGCGGTGGCAGCCATCTTGGATTTCCGATCGGCATATAAAACGGAAATTCTGTAGAGGACCTTCCAATGATCATTCCTGAGCAGTTTGGTTTCAATTGTCCAAGTGGTTTCAGAGAAGAAGCGTTTTGAAACATTTTTCCCATAGGGTCCAATGTTAAAGTAAGTCCTGCCGTAGCCGCCATTTTGAATTTCATACCGGAACAAAAAACCTAAATTTGTAGAGGACCATCTAATGAACATTCATGTACAGTTTGGCTTTAATCATATTTGTAGTTTCTGAGAAGAAGGCATTTGAATATTTCCCCCATAGGGTCCAATGTTAATCTATGTCCTGCGGTGGTGGCCATCTTGGATTTCCGATCGGCATAAAAAACAGTAACTTGGTAAAGGACATTCCAATGATCGTTCATTTACAGTTTGGGTTCAGTCAGTTCATTAGTTTCAGAGAAGAAGATCTTTGAAATTTCAGCCAATCAGAGCATATTATTGGCCCTGGCAGCCATATTGAATATCCGACTGGAACGAAAAACAGTAAATTTGTAGAAGACTATCCAAGGAACATTCCTGCAAAGTTTGGTTCCAATCGGCCCAGTGGTTTCGGAGAAGAAGCTTGAAATGTGAAAAGTTTACAGACGACAGACGCTAAGTGATGGCAATAGTTCACCTGGACCTTTGGTCCAGGTGAACTAAAAATTGAAAATAAAATGGAGATTAAATATTTGTAAAACATTTTTTTTTTTACATGTATCGACGGAAATTGCTAATATACATGCTCATAAAGTAATTTCAGGTGCTTTTTTTAATTTTCAAATTCCATGAAATAACACTGATCTATAATTATGAAATTCAAAAACTGACTTTGTTCTGATTCTATGTTGATTGAGAAAATGAACACTTAATATCCATGTTCCACTTCTGATTACATAATAATACGGCTCGTTTGTCTAATGTATTGAATGTGAAAGGGGATTCAGTTGTATGTCCAGAGTGAAGACAGCATTGAGGAACAAACAGGCCGACTAACACCATATTACAAGGATAATGATGGTTTCAATACATGGACCGGATGACTAAGAATTTGATTTCAGGACAGCCATGAAGATTTGGGGGAAACTTAGAAAGAGACATATCTTGGTTGAAAAAGCAAAGGAATCAACAGAAAAATCAAAACTTTTGAAAAAAATTGTGATGAAATCTCTTTTGCTAAGGAAAATTACAAGAGAAAGAATTAAGAGAGACATGTTGAAAAGAAAAGAAAATTGCTGTAGCAAGTAGTAGCATAAAATTGGAAATATACAGTATTCTTTGTATTATTTTTGTCCCGATTACACGTACTTAAGCGCAACGGCGAAAAAATGAAAACACACTATAAAAGTCAGCAACAAAAAACAACCACCTAACACTGAGCAAAAATGGAGAACACTGGATTAGTTTTTTAATATAATTACAGTGCAAAAGGGAAGGTGCATCAAATAAAACAATGCAGTTTGTAGGATTTTCCCTATACCTGTCGTCACAGAAACTGTAGTAGTACTTGGTGTCGTCGTCGGTACGGTTGAAGAGTTATCGGTTGTCACTGAAAATCATGTGTATAGAAAACAAAATAAAGCACTGAAAATCATTTGTATAGAAGACAAAAATAAAACAAAAGTTTTGAGATTACACCATAGAAATTGTTGAACTGCTGTTACTTCTGTAAAATATTACTTTACACTGAGCTTTTTTTATATAATAACCTACTTTTCATACCAATTTTATCTTTCTAAAAATGAAGCCAATTATCTCCATTTTCCGTATATCATGCTAAATTAGAACAGTGTTACAAATTATCTCCCCTTTTATTTTTTTAAATCATGATATACATATTATTCTTTTAAATATTAACTTGACTTTTTCTATTGTATTGAATATTGCAGACAGTGCATTCTATAATTCTATAACAGGTTTTATTGTTCAAAAACAAAATAATTATTTTAGAATACAGGAAAAAATACTGTAGGCCTGAATCTGAATGCTATGATTCTTTTTACATGCATCTTAAATAATCTAATGGTTCACCCCCTGTTTTTTTATAAGGTCAATGTTGCTCATATTTTTAGTTTTCTGTGTTGTGTTTTTTTGCTTTACTTGTCTTTGTTCTGTGTCTTGTGCCCAATGTTGCCCCTTTCTCTGGATTGTTCATATTTGATTGTTCACTTTGCTTTTTTCTCGAACTTTTATTTAATATTTAATTTGATATTACTTCACACAGATTAAAGTTCAATGTTTAAATTATTCAAAATAATATTGTTTTTATAAATGTATGTATATTCCACAATTTTTTTTCCTCTTATTTAACATCACAAAATATTTATTCAAACTTTCAATCAAATCTCAAAATAGTTATTTTTATTTTACATTTTAACAGCAGTTCATGTACTATACCATACATAATACATAAAAAAACATGCAGTTTGCAGATGCCTAAACTACTACTTTATATCAATGTTACACAAGCAGTGCTGACTGGGCATTTGCGTGCTTACATCTTAGTATGACAGACAATGAAATATTTTTAAATTTAAGTCTTCGGCTTGTTAACCTAATTTACCAAATTAATTAAATGACTTTGCACTGGTCAAAAATTACATTCAACAAATACTGTATGTAATTAGCAACACATTATGATAACTTGTGGAACCTGGGTTTTTCTATATCATTGGTATCTAACAGAAAAGGAATTGTAAATGATGTAAAAATTAAATTTAAAACAAAGGGTTGAAACTCAAACATTACATAAAGCACTGATTATTGAAAATAAATAATTAAACAACACAAAAATGTCTATTATAAGTTAATAAACAAAACATACAATAAGTATCTATAGAAGTTTCAAATTAATCTGATAAAATTCACAGCAAATTTCATCCTCTTTATCTAATAGAAAACTCAAATTCTATTAACTCATATGTACTGACCTATTGGTGTTGTCGTAGTAACAGTTGTAGATGGCGTTGTTGTAATTGCTGTCCCATTGACAATATATGTAAACAAATATGGTGACTGAAAAACACAAGTAAATATCATTTTAAGTTTCTTCTTGACTACCAGTCATTGAAACACCAAATAATTATGGACATAATTAGAACAAATTATTCCCCCAGGTTGAAAATCGGTATAATTTTTTACATAAATTCATGAATGAAATTTCTTCCATCGAAAAAATGATACATTTTGAAGGAATATTTTCCCTGATGAAGGCCCCTGAACTATAAAGCAATTTGTCAATTCTTTACTTAAAATTAGTTTTTGCTAATATCTATATTTCGGAAATCAGAAACATTATAGTAAATGCAGACATGTTTTATCCCTTTTCAACCGCAGTTTCATTTATGTGTTCCCTTATATTATCATCAATATTATGTTTATTCCCTCAAAAGAAAATATAGAGTGTCTATAGGATATAAATTACCCCAACTAGTATATGTACAGTCATATATACTTATGCTGAATTCAGAACATTAGAAATATGTACAATATTTAAAATCTGTAAACGAAGCTCATTATTTTCAACGTAAATGAAATATAAAAATTCTTATGAATATGAACCATAACTCCTAAGTCTCAAACATGAAAATCATCAGAAATAATGGGTAAAATTTTCAAAGAATCAACTGGAGGAAACTCAGGTTATTGGAAAAAAGGTACACAAATACATATGTAACCATCAATGGAGCAAGGGGTATCATAATATCTCTTTCTTCTAGATTCAAAAGAAGAAGGAATAATGTAAACAAATTTGATTCAAAACATACAGAAAGCAGGGGTATAATGAGGAATATGAGTTCTTCCAGATTCAAAAGAAAAAGGAATTTGTAAAAAAAAAAAAAAAAAAAAAAGAGAGAAAAAAGGCAATTAACATACAGAAAGCAGGGGAGTAATGAGGAGTAAAATACTTTGAACATACTGTAACAACTTTAAACCCAGTGTAGTATGACTGGGCATTAAAGGCTGTAGTCCCTTCACATGTGGCCTGGTCTAATGTGGCTACTGGTCTTACACATGTGGACTCTTCATCTGTCAAATATGCTGAAATTAACAAGCAAAAGATGAATATACAGTGAAACCTGTCTACACCCAACCCTGTATACAACACCCAACCCTGTATACAACACCCAACCCTGTATACAACAACCAACCCTGTATACAACACCCAACCCTGTATACAACACCCAACCCTGTATACAACAGAATCACCCAACCCTGTATACAACACCCAACCCTGTATACAACACCCAACCCTGTATACAATGGAATCACCCAACCCTGTATACAACAGAATCACCCAACCCTGTATACAACAGAATCACCCAACCCTGTATACAACAGAATCACCCAACCATGTATACAACAGAATCACTCAACCCTGTATACAACAGAATCACCAAACCCTGTATACAATGGAATCATCCAACCCTGTATACAACGGAATCACCCAACCCTGTATACAATGGAATCACCCAACCATGTATACAACAGAATCACCCAACCCTGTATATAATGGAATCACCCAACCCTGTATACAACAGAATCACCCAACCCTGTATACAACGGAATCACCCAACCCTGTATACAACAGAATCACCCAACCATGTATACAACAGAATCACCCAACCCTGTATACAATGGAATCACCCAACCCTGTATACAACAGAATCACCCAACCCTGTATACAATGGAATCACCCAACCCTGCATACAACAGAATCACCCAACCCTGTATACAACAGAATCACTCAACCCTGTAAACAACGGAATCACCCAACCCTGTATACAACAGAATCACTCAACCCTGTATACAACGGAATGCTATATAAATGAAGTCCTAATGTAGGAAATCTTTGGTGATTTAACCTGTATAAACCGAATACTTATTTATTACGGACAGAAAAATTGGTCCAAAGGAGGTTCAGTTATTGTAATACAATCATCCGACTTTTCACAAAAATGTACTTGAAATAAGTGTCAAAATGCAGGAGATGGGTAAAGGTAAAGATTTTTGCCAAATTTACTTATTGTTCAACAAGTTTTACTATGGTTTTGTAAAATATTTCATCTGTTTCCTTAAAACCAATTTATTACCAACCTCATCGGTGGCGTAATGGTTAGCGTGCTTCCTCGAGTGCGGTAGATCATGGGTTTGAGCCCCGGTCGGGTCAAACCAAAGACTAAAAATTGGTATCTGTTGCTTCTCCGCTATAAAGCACACAGCATTAAAGAACCAGAGGCTCTCAAGAGCCTGTATCGTTCACCTGGTAATAAAAAAAAACAATTGGTCCTATGTAAAAACTATGTCCTGCGTCATCTTGGAATTACGATCAACATAAAAAACACAAAGTTTGTAAAGGACCTTCCAATGATTGATGCACAGTTTAGGTTCAATCAGTGCAATAGCTTCAGAGAAGAATATATTTCTGTATTTTCCCCATATGGTTCTGTGTTAATACTATGACCTGTGGTGGCAGCCATCTTGGATTTCCGATCGGCATAAAAAACAGGACCTTCCAATGATCATTCCTGGGCAGTTTGGTTTCAACTGTCCAAGTGGTTTCAGAGAAGAAGCATTTTGAAACATTTTTCCCATAGGGTCCAATGTTAAACTAAGTCCTGCCGTAGCCGCCATTTTGAATTTCATATCAGAATGAAAAACGTATATTTTGTAGAGGACCATTCAATGAACATTCATGTACAGTTTGGCTTTAATAATATTTGTAGTTTCTGAGAAGAAGGCATTTGAACATTTTTCCATAGGGTCCAATGTTAATCTATGTATTGTGGTGGCGGCCATCTTGGATTTCCGATCGGCATAAAAAACATAAAATTTGTAGAGGACCTTCCAATGATCATTCCTGGGCAGTTTGGTTTCAACTGTTCTAGTGGTTTCAGAGAAGAAGCGTTTTCAAACATTTCCCCCATAGGGTCCAATGTTAAACTAAGTCCTGCCGTAGCCGCCATTTTGAATTTCATATCGAAACAAAAAACGTAAAGTTTGTAGAGGACCATCCAATGAACATTCTTGTACAGTTTGGCTTTAATCATATTTGTAGTTTCTGAGAAGAAGGCATTTGAACATTTTCCCATAGGGTCCAATGTTAATCTATGTCCTGCGGTGGTGGCCATCTTGGATTTCCGATCGGCATAAAAAACACACACCTTGTAGAGGACCTTCCAATGATCATTCCTGGGCAGTTTGGTTTCAATTATCCAAGTGGTTTCAGAGAAGAAGCGTTTTGAAACATTTTTCCCATAGGGTCCAATGTTAAACTAAGTCCTGCCGTAGCCGCCATATTGAATATCCGACTGGAACGAAAAACAGTAACTTTGTAGAGGACCATCCAATGAACATTCATGTACAGTTTGGCTTTAATCATATTTGTAGTTTCTGAGAAGAAGGCATTTGAACATTTTCCCATAGGGTCCAATGTTAATCTATGTCCTGCGGTGGTGGCCATCTTGGATTTCCGATCGGCATAAAAAACAGAAAATTTGTAGAGGACCTTCCAATGATCATTCCTGGGCAGTTTGGTTTCAACTGTTCTAGTGGTTTCAGAGAAGAAGCGTTTTCAAACATTTCCCCCATAGGGTCCAATGTTAAACTAAGTCCTGCCGTAGCCGCCATTTTGAATTTCATATCGAAACAAAAAACGTAAAGTTTGTAGAAGACCATCCAATGAACATTCTTGTACAGTTTGGCTTTAATCATATTTGTAGTTTCTGAGAAGAAGGCATTTGAACATTTTCCCATAGGGTCCAATGTTAATCTATGTCCTGCGGTGGTGGCCATCTTGGATTTCTGATCGGCATAAAAAACACACACCTTGTAGAGGACCTTCCAATGATCATTCCTGGGCAGTTTGGTTTCAATTATCCAAGTGGTTTCAGAGAAGAAGCGTTTTGAAACATTTTTCCCATAGGGTCCAATGTTAAACTAAGTCCTGCCGTAGCCGCCATATTGAATATCCGACTGGAACGAAAAACAGTAACTTTGTAGAGGACCATCTAATGAACATTCATGTACAGTTTGGCTTTAATCATATTTGTAGTTTCTGAGAAGAAGGCATTTGAACATTTTCCCATAGGGTCCAATGTTAATCTATGTCCTGCGGTGGTGGCCATCTTGGATTTCCGACCGGCATAAAAAACAGAAAATTTGTAGAGGACCTTCCAATGATCATTCCTGGGCAGTTTGGTTTCAACTGTCCAAGTGGTTTCAGAGAAGAAGCATTTTGAAACATTTTTCCCATAGGGTCCAATGTTAAACTAAGTCCTGCCGTAGCCGCCATTGTGAATTTCATATCGGAACAAAAAACGTAAAGTTTGTAGAGGATCATCCAATGAACATTCTTGTACAGTTTGGCTTTAATCATATTTGTAGTTTCTGAGAAGAAGGCATTTGAACATTTTCCCATAGGGTCCAATGTTAATCTATGTCCTGCGGTGGTGGCCATCTTGGATTTCCGATTGGCATAAAAAACACACACCTTGTAGAGGACCTTCCAATGATCATTCCTGGGCAGTTTGGTTTCAATTATCCAAGTGGTTTCAGAGAAGAAGCGTTTTGAAACATTTTCCCCATAGGGTCCAATGTTAAACTAAGTCCTGCCGTAGCCGCCATTTTGAATTTCATACCAGAACAAAAAACGTAAAGTTTGTAGAGAACCATCTAATGAACATTCATGTACAGTTTGGCTTTAATCATATTTGTAGTTTCTAAGTAGAAGGCATTTGAATATTTTCCCATAGGGTCCAATGTTAATCTATGTATTGCGGCGGCGGCCATCTTGGATTTCCGACTGGCATAAAAAACAAAAAATTTGTAGAGGACCTTCCAATGATCATTCCTGGGCAGTTTAGTTTCAACTGTCCAAGTGGTTTCAGAGAAGAAGCATTTTGAAACATTTTTCCCATAGGGTCCAATGTTAAACTAAGTCCTGCCGTAGCCGCCATTTTGAATTTCATACCAGAACAAAAAATGTAAAGTTTGTAGAGGACCATCCAATGAACATTCATGTACAGTTTGGCTTTAATCATATTTGTAGTTTCTGAGTAGAAGGCATTTGAATATTTTCCCATAGGGTCCAATGTTAATCTATGTCCTGAGGTGGCGGCCATCTTGGATTTCTGACCGGCATAAAAAACGGAAAATTTGTAGAGGACCTTCCAATGATCATTCCTGGGCAGTTTGGTTTCAACTGTCCAAGTGGTTTCAGAGAAGAAGCATTTTGAAACATTTTTCCCATAGGGTCCAATGTTAAACTAAGTTCTGCCGTAGCCGCCATTTTGAATTTCATATCGGAACAAAAAACCTTAAGATTGTAGAGGACCATCCAATGAACATTCATGTACAGTTTGGCTTTAATCATATTTGTAGTTTCTGAGAAAAAGGCATTTGAACATTTTCCCATAGGGTCCAATGTTAATCTATGTCCTGCGGTGGCGGCCATCTTGGATTTCCGACCGGCATAAAAAACCTTAAATTTGTAGAGGACCTTCCAATGATCATTCCTGGGCAGTTTGGTTTCAACTGTCCAAGTGGTTTCAGAGAAGAAGCATTTTGAAACATTTTTCCCATAGGGTCCAATGTTAAACTAAGTCCTGCCGTAGCCGCCATTTTGAATTTCATACCAGAACAAAAAATGTAAAGTTTGTAGAGGACCATCCAATGAACATTCATGTACAGTTTGGCTTTAATCATATTTGTAGTTTCTGAGTAGAAGGCATTTGAACATTTTCCCATAGGGTCCAATGTTAATCTATGTCCTGCGATGGCGGCCATCTTGGATTTCCGATCGGCATAAAAAACAGTAACTTGGTAAAGGACATTCCAATGATCATTCCTTTACAGTTTGGGTTCAGTCAGTTCATTAGTTTCGGAGAAGAAGATCTTTGAAATTTCAGCCAATCAGAGCATATTATTGGCCCTGGCAGCCATATTGAATATCCGACTGGAACGAAAAACAGTAACTTTGTAGAGGACCATCCAAGGAACATTCCTGCTAAGTTCGGTTCCAATCGGCCAAGTGGTTTCGGAGAAGAAGCTTGAAATGTGAAAAGTTTACAGACGACAGACGACAGACGACGGACGCCAAGTGATGGCAATAGTTCACATGGACCTTTGGTCCAGGTGAACTAAAAAGAGCAAAGACTGATCGGTTCGGAATCAGAATAATGTGTCTACCCGCGAACTGTTGCTTCAGTGAGCTAGCACTATAAAAATCCAACTCAGCATGTTGGTCTAGAACAAAGCGAACCCCATCATCATCATCATCATCTCATTTAAAAATTAAACTGTTCTCGCCATGATATAGCTGAAAAATTGGTGTTAAACAACAATCACTCACCAATTTATTACCTATTAGTTACCATAGGATAAAAACAGGATTGTTACGTTTTTGTTTTTATGTATAAGGTTTGTGAATTTGACTTCTTGTGGAAGGTAGGTTGTGCTTTACAGTTACTATGGTTTCCCCCCATCATTATAACTGAAATTGTTGAAATAACACCCAAAATAATAGTACCGGTAATAATGATCACCATCCTTTTTTTTCATTTGTTAACCTTCCGGGAAGAACATGTTGATACTATTTTTATTTAATTAATTCAAAGAAATCTAAATGCTTTAAATCATTGGATACTTTACATGGGTACAAAACCGTATCTATTAAATTTGACCAATCAATAGTAAACTAGGAAAAATATCAATAAACTAATAGTTCTACATTGATCTGGTAGTTTAAAGAGTTAAATAGAAAACTACTCTGGGAGTTGTTACTCCAGTGTACAACAATATTTAGCCTAGTATTGTGACACTTCTGTATTGATTGATTGATTGGTTGGTGTTTAACGTCCAGCGAGCAATTTTTCAGCTATTTTCAGGACGAGACACTTCTGTAAAAACATTTAACAATATGCACTGTTTTCCATAATCACTTTTTGGTGGTAATAGATTGTTGGAAGTTTTACATTTGAAAAAATATGCTAACTATTTTCTTATTCAATGATCATATCTGTCTGTATTTCATTCATATTAAACAATACGATGCAAATTGCTTTTTAAACCTGAAAATGGCAGAAGGCCTTTGCTATATCTAAAACAAATATGGAAAATATGAAATGTAAAGCATGTCTGTTTACAGTAAATATGCTTGTGTGGCCTGTTTGAAATGTAAAGCATGTCTGTTTACAGTAAATATGCTTGTGTGGCCTGTTTGAAATGTAAAGCATGTCTGTTTACAGTAAATATGCTTGTGTGGCCTGTTTGAAATGATTATTCTAGAAAAACAGTTAATCAACTTTATCATAATCTAAAGACATAACTTTATTCATTAGGCATATTTTGTAAATTTGGTGATCACATTACAATTCACTCGTTACATGGCTGCCTTTTGGACAAAGCTATATTTTGCCAAGGTCTTCAATACAGTGATCCCTCGGTCTATCGGCCCCCGTTTTATCGCCAAAATTCTCGTCTGTCCCGATTTCCCCCATTAAAATACCCTGTTATACTGCCAAACTCAGCTATTGCCATCCCCCACAGGTTTTCAGACACATAGGTCGTAAAACTAATTTAAATTCCCCCGTTAGTATCGCCCACAACTACCTTTTGACAGCTGTGTATTGATCGGTAATTATGGAATGTCAAAACCGGTCATCGGACACGGTCATTGATCTCATAGTTGAGGGTCGGAACAGGTAATCAGTTGTTTTGATTAGAATAATTACCTGTATTTACTTTTCTAGTGATTACATTTGTAATTTTAATCCTGAGTAAAATTTGTAATTTAATTAGTTGTCATAAAAATATCGTGCTTGAAGAGAAAGCGTAATTAATTAGACGACAAACAAAAACATGCAATTATAAGTTATGCAAAGGAAAATCCAAAATTAACATAACAACAAATTGCCGATAATTTGACAATTAAATGGGATCTTCCAATAACCCCACAAGTGAAGATGAACTGTTACTGACACGTGTTTATAATGACCTTGATGTCCCGAGCTACAAATGACTGTTCAAGAATTTGTCAACATTGACAAAGATCTGCAAACTGTACAGGACATTTCCGATGTGAATATAATAATTCTAATTTATTTATTTGTTAAACATGTATCATTTATAAATGTATTTGTACAAGTGCAAAATGCATGTCAGTCGAGTTGAAAGTTTATCTTTTCATATGATCACATAACTTCCGGTTTTCAATGTCCCTCAGTTTATCGCCAAACTCGTTATACCGCCAAACTACCGACTGCACAGAAGGTGGCGGTTTAACGAGGGAGTACTGTATATCAAGGTAAAAATTTACAAATAAACTACATGATTGTTGGAATCTTAGACTCTGAAACTTGATGGAGATAAATAAAGGTTGTAGATTAAAGAGAGGCTGTATAAAGTGGATAAACTTGATGGAGATAAATAAGGGTTGTAGATTAAAGAGAGGCTGTATAAAGAGGATAAACTTGATGGAGATAAATAAGGGTTGTAGATTAAAGAGAGGCTGTATAAAGTGGATAAACTTGATGGAGATAAATAAAGGCTGTAGATTAAAGTGAGGCTGTATAAAGTGGATAAACTTGATGGAGATAAATAAGGGTTGTAGATTAAAGAGAGGCAGTATAAAGAGGATAAACTTGATGGAGATAAATAAGGGTTGTAGATTAAAGAGAGGCTGTATAAAGTGGATAAACTTCAGGGGCGGATCCAGGATTTCAAGTTAGGGGGTGCACACTAATAAAAATTGCGCCGAGCGAAGGGAGGCGCGAAAATTTTTGGGGTATTTCGTGTGAAAAATCACAATTTTACGCCAAAAAAACATATTTTTCCAATTTTAGGGGGGGTGCACGAAATTTTTGGGGTATTTCATGTGAAAAATCACGATTTTATGCCAAAAAAAATCATATTTTTTCCAATTTTAGGGGGGGGGGGGCGCAAACCGGGTGTGCCCCCCCTGAACTTGATGGAGATAAATAAGGGTTGTAGATTAAAGAGAGGCTGTAAAAAGAGGATAAACTTGATGGAGATAAATAAGGGTTGTAGATTAAAGAGAGGCTGTATAAAGAGGATAAACTTGATGGAGATAAATAAAGGTTGTAGATTAAAGAGAGGCAGTATAAAGGGGATAAACTTGATGAAGATAAATAAGGGTTGTAGATTAAAGAGAGGCTGTATAAAGTGGATAAACTTGATGGAGATAAATAAGGGTTGTAGATTAAAGAGAGGCAGTATAAAGAGGATAAACTTGATGGAGATAAATAAGGGTTGTAGATTAAAGAGAGGCTGTAAAAAGAAGATAAACTTGATGGAGATAAATAAGGGTTGTAGATTAAAGAGAGGCTGTATAAAGAGGATAAACTTGATGGAGATAAATAAGGGTTGTAGATTAAAGAGAGGCTGTATAAAGAGGATAAACTTGATGGAGATAAATAAGGGTTGTAGATTAAAGAGAGGCTGTATAAAGAAGATAAACTTGATGGAGATAAATAAGGGTTGTAGATTAAAGAGAGGCTGTATAAAGAGGATAAACTTGATGGAGATAAATAAGGGTTGTAGATTAAAGAGAGGCAGTATAAAGAGGATACACTGTAATGCATTTTTTTTGCATTGTTGAAAATTTAAAGTTTAAACTTCCTACATACCAACAGGGCTAACATCTGTACAACTTGTAGAGGCCAATGACTTTGGAAGATCAAGAAATCCTGTTGCCAAGGTTTCATAAACAATAGAAACTGGGTCACCAACCTACAAATAACAATGTCAAACATTTAATACAACTACCATCATTTTATCATGTTAACTAATAAATGTTGTGTATTTCCTAAGATATGGATTAACGGGAGAGGACACTGAAAACAGTACAACAACATTCTGTATCAAAACATTGATGTGGTTGAAGACGAGTATTGTAAATTATATAGCAGCTAACGCACTGCCGACCACGCTCTGGTACTCTCCACTTATCACTTGTGGGTTAATTCACATGAGAATCATTGTTTCCCTGCTAGTTCTGTAACTGATCCATATTTAGTAGTTTCCATAACAACACTAAAATTTTCATACTAGTCAGATTGAACAGATTATAAAAGATACGATCTGACTAATCAGTCGATAAAGTATTCTCCATCAATATTCCGTCAGTCATTGCATACTGTTCCTCCTCTTAACATTTTAATATGCAAGGAAATGCTTTTCTTTTAAAATTCATGATTTAAATGTTTTAAAACGACTAATGAATAATGCACGACTAAGAGGATTTCTCCGTCAGTTGACCCACGATGGGTGATGAGTATCAAGAGCATGATCAGCCGTGGTTTATAGATGATGGAAATGTATCCTATCCTAACTGAAGGGATCATAATTCCATCGATTCTCCTCTCCAAGCTGCCTACAGTCACTCATGGTTAGGGTTATTGTGTTTATCGCCACTTTCAACAATATTTCAGTTATATTATGATGGTGAGCTATATTGGTGGAGGAAACCGGAGTCCCGGAAAAAATCACTGACCTGTCACAAGTGACTGACAAACTATATCAAACAAGGGCAACGCAAAGCATGGCATATCCCCTCGCCTAAAAATTTGACCCGGTGACCTTCACTTTTGACCTGTGACCTTGAAAATCAATAAGGTGTTCCAGATTCTAGAGTGTTCACAAGGATGTTACATGGTAAATATTTGACCCGGTGACCTTTGACCTTGAAAATCAATAGAGTTCCAGATTCTCCTAAGGACTAAGTATGTATCAAGTTTGGTCAAAATCCATTGAAGGATGTTGATTTTAAAGTGTTCACAAGGATGTTACGTGGTAAAAATTTGACCTGGTAACCTTGACCTTTGACCTTGAAAATCAATAGGGTTCCAGACTTTCTTAAGGACTAAGTATGTACCAAGTTTGGTCAAAATCCATTGAAGGATGTTGATTCTAGAGTGTTCACAAGGATGTTACGGAAGGAAGGACGGTAGCGTTACTATATCCTTTCGCAACTTTGTTGGCGAGGGGATAATAATGTTGTATCGAGTTCACCTAGCCTGAGCGGGATTCAAATTCACAACATAAGTGGTGATAGGCACTGATTACATAGGTAGTTATTAATCCAACTACCATTTGACCACGACCACTGCAGCCCCTACAGTATTCATAAACAATTATATGATTATATATCATGTACATTTTTAGTCTTATACAATGTAACTCATAAGAATCCAACTTTTTTTTATATGATGGCAGCCCCTATAGTCACTCAAGTTGTACAGTTGATATCAAACATACACAAGTCTTCAGCTTTAATACCTTTATAATTTTTATCATTAATAAATAATCATGTTGACTCATCTTCCTAAAAACTTGTATCAACTAAATTAATTAATTACTCTATAAAAGCCAGAGATGGTCGACTGTCCAGTTTGAGCAGAATAATATGAAGGTGCAGCATATGCGTTGACATAGTTTTCAAACGTTGTAGTATCAGTTATGAAGTCTGGTATGTTATAAAAGTTCCTTTCATTGTCTGAAATAGATGAAAAAAAATTGAAAAATACTGGACCCCAGTGAAAGATGTATTTCCAGATTTTTAACTACTGATAGATACTCGGGTATACTACATTATTCATGTTTATGTATTTTATTTGTATCAATTAAGAGTAAGTTACTAAAACACCGAATAGTAGAAGACAGATACTTTAAAGGAATGGGTGCTGTTATGAAAGGGAGAGAGAGAATGTGAAAGAATGAATGTGTCTCAATTGATTTATTTATGTCAAAACATTATATTTTGCTTAAAAAATAATGCAATAGTCACAAAATAATTATGTTGCAAACCCTTGTACATCCATGTCATGTGGTAAAGTATGGGATTTTATATGATTGTAAATTCCTGACTATTGAAAAAAAAAAAAAAAAAAAAAAAAAAAAAAAAAAAAAACAATACAAAAATCAAATGATGAAGAAAGTTGTGTTGAAAACAAATATCAACTTAGTCTATAAAAATTAAATTCTTATATAACAAGCTTAAAGGGTGTTTAATTTAATTATTTGTTTATTTAACGAGGATAGCCGAAAGTTGTACTCCAGTTGATCCTGTATATTCTACGGGTTATGGTGTTTAATGACACTTTTGACAATATTTCAGTTATAGCGTGGCGGTCAGTATATTCTAAAACTTGTTCTTCTTTTGGTGAATTTAAAAAAAAAGGGGGTTACTCTTGTCTGGCAAATAACTGAATAAAGTTTTTGATTATATATATGCAAAAACTTTTTTCTTACCAAAGCAGAAATGTAGCCACCCATCTTAATAAGGCTTCTCATGTATAAACACCCTGTTTTCAAAGACCACTATTGGGTAGTTATATATTAATAATTTAATTTGATTTGAATTCTTCAATCTGATTGGCTAATCCGCCTGGAGAAAATTTTGGTTATACTCGATAACCTGGGTTGGTATTGTGATGTCACCAACGTGTTCATCCGCCAACGACAAATTCAAATAGTCACATGAAATAATCGTAATTAAAATCGAGGAATCATTAAATTTTGTTGTAAAAATTAAATTATAAGGAATATTTTAAATTGTTGAACAGGTTATACTTACATAACCTGGTTTGGGTCAGTTTACGCTTTTCATAAAACGCTTCGCGGTTTATTAAGTGTAAACTGACCCAAACCAGGTTATATCGTATAACCTGTTCAACAATTTCCAATATTCCTTAAATCAACTTACTTACTAGACTCCACTTATCTTGCTACTTTTCACTGCAGAGAGAATGACCTAATATCAGGGGTCAATTAATTATAGTACAGGTTACTTACAGTACTGTAGTCTCCCTACTCGATACAAGTGTATAAACTTATAGTTATCAAAATAATACAAAATAAACCATCCTGTGTATAATTCTTTGGAAATGGTGCCTCCCCTCCCCACCCACCCCTTTATAAAAAATACAAATGTATAAACTTACAGTTATCAAAATAAATACAAAATAAACCATCCTGTGTATCATTCTTTGGAAATGGTGCTCCCCTCCCCCCACACCCCTTTATAAAAAATACAAATGTATAAACTTACAGTTATCAAAATAAATACAAAATAAACCATCCTGTGTATAATTCTTTGGAAATGGTGCATTTTCTATCAGTAAAATATCTTGTTGTATACAAAGTCTGTCATCCACACTACAAATAGAGCAACATATTTATTATATTTTAATTTGTAGTGTGTCATCTGTAAGAAACTAGAGGCTTACCAGGGCCTATATCACTACCATGGTTATTCATGCACTGTTTGGGTTTAACTTTGTAGCTTCCATGGAAAAAAGTGGAGTTTTTTTCATTTAAAAAATACTCCTATTTCCAGAAAATAAGGGGAAATAACTCCATCTACTAGGAAATTATCTGGAACTTTGACCATTTCATATGAAATAACTGGCGATATCTGTATTAATTCAATACATAAATATATATATATTCAGATCGGAAAAATGTCAATATACATGTAGTGTGTTTAATATCTTGCTGTGTAAATGTATTGTATTGTCTGTATTGCCTGTAAAAATGGGAAATTTATATACACACACAAGAAAAAGAAAAAAAACTTGCTGTTCATATTCTCATAGTTACATGTCCTCTCACTGGTGCCAGTCAACTTAAATTACTGCTTTACACACAAAAAAGAAAAGTTTGTAAGGGACCAGCCAATGACTATTCATGTAGAGTTTGGATTCAATAAATTATCTAAGTCTGATTTTTTTTCTAATTTTCCCATCAAAGAAAAATATTAAAATGAACAACATCTGATGACAAAAGCTCAAATGGCTTTCAGTCATGTGAGTTAAAATGGGTGAACTGAAGTGGATTGAAAGCATGTGACGATATTTCCCAAAAGTATTATCAAATATCATCAATAAGATGCAACTTGTTTGTAAACTCATTCCCTTATATGCACTTCATTTTGGAAAGGTTCCTATTATAGCTCACAACTTACATTTTACAGATTCAGCATTTATAAACAGGAGGCCAACTATGTGAGTGATTGTTGCTTAATGCCAATTCAGCAATTTTTCAGCTATATCATGGCAAGAAGTTAATTTTCAATGAGATGACGATGAGGTCTGCTTTGTTCTAGACCAACACGCCGAGGTGGATTTCTATAGTGCTAGCTCACTGAAACAACAATCTGCGGGTAGACATGTCGCCCCACTCGGACACATTATTCGGATTCTGAGCCAACCAGTCTTTGCTCTTACTCCTTAATGCTGCATGCTTAGCGGAGAAGCAACAAATACCAATTTTATAGTCTTTGGTTTGACCCGACCGGAGCTCGAACCCACGATCTACCACACTCGAGGTGAGCAAGCTAACCATTACGCCACTGATGCGGTGCCTATTATATGATTATTATCATGTATATAATTTTCACTTACTTCCCAGATGATGTCAGACATCCCGTGAAGACATTCCTGTCATCTGAAGTACAGTCCAAATCACAACAACAATTGACATCACAGGAATTTCCTGTTAAATCACATGGACAAGGGGATATGTCTACAATAAAAAAACAATATAAATCAAACTTCACAAAGATTAAATATATTTTGCATAATGTTCAAGGTCATGGTGTTCTTTATAATAATTGATTTTGCCTCTTTCTATGATTTTCATATTGATTTTGGAATTGTTCTGACAGTATGCTATTTTTTGTTTCTCATTTCATTACTTAACATACACAGAAATATCTTCATACAATACAATATCGGCTATCGAGGAGTCAAGGGGTAGTCGTGGCCGTGATCGTATGGTAGTTGGATTTACAACTACCTATGCAATCAGTGCCTATCACCACTGATGTTGGGAGTTCGAATCTCGATCAGGGCGAGGTGTACAACATAAAGTTTGTTAGTGACTTGTGACAGGTCAGTGGTTTTCTCCTGGTCCTCCAGTTTCCTCCACCAATAAAAACTGACTGCCACGATGTAACTGAAATATTGTTGAAAGTAGTGTTAAACACAATCAAAACAAATGATCTCAAGTCAATGACCTTAACCACTCTGCAAAACAAAAAAATAACATAAACAAGATGAACTGTGAGCTAATGCTCACTTATGATACCCCCGCTCTTCGGCAAACAGGAAGTAGGAATCTTACGGGTCAAAAAACGCTTCCCACAATATGGGGTACCTATATGAAGCTTGTGACCAAATATCAGATTTCGGCTATCAATAGTTGCTGATAAAAATGCGACTAAAAATGGGCATATACAAAATGTATGTTCAATGTGTATAAAAATCAACAAAGTTGACAAACAGGAAGTAGGAATCAGATAGGTCCAAAAACTCTCAGATCTCTGCCATCAATAGTTGCTGAGAAAAATATGATGAAAAATGTGCATATATGTTCAATGTGTATAAAAACCAACTAAGTCGGCAAACAGGAAGTAGGAATCTTACGGGTCAAAAAACGCTTCCCACAATATGGGGTACCTATATGAAGCTTGTGACCAAATATCAGATTTCGGCTATCAATAGTTGCTGATAAAAATGCGACTAAAAATGGGCATATACAAAATGTATGTTCAATGTGTATAAAAATCAACAAAGTTGACAAACAGGAAGTAGGAATCAGATGGGTCCAAAAACTCTCAGATCTCTGCCATCAATAGTTGCTGAGAAAAATATGATGAAAAATGTGCATATATGTTCAATGTGTATAAAAACCAACTAAGTCGGCAAACAGGAAGTAGGAATCTGACAGGTCCAAAAACGCTTCCCACAATATGGCATACCTATATGAAGCTTGTGACCAAATATCAGATTCCTGTCATCAATAGTTGCTTAGAAAAATGCGACGGAAAATGTGCTTATACAAATGTATGTTAAATGTGTATAAAAATCAACAAAATCGGCAAACAGGCAGTAGGAATCTGATGGGTCCAAAAACGCTTCCCCCGATATGGGGTACCTATATGAAGCTTGTGACTAAATATCAGATTTCTGTCATCAATAGCTGCTGAGAAAAATGCGACAAAAAATGAGCATATATGTTCAATGTGTATAAAAATCAACAAAGTCGACAAACAGGAAGTAGGAATCTGATGGGTCCAAAAACGCTTCCCCCGATATGGGGTACCTATATGAAGCTTGTGACTAAATATCAGATTTCTGCCATCAATAGCTGCTGAGAAAAATGCGACAAAAAATGAGCATATATGTTCAATGTGTATAAAAATCAACAAAGTCGACAAACAGGAAGTAGGAATCTGATGGGTCCAAAAACGCTTCCCACGATATGGGGTACCTATATGAAGCTTGTGATCAAATATCAGATTTCTGCCATTAATAGTTGCTGAGAAAAATGCAACGAAAAATGAGCATATATGTTCAATGTGTATAAAAACCAACTAAGTCGGCAAACAGGAAGTAGGAATCTGACGGGTCCAAAAACGCTACCCACAATATGGTATACCTATATGAAGCTTGTGATCAAATATCAAATTTCTGCCATCAACTGTTACTGACAAAAATGTGACGAAAAATATCTTGGACGGACGGACGGATGGACAGAGGTAAAACAGTATACCCCCCTCCCCCTTCGGGGAGCAGGGGTATAAAAAGATTCTTCAAACATCTTCTTTTTTTTAAACTGTATAGATGATGCTTAACATAAACAGAAGAAAAATATGTTTATACAGACATAAAATAAATGGTTTTATTTATCAAATTATCTGAGTTTGACTCGTGGTTTAGAATACTTTCATTAACTGAGGAACAAAACACCATGGAAGCTGTGATTATGAACTGGACATGATACATTTATGTAGTTGGTATAAAAAAGAAACATGGCATGCGTTGACAAAGGCAGTTCAAACATGTTCTTTTGTATCGACTTTTGTCTTCCCGTCATTGGGACACAAATCAACAATAATTAAATTTTTATTTTATTACTTGGATTTCAAGAATCAAGTGCCTGTGGTGCAAATGGCAGGAGTGACATCAAGTTTTTGAAATGTAAATTTTGTATGAGATTAACAGAATTTGCAGTATCTAAATTAAACTAAAGCAAATTTGAATAAAGGGCTACGCAGAGCGAAGCATGATACACCTGCAGCATGTTGATCAGGTAGAGTTGAAGTATTTTGTGGAACACAATAATGTGTTGAATACAGTAATATGGGCTTCTCAGATCGCACCTGCTCTAAACAAATGAGCAATACCTCACTCTAAACGGTAGATTTGTGGTGAAAAAAAATCTCGAGTTGAATACTACAGAAAAAAATTCTTTGTCATAACCAGAAGTTTACCAGCCATTCTGATTATGCTCAGCAAAAAATTGACATTGCTTCCTCTTCTAAAAGCAATAAAAATTTAATAATTACAAAGTTTGTTCTTAATTATTTGTAATAAATTATTTAATAAAATTCTTTGCACTGCAATGCAGTACTCTGAAGTATTTTGGAAAATTGATTCTATATTTGAATATATTGATTGGTGTAAGCAATTTTTCAGCTATGTCATAGTGTTATTTTAATATATGATATAGCCTAGACACTGTATTTTGGTCTGAATGAGCACCTGGGTTCCGAAGATATTTTCGGTCTGTATCACATCCTAATCTCGTCACAAGCCCTGTCAAAAGTATTCTGAAAATTAAAAATTTGACCACCCGGTGCATTCCGATGCATATTTTGTCATGAACGGATTGTGTCAGATCATGTGCAATGTTCATAAATGCAAAATTCAGGTTGAATATGCATGCCATTTCTATTTGTGTACCATGTGATCAATTTCATGACGTTTCTAGCTATAGTCTGTTTCTGAATTTCAATAATGGAAAAAAGTAGTCAACACTTAATAAAACTGACATTGAGAAACAGACTATAGCTAAAAACTTCACGAAATTGATCATGTGGTACACAAATAAAAATGGTGTACATATTCAACCTGAATTTTGCATTTATGGACATAATGGATCTTTAACTACTTAAAACAGTTAAGACATTGTCACTATTTTTGCAGATTTGAACTAGAAAATATGTCTATAAATGAAATATTACCTGCACTACTACAAATTTTAACTTTCCAGAATACCTTCGACAGGGCTTATGACGAGATTATGATGGAGATACAGACAGAAAATTTCTTCGGAATCCTAATCTCATTAGGTTCACCCCGATTTTGGATGGGGTCAGTGTTGCTCATCTTTTTAGTTTTCTGTGTTGTGTATGTTTTTGAAAGGGCCCAGGTGGCTCAATGAGTTAGGTAGTTAGATTACCTAGATTACCTAACAACTCATACAAGCCTATCACCAATACGGCGTGGGTTCATGCCTGGCATTGTAAATTACAAAAAGGGTGCACTTGACTCACAGCCGCAAGTGATAAAGTTTACCAGTTACTTGCCCATGGTTGGTGGTTCTCTCCGGGTACTGCAGCTTCTTCAACCACTAAAACTGGTCACTATGATATAGCTGAAATAGGCATTAAACACCAAAACCCAATCAATCAATCATGTATGTTTTTGTTTATTTGTCTTCATCGTGTATCTTGTGTGGTCAATGTCTCTAGACTAGTCTACGTCTAGTCACTAGACAAGTGTAGTAGTGACTAGCACAGGAGCTTGACGTTTTATCAATAAAATAGATGTAGGGTACAATCAGTGTCCTGTCCCATATTTCAATAAAATAGATGTAGGACCCTTTTTGTACCCTATATCTATTTTATTGATAAAACGTCAAGCTCCTGTGTGATTAATCCCTTTTGGGATTCGAAGCCAGAGTTGCTTTCTGATATTGCCTGCCTCCGAATCCCTTATATACCATGCATAGTTCTATTCGGGAATTTTTTTTCATGTACCCCCGCCTCGAACCGGCGTGAATTACGCCTGCACCTCAATGTCGTGCCAACCGGCGCTGGAGTATTCAAAAGTAGACATATTTTGCTGCATAAATATGTAAATAGAATCATGACCACCTACCTATGATGCCAGATACGGCTCATCATTCCCAGCCACCGCTTCAGATCCATAGAATGTCACCATTTTTAATTGTTTTGAATTAAGTATGTCACATGATCGCTTTTTCCACGAATTACGTGGTATAGTCTATTCCATACATCTGATTTATCAGTATTGAAGCATTCTTTTCTTTTTTGCCAGAATTTGTGCACACATGTGGGTCACATCCAAGATGAAGGCTTATACACAAGATACAGAAGTGTAGCTAGAGTCACTGAATTGTCAAATACATTTAGTACTAGTAAATTTCTGATTTGTAAATATGGTCTGCAGGCTTTCATCTGTAGTTCGTGTTTTCAACTTATTTATACATGAAAGGGTCGGAAATCTTTCTGCTTGTAATTATTTTTTTCATAAAAAGAGAGATATGGGGTAAAGGTCAATGAGACAACCCTAGAACAAGCTAAATAAATGGAGGTCACCACTCAGTCTTCAACTATGAGCACACTGGAGCTGCTAGCCCCCCCCCCCCCCCCCCCCCCCTCAAAAAAAAAAAATCATATAAAACATTCTCCAACAGGAAGATATCACAATACTAGCAGTGTATCATCCATGATCGACCACCTAAACTTGGAAAAGCCTTGAACAAAGACGTCAAAAAGCAAGAGTCATCATACTTTATAAGATCATACACAACGATGTAGACATCAACCCTCAGTCGTATCTAAAAAAGCAAGAAAGAACTACACAATCGGCTCATCCATACCAGTTCCAAACCTATAGTCCCACTACAGATTATTTCAAATACAGCTTCTTTCCACAAACAGTATGCATCTGGAACTCCTTACCAAACAGTACATGTATGGTCGTATCAGGTCAGTCTCTGGATCAGTTCAAAACTCTGATCCAGGGTTACAAATTCTAATTTTCTATTTATTATGTAGTGTACAGTCAAACTTGCCCTAACGGTCATTTGAAATAAATGATCACCTCTCTTTTCCAGTCACTGCCAGGTCCCCCCGTGGATTTTTATGTAATAAATTAACTTAAATTAACGGCCACTTCCTTTACGCGGCCAACGGCCAGAAAAATTTGTCCCAATAATTTTAAAATACCTATTTTAATGGTCACAAATATATTTTTTTTGTCGCTTGCAGATAGCATTCGTGATTAACACAGTATTGATTTTTGCTTCAGTCACGTGACATCTTATTTGATCATGTGGCAAATTATCTCCCCTGTCATAATTTATATGTCAACAGAATAACCCCATGCTAGAACTTGGCAATCAACGATGATTAAGTTTAAATTAAAGTTGATTAATTTAATTAAGATGTCCAGAACAGGTGTAACAGGTAAGTTCACAACAGGTGAGTAAAATTTAAGGCTTTAAATAAAGAAAAACGACATTGTTTTGTCAGTCAGTCAGTCATAAAAATGTCACGCAAGGTGTTAACGTTATCCGAAAGAGTTGAAGCAATCAAACTACATGACGGTGGGAAAAGTTCTCGAGATGTTGCACAGATAATGGGCGTTGGAAGAACGCAAATCCAACAGATTATTAAAAGGAAAGTTCTTGACGATTATGAAAGCAACGTCAGCAACGATCGGAAGAGAGAAGTTTTAATTCCGGAATATTTGTAATACTTAAAAAATTGTGAACCTTGAATTACAGGTCACCTTTATTAAGCAGCCAGTTTTTGCCGTCCCTGAAGTGGCTGCTTAGACCAAATTTGACTGTATATACACTGTACATGTTGTTATTTTATCAATTTGGAATTTTAATCTTGTCTGTTCGCGCCGATGTATAATCTTCTTCCGTTGAGTGGCCTCCGTCATCTGATTGACTATTCTGCCACTTTGGGTGTGCACATGTAAAAACTACAAAATTTGTATGCGGAATATTTACAGTGAGGTTAAAAAAAAACCGGCACTGGCAGCTTACTGACGGAGGCAAGCCTTGAAAGCTTCAAGACTCAGTGCCCCAATACTGGCATCCTTTAGAGCATTCCAATCCTTGGTGGTTCTTGGATAGAATGATTCCTTCCGTATGGATGTTTTGCATGATGGAATGTTGAATGCCAGGGTGCTACAATTTCTTGATGGTCTTTGGAGTGGTATAAGTGTGTCACTAGTGTCAACATTTGTTAGATTTTTCGTCATTTTATACATCATAGCAAGCCGGGAGTTTGTTCTTCGGCTTTCTAGAGATGGCCATTCAAGCTGATCGAGCATATCACTAACAGATGAGGTGTTGTGGTATCTGTTAGAGTGATGGAACATCGTAGGAAGTAGAAGTAGAACATTACCAAAATACTGATTATATCTACTTTAGGTGGAAAATTTTCTTTGCAAATGCAAAGGTATTGAAATTAATCTGAATATATACACTACAAGAATTAACAGAAGTTCCTCGTGTAAAAAGAAAAGAATGCTTCAATACTGATAAATCAGATGTATGGAAAAAGCGATCACGTGACATATTTAATTCAAAACAAGTAAAAATGGCGACATTCAATGAATCTGAAGCGGTGGCTGGGAATGATGAGCTGTTATTTGGCGTCATAGGTAGGTGATCATGATTCTATTTACATATTTATGCAACAAAATATGTCTACTTTTGAATACTCCAGCGCCGGTTGGCACGACATTAAGGTGCAGGCGTAATTCACGCCGGGGTACCTGAAAAAACATTCCCGAATAGAACTATGCATGGTTGATAAGGGATTCGGAGGCAGGCAATATCATAAAACAAATCTGGCTTCGAATCCCAAAAGGGATTACTGTGTGACTAGATTGTTTATTCCATGATTCTGATTGCCCCTTCGGTTTATCTAGTCTATCTATCCTTGTTTCTCAGGTCACACATGCTCTTAATATTATAAAATATATCTATACTATTGCAATGAGTGCAATATAATAAATAATATTGATTATTCAGCAGATGATCACCTGTAACAGATTGGACTTGAGTTGGAGGTAAAGTTGGGAGAGCGGTAGTTGTCGTCGTTGGTGGCCGTGTTGTCGCCGGTACTGTAGTTGTAACCACTTCTATTGTAGTTGGTGTTTCTGTGGTAGTTGCACATGATATAAAAACAAAGTTATTCAACAAAAATGAAAAAAGACAAGCTGCAACAAGAACATGTTCACTTTTTACCGCCATGATGTACACAAATAATGAATTATGGGTAAATATTTGCACTACAATCTTTCTTAAAACCTGGCAGATAATCCCGATTTCATATCAATAGTACATATTGTTTAGTAATTACTTATAAGACAGTGACAGCCGGAACCTTTGAACCGTAATGAGAGCGGGAGGTTTGGCGCCTTAAAATCTGATTCAACCCACCATTTCTTTAGAAATGCCTGTACCAAGTCAGGGTCATTACGGTTTTCACAGTTTTCCGGTTGTTGACTGATTTTGTCTGTTTATATAATTATGAGTTTTGACTTTCCCTTTGTAAGATTGTTCGGAGTTCGGTAATTTTGTTATTACCTTTATCATACATATAACATTATTATGATTTCTAAGTGATCAGATATTGAGAAATATTAAATAGCTGTTGATCTTTGAAAGCTGATAAAGTAAAGTCTATTTCAAATAAAATAATGAAAAGTATATGATACCTATTTTATTTACGGAAGATACCGAATTTTACCGAGAACCGGCGCGTGAATCCAAACTGCAGCCGATAACAACAAACAAAGGTTGGCCTTCATTTTTTGTAATTTTATATCAAATTGATTATTGTTTGTAAGGAACAACCCAAGCATTCACATAAACTAAGCACAAAGAAGCGATTTGCTAATATGACATTGAAAATGAAACTGTCATTTTTATAAAATAACAAATGATTACCCGGCTAATCTGTATCTGTAGACGAATTTCTGCCAATCAAGGCACACCTCAATAAAAGAGGAAGGTTAATCCACCACTATAATAAATACGACGCGTAATATATGTATATAAAAGTCACTATCAATGATACATAAAAGTCACTATCACCACAGTATAAAACACATAATATGTCAATTCACCACCATAATATATAGCGACGGGTATAATAAATATTTATAAAAGTTCCTATCACAGTCACATAAAACGACTCATAAAATATGTATATACACTGGTTGTTATAGATCTAGCAGATAGATAATCTAAAATCTAAAAAATTAGAAGAAGTAGGATCTTATCTAAAATCTAAAAGATTTGAAAAAGTAGGATCTTATCTAAAATCTAAAAGATTTGAATAAAAGAAGGATCTTATCTAAAATCTAAAAGATTTAATAAAGTGGGATTTTGCAGTCCATGTGCGCACTCTCCAGGATGGTTACTAAATAAGCATCCATTAGGAAATCATATACCGGGTTGATCACCTATTAATAGCTTCATTATGTTAATATATCAGTTCTTTTTTCCATTCTCCTTTTTCTTATTCTCCATCAAGCCTAAGAGTTCGTATCGTTTGTTATGAATTTTGTATAATAATTGTCTACATAAAGGTTCCAGCACTTCTCCAATGGTATCCAGAGACTTCTTATGGGTTCTGTCATACTTATCGACATAAATAAACGGATTTATAATAAGTTTTAGTATATCTATTGGCTGACTTGCCTTGATTTTTGCCAATACTTCACTACCTACGTCTATTATCCTCTTGATTAATGGCTCCCTAATATCCTGCAATGCCTCACAGCATAATACAAAATGTTGTAAGGTTTCGTCTGCATTTCTACATAGATTACAAGTTGCAGAAATAAGATGTGTGGAATAAACAGCTCTATTTGTCTGTAGAATATATGTTCCTGTAACAATTTTTAGCCGAGTTGGTATTCTTCTGATGTCCAGTATGTTGGCACTTTGCGATTTCAATAATGGATGTATTCTACCTATGTTATAGTTAGAGTCTAAGTATTTTAAGCTGGTGTATAACAACATATTTTCCTCAATTGCATTTTTCCAATATTGGTGTACATGTTTGGTTATCAAACTTTTCCATTGTGACTTTGGAAGTGGATTTTCTAGATATGTATATGGATCTGTGATATCATACTTTATGCAAATTTTTCTTATATCCATAAACCAACTATTGCTATCATATGATTTAACTTGTAGTTGCCTCTCTGCAAGTCTCCATTCAATTGAGGTGTGTTCAGATCTTGTTATGTTTCCAAAAAATGTTAAAACTTTTATATGTATTTCTGCTTCAATCGGTAATAGGCCTGATAGTATATAAATGGCAGGATCCGCTACATTTATGTAAAGTGATAATATTTGCTTCAGTACCTTTTTGTAATGTATGTTCAATTGCTCCAAAATCTTGCCTGTAGGTAATAATATTTCAAGTCCATAGTATAATATAGGTAGTACATAGGTTCTTAATAATGATATCGTAGTCTCAGGATCTATTCCATTTTCTCCATGTAGTCCTACTCCCATTAGGCTGTATAAGGCTCTAGTGGCTTTCTTTATGTTTTCATTTACTGTTGATTGTGTAGAATTTGTCTCTGATTTTTGAATTCCGATATGGGCTGATTGAGTTACAATAGGCATATCCTTTCCATCAAGTTTCCAATAACCATCATTTATTTCTAGCATTTTTGATTTTTTACATGTGTTTATCGGTATTACCACACTTTTTTGCGGTTGGAGTAGATATCCCTCTCTTTTGCTGAAGTCTACAGCTATGTCAACCATTGTTTGGATATCGAAGGGATTATTTGCTATTAATGCAACATCATCCGCACAGGTAGGTGCACAGCAATTTATATTCCCGATTTTACCACCCAGTCCTGAATTACTTAGTATGTCCAGTAGTGGATTTACATAAACTTTGTAAAGATCAGCACTTAGGGCTCCACCTTGTCTCACTCCTTGTTCTATACTAATCATTGATTTGGATATTTGGTTTTTCCATTTAATACATGAGCTGGCATTTGTATAAAGATTGTTGATCAGGGTTATTGATTGTTTTGAGAATCCAATTTGAAATAATCTGCGAATCATATTGGCATGTACCACTACATCAAAAGCTGATTTGCCATCTAATAAGCCAATGTATGTGGGAGAGTTCAGATCTTTATTTTCTCTCTCATACTCCTCTATGAATAGTTCACAGAGTAGAGGTGCAGAGTTCTCAGTGAAACCTCGCTGTAAGGGATTTTGAATTTTCATTATCGTTGGATTTTCTCTGATTTTTATAATTTTTTCCATTATCTTAGAAAAAGTAGGTGTTACGGTTATTCCTCTGTAGTTTTTTGCACTTTTGATGTCACCTTTGTTCTTAAATACTGGAAATAATGTTCCTATTTTTAAACTATCTGGGATATGGCCGTTTGCGAAGCTTACGTTGATTAATTTTTGTAGGTAATTTAAAAAGATGTTACTTCCATATATAATATTCTCAGCTGTGATTCCAAAATAATCTGCCGCTTTGTTAGTGTTCAACTGTTTAACTGCTTTTAAAAGCTCTTCTGATGATACTTCCTTGTGATCATATTGGTCTCTACATATTTGTAAAATAATGTCCTTTTCTCTTTCCATTAGTTCCAGATAATCATTGACAAAATCTTTGTTTTCAGATTTCTTAGCTAATTGTCCAAAATGAGTGCTCCAGCCGTTCATGATTCCTTCAGGAGTTTCATATGTTGAATTTTCCATTTGTAGCTGATCTATAAAACGGGATAATTTCCCTCTTTGCTGTTTTATGATTTTATGAAATAATGCAGTGTCGTTGGATCGAGCATCAATGATTTTTTGTCTGTCAGCGATTCTTTTAATAGCTAATTCTAATCTGCATTGTTTTCTTAGTACATATGTTGTTGTTTTCTTTTCAATGAAGAAGGTGTTCAAGGGATCTGTTGATCTTCCATTTGTTTTCCATATAAAGAAAGCTCTTTTTTTCTGTTCTATGGCTTTAAGTATATCCTCAGACATTATCTGTAATTTTGGTTTTCTTTTCTTGATCTTTCTTTTTGGTACAATTTCTTCTGTAGTTTTTACAATGATATCACACAGATCTTTAAAAGCTTTATCAATTTGTGGTATAGTGGTAGGGTTTATATTTATCATATTAATATTCTTGTCCAATGTTTCTTGATAGGTTTGCTTATCAACTTTGTTCCAATTTACTTTTGATGAATGATTACATAGTTCTTTTTGCTTCTTTCTGATGTTGTGATCAAATTTGTATTGTAGCTGTATTGGTTGATGGTCCGAAACGTTTGCTACAACATCTAGTTTCTGTATTTTAAGAACTTCAGTTTCATGCTTCTCTTGATATAAAACATAGTCAATAGCAGAAGTTGCTTGTCCACTAGGGTGACAATATGTTAGTCCTACTTTCACAGCGCACAGTTGATGGTCAGATATAAAATCATTGATATATTTTTTTCTTTGCGACTCGATTCCTTCTAATATATTTTCATTGAAATCTCCGCCAATAATGATTTGATGGGTATTTTCGTAGGTTTCAAATATCTCGTGTAGTATATCAACGCATTGTTTGAAATTGGCATAGTGAGAATCTGAGCTTTTGCATGGTAGGTAAATTGATATAAGTATAATGTTCTGTTTTCCTGAAAGTTCGATACATTGAATTCTCTCATTTCCTTCCTGGAGAGGTGTAATATAACTGTCTAGATCTTTACGCCAATGGGAATGGCACTTGCAATACTGCCAATAGCCAATACTATTAGCAATGTCATGATTTAGGCACTAAAACTTGTTTCTATCTATTAGTATTGACAATGGAAAAGTCGTTTATACATGTAATATAACGGAAGATGGCTAACCAATTTAATTATCTCCACTTCAAAAGACTGAAATGTATTATTTGCATAAAGACAAAGTGTGTCACGGTAATAGTTATTTTATGAAAAATTATAAATGTTATTTGTTTCTTTCATTGACATTGTTACATCATAAAATTCATGAGATATGACTGTAACAGACAACTTGGGCCGTCATGGCCATGATCATATGGTAGTTGGATTTACAACTAACTATGCAATCAGTGCCTATCACCACTGATGTGAGTTTGAATCTCGATCAGGGCGAGGTGTACAACATTATGTGATAAAGTATTGTCAGTGGACTTGCGATAGGTTGGAGGTTTTCTCCGCATCCTCCGGTTTCCTCCACCAATAATTTAAAACTGACTGCCATGATATAACTGAAATATTGTTGAAAGTGGCGCTAATCACCATCAAACAAACGAAAAATAATCGAGCAAACCTGGGTTGATTTATGCCGGGATTGGAATTTTTTTTATTAACAGCTACATGTAGGTTCTCTAACATATCAGATGCTTTACAGTGACAAAATTATATTTGCAGTTAATCAGTCTATTTGATGATTTAACCTGCTTGGTTGGTTGGTTGTATCATCACGGCCATGTACATTTAAGTCATTGTAAATGGTTATATGGTTTAACGGTCAGTTGCCCTGTGACATATTATACACTTATTGACTGGGTATGAGGGTTATAGCATTTTTATTGTCCCTAAGGTACCAAGTATTTTCCGAGGCAATGCCGAGGACAATAGTTGGTACAGAGGGGACAATAAAAGTGCTATTACCCGAATATCAAGTGTATAAGTGTTTTATAATACTGAACAACTGTGCAATTCAAAATTCTAAATTGTAGGCCCTTTTCTGATGGATTTCTAGTCTACTTTATTAGTGCATTTGAAAACTAATACATGTTCATGTTTGTATGTGTATTTGAAGTAAAAATTAATAAAAAAAAAAAACATTTTTTATTTAGTTCGTTCTTTTTTGTATGGATATTAAAGGGTGATAGGATCATTCCATTATATACGTCATTTAATTTAAATCAATGAGATGAATGATTTAGAAAAGTCAGGGAAATATGATTGCTGAAATTACCACAGGAGGAATGGTCATTGTGTACTTGTCGTCTGCTGTCTCAGTAATTTAGCTCGCGCAATGAAAATGTCCGAGGACTTGCATGACATCATTTAATTTAAACCAATGAGATGAATGATTTAGAAAAGTCCGGGAAATATCATTGCTGAAATTACCAGAGGGGAATAGTCCTAAAAAAAATTTACCGGCACCACCGGGGGAATAGTCATGCAGTTGATTTTAGGATGCAATAGCAAAACTACTGTCATGTTTTTATAAAGGAAAAAAGATACTGAAGTATAATAAATCATTATATTTGTTTGCTTCATCACATTCATTATATATCCTGGTATTACCGAAAAACTGAAATAACGATACTTCAACCAAAGTAATAGATATTGCAGTTCCTAACTTTAAGAATATCATTTCAAGCTCAGATGTATGCAGGGTTGGCAAATAAGTGGGAAATACTCATATTTCCCAGGACGGCGGGAAATACTGGGAAATAGGATTGATTCTTAATTTTCAAATATAATGGTACATGAACCTGTACATATTGTGCACTTGTTTACTGTGCATGGTGTAAATTTCTTTTGAGTTCCAGATTATTGTGATATATCTTCTTATAAATAAGCAAATTGAACATTTATTTGGAGTATAATATAGACTTGAGTTAATCTATTTGTAACTTTATTGGCCTTACAGAAAAACAAAATGAATGGATAGTGTTAATGTACAGATATATAAAATTGATATTGGAAAATTGATATTTGTTAAAAAAAAAATATAGATTTTGATAGAAATATTAAGAAAATTATTCTTTACTTGTAATCCCCACTTTGTTTAGTGATTAAAACCATATTCTGACCTGCTTTTGACATGTTTATTGTTTGTCTTTACGAACTGGACTTATTGATTTCTAAAGGTTATTGAAGATGTGTTAATTAGTTTGTAAAAACAAATTAAAAAAGTTACTCATTACTATAGCATAATGGAAATGCCCTTGGGATTTTAGATTACATGTATACAACCTGATTATTGTTAAATTAAGAATTAGACTTGGTCTTGTTAAAGCAGGAAAGCTTGTTTTTTGCTACAGAATGTTAAGGGGGAAAGATGAAATAGATTGGTGAACTCTGAAACTGTATGATTGAACTGAAAAGTGTAGATATAAAATTGTGGTGACAGTTTTAACATGTTTTTAATAAAAGTATTTTGTATAAATATTATGTTTATATGAAGATTACAATTTCAAAAGTTGCCTGAAGTCCTTCTTAATGGTCCTACACCTAGGCTGTATACCCATATTTATTAAAAATCATATTTCCCAGTATTTCCCACTTGATCTAAAATTTAGAGTATTTGCCAGGACGGTATTTCCCGATAATTACCACTGGGAATTCCCGCCACTGGTATTTCCCGGCCAACCCTGGATGTATGGAGAGATCATTTTACATTATTTCAGCATCATACTATGATCTCTGACCTATGAACCGATCAACATAACGTGAGATTGTATACGGTGAAACAAAACGTAGAAAACGGGTGACGTTATGATATCCTAATTTCAGTGTATTCAAATAAAATTTCACCCACAATGATCCTCATGATAGTGAATGTAATCTGACCTACCAGAATGTACTGTGAACTTGTTTACACTTCTTTGACTATAATATTCTTTTACAACATCAAAATGATCTGTACAATTATCACTTTGTACATTGGTCTTTGCATAAAAACACTGCTGTACACAACTTTCAATCAAATAAAAAATTATTTTGAATATTTACTCTGAGGTAATGCTATACTCTTTGTCACCAAGTTTTTCAAGTCTGTTGAAACAATCAGAAATGAAAACTACTTACTGTGTTCTCCTTACAATTTTGAACCAGAATCAATGGAAAAATTGGTATGTGCAAATTATAAAAACATTTACAGCAAAAATTATTTTATTTGCAGATGCCAGTCTCTGACTTCATTTGGTCTGTTGAAGCACCACAACTACACAATGGTGGAATGAAAAGAAAAATCTCAGGAGATGCATGTTCTGTAGAATCTCAGGTATTTTGTAGATTAATTTTTATACATGTGCGTGTATTTATGCTAAAGCATGTTGGACAATTTTAACCAACATTACAATTTTTCTTATAGCGAGTTAGATTTAAATGCAAATGATAGGATATATTAAGTATTGTAATCATGATAATATCCATTTAGTTGTTGTTTCTATTGAACCATTCTTCTTAGTCCAAAAATAATCACTTTCCAACAATCACGCTCACTGATAGCAGTTAAGTAAATCAAACTTTGATCAAGACATCATCTAAGTGTATAATGCAAAACATTTAAATTTCAGACAATCCCTGTGCAACTAGAAGCAATTTTATCAGTGATACTGTATTTCTTTTACTACAATTGATGGAGAGAAAAGTAATTAATTAAGGTACCAGTCACAAGGGTTAGGGTTAGGGTGTTTAACGCCACTTTCAACAATATTTCAGTTACATCGTGGTGGTCAGTTTTATTAGTAGGGAAACCGGAGTACCCAGAGAAAACCAACGACCTGTCTCAAGTCACAAACAAACACTTTACACATGGCTTTTCACCTCGCCATGAGCAAATTCAAACTCACAACATTAGTGGTGATAGGCATTGATTGCACAGGTAGTTGTAAATCCAAATATCATACAATCCAGACCACCAGTTGCAAGGATAGCTTATTTATAGAAAAGAAAACAAGGTACAGACTTGCATAAAATTGTTATTTTTGGGATAAAATATATATATATTATATATATATCTCATTTGAATAAGACAATTAAATATTTGTAAAGTAGTCAGGAGTTAGGAATTTCAGATTAACTTGTTTGTTTTTCTCTTAAGGAACAAATGATAAAGAGAAGATGTACAGTTATATCTGCTGGAGGTGACAGTAATATGTGTGATGTTGATGATGAAAACCACAATGAAATGGCATCACAGAATCTTAACAATGCAGCAGTTCAACACACTACACTAATAGTAGGTCTATTACAAGATTTCACATTTGAATTTTATACCAGTATTGTATTCATCAGTGATTTTATTGTTTGTAGGTTTGTAGGAGGGCTCATGTCTTATTTTAATACGTTATTTGTGTTTGTTTGCGTATAGTGACGTCCAACGTATATTGTGTTGTGTTTATGTTTTGTTTTTCTTAGTCTTTTTTCTCTGGATTGTTCATTTTTTATTGCCCCTTCGGTGTTCTCTAACGTTTATTATCTATCTTAACCATTAAGTGCATACATAAGATTAACCACATCGGTGGTGTAATGGTTAGCATGCTCGCCTCGAGTGCGGTAGGTCGTGGGTTTGAGCCGAGATCAAGTCAAACCAAAGACTATTAAATTGGCATATGTTGCTTCTCTGCTAAGCATGGAGCACTAAGGTATAAGAGCAAAGACATGTTGGCTTGGAATCAGAATAATGTGTCTGAGTGGAGCGACATGTCTACCCATGGACAGTCATAGTAGTGAGCTAGCACTATAAAAATCCAACCCAGGGTGTTGGTCTAGTACAAATTGGATATCATCATCATCTCATTCAAAATGTAATTTATTCTTGCCATGATATGGCTGAAAAATTACTTCATTTGTGTTAAGCAATAATCACTCACTCACTCATAAAGAAGATTGAAAGTGTATTGAGATCTGGATTATTTAATGTAGTCTTAATTAGAATAGATTAAATTTAGATAAATTATTTTAGAAAAGTTGAAACACAAGAGTGAATTGTTTGGTATCCTAACATATTTTGGCATATTTAAAATATTTTTCAGGATGGTATGACATTGTTTCAGTCCTCTATGCAAACCACAGCAAATATGATTCAGGGACAACAACAGTTAACATGCTCAGGGTTTCAGTCACAGCAAACACATAATCCTTCTACTGTAGAATATGATCAACGACAAACAAGTCCTGAGTATCAGCCACAACAAACACAGTCTGATCAACAGGTATAAATATGTTCAATATCTTTTAAGATGAAGGATTGACTGCGGGAAATGATAATATATTATTTGATTTTAACAAATGTATATGAAATATCAAGTACAATAGTCCCCTCTTACAAGGCTACCCTTTCAGCTATGAAAAGTGGTCTTATGTGAAGGGTGACCTATCTTGATGGGTCAGTTTACTAGTATTATTTTACTGTCTTTATGCATTTGAAATCTGGCCAGATAAGAGGGTTGGCCTTTGGTGGGAGTGGCCAGATAAGAGGGTTGGCCTTTGGTGGGAGTGGCCAGATAAGAGGGTTGGCCTTTGGTGGGAGTGGCCATATAAGAGGGTTGGCCTTTGGTGGGAGTGGCCATATAAGAAGGGGAATACTGTAATACTTTGAAATTTTTGTAAGAATTTAGTTTACTGGTATATTTGATATGTGTTTTATATAAAAAAAATTTAGACAAAAGAAAAGGATAAGTGCATTAAATAAATATATACAGTTGACTCTCGTTGTCTCGAACTCAGTTGAGTCGAATTTTTATCGAAGTCCCGAACTTCGTTGTGTATAAATATATATAATTTGACTCCTGTTGAGTCGAAATTCGGATGAGTCGAAATTTCGGTTGTCTCGAATAAAAGTTTTGGTCCCGAGATGTAGAAAACCATATTATTTACATTCGTTAAGTCAAATTTATCTGTCAAAACATGTGTATTACCTTGGGATTAAAATCGGATCACAGGTGAAACATTGACTGACATTTTTACCTTAGGCTATTTCACATGTTTATTTTAGCAATCTGTCAAATTAATTAGTGATAATATTTGAATTGGCTTGGTATAATCTATTATGACACAGGTTAAATGTGTACAATAACAAATTATCGATTTATAATAAGTGCGCTTGGGTCGGCATACATCAATGATTGTGAAAAGTACACAACGGAAGCGTTTTATCTATTGATTTATTTGTCGGAAATTAATTTTCATTAAAGATGTATAATTTCTCAATTTTGAGAGATTTGAAATTTTTTTTACTCTTAATTAACTGTTGTAATAAAAGGGGAAATCACGCTATTTCTCAGAATTGTCGTTATTTTCGGTCGAGAAAAGTTTTCTTTTACACTTTATTGAATCAATGCAACACAACAGATAAACATAATCATACACACAAAAAAAAAAGATATCTAGCAGTTCTCAGTCATTCCACAAGATTCAAAGAATTTAACAGAAAAAAAAACAGCAACAAAAACATCGAATAAGTTTTAAATCGTTCCGAGATTCGAGACATGCGATGCTGGTTTTAGCTCTTCAAAAAAATTTTGCTTGAGTTGTCTCCCTTTCGTCGTTAAACAAACTACACTTCCGGTATTTTCATAGCTCCTCTTGAGTCGAACTACGGTTGATTCGAATTTTTTCCATGGTCCCATCGAATTCGAGATAACGAGAGTCAAGTGTATATATATATTTATAAAACTATAAATACAAAATTTTTGCTCGATATAACTGAAATATTGTTGAAAGTGGCGTTAAAACACCATAAACCAACCAACCACATTTTTAGCAGAAACCAACTGCAAAACGATGAACACTATCTTCCTTATAACACATGAAAGGGGGGCTATGCAACAAACAAGAAAACTAGAGGATACATTCAACAAGAGACTCAATAATCACCCATTCTTCTATACTAGACACATAGACATGTTTTCTTTTGAGACTTCTAAAAATAAAGGGGCATCCTTTTGAAAATGTGCACTTCTATTCATTGTATTACCTTACTTTAATGTTGTGGGATGGTTGTTTATCAAGTTTATATTTTTTATGTGGCCCAGAAGTTCAAGATAGATACCATCACAGGACAAAGTTTTAATATACAGTCAAGCTTTCCCTAACTATCACCTTGAATTACCAGACAAAGATTAGTCACCAGTTTTTCATTTATGATTTCAGAACAATATGATAATGGATCTAAATGATGAAATATATTCTAACTCTTACATGCCGACAGATGAAGAGATGGCTAGCAGTTGTATGGATTCTGACTTTGTACCTAATCAACAACAGTATAATGTCAGAGTCTTTGATAATCACACACCTATGTAAGTTTGTATGTTTTTTATGCATTTGTCTTAATTGATATTGTAAATCTTAGTTTAAAAAAAAAAGAGGAATCTTGTTATAACAAATATGTACAATGTAATAGAATACATATGAAGAAGCTTTCTTTTCATTTTCTAAAATAGTTTGTATGAAAAAAATATCTTCTTTTATTTTTAAGAGATTATAAATTTGATATCATATGCAGAAATTACAAAATTTATGACAATATACTTGTGCAATCCAAAATCTGAGTTTTCCGACATCCTGTGACATCCGACAAAAATGTATGGTGCTGAAGTATATCTGTTAGCAAAAATATAACCTGAGAATTCCGACATCCTGTACAATACAACACATTTCCGTGGTCCCTTGGTGTGTCGGATTAGACAGGTTCCACTGTATTTACTAATAGGAAAATTTACTTTTTGGCTTTTAACATTGAAACTTTCAGTATGATTGAATTGTGTTTAAAGCTTCTCAATTCAATAATAAACATGTTAACTTATGACTGTTCATAATGGGGAGAAAGTACATTATTACATAGATGCCTGTGTGATACTGAGATTTCAAAGTGAAAGAAAAAGCTGCATTTCACCCAGTGAAACAAAAACGTTTGTGCGACGTCACAATTCCAACGCTGTCACAATGGAAAATATCAGTGAGTGTCCAGCAATGAAAACCAATTTTCTTTTTTAAGCAATTTATTTGTGCAAACAAAAGTGTAAAATCTATGTAATAAACAGTATAACTACTCTAGCATTTCAAATGTCAAAAATAAATCACATGTAACTGAACATCGATGGTATTTAACTCATCCGCTAACTCGCTTTCTTCAATTACTTGTGATTTATTTTCAATATTTGGAATGCAAGAAAAGTTACAGTATAATTAGTCAATGATTGAAAGTAGACCAGTAAAACTTTGTTTGGACCAGTAAATTTTTCAGTTTTGATTTAGAACTATATAAAAATAAATTCAAGAATTTGATTCGGACCAGTAAATTTTTCAGTTTTGATTTAGAACTATATGAAAATAAATTCAAGAATTTGATTGGGACCAGTAAATTCATTTTCATTTTGAGGACTGTGAAAGTGACATCGACTGTTTGTCCTGAGCAATTTTTGGGAAAGTAATTTCTGGTTTGACAATATTCTCAATGTGATGACCATACAAACCTGTGATAATTTGACATCAGATCAGTGGTGTTCTTGTATTATTTCAGCCCACTTTCTGGCCGTGGTCTACGATGACTGACTTATTAACCAGTGTTATCTGTTGTAAGTCATCATACCATGTATCATTCATTAAATCATATAATATATTCAGAACCATATGAAGTAAAAATATACCTCATTGATGTGGAAATGTATCATTATTTTTAATGGAGAGAATTTTAACATACAGATAGTGACCAAAGTAATCAAACACTTCCCATTTTCGATATATATCTCATATAAAACTTTTTAAAAAAATCAAAAACTTATTGTGAACTAAATTTATGTCAAATTTTGATAAATTTTGATCAGCAAAAGCAGAAAAGTATGTAGTTTATAGTGATACTTTTTAAATAATTTTTAGAAACATTTCTTTCAAATTGTCATGATTTAAAAACAGATCTTAATAATTTGTCTACAAAAGTACTATCATTGTGTTGTGTTTAACTTGTGTTTTCTCAAAATGTTTAGCTTATAAAATTATATTGAAATTACACATTTAAACTACATTTAATTCTACCTTTGTTGATTTAAAAATGATCAAAATTGGACATGAATTGACTTCAGCATATTTTTTTAATTGTTGTTTATATGAAATATGTATATAGGGAAAATTGGAAATGTGTGAATTCTTTTGTCCACTGTCTGTGCCATTTAACATTAATTAATGAAAATGAATTGACTTCTGAAACAAATTTAAAACATATCATCAAAACACTGAACATAAAATGATCACATTTGTTTGTTTTACCTGGGTCATTAATTAACATATCAAATTCAAATAATAATCAAACCTGTATATAAAGGACACTGAATGGAACTTAAAAATATACCTTGTCTTTATGAGCACTTTATATACAGGTTCAAGTTATATGCCCTATTCATTAAATGGAGAAAGTGAGGCTGTCCTTTATAGACAGTGAGTTGTTATATAGATGTGCCCTTTAAGGCAGGTTTGACTGTATAATGAATGTACATGTACACCGGGTATTACAGTATAATTCATTCGAAGCTAACATTATTAGTTTTATATGATTTTTTGTACTGATGCAGTATTGAATAATTTGAACATTTTAGGGATGGGGGAAAAAACATCAAATTTGTCACACAACTATATATCTCCATTATAAGAGTTTAATAATTTTATATATCTGAAATGTCAATACAATAGATATCTTGAATAGTAACGGGAAATATCTTGGATGATATTAAAAAAAAACATTTGTACCATTAATAAAATAATTTATCCTTTTTATTTTACAGTCTTCCACTCTTTTTTGTAGCTAATTTTCCATAATTATTTCTGACTCCATACACATATAACCCAATTGTTTTATACTCAAATGTTTTATTTCTAATTCTTGTAGTTGATTAGTTTAATTCGTTAAATTTGTTATGCCATGCTATAGCTGAAATACTGCTAAAGTTGCCATTAAACACCAAACAATCAATCAAACACTCTTTAGTATAATAAGTTTATCTTGATATGTTAAAATTTTATCTGATAGACCCAATATATTAAACAAGCTACCAATAGTAATGTTGGCAAAATTAAGAATAAAAAAATGTAATTTTATGTAAACTGGAATGTACAACAATTTGTGATAAAAATTGATGAAATGGACAAAATTGTGTTTTGAAAATTTATTAATTTCATGAAAAATAACCACTTTGACAACAGCAAGGAGAGAGTTGATAAATATTTCATTTATGAACACTGTTATCTATCTCAAATGTCAAGGTTTTTAGACATTGTCCTACCCAAGACTGAGATTCACCAGTCATTTTAGTCCTACCCAAGACTGAGATTCACCAGTCATTTCATTAGTTTAGGCCAAGAAAAAAATACCTGTGTTTCCACTAACATGCTCTAAAATATTAGGGTCGGTAGGTAGGAAAAAGATTTTATTTGTTTAAATATGTTTATCTAGTTACTACAGGGGACACATTCTGACTTTAATAGTGCTTGTTCAAAAATGGCCACTAAAACTTTAGGGTAGACACAAAAAATTAAGGTCAGAAGGGTTAGCGGAAACATGTGTAATATTTTTTGCCTTATCTGTTGGGGAATATTTTTCTTCAGTAAGTCTGGTAGTCAGGATATAGCTGAAAATAATGATTAAGTTCATTAACACCACACCAACAACCCTAATCCTTGTTAATAGGTGACACTTGACTAATGTTTTTAGTTATTGCCTAGGCCCGTAAAATTTTAACTCATTTCAACAAATCTTGTCACAAGATTCCTATATTGCATATAGAAATGCAACTCACATTGATGTATTTGATCAATAATATTTCTACTTTACAGTTTTAAAGATAAAATCATATTTACATGCAGATGCAAATTTTATTGGGAATTCAATTTGTTGGTTTCTTGTACGTAATCTGTATCTTATATCCCCTTAACATTCACTTAAAGATAATGTAGAAAAAAAACGCCATTGTCACCAATTTTCCCGTCAATTTGGTATACATGTATAATGATATTCTAATACATTGTTGTTTGTTTGATGGTGTTTAATGCCACTTTGAAAAATATTTCAGCTATATCATGGCAGTCAGTTTTATTGGTGGAGTAAACCGGAGGACCTAGAGAAAATCACTGACAAGCTTTATCACATAATGTTGTACACCTCGCCCTGATCGAAATTCGAACTCACAACATCAGTGGTGATAGGCACTGATTGCATAGATAGTTGTAAATACATGTACATGTACTTTTCATATTATTTTGAATATTAGTTATTGGAATTATTGAATTTGATTGCAGGGTTGGTGAATCTATATCGGCTATGGACCGTGTCAAATGTTATTGCCGCCCATCATGGGAAGATATGTTAGAGATGAAACCCTATGTTTCTGACTACTATTAACATCAAGGATTTTAAGTTATATTTTTATTATTGATGGTTTATTTGTATAATTTTGTAGTAAATGTCTGTTTGTTAAATAGAATCAAAATGTTAATGATAATGTGCTATCGGTATATTTTTTACAAGGTACATGTACATTTACAACAATAAAAGGAATTCTTGAAGCTAATCGTTATACAGTTGTCATAGAAGCAGTCTGTTTTCATCAATTGTCATAGAAACAGTCTGTTTTCATCAATTGCCATAGAAACAGTCTGTTTTCATCAATTTTCATAGAAGCAGTCTGTTTACATCAATTGTTATAGAAACAGTCTGTTTTCATCATCTACTCTATTAGCAAGAAAGGATATGGATTTAAATTAAGATGAGAGACTAGCCAAATTTACATTTAGACCCTAATCAAAGGAAATGAATAGCCCTTATGCTTTCTTTCAAATGGATGGGCCGTTGCTTAATAAGTGTAAGAATAGTTCATAGTGAAGTGAAAATAACCAAAAATGGTATTCACATACTGAAACAATTTTTAATAATACTGACTTTTAAAGTTACTTGTATAAGTTAGACCGTGATTATGAGTAACTGAATAAGAGGTTAAAATTTTTAATCTTTCATATTTGACAATGTTTTATGTTTTAACTTTAGATTCCAGCATTCATTTTGGTAATTTTCAACAGCCTTTTTAGCCGAGTTGCGACTCGGCTTATAATATGATGAATGGCGTCTGGGTGTCCGGGCGGCACAATCGTTTCCGCACAATATCTTAAGAATGAAATGTCTGATCTAAATGAAACTTGGTACTTTTTTCGTTTCCGCACGATATCGTAAGAACAAAATGTAGGATCTAAATGACACTTGGTACACATATGCCTGATGGTGAGCAGAGGAAGCCTAGTGATAATGAGGTGTATAGGACAAAGGTCAAGGTCACAACTTCTAAAAATAGAACAAAAATTTGATACTTTTTTCGTTTCTTCACGATACATTTTGTATCTTAAGAACAAAATGTAGGATCTAAATGAAACTTGGTACACACATGCCTGATGGTGAGAGGAGGAAGCCTATTGATAATGAGATTTGTAGGACAAAGGTCAAGGTCACAACTTCTAAAAATAGAACAAAAATTCGATACTTTTTTCATTTCCGCATGATATCTTATGAACGAAATGTTGGATCTAAATAAAACTTGGTACACACATGCCTGATGGTGAGAGGAGAAAGCCTATTGATATTGAGGTTTGTAGGACAAAGGTCAAGGTCACAACTTCTAAAAATAGAACAAAAACTCGATACTTTTTTCATTTCCGCACGATATCTTATGAACGAAATGTTGGATCTAAATGAAACTTGGTATACACATGCCTGATGGTGAGAGGAGGAAGCCTATCGATATTGAGGTTTGTAGGACAAAGGTCAAGGTTACAACTTCTAAAAATAGAACAAAAATTTGATACTTTTTTCGTTTCCGCATAATATCTAAAGAACGAAATGTTGGATCTAAATGAAACTTGGTACACACATGCCTGATGGTGAGAGGAGGAAGCCTATTGATATTGAGGTTTGTAGGACAAAGGTCAAGGTCACAATTTCTAAAAATAGAAAAAATTTAGATACTTTTTTTTTGTTTGCGCACAATATCTTAAGAACGAAATGTCGGATCTAAATGAATCTTGGTACACACATGCCTGATGGTGAGAGGAGGAAGCCTATTGATATTGAGGTTTGTAGGTCAAAGGTCAAGGTCACATTGTCCATCCACATGTTCGCAACTCGGCTTTACACGTTACTGATTTTTTATTTAAAAATATTTTATGAATTGTCTATTATAATTGCCTTTGTTTGTTTGTTTTTTTAAATATGTTATGTTTTGATTTATTGAATGATCTCTTAATATATGTAATTACTAATGGTACAAGAAATGTAATACAAGGTGATAGAAAAAAGTTGGTCATTTCATACAATGTATTCAGGTCTTTGGAATATTGAAAGTTCTGTTTGCTCATGTTTCACCGTTATAACACTTATCTTACCAGTAAAGATTTGGATATTTTTTTATTAAAATTTATGTATTTGAAGATTATTAATGAATTTGAAGAGAAGTTATATTGTGTACAATATTCATTGTATATTTAGACCAAATCATTTTTATGTTAGAATAGTTAGTTTTTGATAAGCTGAAAAGAAAGAAATGCTTTTGTCTGAAGTTAGTTTTTGATAAACTGAAAAGAAACCCATAGAAAAGAAAGAAATGCTTTTGTCTGAATTCAAAAGGCAGCATATAATTAAATGGCATCATTTTGATATCTCATATATTTTAAGAATAATATGAAAGAATCTCTATTTATGATTCATATTATATATTTTAGTTTATTATGTATTACAGTAGTTCCCCTCTTAGAAGGCCACCCCTCTTATCAGACCAGATTTCAGATGCACTGAGATTATATAAAATAATACTAAATTGTCCCTCTCAAGAAAGCCCACCCCTCTTATATAAGACCTCTTTTTCATTGCAAAAGAGATGGCCCTATAAGAGGGAGACTGCTGTACATCTCTACATGTAAAACAAAACATCTCGGGATGTTTATTTTAATATTTAGTGTATGAAGGTACATTTGTTGCCTATACTAACAATTTTAAAAATAAGTTATTTGTTTGATAAATATTTGACCTATTCTATTTTTAGTTGATTTTTATTTATGTTGTCATGGTGACACACTTTTATATGCCTGCTGTACTATTAATTATTTTAAAAGCTTTATTTTATTGCTTCATAATATTGTAGTTGTTAGAATGCAATCCAGCCTTTGTTAAAAACAAAAACCATTCTCTTTGTATGATTGAATCTAAGCAATTTATAATAATTGTGTTCAGTTGTCTCAACAACCAATTCATTAATATTGTTTTTTTTACAAAGTAAAACATTTTATATTGTTTTTGTTGTCTTGTTATTTATATTTTCTTAACCAAGAATTCCAGTGTCAGTGATCTGAAAATACATGTATTAAACTTGCACATGCAGAAATTAAGCTCTCAACACTTTAGATGTAAGTTCAAAGTCAACATGCTAGATTCGAGTTCCTTTATGTGTCGTTAACTTGTATGTTGAGTTTCAATAAGTGTCATTCACTTAAAATTTGAGTTCCTTTAAGTATTATTCACATGGATGTCAAGTTCCAATAAGAGTCATTCACTTTGAAGTCTAGTTCATATAGTCAGCAGGTTCATCCATGCATTGAAGTCGAAGGGATTTACTTCTTAATATTTGAGTATTACTATTTAAGCCATCCTGGATAAATTATAATGCTGAAAGCTACTCATCTGATTAAAATCACATCTCACACATGTGGGTGACCCTATGTTACCGTCCAATGAAAAAGCGTTAAAATTAAAAATTAAATTGCTTTGTTTACTATAAGCAATCCGATTGGTCCAAAAAACAAAAAAATCATATCCCATATTTATCATATCAGTAAATATTCGTGACATGGGTCACTCGCATGTGGGTTTTTTTTTTCAGATCTCCCACTCCGTGACATGACAGTCGAGAGGAGCAAGTGAATTTAATCAGACTGAAAGCTACAATCAACAATCTCCAAATAAAGAGAGTTACTAAAAAAAAATAGCAATTGATATATCTCCCCCTCACTCAAGTGCATGATTCTTATTAGCACATTATCAGTATGGAAACACATTTCAGATAAAAACAGGGCTCTAACCCACAAAACTTACCAGCACATCCACCAGGTGGCAGGTAGCCATGGTGCCTCACAATGGAGAGGTGATTTAATTCAATAATCTATGATCACCATTATAATTTCATGCTCAGCTCACCATGAAGTATGCTTTTCTTGTACATTGAGAAAGTGTAATAAAGTACTACAAAGCACACATTCAATCAATCTTACGCCGACTTAATTTGCACCTTAGCAACTTAATTTGTATTGGAATCATTTACAAAACATTGAAATGCACAACAGTGAAGTTCACTGATGTCGTTTTAGCTTTAATGCTGATCAGAGTAGGTTAGTTGGTTGGTTTATGGTGTTTAACGCCACTTTCAACAATATTTCAGTTATATCGTGGCGGTCAGTTTTATTGGTGGAGGAAACCAGAGAAAATCCTGTCGCATGTATCTGACAAACTTTATCACATAATGTTGTATCGAGTACACCTTGCCATGAACGAGGTTCAAACTTGCATTAGTCGCGATAGACACTGATTGCACAGGTAGTTGTAAATCCAACTACCATACGATCACGACCATGACGGCCCCTTACTGTAAACAAATGTGCATCTATTTTATGTAACAAGCCATTCACCTGTTTATTCATGCACTTTTTGGGTTCAAGTAAGTTTGTAATTTCTGGAAAAAAAAGCTTTTTACTGATATTCCCATAGGGTCCAATGTTAAACAGTGTCCTGTGGTGACCGTCAACTTGGATTTCTGATCCAACAAAGAAAACTTTGTAAAGAACTATACAATGGATATTATTATACCCCCACTTCACCGGAGGGGGGGGGGGGGTATACTGTTTTACCTCTGTCCGTCCCAAGATATTTTTCGTCGCATTTTTCTCGTCAACTATTGATGGCAGAAATCTGATATTTGGTCACAAGCTTCATATAGGTATGCCATATTGTGGGAAACGTTTTTGGACCCGTCAGATTCCTACTTCCTGTTTGCCGACTTAGTTGGTTTTTATACACATTGAACATATATGCGGGGGTATCATAAGTGAGCATTAGCTCACAATTCGTCTTGTTATACTTCCGCTCCACCGGAGGAGGGGTTATACTGTTTTACCTCTGTCCGTCCTTCCGTCCGTCCCCAGATATTTTTTGTCGCATTTTTCTCAGCAACTATTGATGGCAGAAATCTGATATTTGGTCACAAGTTTCATATAAGTATGCCATATTGTGGGAAGCGTTTTTGGACCCGTCAGATTCCTACTTCCTGTTTGCCGACTTAGTTGGTTTTTATACACATTGAACATATATGCTGGGGTATCATAAGTGAGCATTAGCTCAGTTCATCTTGTTACAATTTGTTTTCTCCATTTTATGATAGGGTTCTATTCTAAACCTCTAACATGCAGTGGTGGCCAGTCCTGGATTTCCTATCACACACAAAACAAATTATTTGGTAGAGGACCATCCAAATTCCAGTCAATATTGCTGTTCAAATGTTTCGATTAAGAAAATTTTAAAAATATTTTCCCAGATTCCCATGTTAAAACTTTGTCCTTTGGTGGCAGACATTTTGGATTCCTGTTCCAAAAAAAACCACCATAGTGAAGTGTACTTAATACAACTTTGTTTGTCAGAAGCTTGTGGCAGGTCAGTAATTTTCTTCAGATACTCTGGATTCCTATTCCAATAAAACTGACTGGCACGATATAACTGAAATATTGAAAGTGGTGTTAAACACCAATAACCTCATGATATAACAACTTTCTTATTTTTCATGTTTAATTGGTACCCAATAGAGATGACCATATAATTTTTTTCTAGATTCTAGCCATTTTGTGAAACAATGGAAACCTGATCATGACTGCTACAGTTGACATTAGATAATTTTCTTATTTGACATCTTGGATTCCCGCCATAAGGAAATGCATATATCAAAGTAGTAATGGAAGCCATCTTGAATGGAGTGCAGGGCAGGACACAATTTTGAAAGGGGTTCACATCATCAAGTTCGGTTCAGTTGTTTTCAGAGAAGATTTAAATGTGAAAGTTTACGATGAACGCTTAGCAATTAATTTTTTTCCCTTGAGTTTGAGAAATTTTTACTTTATTACACAAAGGGTTGATAGGGACAGATGAAATGTGTTGCATATTAGACTACACACGACTGTGACCGAAAGGTAGAACAGCAATAACAGCTCTGTTCCTTAACTTTAATTTGTATCTATACCATAGTGTCAAGTTGGATAGTATCTCGTGTTCATTTTCATCCATATCCTTTCTAACTGTTTAGGCCCTTTGGTTTTCTTGCTCCTAAAACTTTTACATTATTTGGCTTCCAATCTGTTGACTTACAAGCCTTGCCGATGAAGGTTATTCCAGAAACGTGTCGTGTGCACGATATTTGATATCTGCATCTTTTGGCTTTCCAATCTTTTGAATTGTGAGCTTTGCTGATGAAGGTTATTCAAGAAACGTGTCGTGCGCACTGAATTTGATATCCACATTTTTATTAATAACAAATAATAACAAACCGAGAACATGAGCACTGATTTGTTTATTAATGGAAATAATTTACCACTATTGTGGTATGACATAATAATAAATAATGATGACAATGTATAAATTATTACCTCTTAAATGTAACAACCATGTACAGCTTGTAAAAACTTAAAGCAAGTTTTAAATAAAAAAAAATATAAAAAATAAAATTGGACGGAAAGAAAATTAAAGATTTCTGTGCACAAAATTACATGTACATAAAAAAATATTACAGAAATGAGAAGAACACCACTTTTACAATTATTAATATTATTAGAAAAAAAAATGCCAACACGAAAAACCACAAATACAATACTGACAAATAGGAATTATTTGATGTTAAATATTATTTGATAATTAGGTCAAAGGTGGGGGAGGTTTTTGATCTTGTCAATGAAGTGTATTAATTATGTAATATGTAATATATTTTTGTGTGTACTCTCCTTACCTTGGGAAAAAAAACCCCAACAATATACTTCTCAACTTTAAACCTGTTTTTGTTGACCCTCAGTTTAAAAGGAAGAATATTTTTCGTCAATAAGTACATATATTCTGGGATGATCTTAGTTAGAAAATAAAATAACTGAAATCAATGAAAAAATAGCTGAAACCATCTACACCCCCCTTTCAAAGTGGTCATATTTTATTTTACCTGTTTAACTGTGTCCAGCAACTTTTGGAAAACAATTACCAGAGGAAAATAGCTGAAATCACTTAAATAACTGACAAAAATCATCCCTAATGACGTTACGTGCGATGTTGGTGACACTTGACGTTACACATAATTAACGTTGAAAAGAATGTTTCGCGTCTTCTTTTTCTTCCTTATTTGTGTTTGCATAACTTGGGTTTGGTTAGGATGGAGGTGGGGTGGGCGTGTTTTGATGTATTGTTCTTCATTCCGGAATTTCACTTTTTGTTTTTATTGATTTTTATTTTATTTTCGCTTGCTTGTTTATATATGTGTTGTTGGTGTTTTCCTTTACGGTGTTTGTTTCAATGTTTGTTTGTTTGCTTATTTGTTTTGTTGTTTTATTTCGTTTTTATTCCCTTTTTGTATTTATTTATTGTTTATGTTATGTGACTGTACTTTATCATTTTTTCTTTGAAAGTATATGTTGCTCTAAAATGAGATTATCATATTCTGTTTGTTTATTGATTGATTGTATACATTGACGGTATTCTTGAAAATTTATCTTAATATCGTATGTATAATCCAGTGAAATTATAATTAAAATAATTCAGTTCACATTCTTAATTTTCATATAAATCAATTATACGCAAATTTTTTAACTATTATATAATTATAGTTTCTACAATGCACACATTCTTTCTTACAATGCTTGTTCAAAAATGACATACACAAAAATTAAGGTCATGAATTCATTTTTAATTAGGGTCGCTCGAGTAAGTGGAAATACATTATTTTTTCAGGTTTGGTATTTTTTTGTATTTTGTTTCCGCTTTTCTGATTGTTGTTTTTCAAGTTTTGATATCGTTTGTTTGTTTTTTGCTTCGCTTTTTGTTGTTGTTGTTTATTTGTTTTCATTTTAATAGAAAACTTGGAAATATATAGCAAGATTGTATGTAGCGCGACGTTATTTTGTCGTCGATAAGATAAAACGTTTACTGGACAAATTGGTTGAACTTCTACAATTTTACGTAGAAATCTTAATTTTCTATCCGAAATCAAGTTTGTTAAGTTCATTCTCTTCCACTGAAAATGCACATTTTTGCTATTTGGATTTAGCTCGAAAATTATGAGTGAAAAATATAGTTCCGAATGTGTAAAGTTTTATACTTCGTGATTTTTTTACATCAAGTTGCAACTGGACATTTTTGTTGACCTTGCTCCTTTAGGAATATTTTTTAACTTTCTTTAAAAAATCATTTTTGATAAGATTTTTTCGTTTTTTAAAATAATCACATTTGATATGTATACTTTTTTGGTGAAAATTTTGTAAAATATAGCTGAAATAAAGCTTGTTTTTTGGCATGCAGATATTTTCCTTCAGCGTTACATTCTTTTCTTTCCATGAACTTACCGTTTTTTTCCTTCAAGCATTGCTTTAATCAGAAATCGTTAATGAGGTCATAGAGTATGCTGACTCTGCTTCCGGTCCCACAAAAAAATGGTCCGAAAAACGTATTTTTAGGTTTTTACTGAGAAAAATGTAAAAGACATACGGATATTTTGTAATGCGTTACATGAGAAAATTGTGCGTTAACGACGTTTTCTTCCAATAAAATCGTTTTCAAAAGCAAAAATAAACCTAATCTAATATAATAAAACAATTATTCGTATAATTCCCTATACAAGCATGTATCGGAAATCAAAATCCATCAATTTAAAAAAATCTACATTCGTTTTACTTATTTCATGTTCTATTTATTCAAAGTATCATCAACAGTGCGCGTAACGTCGGATATATTACACAACCTATTAAAATAATTATTAATTATTATTAATGTACTGGATACCAGTCATCTAACATCACTGAACAACACAAAAAAGTACTATCACACAGATAAGTGAATGGAGAAATACTGAGAAAGAACAAATCTACACGTTATATATATCACAGATCTTATTAAAATATTCTTTGTACAATTACGAGTTAATGCCCACATTATCATTGTCTATATACATCTCTACCAAACTGATTAATTTAATGGTAGACAATTATTCTGATTAAAATGTCTAGAATTTTAATAGCATAGCAGTAATACATATTAATTATTTTAAAATACATCATCTATTTTTTTGTAGACCGTTTCAAGGAACAAAATTGAGGAGTTTTTTTTTATACAAAATATTCTTTTTTCTAGCTATACATTTAAAATTTTATAATTTGATGATTTTTTGATAATTCACTCTAATTTTATTTTAAGAATTCCAAACGAAACTAAAATCTTTTTTCTGTCTATATGTAATGTTAGATGTAATGGATGTTTTTAAATGTGTGCACACTAGAACATGATTTCATAATAGACTTATCCTTGATAAAGACCTGATGGCTGAAATGTCGGATAAAGAGCAAGAATATTGAACATTTACATGTACTATATAATTTCCCCTGATGGCCGAAATGTTGAATTTTAATATATATACCGGTACAATTAAAGATATGTTAAAACATTGTTATTCTGTGTGTATGTCAGTATTTCATTTCAAATTTATTTGAAAATTTACACATAAATAATTTGGTTGGAATTAATCGACAATAATGTGGTATATTTTATCATAACATTATTCAGTTAAAATCATTAATGACACAAATATCTACATGGGGAAATTATTTCTACAACAAAAATTGTATTTGTAGATTTGATTTATGGTGTTTAATGCCAATTTGAACAATATTTCAGTTATATCGTGGAAGTTATATTTGTAAGTTATGTATTATAACAATGAAATACTTCTATCAGAGACAAAAGTTTTCATCTGATCAAGAGATTTCCTCTTTTTTTTGCACATATTATTTGGAAATAAATTGAGTCAAACTTGATTCAAACAGCTAAGAAATGAAGGTACAGGGGTACTGTTTATGGGGTACCCCTTTTTTTCTCCATTGAACACTTCCATCTACGATTGATGATGAAATTATGCTAAGTGTAATAAAAAAAAAAGTTGTAAGTTTGTTTGTGTTGTAGATAATAATTAAACAATAAGGTGTATTAAAAAAATATTTACCTTTTCTAATAGTTAAACCTTCTATCGTTGTATATTTTATAACAATTTTGTCAACAAAAACAAACACATTAAATACAAATATTGTATGCTTGGCCTCAGCTATTCCATTTAAACATACCCCAACACAAGGAAGGCAGATGAACATAAAATTTACAACCTAAGGTTGATTTACTTAAAAAATCTTATATTTTAGCGATTTTTTTTAGGTACCCATTTATTTAATTGCTTAAAATGCTTTCCTTTGGCTGAGAGTAAATTTAAATGGAATTTTTTACATATGTCGGGTGATACTTGTGATTTTTAATTTATCAGACCAACACGGAAAAACAACAGACAATATACAATTTATAAACATGTATAGCAGAAAAACAAACATACCACATTCTTCAGTCTTGAGACATTTTTACACCATTATAATTCTACAGAGATTACAGCAGTTAGAGAAATAGTTCACATATATAATATTCTCCTTCTATTTCCAGTCGATTACAATATTTCTCCACTCAACACTCAAGCTCAACCTTAAATTTTCCATTTTTAAAGCTTGAGCAGTAAAATTTGAAAATTTACTATCGAGAGTGGATAAATATTGTAATCCACTGGTAGCAGAATCTGTTTCTTCTATGACCGAAACGTCAAAAATAAATTAAAGTTGTTGATTTCAATCATTAGTGACTAAAAAGGAAATGGGTTGGAATTCTCATGGAGAATTTATCCACCATGGTGATTAAAAATATTGCGAAAATTAACCAACTGGTTATAAACACGCTATGAATAGGAGAAATATAGCTTCTCCTTCAGTTGCCCGTGGGTTATGATATTTCTCCACTCAAGAGAGTTAAATTTTATATTTAACTCTCGAGAGTGGTGAAATATCGTAACCCACATGGGCAACTGAAGGAGAATTTGTTTCTCCCATTATTTAACACAAACTTTATTTCAAAAGCCGTCAAACGGGTCAAATGCGGGGAAAGGCACGAGACATTTTAATCCTCTAGAGGATTACAGATTTTTCCACCACTGGTTCAGCGGGGTTAAAACGCCGTAATAGTGGGAGAAATTGATTTATAGTCCAGATAACATGATATACATATATGAAATGCCTCAATAACAATAATTACATATACTTATGCCATGTAGGAATTCTTTTTACAAAAGGTCAAATTATTTCAAAGTAAGACATCACATGGCTGTCACATGGTTGTTTTTGATTATGGTTGAGGTTACTGTTTGTCCTTGACATCACCATGAGCCATGTTAACTCTCTACACTAATGTACTAATGTCTATTAGTATATAACATATTTTGTAAAGGATATCCTGTCTTAAGTGATTTGAGACATTACATTTCAGTATTGATTAAGGTACCATGGATTCAGGGGTTAGCATTATGGTGTTTAACGCCACTTTCAATAATATTTCAGTTATATCTTGGCGGCCAGTTTTATTGTGGAGAAAACTGGAGTACCGGGTGAAAACTAACGACCTGCCACAAGCCACTGAGAAGCTTTATCACATAATGTTGTATCGAGTACACCTCTTTGTGAGCAAGATTCGAACTCATAACATTAGTGGTGATAGGCACTGATTGCACAGGTAGTTATAAATCCAACGACCATGACAGCCCCTCCATGGATTCAGAAATTCTAAATATTGATACAATAGTACATAAACAAATTTATGAAGTGTCAATATCAAGTACATGTACAAACATGCTGCTAATTGAATCAACATTTTGTTTCTAAATCTTAAATAAAATTACACCTTGCAGATATCAAAGCATTAAGTTACAAAAATTAAGAATCAATATCAAAATACAGCATAAATTAATAATTAAACAGCATAATTCTCAAAATTTTATATTGTTTAACAAATTTCTGGGAATTTATAACTTGCGAAGAAACCAAGTATAATTGCTAAACAATTAGGTTGAGTCGAATTCATGTAAATATTTATATTAAGGCTGGTTTGCATTAAGATGTTGACAAAGAACAAAGAAAGACTTGGTATGCAGCTGTTTGTTGAGTTCAGAGGTCACTTTGGGACCAACCCACGTGATGTTGGAAACTTCTGTGATTGGTCACTTCTCTTTGATGACTTTGGTCTGATGCTATAAAATATATGAACAGAAAATGTGTTAAAATGGTGAGGGGCACTGATTGCACAGGTAGTTGTAAATCCAACTACCATACGATCACGACCACCAAGGCCCCAAAATGGTGATTTGGATGTTAGGAGAAAGTAATTAAGAGAGTAATGATAGAATCTACATATCACAATAATTATTACATGTTGCTATATACATATACAATTACATTTCCATGACAGGATGTACAGAAAATGATTTTCCCCCATTGTAGTCTGTGTCAGGTGTTTAACGCCACTTTCAACAATATTTCAGTTATATTATGGAGAAAGCCACTATCCCGATTCCAAGCCCACCAGTCCTTGCTCTTACTCCTTAATACTGGAGACTTAGAGGAGAAGCAACAAATACCAATTTTAAAGTCTTTAGTTTGACCAAACCGTGGCTGGAAGCGGTAATCTATCGCACTTGAGGCAAGTAAGCCAACTATGCAGTTGGATGCCTTTGATATCAGGATTTTCATTTGTATATACAGTCAAACCTGTCGTAACGGTCACTTTCGTGCTCTCCCTGTCCATTTTACTATATATTTTAATTTGATATAGCGGTCACCTGTTCAATGTGGTCAGCAGTCACCATTTATTAGTAATTTCCAGTGTAAAACCTTTGTATAACGGTAAGTTCATTTTTAAAATAATAAGTGATTTCGAAAGTTCTGTATTTTTCTCAAAAGTACAAAAATTCCCGAGGTGTTACAAAATATATTGCTTAATTTAATTAACTAAATAAACAAACACTATTAAATTTTGTGAGTAATAAATTACATAAAGGAAAGTGTATACCCGGGGGTTATTGGAGATATTTACGAGAGTAGAAATTCACTCACCAAAAATATTTTGTACCTAGTGCATCATGTCAAAATCATCAAAATCCGTAAATAGGAAAGCTTTGAAATTAGACGACAAAGTGAAAGTTATCTGTGTGAGTACGTTGTAGAATCCCTGCTGGGCTTTAATACAACAGGTTATAAATCGTTGTGATCGATGGTGGGAAAAGTTGTTGGGCTGTGGGCGAGGAGAAGGGTGTTGGTCATACCCAGATAATGAACATTCTTTAAAGAAAACGTGACATTCAATCGACGATTGTGAAAACAATGTTTCCAGTTCAACATCGTGTTACTGGAAATTGTACTTTTGTTTATTAAATATCTTTCTTTATTTATTTGTATGTTTTATTCAAATCATATCAGATTGAGATAAACATAACATGTAATTAAAAATGTTTATTTACAACTACTGTAGAATATTTCGTCGAATAATCAAACCCCTTCATATAAAGGTCACCTGTATATAGTGATCATTTTGTCAAACTCCCCCAGGTGACCACTAGAGACAGGTTTGACTGTATTTGAATTTAGACATCACAATGATACTGTACAACAAATACTGTAATATTGCTAATCTTGAGAAGGAAACTTATGTTATGCATCCAACTGTCTCCTCCTCACGGGCAGGGGTCAACTTTATTTCTGTAAATCTGAATTTTCTAACAAAGAATCACCCCTACCAAGTTTAGTTTTATTTTATATGTACATGTATATGTTAATGAATGCTTAAGGTATATTTTATTCTCTTACAATTCCTTAAAAACATGAAAATAATCCAAAAATAGAAATTAAATGAATCTCATGTTAAAGTTGTATTTAAATGCCAATTTGAGTAGAGAGAAAAAAGTCAGAAATCTTACCTCCTCCTTGTTACATTTGTATATTACTTACTTTTTACGAGGTTTGGGTTTCATGCTGAATACGTTAGGAGTCCTGAAAAATAAAAATGATTACTGTAAATTCATAAATTAATATCAAAAACCCCAAAAGAGGATCCAGACTGCATTGGTTAAAACCTTGCATCTGTAAATACAATAAGGCATAATGAAAAAAAACAGTACCAATTTATGAGGATTTGCATGCATTAAGTCTGCAAAGTTATGCACAAAGGTGGATTTTATGTGTGCCATTCCTTTCCATTAAAATGAGATGAATTCCCAAAATAAAAGGGGAATTTTCAAGACGCCCCCTCCAAGATACAACCCTGTGAAACAAACTAGAGGCTCAGTGGGCTGAGCCTGTGTTGCTCACCTTTCATTCTGCTTTGAGGAAACTTAATACAGAGCCTTCCATAGGTGCTTCCCACCAAGTTTTGGTTCATTGCTTTGAGGAAACTTAATACAGAGCCTTCCATAGGTGCTTCCCACCAAGTTTCGGTTCATTTGGCCAAACAGTTTCAGAGAAGAAGATTTTTAGAAATCAACCAACCAGAAACAAGAATTGCCTGTGGTAGCCATGTTTGCGAACGAATCAGGACGAAATGAGCAATCTTTATAGAGGACCTTCCATAGATGCTTCCTACCAAGTTTCGGTTCATTTGGTAAAGCGGTTTCAGAGGACAAGATTTTTAGAAATTCACCAATCATAAACAAGAATTGCCTATGGTGGTCATGTTGGTTAACGAATCAGGACGAAATGAGCAATCTTTATAGAGGACCTTCCATAGATGCTTCCTACCAAGTTTCGGTTCATTTGGTAAAGCGGTTTCAGAGGACAAGATTTTTAGAAATTCACCAATCATAAACAAGAATTGCCTATGGTGGTCATGTTGGTTAACGAATCAGGACGAAATGAGCAATCTTTATAGAGAACCTTCCATACATGCTTTCTACCAAATTTCAGTTCATTTGGGAAAACGGTTTCAGTGGAGAAGATTTTTCTAAATCGGCCAATCAGAAACAAGAATTGCCTGTGGCGGCCATGTTTGTTAATGGATTGGGACAAAATTAGCAATCTTTATAGAGGACCTTTCATAGATGCTACCTACCAAATTTCAGTTCATTTGGGAAAGCGGTTTCAGAAAAGTTTTTTAAAAATCAACCAATCAAAAACAAGAATGGTTTGTGGTGGCCATGTTTGTTAACGGATCGAAAATAAATGAGCTATCTTTATAGAGGACCTTCCAAGGATGCTTCCTAATATGTTTTGATTCATTTGGCCAGGCGGTTTTAGAGGAGAAGATTTTTTAGAAATCAACCAATCAGAAACAAGAATGGCCTGTGGCGGCCATGTTTGTTAATGGATCGGGACAAAATTAGCAACCTTTATAAAGGACCTTTCATAGATGCTTCCTACCAAGTTTCAGTTCATTTGGCTGAGGGGTTTCAGAGGAGAAGATTAAAATGTGAAAAGTTAACGGACGACAGATGCCAAGTGATGGCAAAAGCTCACACTGCCTTTGGCAAGGTGAGCTAATAAATAGTAAATAAGGCTTTAATTTTTCTTAATCTTATTCAAATGTTTTCCAGGATAACATACCCTCCTTCAATATCAATATCTTCTTCATCCTGAAGCGCTGCATCTAGTGCTGCCTGAATACGTGGTGCTACTTGTGGAAGGTCGTAATCTCGTGTCGTTCGATTGGGCATGTCTAATTCTACCATCATAATGTTTTCACCCTAAAATATGAAAAGAAATAACTTCAATTTAAAGAAATAATTATGGAACATGTCTTAAAAGCTATTCCTTTTGTCTGGAAAAGTAGTCCATAAAAATAATCTAGGGATAGTTGATATGGATAAGGCAAGCTTTGATTGTTGATATTATTACACACTAAGGAATTAAAATAATTTGAGTGTAGCGATGTTAATACTTGTGTATCAAGTACTGTTCATCTATAGGTTAAAGGTAGTTCTCCACTTGCCTCTATTAAGCAGCCACCTGTATAAAAAAAGTCACTTTTCCTTGTCCTGTCAGAAAATTTCATATAAATTGAACCTCTTCTAAGAGGACACCTGTCTTATAAGGCCACTTTTTCTTTGTCCCAAAGGTGATCTCTTTATACAGGTTTGACTGTACATGTAATATTTTAAATTATAATGACAGGGCTCTCACTACTTTCAAATTAGAGGGAGAAGTGGGGAGACTTCTGGGAGAAGTTAATTGCGATTAATCGAAACATTGTTTCGCAACTGTTCCGAAGTAACCCTGCCCAAATTTAGTAAATATTTAAAAAGCTGTCTGAACTGATTTGTTCTGGGTTTTTTTTATTCATAACTACCTTAAGGACATCTATTCAATGTCACATTTTTATTTCTGTCTACCTTGACTATTGGAGTCTTGCATACCAGTGATTTTTTATATGTAACCCCCACCCCCCTTTTTCCTTTTGGAATATTACTGTGCTGTGATCCAATACCACACAAATTGTAATAACTCCTATTTGTGTAATCTTCAGTAGAAGAAGGATTTCTCTGTCAATTTGCTCAACGGTCCAACTATATATAGCTAGGAAATGAAAATATAGCACAAACGTAAATTGCCACTGTCAGTCAAAAAATGAAGAAAGTAAAGGCTGTAAATTTGCCAGACCTCAAATCAGATTGCAACAACGGAGGAAAGCTACTGTAGTTTATTTAAAGTCTATTTTTTAATTGGATATGCATTAACGCTTACACATGTCTGTACGTAAATAACCAGTTCGATAGATCGTAATATTAACCCGGTGTCAAGTATAAAATACCAATGCGGATGGATAAATATCTGAAGCGTTCCCGTGCATTTCAATGAATTTTGAATAGCCAATCTTCGCATATATGAACATATTTGATATGAAAACTATGATTTTATGACACAGAAATGAGAAAAATTAAATCAAAAGTTTGGTTTGTTGAAAGTAGCTTCGGACAAAAAGTTCGGTCAACATTTCCCGTAGCACAGTACCGCATTGCGTCTCTTTTCCAAAATGGTGCCATTGTTGTTTGTTTAGAAAAACAAATACAAATAGTTTTATTTTAAAGTAATATGAAAGGCATATATCGTGGAATTTTTGGATTAAATATTTTCACTTAATATGTCACTTAATTTTAACTAAAATCAACTGCATAACATTAAAAATCCACTCAAAAGAAGATTTTAAGAGCAAATCACAAAAAATATTTGACAGTAGATAATTCTGTTGTCCCATACAGTAATGCAAAGGATATGCACGTGACCCAAGATTTGAACTCTTTCGGGGAGATTATCGCTCATGCGCAATGTTCAATTGATGGAAAAAAAAATATATATATATTCCGTGTGTACCACATAAGAATAATTGCAAAAAAAAAATTGGTTCACACAACATGAAACAGATTCCTCAATAATCATTGTCAGGAATGTGTGCATGCTTACCTCAGCATCCATGATTGTTTATCTTTTCTTCACGAGGTCATGATCAGCAATCATCGGACCAAAACTTTTCTTCACGAGGTCATGATCGGCAATCATCGGAACAAAACAACCAAACGTTAATCAGTCTCCACAACAATGGCGATGACAATAAACATGCACACGGATTTGCAGATTTCTAGTTGTTGGGAACATATTTCGACTTGAAACATGCATGAATAGCTATAGTAAAGGTACCGCTGTATTCCAAATTGAATTTTCAGGGAAAAATTTTCTTCACCCAAAACTGGTGTAATATTACTTAAGTCAGGCATAGATAAACAATTAACATAAGCTCTAATGAACGAAATTAAAGTTTCTATAAACCATAATGGATTACTTTCCAAGAAAACCACTTTCAAGATACTTAACGGATACATTAGATTTCAATAAACACGTGCATGATGTCGACATTTTCATAAATGACAAGTCATGTCAAGAGGAGAAAATACACGGGCGGTGACATAGGGCGACTCTTCAAAATTACAAGGCGTCTTGAACTTCACTTTTGACCAACGAGAAAGCGAAGTCAACCTTCACAAGGCAACTTCTTCGCCTGAATCGTCCTCCAACATGAGCCCTGTAATGAGCTTAATACATGTACTTCTGTTGATGAAATTTTTGTTAACAATTACTGAAACACATTTCTAACTATTTAGACACAAACACAAACATAATAATTCACTATGAATTACCTTGAATCTTGGGTTTCCTCCCATGGCTGAGGCTACCTTAGCATAATCAGAGAGAGGTCTTCTGTTTCCTAGTGCTGACTGTGGTCTCTTGGCCATGGTTTGGTTACTGTAGTAAATATAGTTTACATTGAATAATAATTTCAAATGTTTCATGCTTGTAAGATATGAAAATAAAATATATAGGTCAATGGTTATATTTCAGTTATATCGTGGAAGTAAGTTTTATAGGTGGAGGCAACCCCTAACCTGTCTCACGTCACTGACAAACTTTATCACATAATGTTGTATTGAGTACACCTCACCATGATTTGGATTCATACTCACAACTTTAGTGGTGATAGCTTCTAGCCAGAAAGAAAGGAGCATAGCTGGAACTGGAAACAGCATAATAGCCAAAAGCATGAAAACCACAAATATGCCATTATCAAAATTAATTAAGGGGCATAACTCTGGAACCATAAAAGAATAGTAACTTATTTCAAATTTGACCTGTGAATTGCAGTCAAAAACATTGCATAAAAATTCAAAAGATTTAGCGATTTGAAACTAAAGTTAGAGCACAGAAACCATAAATGTGCCACTTGTCAATTAAGAGGCACAACTCTGGAATCATAAAAAGAATAATAACCAAATTCGAACTTGACCTATGTTATGTGGTTTAAAATAAATTTCAATGTTTAGCTTAAGTGGAACTGACGTTAATGAACTGACACAAAATGCATGATGAACGTACAGACAGACATACAGATGGATAAGGATAAAACTTAATAACCCTGAAACAGTAAGGTCATTTGGAATTATACAACTATCATTCATTAATACACAGATAACATACTTTTTATTTGCTAATGGTCGCAGTCTCCATGTTTCTTCATCGTCATCAAAATAGGCTCTGTTCATTAACTTTTGTTTTTCTTCAACTGGAATGAAGTTTTCTATAATCAGCAGTCTGAAAAATAATAATAAAGACTCTCAATACATAGACATTATATTTTGTATAAGCAGACCACTATGTTGATATGTTTTATAAATTTATCATTTTATCACACTAGTAAATGATAAATACACACATTTAAAGAGCACCTGGGTTCATCCAGTATTTGGTGGAGTCTGTGTTTCTCATCTTTGTAGTTTTCTGTGTTGTGTTTTTGCATTTTGTTTGTCTTGGTCCAATGTCTCTAGATTGTTCATTCTTATTTGCCCTTTTGGTTTTCTCCAACATTTAGAATAATTGGATAAGATTTTGATGAGAGATATTATATTTAGAATTAACTAAAGGCAAAATATTAATGGTGGAGGAATGCATGGACACATATAAGAGTCTTGGGTGGGTGTCTGGAACCCTTAACACTTGAGGTGGGTAACGGGGACTCAAACTCATGTAGGTGGTGTTGAAGTCAAAGACCATAAAAACTTGGCTATCCAAGTCCTTTAAAAAAGTAGATTGACATATGTGATCATGTGGTTAGAATGTTTTTAATCGACATGCTATACCAGTATAAATTTGGATATTCAGAAATGGGGATAATAGTGATATTTCAAAAACTGTTGGCTCCAAAACTGTAATGTTCGACATTTTCAAATTGCTCTTTTTCCCCTCTATATAATTTGCAAAGTTTATTTCTGAAAAATAAATATATATCGGCTTAAAGACACATATTAAGAAAAAGCTCTTTTAAATATAATATCTTTTCTGCACATGGAATTTATATACTTTAGTTTGAGATCTCTAGTAAGCTCTTCCTGTGTTTGTTCTAGTTCTTGTCTCTCTTTGGAATGTTCTTCTTGGAGATCTTGTATTTCTTGCTTAGTTCCTTGTAGTTTTCCAAACAACTGAAAAAAATATGTACATGTATACAGTTAGGATTAAATAACTAGTCCAGACAGTAAGCTTAAATGGGACAATTACTCATCAACTGGTTTTGAGTGAGTGAGCATGCGATTGTTGTTTGACTTAAATGAGACAATTACTCATCAACTGGTTTTGAGTGAGTGAGGATGCGATTGTTGTTTGACGCCACGTGAGCAATTTTCGGTCAACATCTTAGTGAGACAAGTTGTACTTCGATGAGATGGTGATGATGTCCACTTTGTACTAGACCAAACATACTTAGTTGTATTTTAATAGTGCTAGCTGACTGAGACAACAGTCTGTGGGTAGACATGTCGCTCCACTCTGACACATTATCTAGATTCCAAACTACTCAGTCTTTGCTCTTATTACTTAGTGTTGCATGCTTAATGGAGAAACACCAAATATCAAATTCATAGTTTTTGGTTTGACCCAACCAGGCCTTGAACACATGTTCTATCAAAATCGAGGCATGCATGCTAACCATTACACCACAGATGCAATTCAATTGGTTTTGAACTTTCATCCCTATGTTCATATGATGCATCTTAAATTTATTCTCTCCCTCTTTGTACAAATGTTTAACAGTGATAAATACCATCCTGAAACTGAGTCAGAAATTCCCTTCTTTCTTTCATAAATAAAGTAAATAAAACAACTTGTATTGCTGTTCTTTATCTTACAACTACCATCCTTCACTTTTAATTGTCACAATTTTCCTTCCAAGTCACTTGTAAATGTTTGTTATTATGTTTGAATCTGACTAATGTAAACCACTTTGCCATTGGCCGTCCACCAAGTAAGAATGTTATATGAATTGTCATTGGTTCAACAATTTAAGAAAGTGGTTTTCATTTTTCTTTTTTTAATTTGTACTAAAATCAAGTCAAACTCTTTTCTAATATGATTTTGAATTTGAATGGAAGAGTTACAAGTATACAAAATATAGTTTTAATTCTAATAGGATAATGTAGTAATATTATTCTCAAGGTCACTGACCACTGTCATAAACAATGCAATTCTAAAATATATTGATATTATAGTACTTAGTTCATGGGTCATTCCCCTTCCAATACAATTTTAACATTAATACTTGGTAAATAAACACAAGTCAATGTTCAATAGATCCTTGATCGTGAATGTCAAAAATTAAAGACCAATTTTATAATTAAAATAATAAGTACAGTCCAACCTGTATTAAGAGGTCACCTTTGGGACTAAGAAAAAGTGGTCTTTTAAGACAGGTGACCTCTTAAAAGAGGTTCAATTCAAATGAAATTTTCTATGACGGGATAAGAAAAAGATGACCTTTTACTACAGGTGACTGCTTAATATCTAGGTGACCGCTTGAGCAGGTTTGCCTGCATTCATTCACTAAGCATTTTGGGTCAATTATATTGAATGCTTATATCTTGAATACACATAATCTATTTCTTGCATATGTTAGTCAAGAAGGGCAATAATACCTTCAAAAATAGTTGGGACTGCCGTGCTGTGCAATCAGTGTCTATCACCACTAACGTTGAGTTCATGGAAAGGTGTACTGGATACAAGATTACATGATAAAGTTTGTCAGTGATTTGTGATAGGTCGGTGGTTTTCCCCAGGTACTCCGATTTACTCCATCAATAAAACTGACCGCCACGATATAACTGAAATATTGTTGAAAGTGGCATAAAACACCATAATCCAACCAACCAACCAATCAAAAATGGTTCAATCAAAATGCTGTATCAGACCATTCGATTCTCAATAATGATGTGGCTTTATCTAAAAATTTAACAGAAATTAAAACAAATCTCTATAAATTCCTACCTTTTTCAGTTTCTTGGTCTTGACTTCAATTTCTTGTTGTAAAGACTGATAGGTTTCCTGCATTTCAACAGTTGTTTCTTCCTTCTTTTCAAGTTTCTGCTGCATTTCTCTCTCCTTCCTCTTCTGTTCAGCTATTTCCATCCTCCTCTGTTCTAATGCCTTCTGCTGTTCATTTGTATGGTCCACAATATTTTTTCCACCCATCAGCAATTTACTTTCCATGGCCTTAATTTTGGCATTTAATGCCTCTTTAGCTTCTCTTTCATGCTTCAACTTCTCCTCTCTGTCCTTCATTTCTTGAAGTAATTTCTCCTTTTCCTATTGATTTAATAAAATATATGTTTTCAATGAATCTCTTATTAACAAGATACTACCTACAGAATGTTAGCTGAGAACTAATTTTGTTGTGTTTATTTAAGCATTTCTTACACAAGCAACAGGAAGAGGATATACCTACCATCTAATGAAATCCTGTATGGATGTCTTATCATGGGTCATATTTTCAACCGGCCAATCAGCAATAAGCCTACTAAATCTTACGGAATTAAAATCCAAGAAGTCAGCAACCATTTACAAAACTAAGATTCAACATTTTTGATGATTTATCTGTTTTATTATGTAACTTACTCTACTTAAGGTATACAAGCGAATTTATGTGTAATATGTGAGTTTGTTTTCATTGGTCAAAAATAAAATTATGTAATCTGGTTTGTTTTCACGATAGCAGTTTCTCTGATGGACATGGATATTGTTATACCTTAAACATATTTTATTGTTCAATAATAAACAATTGGATATTGTTATGTTTATCATTAAACTGAGAACATGCTGAGAGCTGTTGTTTGCTGTCTCAATATATCTTTTATTGTCTAATATATACATAATGAGATGTCTAAAGGTGAATGATAGGATACTTGACATCACCCCATATAGGATGGTGTTAGATATTAGGGTTTGCTTGATGATGTTTAATGCCACTTTCAACAATATTTCGGTTATATCGTGACGGTCAGTTTTATTGGTGGATGAAACCAGAGGACCCAGAGAAAATCACTGACCTGTCGCAAGTCACTGACAACTTTATCACATGTTGCACACCTCGCCCTGATCGAGATTTGAACTCACAACATCAGTGGTGATAGGCACTTATTGCATAGGTAGTTGTAAATCCAACTACCATACGATCATTGCCACGACGGCCCCTTAGATATTAGGGAGTCACCAATAAACAAAAAAGATCTACATATAAAATTAATATCCTACATGTATTTTTATAATACAGAATTCTATTAAACACATGTATTGGCAAGCTATCAACCAATCAAATATTTCCATTTCTTCTTGAAAAAAAAGGCAGATGCTTAATAATTTCTGGGGCCATCGTGGTCGTGATACTAGGGTTGTTGGATTTACAACTACCAGTGCGTGCAATCAGTGTCTACTAAAGTTGTGAGTTTGAACCCCATTCATGGCGATGTGTACTCGATACAACATTATGTGATAAAGTTTGTCAGTGACTTGAGGCAGGTCTGTGGTTTTCTCCGGGTACTCTGGTTTCCTCCCTCAATAAAACTGACCGCCACGATATAACTGAAATATTGTTTAAAGTGGCCTTAAATACCATAAACCAATCCAACTAAATAATATCTCCATGTTATGCTTATTCTTAGAGAACTTACCTCAGAAATCATTGTCTGATTACTCAAAATAGATTGTTTTTCTTGTTCTAATTTAGCTTTCTGTTCATTCATATAGGTTTCCTCGTTTTCCTGGGTGGTCTCCCCTTCTTCATCGTCATCCTCTTCCTCTGAACCTTCTGATTCACTCACAATCTCACCTGAAATAAGATCATCATCCAAATTAAGAGGCTGTCGTGGTCGTGACCATATAGTAGTTGGATTTCAACTACCTATGCAATCAGTGTCTATCACCACTAAAGTTGTGAGTTCAAATCCCACTCAGGCGAGGTGTACTCGATACAACATTTTGCGATAAAGTTTGTCCGTGACTTGTGACAGGTCAGGGGTACTACGGATTCCTCTACCAATAAAACTGTCTCTTATGATATAATTCCATTTATTACATTGCAGGTGATTATATCAGAATTCATTTCACAGGATAAGAATTACAGGTTATGGTGTTTAACTCCACTTTCAACAATATTTCAGTCATATCGTGGTGGTCAGTTTTATTGGAAAACAGAGTACTTGAAGAAAAACAACTGACCAGCCGCAAGTCACTGACAAACTTTATCACATAATGTTACATTGAGTACACCTCGCCTGAACGGCCACAGCATCCCCTTCGCAGGATAGAGATCTTGCTAATTTGTCAGGAACAAACAAGACATCTATGTTTGTTTTTATATATTTGCTGCCATACACTATGTTGTAAATTGCAAGAAGAGGGTTTTAAACTAATGTCTTGACAACTGTGTGCCTGAACCTATAATGTCAACTCTTATTTACGTAGGGGACGTCATGGTCGTGATCCTATGGTTGTTGGATTTACAACTACCTATGCAATAGGTGCCTATCACTACTGACATTGTGAGTTCGAACCCCTCTGAGACGAGCTGATCTTGATACAACATTATGTGATAAAGTTTGTCAGTGACTTGCGACAGGTCTGTGGTTATCTCTGGGTACTCTGGTTTCCTCCACCAATAAAACTGACTGCCATGATATAACTGATATATTGTTGAAAGTGGCCATAAACACCATAAACCTAACTACTAACCGTTTATTTACGTATATACTGTCTTGGCACCGGTGTTCGTGCATCCAGTGATTTCGCGCATATGTTTTTTTACGTGTCAAATGCAAAATCATGGAAAAGCTAAGATGGAGACTACTACTATGTGAGCATGAACTATAATTATATTAAAAGAAATTAAATGCTTATTTCGAAATCTTTCATAATATAATCTTTTCTTTATTCATTTTAAGAACCATCCAAATATGCATGTGCAATATCACCAGACGTTGTAACATTTGTCAAAAATCGAGGGTTGGTTTGTTTACACTTCATTTTCACTGAAATGTTAAAAATTGCAACGGAATCCGGGTAAGGACCATAAAGATAATACTTCAAAGTATTTGAGGATGATTTAAATTAATTCAATAAAATTTTGGTAAGCAGTGAAAATAACCACTGAACCCTTAGGTGCGCGATAACACCGTACATATAATTTAAACCATATTTACCAGCTTCATTTCTCCTTACTCTCTTCTTCTTCTTTTTCCTTGGTCCACCTTTTGCATCCAAATGGGCTTTTAATCTGAAGTAAAGAGAAAACATAATTTTTTTTGATTGATTGATGATTTAATGATTTGGATTGATGATTTAATGATTTGATTTATTGTGTTTAACACCACTTTCAGCTATATCATGACGACCAGTTTTAGTGGTGGAAGAAGCCGGAATACCCAGAGAGAACCACTGACCACGTGCAAGCAACTGGTAAACTTTATCACTTGCGGCTGCGAGTCGAGTGCACTTCTTTTTTTGAAAATTCACAACAGAAAATATGAAGGTTGTAACAGATATTATCACTAGTATCACAGCCAGTCTTTAAAACATTTATACACGTATATCCTTATACAGACATAGTAATTTAACTTAAATATCAAATTTAGTGCACACGACACGTTTCTGGAATAACCTTCATCAGGTACACTCAATATCAAACGATCGGAAAGCCAAATAATTTAAAAGTGTTTGGGAGCAATAAAACCAAAGGGTTTAAACAGGATCGCCAAAATTGTTTATGGTCACCTATATTTGAAGGAGGAGAATCTTAGCTTTCATAATAACTACATTATTTAGGAACTGTAAATTTCAATAATAAATATATCTAATAAACCATGTCAGTGTCGAAACACTGACTACTGGGTAGATGATACCCTCGGGGACTAATAGTCCACCAGCAGTGATATCGACCCAGTGATAGCAATACAAATGTAGATATCAAATATCATTAGCAAGACAGTTCTTGTCATATACACGTAGATCCAAAGGCCAGGAAACATAGAATAAAAACAGTGTATCTATCAAATTTCATCAACAAATATTTTTTGGTGGTTTAACATAAAAATTTGATGCTCCCTGACACTTTCATTTTGTGGTTTTAATATTATATGCACTATATATTGAATTTTCTTTTTATTGTTTTCCATGTAAACCACAAAGCCTGGAATTCAGCCAATATCAATACATTCACAGTACTTAGTTGAGTGTAAGGTTGGTTTATGGTATTTAACTCCACTTTCAACAATATTTCAGTTATATCGTGGCAGTCAGTTTTATTGGTGGAATAAAGCGGAATACCCAGAGAAAACTACTGACCTGTCGTAAGTCACAGACTGATTTCATCACATAATGTTGTATCGAGTACACATCGCCTGAGCGGGATTCAAACTCACAACTTAAGTTTGAGTGCAAGGTGCATGAACAATTACAATATATTTTTCTATACCTCCATCACCCCCTCCACCTCCCATTTACAGGCAATTAAACCTACAAACCTTGCAATTTCTTCCTGGAATTCTCTTAACAATGCATCCTTTGGATCTTCATTTATCTTAGGTTTGTTCTTGATGTTCTTCGCACGATTAGCATACCTATATATAGACATATACATGATTAGCATACCTATATATAGACATATACATGATTAGCATACCTATATATAGACATATACATGATTAGCATACCTATATATAGACATATACATGATTAACATACCTATATATAGACATATACATGATTAGCATACCTACATATTTTTTTTTCTTTCTTCGCTACTTTCAACAATATTTTAGTTATATCGTTGCAGTAAAATTTATTGGTGGAGGAAAACAGAGTGCACGGAGAAAACCACCAACTTGCTGTTAGTCACTTACAAACTTTATCACATAATGTTGTTTCGAGCATACCTCGTCTGGGTGGGATTCAAACTCACAACTTCAGTGGTAATAGGCACTGATTGCATAAGTAGTTGTAAATCCATACCTATATATAGAAACATACACAATTTGCATACCTATATATAGAAACATACACGGTTTATGAAATGTTTTTGAAAACAATCAAAGATCCATTGCCCCTGATGCTCTTGAATGATACAAACATCAATTAAAATAAAATTCTCAAAGGAAGCCTGGTCTTAACAATGAATGTGGTTTTCAATATTTGTGAATTTTTTTTTGTAATGCATCAAATTATAAGGGAAAAAACATTAAAAAAAATGATGCTGTCAATGTCATGGTCGCTGTTTGAGTGTTTCTAAATTAATGTTTAGTGGTCAATATAAAAACTAGGGGCAACCATAAACTACATATTAGTTTATCTTTGGGCTAGGTGAGGTAAAAAGTTCTCATCCAATTATCGATTTATATCTGAAATAGCCCTTATTGAGTGAGTAAGTGAGGGATTGTTGTTTAACGCCAAAAGAGCAATTTTTCAGCTATATCATTGTCAAAACAATTTATATTAAATGAAACAATGATAACGTCCACTTTTTACTAGATCAACAAGCTTGGTTGGATTTTTATGGTGCTATCTCACTGAAACAACAGCCTGCGGGTAGACATGTCACTCCACTCTGACACATTAACCTGATTCTGAGCCAACAAGTCTTTGCTCTTCCTCCTTAATGCTGTGTGCTTAGTGGAGAAGTACCAAATACCACTTTTACAATTTTTGGTTTCTATACGACATGAACTTGAAACCACAATCTACCGCATTCAAGACGGGCTTACAAACCATTACACCACCCATACATACCTGAGTGTACTAAGTGATTCATCATAGTTATAACTAGCTGGACCAATGTTGGCTACCATCACAGTCTTGGCGTTTCCTCCTAATGAATCTATAAACAAACAAAAAATATTTCAAAATTGAAAATATTGGCTTTCTCATCAAGACTGGTTTCATTTTGGGATTTAAATGTGGGTTCATGCAGGTTCACGTTAAATGCAATTTAATTAAGGATTGATCGCAATTTTTGCTCAGTTCATGAAGAAATAACCTCAATCAGGTTGTACACACCGTGTAGGTTGTGTACAACCTGATTGAGGTTATTTCGAATGATCCAAACAAATAATTTCGATCAATCCTTATAAATTAATTCAAACTTTTTTTGTTATGATATTGAAAAATATATTTATTTTTTTAAAATAAGACAAATAATTGGAAATAAATTTAAATAACCCTAAAGGTGCCTCATTTAAAGAAAATCACATGACAACGTCATGCGACGCCTTGAGAACGACGTCTATTTTTAGATTCCGTTCATTGACAAATAACCTTAACTTTTTAAACCAATCAAAACACGTATAAAATGACATGTGACTCTAAAATTAATTTATTTTCAATTTAACATTTTGTCCATCATGCTAATAAGTGCAGTATATTCTTTAATAAAGGTTGGGTAGTAAGTATTTTTATTTCTAATTCATGTGATTTGAAGCATCACTGACCATTAACAGTGATTCAGCTAGGAACCGGTCTCAGGACATTTGCCCACCTATTTCTCAAATCGTCCTGAAGAACTTTATATAAAATTAGTTTAATTATTAAAGCATATCCTGAAGAAATTTTGATAAAACTGGCTTTTGTCCTGAAGATTTCAAAGTCTAGCTGAAACACAGATTAATGGTCAAAATCAGGATATTTTGATTATGGTGCAACCTTGGAAACATGACGATGATTGCATAATGACTCAATCAACATCTAACTAGACAATCAATTTGATTCCCACCCATAGTGATGTGTACTCAATACAACTTCATGCACTACATTTATATCAACTGATCGGGGCTGTTAATATACACATATATTATTAGCTTTGGTGTATAACTTTCAACATATCCATATACCCTTAAATACAGTCAAACTTTCCTTAAAGGGCACCTGTATATATAACAAATCACTGTCTATAATGACAAGTTTCATTATCTCCCTTTAATGAACAATGAATATAATTTGAACCTGTCTATAAAGAGCAACTTCTCATAAAAGGCACTTTTTCAGGTTCACATCAGTGTCCTTTATATGCAGGTTTGACCGAATTGTATTTTTCTCACCTTAAAAAACTGTTAGTTCAACATCACAAAATCTTATTAAAGATTTGTATCCAACAATTGCATTAGTTTCTCTTCTGATAGTGGTAAAAGTTAATGTCAAAAGTTATAAAAAAAAAATATTACCTTGTAACAATCTGGTGAGTTTGGAATCACGGTAAGGAACATGAGTACTATGTCCATCTACTAAGGCCGATATGACATTACACAGGGCTGATAGAGACAGATTAATCTTTGTTGCCTCCTTGAATCTATCGCCCTACAAAAGAATAGTCAAACTATTATCAAGATATTTAATGTTACCTTTGACTCTTACGACATAAACTAAACCGGAGAAGCAATAAAAATACCTGTATATAGTTTTAACTTTTTCATATTGTCATCTACAACCTCTGACATAATCTTCAAATTGTTGAAGGCGGTCAGGGTTTAAAGGGTTATGGTGCTAAACACCAATTTCAACAATATTTCAGTTATATCGTGGTCAGTTTTATTGGTGGAGGAAACCAGAGTATTTGGAGAAAACCACTGACCTGCCACAAGTCACTGACAAACTTCATCACATAATGTTGAATCGAGTACACCTTGCCATGAGTGGGATTCGAACTCACAACTTTAATGGTATATGTACTGATTGCATAGGTAGTTATAAATCCAACTACCTTACGATTACGACGACGGACTCCTGAAGGCAGTCAGTATCTGGTAGCAATAAAAATATTCAGACGAGTAGAAATGCACCATTTCCCCCTTACTGTAATATGCTAGAGTTCTCCTCACTCAAGCATAAGTAACCATAGCTGATTATGGCTATCCTAATAAGGCCCTTTGGTTTTCTTACTCTGAAAGGTTTTAACAGTATTTGGCTTACCAATATTTTGACTTTGACCTAATGAAGGTTATTCCAGAAACATGTTGTGTGCACTTAACTAGATATCTACGTTTTTATGCATAAATTCACTGCGCTAAAAATAAATACATGTACAAATGTCAAATCATACTACATTGAACAAATAAAAATAAAGAAGACATGTTTAAATAATGTTTTCTCCCTTGAAAATACATCAAAAATTGAAAAGAAATAAGATGATAGTTGAATGACTTGAGTTCCATGTGGACTTAAATTAACATACAAAGTAAAACCATGATGTGTTGAGTTAAAGAGACAGTCATTTTGTTTACATCAACTTAATTGAGTGTTCCAATAAACCAGAGTAAATTAATTATTAAGAAAAGATGTTAATGAACATAAGAGACTATCCAACTTTACACTTAAAGTCATCGAACAGCACTTTTACCGCTGTTTTACATTACAGTCACAGTAGGGTCTTCAATAATGAGCAAAACTCAAACCCTAAAATGTATTTGACCCCTAGACTGCAGTTGTAAGCCATTAACACTACAAGCCGATCATTAATTTTTTTTTATTTCATGTTAACAAGGGAAATAACTTACAAGAGATTGAAATAACAAGGTAAAGTAACATAAACTGACAACTATGTCCTATTACCTAGTCCGATTAGAAGATGGGAGGGGAGATAATTCATTGGAAACCATTATGATCACTGATGGTGTATAAAAATAATCTTCATCTATATAATATGAAACCGGCACGGCCATGAATGCTCGCGCATCTGAAAATTATCTGGCAATTTCACACTCATCCAGTGCATCAAAAAGTGTCGAGATTTTTTGGGCCGAGATATATTGGGGACGACTTTTTTTTAGGGCCGAATCTAGTCTCATTCAATCAAGCTGTCGTTCCTTTATTCGAGTTATCGTTCCTTACGAAATCTCAAAAGTTAACTTCCGCGTAGAAACACAAATTTTGTCAGTATGTCAGAAGAGATTTAATCAATTAAAAAATATCAATATAAGTAAAACAAGCTAACAAAATGACTTTTATTACACACGGGTTCCGAGTTTCAGTGGTATCGGACGTACGAGAGAGGGTACAAGACTTCAGGATCACATTTGCGCTTTATGCTAAGAAGATCTTCATTAGTTAAGTGTGTTAGTGTGTTACACGGAACCGGTGTTTACAAAGCGTCGAATTTGTTTATTATTCATCAGTATGTGCATCCATGTTTGTCAAAAAATCCTAAGTACACATTTTATACCATAAAGAGCTTGCTGACGCTCGCATATTACAATTAAATCTTATAACAAAAGGCGACTAATTATTTAATTCTGATGTACATGTATGTGTATATGTGCTAAATTTTTCCATTGACCTCACTAACTGGAAGTTATCAGTCAGTATGTTTAATGTTAAACACATTATGACGTTACCAATAAAAACAAAGTTGTCAGTATTGAAGGTCTTGACATACATTATTATTAGTATTTCAGCGAGTCTGATATTCTATATTTATTTACCTTGCTCTGTGTTTTACTCTGTCTTTCACTTCCAGCCAAATCTACCAGATTCAATCGTCCTACTCTTATGTGATTTTCTCCATCCTCTGCTAGCTACAATAATTCAGATTACAGAATAATGCATTGTGGGTTTGTATTTATTTTATGATCTGATACTACATACATACTACTAGAAAGGTTACTAATATCTACAACATTTCTATAGTTAAGATTATACATGCTCTGTAAACATCAAATAACTTTCTTTTGAAGACTCGTACAAATTAAATTTGATACATCACAGGAATGTATGTATGTGTAAGTTTTAATAAGAGTTTAACGCTACTCCAATAATATTTAAGTTATATCGTGGGCGTCAGTTTTATTGGTGGAGGAAACCCGAGTACCTGGAGAAAATGACCACAAGTCACTGGCAAACTTTATCACATAAGGATATGTCTTGTACACCGTAAAATGAATGGAAATTGAATCCATATTATATAGGCTATGCACAGATTGCATAGGATAGTGTAAATCCAAATATATGATTACAGTCATGATTGAACCCCATCAGGGTTAGGGTTATGGTGTTTAATGTCACTTTCAACAATATTTCAGTTATATCGTGGCGGTCAGTTTTATTGGTGGAGGAAACCACAGACATGCCGCAAATCAATGACAAACTTTATCACATAATGTTGTATGGAGTACACCTTGCCATGAGTGGGAATTGAACTCACGTTAGTGGTGATACGCACTAATGGCACAGGTAGTTGTAAATCCAACATCCATACGATCACTACCACAACGGCCCCGAACAGAATGTACATGAATTGTATATTTTATATGGATAACTTATAGAAGATTGATACTTGATAGTAAATTTGATATAATAGATATTTTATTATGTAATGAATTACACCTGATAATTGTACAATTAAATCTTTCTAAGCCGAACCCTGCATAAACCTAACTTTAAATAAAGTCTCAAAGTACGTAGCTAATCTTTGTTAATTTAACTGAACACCTGTTTATTCTGAACAAAAAAATTGGTCCTGCGGAGTTTCGGTTTAGACAGGTTTTGACTGAACATTGAATAAAAAAGAAATACTTTCATATAAATAAATATAAGACTTACAGCACTACATTCTATAGTGATGATAAATATGGCATGAGATCTAGAACTGTGTGCATTCATATCTGTTGCTCTGTAAAATAAAACAATCTATTGTAAACAATGGCATGAGATCTTGAACTGTGGGCATTCATATCTGTTGCTCTGTAAAATAAAACAATCTATTGTAAACAATGGCATGAGATCTAGAACTGTGGGTATTCATATCATTATTTATTATCTGTTGCTCTGTGAAATAAAAACAAAGCAGGTCCTGGATTTCTAATATCATGCGTTATGTATGCTCTCTTTATATGTTTAGTGAGAGGTAGTTTTTTCTTTTGCTGATATTGGTAGAATTGTTGACCATCACTGTTTAAATTGTCTATTCATAACAATTCATTTTAACAAGATACATCAGATTATTAAAAAAAAAATTAATAAGCATGGTACATATTTTTTTTAATTCCAAAATATAGGAGTGTCTATTTAACACAAGGAAAGAAATCTGTTGTAATATTTTCCCCTGTCTATATATTTTGCATATTAAAGTTTTGCTATTTCCAAATTAATGCAGTCTATCCGGTGGATTTCTCCATGTACTCTGGTTTCCTCCATCAATAAAACTGACAGCCACGATATAACAGAAATATCGTTGAAAGTGGTGTTAAACACCATAACGCCACGGCCAAATTATTGCATTAATTATGTTTCCAGTAGTACCTACCCCACTACTCTGTTTGCGTTGCCTACATTCATCACATGTTCAATCTCCTTGATACTCTTGGTAACAAAAGATGACAGATCCTGAAAAAATGTGAAACATATATTAAGTTTCTGATAGTCAGCATTAACAGAAAAAAATTGTTTTAAAACTTCATTGTGTTTTGAACAATGTTTTATTCTCTGTTGCAATTATTTCTGTAATTATTGTTCTCTGGCAAGGAAATCTTGAAATTACTTTGTCCCCAGGGAGCCTATTTTCATGGGTTAGAATTATGGCATTTAATGCCACTTTCAAAACTATTTCAGTTATATCGTGGCAGTCAGTTTTATTGGTGGAGGAAACTGGAGTACCCTGAGAAAACCATCAATCTGCTGCAAGTAACTGACAAACTTTATCACTTAATGTAGTATCGAGTACACCTTGCCTGAGTAGGATTTTAACTCACAACGTTAGTGGGGATAGGCACTGATTGCATAGGTAGTTGTAAATCCAACTACCATATGATCACGACCACAACAGCCCCCTGTTTTCATGTATTATGTTATAAACCATAGACCTTATTCTCCCATGTTGTTAAATCTGATGAAACACTGTAGCTTAAAAAACCACAATATGCATACATGTAAAATTACATTATTATACAAACTAGAGGCTCAATTGGGTTTGTATTACTCAACCCATTAATATTATAAATTTATTATTAAAGTTTGCTGTTTCTTCAGGTCTGTTAAACATTTTCCTGCAGTGGTAACTATTCTTTAATTTCTGATGAACATAAACAAATACACTTTCTTCGGTTGTTTCAGAGAAAAAATATATCTAAAATCACTTTCTCATAAGAACCTATGGTATCCATATAAAAATATAAACCTCTGTAATGGACTATTCAATGACCATTCATGTTCAATATGTTTGCAGTTTTTGAGAATACCGGTGATCTTTTTATACTTTTGAAAAACCACCCTATGATTATTCATATGAAATTAAATTTCAATCTGGCTTAAGTTTAGGATTATGGTGTTTAATGCCACTTTCAACAATATTTCAATAATATCGTGGCAGTTAGTTTTATTGGTGGAGAAAACCGAAGTACCAGGAGAAAACCACTGACCTGTCGTAAGTCACTGACAAACTTGATCACATAATGTTGTAACGAGTACACCTCACCTGAGCGGGACTCAAACTCACAACATTAGTGGTGATAGGCACTGATTGTATAAATAGTTATTTCATTCTGCTATGTCGTTTCTTTTAATTATAGTTATTATGTTCCGCCAATTGCATTGTTATATTAGCCCTGCAAGTTTTTGTCAGCACCATAATCATAACATCTGACAAAGAAAAATTCCTGAAGTTTCTTTCCATTCGGCTCAGTAGTAGTCAGACAAGACGATGTTAACATATGACAATGATGATGAACACAAAGTGATGAAAACAGATGCCATGGGTTTTATTTGGACGGGTGAGCTAAAATTTAATACCTGGTAAAAAGAAGTACTTACCTTTACATAAACTCCTGTATCTGGCCTTTCTTTCAGTTCTAGCCTCTTTGTGTGGTCTTTTGACAATAAATCTCTAATTTCTTCCTGTTGTATAAAATGTATTATGTAAATAAAGCTAAAATTGTTCAGTTATTACAAAACTTAGGATATTGATGCTTTGGGATACTATGATAAAAACTTTCATAAACTTGTCAAGAGACTCACCATTTTTTGCTTGTTATGAGGGCTAGGGTTATGGAGTTTAATGCCACTTTCAACAATATTTCAGTTATATCGTGGCAGTCAGTTTTATTGGTGGAGGATACTGGAGTACATGGAGAAAATCACAGACCTGCCGCAAGTCACTAACAAACTATATCACATAATGTTGTATCGAGTACACCTCGCAACGTTAGTGGTGATAGGCACTGATTGCATAGGTAGTTATAAATCCAACTACCATACGATCTCGACCACGACAGCCCCCTGCTTGTTATATGCATGGTATAAAATAAAATTGATACCTTAGACAATATGTTAATATTCTGTTATCATGCAATCTTTCAATTGGCAAAAATAATGATACAGTGAAACCTGTTTAAACCGAACACTGAATAAACCAGAATCCTGTATAAACTGAACACTGAATAAACCAGAATCCTGTATAAACTGAACACTGAATAAACCAGAATCCTGTATAAACTGAACACTGAATAAACCAGAATCCTGTATAAAGTGAACACTGAATAAACCAGAATCCTGTATAAACTGAACACTGAATAAACCAGAATCCTGTATAAAGTGAACACTGAATAAACCAGAATCCTGTATAAACTGAACACTGAATAAACCAGAATCCTGTATAAACTGTATAAACTATAATTACAGGATAAACGCCAACCCATGTTAAAACTCAAAACACATTCTGGCTTCCATGAATTATTTCGATTCTGATATGTCTAAGAGTACAAATACGGTAGTATACTTTGATTGGAAGACGGTAATTTATATTTACGTTTGCAGACAATGTCGCACACAATTTTTGCTGCCAAATTTGAGCAGACAATAATTCATCAACATGTACATTTACGACGGGATAGTCAGTCACATGCACCCGTGCTAATGAGATTATACCCAATCAATAAATCGTTCGTTTGTTTACAAAGCGAAAGAAGGACGTCATGTTAGAATATGTTATTCAGCTAGTCCCAATTCATATGTAAAATTAAATTAAATATTTTGTGTCTTTTATTTTCATTTTTCGTATTTCTAGATGTCCCTTTCCGTACCTCTGACATTTTTTCTACAACGAGGTCAAAATATGTGTCACATAATATTTTATGTATGAGGTGTCTCATGAAGGAAAATCCTGTACTAAATTTCTAAATCAACACAATTTCATATGTAGTAAATTCAATTTGGCAAAAATACATCTCATATTCCATATAATGCTATTGATTCAGTGAAGCATAAATATTTCTATTTTTGTCAGCCATTGTTTTTTTAGGTCTAATAAGGGAGACTGAAGACGTACATATATAACTTGTCTGTAATCTGAATTTTTGCTGACATTCAAACTAAATCCACTATTACTTAAAACTGTAGAATAATTAAGACAGCAAACAATATCTGTTATTCAGCTATCAGACAGGGTATATAATGTGACATTCCCGGCTTAGGATCTATATTCTCTGAGGTGCAGCCGAATTGAATATATATCATAAGCCGGGAATGTCACATTATATACCCTGTCTGATAGCTGAATAACAGATATATTACGGATTTAACCATTGGTTTTTTTTAAATACAACATCCAACTGTATTAAATAAATTTGGGTCTTTTATTTTCATTTTCCATATCTCTAGATGTCCGTTTCTGTACCTTTGACGTCATTCTTCAATGACGTCAAAATATGTGTCACGTCATATTTCATGTATGGGGTGTTTCATGAAGGAAAATACTGTACTAAATTGCTAAATCAATACAGTTTCATATGTAGTAAATTTTATAAACTCTATAAATATAACATTAATATATCACATAACAAAATAACGGGTTTGCGAAACAGTTTCAATAATATAAATGTTAACAACATGTAAATAAAACCTTGGTGTGGCCCCGTGACGTCGAAAGTTTTCAAGGCTCAACATTTTGTTTATTTGTTATGGTACAGCCGTGGAACATAGGAGTTTGCTGAATCGATCAGGTATTTGTGACGGAATTAACCGTTGTAATATTTTATTGTTCATGCCGTTTTGAGTATAAAAACAGCATTTAATTTGGTAAAACTACATTTATTATTCCGTATTATACCATTGATTCAGTGAAGCGTAATGTTTTGTCGTCCATGTTTTAATCGTTTTTGGGGACTGAAATATATACCCCGTCTGTTTTCCGAATATATGCTGACATTCAGGGTTGAAGAACCAATGAAAATATGTGTAACAAACTAAATTCGTAATATATGCTGACATTCAAACTAAATCCACTATTACTTAAAACTGTAGAATAATTAAGACAGCAAACAATACTATACCATATATATTTCTAGATAAGATGCTCGAATCAGGTATTGCTGGTTTTCTGACCGTGATATATGCTGGAATATATGCTCAAATGAGTTAGGAATAACTCCCCTCTGTTCTGGGTCATTTTTTAAACCTTGAAAAGAAAGAAGACAAATTGTAAGGTAAGTCTCCAATACAGTAGTCCCTCTATTATAAGGCCACCCCTTCTGCAATGAAAAGATTGCATTAAAAGAGTGGTGGCCTCTCTTAAGGGTGATAATAGTCATTTTAAATCATATATGTCACCCAGTTACTAGTAAGTTAATTTTGTGTTCAACAAATTTTATTTCCTTCATTCCAATATTCAGGACCAATAGAAAATTTTTCAGAACCAGTATATTCCAGATGCTCCTGGACCAGTGAACTTTTTGGAAAAAGTTTAACCCCAGGTGTGTGTGTGCTCCGTTAATTACCGGAGGTTCATACAGAACAAACACACTTGGTAAAGTGCTAAATCGATCTTGAATTATTTCAGATTACGTAATCCAATGTAAACAATATTAATAGAGGCAATGAATGTTGGATTAAAATTATGCAGTAACATCTGTCACTCGAACTTTTAACCTATTTAATTCAAGTCCGTAATTGCACAGTTTAAACTGGTCCGTCTGTCTTTATACAGGATTAGAAAATTTTAGGTCCGAACCCTGCATTGTATGTGTTTTGCCTGTTCACATAATATACTTATTTAATCTGTTTATAAAATTTTACCCTGCATTGTATGTGTTTTGCCTATTCACATAATATACTTATTTAATTTGTTTATAAAATTTTACCTTGCATTGTATGTGTTTTTCCTGTTCCTGTCTGTCCATAGGCAAAAATTGTTCCATTAAAACCTTCAATAACAGACTGTACGAGATCTCGGAACGTTTCATCATACAATTCCAGCTGTTTTGAACTGTTAAATTACACAAAGTAGAAAATGGGTGAGTTATTGTTGTTTAATGCCAATTCAGCAATTTTTCAGCTATATCATGGTGAGAACAAGTTAATTTTCAGTGAGATGATGATGAGGTCCGTTTTGTACTAGACCAACACACTTAACTGGATTTTTATAGTGCTTGCTCAGTAAAACAACAGTCTGCGGAAATATGTCGCCCCACCCGGACACATTATCCTGATTCTGAGCCAACCGGTCTTTGCTCTTTCTCCTTAATGCTGCATGCTTAGTGGAGAAGCAACAAATACCAATTTTATAGTCTTTGGTTTGACCCGATCATGGATTGAACGCACGATCTACCACACTCGTTGCATACATACTAATCATTACACCACAGATGCGGCTAAAATAAAAAAAAGAAATATTATTGATTGACGAAAGATTTTAACAAAAGTAAAGAGACATAATATATTCCAAATCATTCAATTCCCTGATATATGAAACTCTAGCCACAAGTAGGAATGATAATGTCTATTTAATTAAAAAATATATCTCACATAAGAACATGAAAAAAGACGTGTGATTTTGAAATACATGGACAGTAAAACCTGCCTTGAACAAATCAATATCTTTAAAGGACACTTTCATTTTCTCCATTTAATGAACGTTCGTTGCGAGGTGTACTTGAAACAACATTATGTGAATAAGTTAGTGACAGTGACTCGCGACATGTAAGTGGTTTTTCTCCGGTTTCCTACACCCATAAAACTGACCGACACGACATAACTGAAATATTGTTGAAAGCGGCGTCAATCACCATAAACCAAACCAAACCAAACCATTTAATGTATATTGCATATAATATGAACCTGTATATAAAGGGTAAATGTTCAGATTCAATTTATTGCGCTTTATATACAGGTTTGATTGTAGATCTCCAATAGATTATCTAAAATAATAACCAAACAGGGAGATCATTTTGCAACCTCTTATTTATGAATTTCATTTCATTTAAGTGGCTGATAAAAACAACTGAACTGTTCATCTTTTAGATCACAGAATTCTTGGTGACAGATTCTATTGTTTGGTATGAGGTAAAATTTACTCTGGGGGCGTCATGGTTATGATTGCATGGTAGTTTTGATTTACAACTACCTGTGCAATTAGTGCCTATCATTAAACCAAAGTTGTGAGTTTGAATCCCGCTCATGACGATGTGTACTTGATACAACAGTATATACCCTAACTTGCGGCATATCAGTGGTTTCCTCCGGGTAGTTCAATATCCTCCACCAATAAACCTGACTGCCACAATATAACTGAAATATTGTCAAATGGTGTTTAATACCACTACCCTAAACCTACTCTAAAATGCTATAAACAAGTTTTGTTGCAACCTTTCCATCTAATGTAGACTTACTTCCAGTCATACACAGAATCAAATGTGAATGACTTAGGAGCCTCTGAGGCTACTCCTTTAAGATTCCTGACCTCTATCAGACCTTTGTTTACAGTCATATCAATAATCCTGCAACAAACAAGTGAAAAGATCTAATATAAACAAAATAAACATCAAGCTTTAGTGAAAAGATCTAATATAAACAAAATTAACATCAAGCTTTAGTGAAAAGATCTAATATAAACAAAATTAACATCAAGATTTAGTGAAAAGATCTAATATAAACAAAATTAACATCAAGCTTTAGTGAAAAGATCTAATATAAACAAAATTAACATCAAGCTTTAGTGAAAAGATCTAATATAAACAAAATTAACATCAAGCTTTAGTGAAAAGATCTAATATAAACAAAATTAACATCAAGCTTTAGTGAAAAGATCTAATATAAACAAAATAAACATCAAGCTTTAGTGAAAAGATCTAATATAAACAAAATTAACATCAAGCTTTAGTGAAAAGATCTAATATAAACAAAATTAACATCAAGCTTTAGTGAAAAGATCTAATATAAACAAAATTAACATCAAGCTTTAGTGAAAAGATCTAATATAAACAAAATTAACATCAAGATTTAGTGAAAAGATCTAATATAAACAAAATTAACATCAAGCTTTAGTGAAAAGATCTAATATAAACAAAATTAACATCAAGCTTTAGTGAAAAAATCTAATATAAACAAAATTAACACCAAGATTTAGTGAAAAGATCTAATATAAACAAAATTAACATCAAGATTTAGTGAAAAGATCTAATATAAATAAAATTAACATCAAGCTTTAGTGAAAAGATCTAGTTATATGAATAAAATTAACATCAAGCTTTAGTGACAAGATCTAGTTATATGAATAAAATTAACATCAAGCTTTAGTATCTGTTTTCATTTGTATGTACTAGTCCTGAAAGCAATTTTTCAGCTATATCATAACGAGAACAAGTTACATTTGAAGTTATCTGCTTTCTACTAGACCAAACACTTAGTTGGATTTTAATAATGCAAGCTCATTGCAACAACAGTCAGCCAGTAGACTTATCACTTTACTCTGATACATTATCCTGATTCCGAGCCAACCAGTCTTTGCTCTTACTACTAAGGCCAAATAAAATAAAAGTTCTGGTTCTCAGACAACGCCGCCCCCTCAAAATTTCAGCCGATGGGACGTTTTTATTGCCGTACAGGAAAAAAAATCGCTGCCGCGCCGAAGAAAAAACAATATTCAAATTCACCGCCAAATTTAAGTTTTCAAGCGTGCCGGTGTCACGGACGAGTTTTGACAAACGATTGAATGACTGATCAATCGAAAACGAAAGTAAAAATTCAGCATGGCTACGAGTGAAAACACTGTCCTCGTCAGTTTTAATGTAGTTACGTTCCAAACAAATAGTTCCGTGGACTATCCTGCCTGTTGACAGAGTAAACACTATTGTGTTGTTTGTTTGCCAAAATAGTAGAATTGAACTGGTTTGCGTTATGTTTTTAAACCGCTGAAAATAAAAACAAAATATAAAAACCCTTCCCATGTTGGTTTGGAAATAAAAACAAAAAATAAAAACCCTACCTACCTTGCCTTTTTTTTAAATCCATTGTCTGAGAACCAGAGCATTTTTTTTAGATGGCCTAAGTTAATGTTGCATGCTTAGCAGAGAAGCAGCAAAAGCCAATTTTATAGTCTTTGCTTTGAATCGACAGGGGCTCCAACCACGATCTGCAGCACTCTGGGTGAGCATGTGAACCATTATGCCATGGCTGTGGTCTGTATACAATTTCGACATTTTACCATGGCAACTGGCTTAGGTTATATGGTAGATAACTGAAACAAACCTTTCATGTCCATCCTTTGTTTCCTTTTCATTCATAGGACGACATCTTACTACCACCTTCACACTTTCTGACTTGTTCGGTAAAATTAACTTCTTACTAGACTGAAACAAAAAAAAAACTTGCTGAAAAAGTCTATTAATTCATATTACAAAAGGTGATCCTCAGAGTCTAATCACAAACATTGTAATCTGCATGTACCAAAGTAACCAGGAATCAAGAAAATTTCATAAATAGGAAATTTCAGACATCTCACCTGGTTATAAACCCCGAGAAAACCACAGACCTGTCGCAAGACACCGACAAACTTTATCACATTATGTTGCATTGAGTACACCTTGCCATGAGCAGGATTCAAACTCACAACATAATTGGTGATAGGCAGTGGCACTGATTACATAGGTACTTACAAATCCAACTACCACACTATCATGACAGCCCCCATCTTCATACAGTGCAAAATCAAAGAAAAACAGATCTCAATCTAGATTTTGGAAAAGAAATATTGATATAAGAATGGTTTTGTTTATGCAAGTAATTCCATTAATCTCTCTAGTTTAATATATCTATTGTGCATTTGTTTGACATCTTAGTCTTAGTAAAAACAATTATGTCTAGATGTTAGTCAAGTTCGACATTGTCAGGACCTATGATAATTCTTAAAACTATTCATAAATGTCCAGGCACGGTGCAGTCTTAACGCATATTTTTTTAATGTTTAAACACTGATTTTGTTGGAAGTACCAATTCAATATATATATATATATATATATGTTTAATTTTATCGACATTTACAATTTTATTCCTGTGAGTAGTTGTGTAGGTATGGGCCCCAGTGCACAGATATGGACAATTTTTTTTTTAATTCGCATACCATTGTCAGTTTCTTGCTTCCATGCAACTTCAGATATTATACAATTGAAGACATCTCTTCTTTTCTGAAATATACAGATGAAGGTTATTAACTACATTGTATGAAATTGGAACAAAATCTTGCCACCAATTAATGCAAGGTTAAAAATAGAAAGCATGTCATTTGCTATGTTTTAAAGGAATGATCTTTGTCCATATACCGGTAATTTATTTCATTTTTAAACATGCAATATTAGGATTATGAAATAAATATTTAACTAAAATTGAAAGCATGTCATTTGCTATGTTTTGAAGGAGTGATTTTTTGTCCATACAGCAGTAATTTATTTCATTATTTTCAAACATGCAATATTAGGACTATGAAATAAATACTAAACTATAAATGATCTACCGGTACTTAGACCATGTGATCGACAACTCTATTTTTGCAAATTACATTCCATGTCTTAAAATCAGTAGAGGTGGAGGAAAAAATGTGATTTCAGTCTTCGTGCTAACCCACTTGCCTGAAGCCTGGGACAAGTGAAAATTATGAAAAAATTTGTTTGAATAAATATATAATTTTGTCTAAATTTGGCTTTCGGGCAAGTAAGTGAAAAAAAATTAAGGCTAAGACTGATTTTATGTTTTTACTAGATGAAATGCACAGGAAATGACAGAATCAAAACAGAACAATTTCAACAATGTCATACACAATTGGATTGCATATCTGTACAATATAGTTATACTGCTGTGTAATAAATTCAGACAGAAAGATATAACCAGCTATGAAAATAACTATAAAGTTTATTTTCAGATCGCTTGTCAATCCAACTGTCCTAAGTTCGTCTGAAACAGATTTACATTTGTGGCATGGAAATTTAGCAATAGGTTCAATAAATCATAATTTTATGCTGACTCGAGTTCAGAATCAGAATGGCAAGGAACATAATTCAAGAAGTGCACAATCTACTGAACAAAACAAAAGGCTATATTGATCTTCCATTTATATCTTTTGTTATTTTAACATTTATTTTGGTTAGAAAGCAAGATACCACATTAGTGGTGTAATGGTTGGCATGCTTGCTTTGAGTGGTAGATCGTGGGATCAAGCCCAGGTTGGATCAAACTAAAGACTATAAAATTGGCATGTGTTGCTTCTCCACAAAGCATCCATCACAAGGAGAAAGAGCAAAACTGGTTTGTTCAAAATCAGAATAATGTGTCCGAGTGGCGTGACATGTCTACCCGGAGACCGTTGCTTCAGTGAGCTAGCACTATCAAAATCCAACTCAACATGTTGGTCTAGTACAAAGTGGGCATAATCATCATCTCATCAATAGGTAATTTGATCTTGCCATGATATACAGGGGTAGCTGTAAAATTGCTCATTTGGCGATAAACAATAATCACTCACAAAATATATGCTAAAATTAACTAAATATGAATTTTGTCAATGTATAACTTTGCCATTCAGCTTTCACATTGCCTAGCAGTAGCTTTCCTGAGCTCCCAACAACACCCATATCAATTTAATTTCAGACTTGCAAAAGATCTTCTTCTTGATCAAAATCCAACATGTGTTTCAACCACAATCACGTATTCCATGCAATGTCAATCGTCCAGTCACTACCTTTTACCTCATTGTAGTAAGGTAATGGATGAGACTTGGAACATTCAATGAAACAAGTGCCTGTGTGTGTGGGTTCAACCCTGTTTTACTAAGCAAACTGAAAGTTTTATCATAAGTTTCCAACGAAAACATCGAATCAGCAGATTCCGAGTGGTCTATTGCTGAATTTGTACATAAATACCTTGAAATATTGTAAATTGATGAAGAAACAAATCTCAACAATGTCGAACTCCTTTGTCTTAAAAATTAAGTATTTAAAAATAAGAATTAAATGATTGTCACATTTCGTTTAGTACCTACATCGTCTTAAACAAATTTGACAGAAAAGTATGTGACGCATGCGCACATTTTGTGTAAACTTAAGCAGAGTCTATCAAACGCTTTAAATACAATATAACTTACAATAGTATACAAGCACTAGTTTGACACAAACATCAATATTTACTAAAAATCGATCTGTGTTCGGTCATCAATTCCGGTCTAAAGAATATTTTTGTACGAATATTGAAAAGTAAAAAAACAAAACAAATTGTACTATTTATTTCAACACAAATGACTAAAAAATGACGAAATCGATTGTTTAATATACTGAATATTTACAGACAAAGCGAGGGCGAAAAGGTTTATGTTTTCTTGAACATACATTTTTAAAAGTGATCATCGATCCATGCTAAATTATCTCATACTTCACTTAATGTCGGATAAAATGACGTTATCGAATTTTTTAATAATGAATATTTACAGACACAGGAAAACTAGGCCGGAAATAATAAAATGGTCCTCTACTTCTACTTATACACACCCTACAACCGGCTATCTGGACAACAGAAGCTATCGGGAACTCAGATCATATCTACGTCACACGAATGACAGGTAGGAATTTCTTTGACGTTTTTCTTCCATTTTATCTACTTTTCAAAAGAAAGCACAAGTTTCTATCATATACATGAAAAATATAGTGTTTCTTCTACCTTCCTGTACAACGGGATAGTCAGTTTCAAAATAATCTGCTGTCCCCGATAGCCAAAACATTTTGACCATTGGAATGAAATTGCGTATAATATTCTTACTACATAACACTTCGAGTTCCCGTTGTACAGGAAGGTAGAAGAAACACTATATTTTTCATGTATATGATAGAAACTTGTGCTTTCTTTTGAAATTTTAGAGAAAACGTTAATGTTCTGAAGAATTCTCTGTTGAAAATGTCAAATTCTATCTTCATTGATTGAAAACTTACTAAATATTAAAACATATATACTGTCATATTTGGTATGCAAATTTCTCATTTGTAGTGCAACAAATCAGACATAAATTTAGAATCCAAAAAGTAGATAAAATGGAAGAAAATCGTCAAAGAAATTCCTACCTGTCATTCCGTGTGACGTAGATATGATCTGAGTTCCCGATAGCATCTGTTGTCCAGATAGCCGGTTGTAGGGTGTGTTCTACTTCTACCAATTATTCACCTTCTTCACTGGATAGCTTTCAGAGAACCGTTTACTTTATACAGTGGAATTATTATTTTGTGTTACGAGGCCGTCGTGATCGTGATCGTATGGTAGTTGTAGGGCCGAGAGAGAAGGGGGAGACGAAGGACTGAAAGCCAACTTCAACTAGTTTTAATAATCGACCATGACACCTTTTCTTATAAATTATCTGTTAAGTGTTCTCGAAACTGTCCAATCAAAATCCAAAGGTCAGGCCGCAGCCGATGCTTCATCATATATCACGCTGTGTTACTCAAATTCGATTTTTATCGTTGTTGCAGTTATGCTACAGTACGCATTAGGGTACACAGGACCTTTACCGATCTTTCTCCAGTCCGAGTCTTGTGAAAGCCCATCAAGAGGCTCGAGTTTTTGTTTTGCTTTTTCAGGGCATATAAGGGCAGATTCCGATGCAAAGTGTCAGGGTCTGTATGAGTGTTTCCATCGCAAATGAAATGACGTTTTGCTGACAAAGCCAAAAAGTACATATATAAAGGCAAAGATACAGAGCAAACGCCCCAGTCGAAAGTATCAAAGATCATTATTGCATTACCTACTTTCTTCAATTCATTGATCATATCATATCACATCTAAATTCGCGACTTCCTCAAGAACTGAAAGCAACTTTCTACGGCAATCATCTGGTACCAGCCCTTGTAAATAATGTCAATCCGAAATAGTTAATGATATGAAAACAGAATACATGTACATGAATGTCTTGCCATACTCAAATGATCTTCAACAAGATGTTGATAGATGGGTGGCAAAATGTATCCGAGGCAACTTGGAGTTTGTCAACACACTTACAGACCCAATATCTAATGCTGACGCTGACTTGTATCCAAATGTTCATGTGATTTTAAAGCTACGTCTAACATTACCAGTCGGTTCCTGTACATGTGAGGGGTCTTCGGCGCCTTAAGATTTGGTGTAGAGCAACATTAACTGAAAATCGCCTATGTCGGTTGGCGATGCTCCACGTTCACCGTAATGATACTGTCGAGGGGAAGGTAAATCCAGAAGCTGTTCTCAAAAGATGGGATTCGAGTGACAATAGGAACATCTATCTTGCATTGACCGACTAAGTACTATCATTTAAAATTATTCATTAAAATATTATTTTAGAAATCAATCAGTTGTGTTATGTTTAATTTGTCATAGAAGCTTTGACGGCGTGGCCGCTATTGACGATAGTAACCAGTATATAAAGCGTCTCAATAATATAGAAATCGATAAAAAAAAATGCGTTATTTTGGGCCGTTAAGTCACAATTTTCCACTGCCTCCCCTGTTTCAAACCACTAATTACGGCCCTGAGTTGGATTTAAAACTATTTTTGCAATCAGTACCACGGCCGTAGACCGGGTCTGAATAAAGTGAGGCAAAGGGGGTGAATTTAGACAAATTTTGAAAAAAATAATGTTTTATTTGCTTCAAAAGGTTACACTTGCCGTTTCAAAAGTGAGGCATTTGCCTCATTTGCCTCAATTGCGCTACGGCCATAAGTACCTATCACCACTAGCACAGGCTAGGTCTACTCAATACAATATTATGTGGTTTTCTCTGCCAGGGTACTCCGGTTTCCTCCACCAATCAAACTGACCGCCATGATATAATTGAGTCTTAAATATTGTTGAAAGTGGCGTTAAACACCATAACCCTAACCCCCTATTCTGTGTTTATGAAGGTGTGTTTCCTTTCCATGGCAAAATTTTCTTCAAATTCACGTTTTTGCTAACGGTGGTGAGTTTGAAGGGGAGGTTGTTAAGACGATCATTGTTTGTTTCATTAATCATTTCATCAGCCATATGCAAGGTGCGCTTTATTTATTAATATTTATTTTTGTATTTAGTTTTCAAAAACAATTATGAAATCATTTGGTGACCTTTATCGGCATATATAAAAGTCCGATTATTCTGAAATTAAATCATGACGGCGTCGCCTCACTATATGATTAGTTCATCATCAAGTAGTCAATTCCATTTGATATATTTATTAGACGGGTATTTATAAAACAAAAAATACTTTATATTTCATGACAGTTTGAAGATTCAGTGCCGGATGTACCATTGTGCTTAGGTGTGCTTAAGTACAGGACCCCGTTGGCCAGGGGGGGGGGGGGGGGGGCATCTTCCTGCCAAACACAATTTTTACGTGGATTTTTGCTTATGTGGTGCAATTTTAAATTAGGTGTGCTTAAGCACAGGATCCCGTTGTCCAGGGGGGCCCATCTTCCTGCCAAACACAATTTTTACGATGGAATTTTGCTTATGTGGTGCAATTTTAAATTTGAAGACGTTCTGTTTCGGAGCGATTCCACACATAATGATATAGTTGATAGTCTATGGGAGTGTGCTACAAAGCAGGCAGTCATGACAGTGGCTCAGTGGCATAGAAACCAAGTTATTAGGGGGCCCCTGGTTCTTGGCAAAACAATGTTTAAGATGGATTCATGCTTACGTGGTGCAATTTTAAATTAGACGGCGTTTTGTTCCAATTTGGACACTTACAGAAGAATGTAGTAGCATAGATACTGGAGCAGTGAAAACAACACTGCTGCTTAAAATAGCTATTGATAGAAATTTACTTTAATAACTTTATTCTTCAAATCCTTGCATATGTAGAGAAGCTTCAATATAATGAGAAGTTACGTATACACACAGAGGAATAAATAAATATAGAAACAGATACACGACGCGTATTATGGTTACTTATACTTATTAAATATTAAACATATATATATATATATATATATTCATTGTTGGTAGTGCGTTAAGCAGTTTATTATCAAACATTTCTTAAAGATATTTCTCCGTCCATTTACTTACGAATTAATCAAATTACAAACACAACTTATTCAACTATGAATGAGAAACCTGTAAGAGGACTTCTCCAAAAGTTAATATTTTAATAATTAATTAATAAATATGTTCAGTTTAGTTTTATCTTTAAATTAGAAAGAGTAAGTTCATTTTCTTAGGGAAATATTCCTGGGTAAAATAAACCTAGGAAGAGATTACAGATATGCGTGTTGGTGTAACTTATTGTCTTGTTTAGTATCGTGGATGTATTCAGTAGAACGGTAGTGATAACTTGAGTTCTTTACACATGATTCCAAATGTTCCTCTTAATTGTTTCATTATTATTATAGAATATTATTTAGTTTATGTTATCTGATGTATTTTTGTCCAATTTAATAGTTCATGACTGATCACAAATATTACGATCCAATTCAAAAAAATGTCATTGAAATTCCTGTGTTATATCTAATACTCAAAGTATTTGAGTATTAGGCCTAGATAACAGTTAACACAGAAATTTTAACTTCACGAGTGACCTAAGAATTGCATTCGTAACAGGCATTCTGACCAGTACACTTCTACAGAGAGTGCGACGTACGTGCTGCTGCTAGGAACAGGTTGGTTCATCTTTCTGTATGATGACCGTAAGAGATACTACTACTATGCTACTGCGCCGCCGTTTGGCTTCCAGAACTGTCGGCAAGATGGCATCGTAGCGCTGGAGAGAATTGGTGCCGTGTGAGTAGTTGTGTAATAGGCATACAAATTAGCAATATAGGCTTAGCAATAATAGCAATAAGCAATAAAATTAAAAGAATGTTTGACGTCACAATAGAATGAAATGATAAACATCACGAAGGAATTTAGCAATAGAATGCGGTAGGGAATGTTTCACGTGACATGATAAACGTCACGAAGGAATTTAGCAATAGAATGCGGTTAGGAATGTTTCACGTGACATGATAAACGTCACGAAGGAATTTAGCAATAGAATGTTAGGAATGTTTCACGTGACTATGATTCATATAAAAGTTATTAGCAATCTTTTTAAATGGAATTGCTAATACTATATTTTATGGTATATAGTAACCAAAATCTATCATAATTTGATTCTCTTATGTTTAGACATGATGTCCAGGGTACATTCTGTTGAGACGATGGGACACACTCGATAGATGACATGAACTCATTCAACTCCAGCCTGTGCGACTATATCCAACAATTGGACCTACCACAGCAATATCGTGTAATCATATGTCGGTATCAGAAAGAAGTACGGATTGGCATTAGACAATTCATCAATGAACACACAACAATCAAGGGACTATACTTCAATACAAGACAATGGAACTATCTGAAGAGATTGGCGCCACATATTGACAAATCTATTTCCAATGCAGTGCTTTCTGAATAATAAAGTTTTAAAAATTCAAAGATGTTCTTCCTAATTCATCAAGCCATCTCTAAAGGACTAGTCCAGCAATTGTAAATGGCCAGTAATATATATGTATATATAAATGATTCTCCTAGTGATATCAATACAGTATCAAGATTTAATCAGTTCACCCAATTTATAATGAACCTTAATGGTCATATTTAAATCTTTGAGTGTTATAATAAGATTCCAAGTGTCATAATGGCTGTAAATTTGTGATATTGTGGTCTGTTAGTGTGCGCCAATTACGGTCCAGCATCTCTGACTTCAGCAATAAATCTTTGATAAATATCTGAATATTTTCCCACCAAATATGAAAAAATCTTCAATCATATCTCCTGTGATCAGCCATCTCATTTACATTTAAGAATTAAATGCATTTTTTTGTAGTTTTATTGACGTGTAAAAGCGTAGACCGAAGCACATTTTGTATGAAGCGCGCTGCATTCAATTCTTATAATTACATTTAGATCACACCAAAATTTAATATAGTTTAATTTTTCGTTGTGAATTTTATTTGTGTTAGACTATTCGCTGTTGGAGATTACTACGCCATTGATTGCTTACATCTGACGTCGTCATGGAGGCACGTGCAAGTTCGGGTTTGAGTTTTATTGGGATGTAAAACATCTCTTTTATAATCATGTGACCACTTCATAACCAATCATATTGTAACATTTCAATGAAAAACAGAAGTAATGTAATTATTTACCCATCAAATAAATTGAATTGATATATATCCGAATATTTTCCCACCAAATATGAAACTATCTTCAATCATATTTCCTGCAGTCAGTCATCTCATTTACATTTACCCTTAAAGTAAATGAAACCAGATGATCAATATCCTTAATAAGCACTTTGTATTTAGGCTATATGATTCTGTGTGGTCTTGAAACTTGGGTTACTGGCTAAATAGAACAAAGTCAATTATCAAATAACAATTTTTATATTAAATAATCATTCAACACAACTGGTAAAAATCAATGTATAAAAATATAAGGCACCATTTAAACTTTGAGTATTACTATGAGACATAAAAAATGTAACACTTCGGTCAAATTTGGCACAGTTCAATAAACTTTGGAATGTGATTTTGATGATGATCAAACCCAAAAAGAAATGAAACATTTTAAGTACAAATATAACAAAAAGTTTCAGCATTTATTTCAGATATAACACCGAAAAGAATTTTGAATTTATGAAATTGGAACCACAGAGATGAAAGTTGAATGATTCAAGAAAAACATAATGAACTTAAAAAACATTCTCCCTGAATGAAGTAAAAGACTAGTATTAAAAAAAAGATCACAAATATACATATAATTGTAAACTAACTACCTTTATAATATCATTCATCAAAACTCTTATATAAAAATAGCAATACTTTTATCAAATTTGATACAGTTCAAATTACTGAGGAATGTAATTTAAATGATATTTGTAACTCTGAAATAGATTTTGACTATACATGTATATCATCAAATATGGGAAAGAATCTGAACCAAAAAAGAACTGAAAACCCAAAAGTGAAGATTTAGTAAGCATATGAAACATGAAATGGAAATTGGAACTTGAATGATTCAATTAAAAAAAAAATTTAAAACAACAAAATCTAAAAAATCATTCAACTAGACCATTGAATGATATAAAAAGACTAGCACCAAATCACAGATATATACATGATTGTAAGAATATCAATTGTATCATTCAACACATCAAACAATAAAACAGTGTTAACAAGACCAAGCTTAAGATGTTAAACAAGCAAGGTATCCTTGTTTTGTGCAAAATCACAAGACAGACAAACGAACAGTGTCATCCGGGACACAAGTAAAAAGTAAATGAGTGGTGAATTTATTTAGAAAATATATATATTTATAAATGAAAGGTAAAGTGACTTTATCCTATGCCAAGTATATCTAGAATGAAAAAAAGAAACTCAGAGGTGAAAGTTGAATGATACAATTAAATAAAATATGAATAACAAAATAATACTATGGAACATAAACGACAAAGTAATAAGTAAATCACAACCTAGAAAAATATGTATTACAATCACAATAACCACAGCTAAAGGTATCTGAAACATTTTGGTAAAATTTTAGAAATTATAGCACTGATGAATGAAAATGAATTACATGTAAATTTGAAACTGAAGTTTTGCAAAAATTAGATCCTGAAAACTTGGTGGATGTGAAGGTTGTACAAAATGCTAAGTATCTCCATGATAAAAAGATCAAACTAGCTAGCTCTTCCAATATGGCAGATGACATACAAAATGTTGTTTCTTCTATGTATCAAAACCCGTTCATAAAATCTGTCATCACCAACAGTAATCAAAAGCCGCCAACATTATATGTTACACTGACGAACAAATTGAGGATATGCAGAACTGCATGACAAGTGACAGTATCATTGGCATAGACAGGACTTTCAATTTGGGACCTTGCTTACTGACTGCTCTTGTATACCAAAATGTATCATACGGTTAAATACCGTGGTTTAATAATTAATGTCGATATAAATCAAAAGATGCTATTGACATGCCTTGAAAATAATTTTAACGTAAATTTAAATAGATCAGAAATATAAAACTGTGTCGTTCACCTTTCATTCTGCTTTGAGTTAACTTTATACCGAACCTTCTATAGGTGCTTCATACCAAATTTCGGTTCCTTTGGCTACTTGGTTTCAGACGAGAAGATTTTTTAGAAATCAACCAATCAGAAACAAGAATTACCTGTGGTGGCCATGTTTGTTAACGGATCAGGACAAAATGACCACTCTTTATAGAGGACCTTCCATAGATGCTTCCTACCAAGTATCGGTTCATTTGGCCAAGCAGTTTCAGAGAAGATTTGTTTAAATCAACCAATCAGAAACAAGAATTGCCTGTGGTGGCCATGCTTGTTAACGAATTGGGACGATATGAGCAAATTATATAGGGGACCTTCCATAGATGCTTCCTACCAAGTTTCGGTTCATTTGGCAAAGCGGTTTCAGAGAAGAAAAAAATTAATAAATTGACCAATCAGAAACAAGAATTGCCTGTGGCTGCCATGTTTGTTAACCGATCAGGACAAAATGTGCACTCTTTATAGAGGACCTTCCATAGATGCTTCCTGCCTTATTTCAGTTCATTTGGCGAAGTGGTTTTAGAGGAGAAGATTAAAATGTGAAAAGTTAACGGACGACGGATGCCAAGTGATGGCAAAAGCTCACTTTGCCTTTGGCAAGGTGAGCTGAAAAGGTCAAAACATTTCAGAAATATGACTTATTTTAAAATATATTTACAAAATATGAACGGCAGGCATATATATACCTTTTCACTGCCTGAGTATATACTGACGGGCTTCAGGATGGCACCCTCAATATTATACGTCGTACAGCTAAAATATAGATATAAAAACTGAAAACAACATCCAATATATTCCTTTTACTAGTTTATATAAACAAAATAAAAATAAAAAGTGAACCATATAAATGCAGGCGTACACCTTTTCACGCAGGCGTATATATTTACCTGGATACCACTACAGGCATATTTAAATATGACTGCACCAAGTTCACCAATTAATTGTAATGATGAAATCAACAATCATGAATTTCAATTAAGCATTTACATTTGTAAAACAATATACCTAATAATTGCTTGAAAAGAACTTAATTAATTTCCAAAAGCTCATAATTTTTTTAAATTAATACTTCTTTGATTTCAATTAAAATATCCATTATATTCATTAAAATTACTTTTCAATTATCAGGGCGAACAGACCCACTTTTAAGGTGAACAAACTCAGGGCGAATGTGTAATTGGGGCGAACAACCCGATACCATGTAAGGGCAGTCAGAACATTCTTACATTTCATTGCATCGCAGCACAGGAAGATGGAAAGGTGTGCAAATTCACAATCACAATTACCACGTTTTTTTCAGCAACTTTTGTGAAGAATGATTTTTGTCGGACTATCGGATATATACTAGCAGTAGGATCAATGAATAATCAGACTAATGCATTGGACACATGAACATAAAATAGAATACAATAACAGCCATACAGTTGTAATTATTTAATTATGGAATATGTTTTTTTTTTATTCAAACAGTACTGTCCCCAAAAATAATAAGATTTTGCAAAATCAAATATTGAATGTAACAAAATGTTGTAGAAGCAAAACTCTGGTGAGGACTGAAGGCGCCACGAGGAAAATTGACTCGGGTAAAACCGTTGTAAAGGTCTTATGCGACATGACCAACGTGAATACTTATGTTGAACTGTCTATAAGAATTTTACCACTAGAAATATAGTAAATGAGAAATAAGCCAGGTTTGCCACTTCCTAAAAACTCAACTGAATAAGCAAAATACTAGAGGCTCAGCACTGAGCTGAGTCTGTGTCGCTCACCTTTCATTCTGCTTTGAGGAAACTTAATACAGAACCTTCCATAGGTGCTTCCCACCAAATTTCGGCTCATTTTGGCAAAGCAGTTTCAGAGAAGAAGATTTTTAGAAATCGACCAATCTAAAACAAGAATTGCCTGTGGCAGCCATGTTTGTTAATAGATCAAAACGAAATGAGCAATCTCTATAGAGGACCTTCCATAGATGCTTCTTACCAAGTTTCATATCATTGGCCAAGCGGTTTCAGAGGAAAAGCTATTTTAGAAATCGACCAATAAGAAACAAGAATTGCCTATGACGGCCATGTTTGTTAACGGATCAAAATGGAATGAGCATTTCCCATAGAGAACCTTCCATAGATGCTTCCTACCACGTTTCGGTCCATTTGGCCAAGCTGTTTCAGAGTAGAAGATTCTTAGAAATCGACCAATCAGAAACAAGAATTGCCTGTGGTGGCCATGTTTGTTAATGGATCGGGACAAAATGATCAATCTTTATAGGGAACCTTCCATAGATGGTTCATTTGGCCAAGCGTTTCAGAGGAGAATTTTTTTTAGAAAGTAACCAATCAACGATCAGAAACAAGAATTGTCTGTGGTGGCCATGTTTGATAATGGATCGGGACGAAATGAGCAATAACAGAGGACTTTCCATAGATGCTTCCTACCAAGTTTCGGTTCATTTGGCCAAACGGTTTCAGAGGACAGAAGAATCTAAAGAATCAGCCAATCAGAAACAAGAATTACCTTCCTACCAAGTTTCAGTTCATTTGGCTGAGAGGTTTCAGAGGAGAAAATTAAAATGTGAAAAGTTAATGGACGACGGACGCCAAGTGATGGCAAAAGCTCATTTTGCCTTTGGCAAGGTGAGCTAAAAAAGAATTACACTAGAAAAAAGAAATATCTCAGTAAATTTGGGAACTGAAGCACTAGTTCTAACGGAAAAAAAACCCCAGTATAGATATACACATTAAAATATAATTTTGTACTAACTATGGACCAAGCTTATTAGCACACATTGACCTATGCATCTTTAACCAGCATAGATATAATCGAAAACTTTCCAAGAGCCAAGAAAAAGAAAATTTTGGAGGAACAAAAATCACACCACTTAACATCAATGTGCGGAATGAAATGCGTTGGTTCATTCTCTACTAGAAAGTAAGAAGGTTATCAGAGGGGGGCTCATTAGGATAAAGAGGTGAAATCTGATTTCTGGTGTTAAAATGCACAAGCGAAATGAGTGCAGCCTGAAATGACTATTCAGATGTCTTTTATGGTTCCGATTGGCTCTAGCCTAAGGGCTGAGATGTAGAACTATTAATCCACGCACCAATGAAGGACTCAAGGATCCTACTGCCAAAATGTAGGCTATGAATAGATTCTGGTGAGCTATAAGCCCCCAAGAAAAATTTGAAATTTGACCAAATACAGGGAAATTTTGAGGTCAAATAAAGTGGGTATTAGAGTATATTCTAAGGTCAATATTAAGTACTTCAATACATTGACTTATGATTCTATCACTAAAATACAATGTAGTCTTATTTTGATAACAAACACTTCAAAAATCTCCATCGATTTTGTTGAAAAAAATCACTCATTACAAAAAAAAAGTTGCTTCAGTGACCCTTCAGCTGGATACATAACAACAATATTACATTGTTTGTTTGTTTGATGGTGTTTAACGCCACTTTCAACAATATTTCAGTTACCGGGTATATCATGGCAGTCAGCTTTATTGGTGGAGGAAACCGGAGGACCCAGAGAAAACCACCGACCTGTAGCAAGTCACTGAAAAACTTTATCACATAATGTTGTACACCTCGCCCTGATCGAGATTCGAACTCACAACATCAGTGGCGATAGGCACTGATTGCATAGGTAGTTGTAAATCCAACTACATTACGATCATGGCCACAACAGCCCCCAACAATATTACAGTCATACAAACAAAAGAAAAACCTGAAAGCAACAAGGGACCAACAATTTAACATGGGGGATGCTACGTTTTTCCCCTGAGCCCGAACACCTTTTTCATGCAAGACAAACAGCAGATTGTTATTTTTACATGAAAAATCGGTAATTTATCTTAAATGTTATCAAAGATTAATCGTTGAAAACTGCTGGTCAGATTATTTCTTTTTGCATCTTTCGGGACAATGTATTATTTTTTTCTATAAATTTTGTCGATAGGAATGACAAAAAAAAACATACTCCCCTTCCCAAAAGTTAAATTGGCGTTCCCAGAGCAAGAGAAAAAAAACCATATAACATAATAACAATTAAAATATACGTTTTGTATATATATATACCGGTATTGAATTCGGGTCATCTGGCAGAGAAATTCTCGTTTCATTGAATATATATATATATTTTATTAAGAAACTACCCCTTTACAATCGGGGCAAACATCAGCGGGGTACCAATGTTTGAATCTAATAATCATAAATAAACAACTATAATAATTAAAATGAGCATAAATCATACACGAACATTAAATATAAGACATTCTCATCACAGAACATAGTTTAAAATATATTATCACAGAAACAATTGTGTCATTCTTCATTAAAACAAAATTATATACAATGTATCACATTATTTTAATTGCACTTAATTATAAATTGCACACACGACAATTACAATTTTTTTTTAATGAAAAGTGATTTCACAGTTTAGATATAACCAGAAAAAAAATATTTTAGCATAAACTGATCTCTAATTAAAGATTATTAAAGAATGATTGATTTGATTTATGAGTTATTGTGTTTAATGTCACTTTCAGCAATATTTCAGCTATATCATGGAGTACCCGGAGAGAACCACCGACCATGGGCAAGCAACTGGTAAACTTTATCACTTGCAACTGCGAGTCGAGTGCACCATTCTGTTTGTGAATATTCATCATTGATTCGTTATTAGTGCTAGATATAGTAATTGCATGCCTTTTATGTACTTATTTAATGTAACAAATTGTAATTTGGAGAAGACTTCATAAATTTGTTTAACTTATTTCTAATACATGTTGTCTGTTTAATGACAAATAAAATATATTAAAACCAAACCAAATTGGTTGTTGGATTGTGTTATATTTTAATTATCTTAACAAAACTTCAGTTATTTGTAGTTTTTTCAAAGCTAAACAATCAACTTGTCAAGTTTTAAACATGGTGGCGATTTTATGGAAATAGGGGAAGAAAACGAACATTTTGATGTCAATTCATATATATCTTACAGGGTGTATGGTGCTTAATGCCACTTTCAACAATATTTCAGTTATATCGTGGCGGTCAGTTTTATTGGTGGAGGAAACCGGAGTGCATAGAGAAAACAACCGACCTGTCGCAAGTCACTGACAAACTTCATCACATAATGTTGTATTGAGTACATCTCGTCTGAGCGGGATTCGAACTCACAACTTCAGTGGTGATAGGCACTGATTGCAAAGGTAGTTGTAAATTCAACTACCATATGATCACGGCCACCATATATATATGACAAATAACGTATGAAAATGCTTTATCTTGATTGGATGATTAGTGTTTACTATTTTTGAACATTGTATGCTTAATCTTGACAACGGGTGACTATACCTAAAGACAAGAAATATACCAGTTTCAAACGATTTCTTGCGACCAATATTCCTGTGGAATAGATTTTCCTGTTTTACTTTAATATAATTTTGGCAAGATTTACATCCGTTAAAATAGACGACTTCTAATATTGACAATGAAATAAATTCTATTATTCAAAAATTGAATTAAATACCTTGTCTATTATATTAGAAAAAAAATTCTTTCCACAATTTACAATGTAACCCACTTTTATTGTGGAAGGTAAAATAACAGACCCACGATTTTGTCATAGTAGTTTGATCTCTTTTTTCTTATATAACATATTTGACCACTTGTCTTGTTGATATATTGGTGTGAATAAAAAAAAAAGTGGTACAAAATCTATTTTATTGGGATATTAAAAATAATGTTAATTGTAAATGAAATTATATTTTTATGTTACTTCACTATTGTAATTCAATTACTTGGATTTGATTTTTTGTTTATATTTGGTGTTTTAATGCCACTTTCAGCAGTATTTCAGCTATATCATGGCGACAAGTTATAGTGGTGGAAGAAGCCGGAGTACCAGGAGAGAACCACCAACCATGGGCAAGCAACTGGTAAACTTGATCACTTGCGACTGCGAGTGCACTCTTTTTTTGTAATTTACAAAGCTGGGCGCGAACCCACGCCGTATTGGTGATAGGCTTGTATGAGTCGCTAGATCCAACAACCTAACTCATTGAGCCACCCGGGCCCCTCTCCAGAATGAGATGTTATGTACTAAACATATTATTGTCTTCTCCCTCAGGAACAGTTTTCTTAGTGTTGTCTGGTGAGGTATAGTGCACTCGCCATTCGGTCGGGCAGTTTACCTCACCAGAAAACACTATAGGAGAACAGTTCCCTGAGGAAAAGACATCTATAGAAAAATCTTACATATTTCAAGGCGAAAATTATATATCTTACAGATTTCACGGTCGAAATGAATAAAATCTAAAATCGACAAATATAAGATCAATAGCAATAATACAAATACAAAACATGAATTTAAAGTTCAATATGAAGGATATTAACAAGATATTAGCAAAGTCACACTTCAAATGCAAAAAACCCCAAATTGATACAAAGAAACATGTCTCTATGAATCTGTTGGAAGTTTCCCTGTCATGCCTTCACTTCTCCCTCGTGTTCTCTAAGTCTCCCTGTGAGTTCTGTTATCTTGCTGTAATGACAGAAAAATTTCTGTTATTTTTAAACCCTGTCTTCCTATTCACTTATTCTCTCTTTTAACACCCTCTGTTTTTTTTTCATTTTGAACTGTTGTCAATGTTTTGACTCCCTCGTAGTATTTTACTCTCGATTGCCTTAATCTTTACATCCAATGCCTCTTGAATTTCTTTCTCATATTGCAAGTCTTCCTCTTTATCTTTTATTTCTTGTAGTAATTTTTCCTTTTCCTTAAAACAGAAAGAAAGATAAATGGAGATATCAAATACAGACCATTTTCACAATGAAAATATTGGAATTTTTATGTCCCTGCTGCTAGGCATCGGGGGTATCAAGTTTGACCTATGTTACCCATGAATTTTATCCTCTTTTAGCTCCTTTTCTAAAACAGGTAATTATCTCTATTGATTCATAAATAGCTGTTATGATGAGTATTTTCCAAACACTGCATTAAAATTGGATGAAAAATAGAAATATTCAAATTTTGGAAATTGGCACTTTTTTGGACCCATTTGGTAGTTTATCTCATAAACTGTAAAAGATAGAGGAAATCTGTTAACATACTGCTGAAAGCTTTAAACACAAGCAATTCAAAGAAATAAACCACATCCAAATGGGATGAAAAATAAAAGTTCTATATAGTCAAACTTGTAATCAATGGTCCCCATTGGAACAAAAGAAAAATGGCTGGGTAAGACAGATGACCATTTATTTAAAATTAGTTGATATGGATTGTCAGTTTCAGTCGCTAATAATTCATGTATTACTGTTATCGGAAGGTAATCATTTGGACAAAATGGCTGTCACTTTGTAATGCTGCAGTGTATTTGTAATGATTGACAGTTAATTGGTTCATCATTCAATAATTTAGGTTAGGATTATGGTGTTTAATGCCACTTTCAACAATATTTCAGTTATATCGTGGTTCAATAATTTGATAGCATATTTAATACTATCAGGTATTGAGAACACATCGAAATTTAATTACCAATGAATTTTCAAATTCTAGGATGAAAACGGACTGTTAAATACTGGTAATTTGATATGATGGGATGAACTTTAAGTGACTACTGATCGTGTTAGTGAAGTGACCGTTTATTTGAGTTAAAATAATACGTAAATCAGGTCAGGAGGGTTTTAAACTGGCCGTTTACAGCAAGTGACCGGTAGTTCAAGGTGACCATTAGAGCAGGTTTGGTGTATGAGTTTCACACTCTATAAAGTGTTATGACCGAGGTTCTGGACTAATGTTTACCTCAGAATTCATAGCCTTATTATTCATTATGGATTGTTTTTCTTGCTCTAACTGATCCATCTGTCCATTTATGAAGGATTCTTCATCTTCCTGATTCTCATGTCCCCCTTTATCCGAACTTTCAGATTCATTCAAAATCTCATCTACAACAGAACATAAAGAAATATTCCTTGGTTACTTTTATCAAAAACTAGAGGCTAATATGAGTCTGTACCACAAATCTCAATTAATTTAAGTCTCAATTAAACCTAAATTAATTTCATGTACATTCCAAGTAAATTTAAGTGTCAATTAAGTTTTAATTGACACTTAAAATTTAATTGGGGTTTGTGCAACCCAGTCCTGGTTTTTCATGCACTGTTTGGGTTAAATTAATTTTCTAATTTTTCAGAAAAAACCCATTAAAACCTATATTGAAACATGCTGCAGTCTTCGAAATTAGGCGGTAGTCCGAAGCCCGTAGCGTGTAAAATTGTACACGGGCGTATAAAATGAGTAGTTCCACAAGTCCAACGGGCCTGTGAAAAAAAAGTCATATAGTTTCAAAAGTTGATTTCATAAGATATTGTGTGTAGATATTTAGTTTATTGTTCTCCGTTTTCAGTTGCTGCCGAGTCAATGCAAAACATGGGTAGGCAAACAAGTCCTTTTAAGAATTTTCGAAATTCGACATAGATTTAGGTGTGTCTGTGTTTTGCAATTTGATTGGTTGATATTTTTACCATCCTGTAGGTTTTAAAAAAGGATGAGAAGCAGGGCTCACATTAGAGGGCGAAGTAGTTGCCTTCGATTTCTCGTTGGTCAAAAGAGAAATTCAAGTAGCCTTGTAATTTTGAAGAGTCACCCTAGGCTATACTGCCCGCATATTTTTGCCACGTGCCATTTATGAAAATATCGACATCGTGTTTATTGAATTCTATGGTATTCATTAAGTATTTTGAAAGTGACTCTCTTGAAAAGTAATCCATTTCGGTTTAAAGAAACTTTAATTTCGTTCAATATCAAATAAAAATGGCACCACGAGAAAGGGGGCGCAATCAGACACTGTGCTACGGGAAATGATGATCGAAGCTACTTTCATCCAAACAAACTGTTGATTAATTTTGTTCTCAATCCTGTGACATAAAGTCTGAGTTCTCATATATATTATGTTCATATTTGAGAAGGTTGGTCATTCAAAATTCGTTGAAATGCACGGAGACACTTCAGATTATTTTTCGATCTGCTTCCAAATCTGATCGGTATTTTTTATTAATTGCGATCTATTTATAGAACTGTTGCTGACAGACCTGTGTTTACGTTAATACCTCTGCAGTTAGAAAATAGACTTTGAACTACAGTAGTTTTGTTCCATTGTTGCACTCAGATTTGAGGTCTGACAAATAATAATTACAATCTTTACTTGATTCAGCTTACGACTGTTAGTGTCAATAAACGTTCATATTTGCATTCCCTAGCTATCTATATATAGTTGGACCGTTGAGCAAATTGGCATATACATATTTCTTCTGCTGAAGGCTACACAAATATGACTTTTGCATTTTGTGTGGTATTAATTCAAAACATAGTGATATTTAAAAAAAAAAGGGGGGGGGGGGGTTACGTATTAAAAATTATCACCAAATTATATGTCACACGCAATGATTACACCACAAGTTTTTGTTATAAGTCTTATAACAATATTGGTTGTGATGATGATGATGAGGAGGAGGTGGACAGTGATGATATGGAATATACTGAGGATGCTATTGACAATATGATTTTAGAATTTTCAGGAGATTAATATAAACATGAATCCAAAATAAAGTGTCTTTTTGTTTTTTTTACTTGCATTCTGGTCTTACCTAATGCATAATTGACATGTCAACATAATATTTGGTACACCATCATCATGTTTTGAGTTTTGGTGGTTTAATTATTTTATGGTCATTAATGTAGTTTTCAAATTCGGGCCTGTAGAATTGATGGTGGGCCTGTAAATATTTGAACTTACAGGCCCGGTGGGATTGTAAGGTAAAAAGTTAAGCGTGAAGACTGATGCTGCAGTGATGGCCATCTTGGAAATTCCAACTGACACAAAAACATAAATTTGGACTATCCAAGGAACATTACTATTAATTTTGCTGTCATATCGTTTAGAGGTTTCAGAAGAGAATAACTTTAAACATTTTCCCCATAGGGTCCTATGTTCACTATTCTGCGATAGCATCTTCGATTTCCAACTGATACAAAAAATAAAAATCTGACATAAAAAATTAAAATTTGTAATGAAACCGCTTGGATTCATTCAAGTATCTAGTTTGTGAAAATAAATATTTATAATTGTCTTTGCCCAATGCCAAAACTTTGTCCTGCGGTGCCAACCATCTTGAATTTCTAATAGATACAAAAACACACATTTAATATAGCACTATCCTGCCAAGTTTGCTGTTAAATGGTTCAGTAGTTTCAGATAAGAATAATCTGAAATTATTTTGCTTTGACAGTATTATGTTAAATTTTTCTTGTGGTGGCCGCCATCTTAACAAAAAAAATTGCAAGGTTCAATCCGATCATTATTCATGAAAAGTTTGGCTTCAACCACATTTCTAGTTTCAGAATAAAAATACTGGAAAAGCAAAACAGGAGTTGTCTATTTTATATATTTAAATTTTTGAATTTATTCAATGACACTTGTAACATACAAACAAGATGTAGAAAAATTACCATGTTTCATAAACAAATTCTGAAAAATCCTCTTAGGATCATCTGTTAACAGGGGGTTGTGGCTGTTGTATCCTTTATACTGAATATTATAAAGGTTTTTAACTTGATCACTGATAAAAAAAATTAAAAACAAATATCATTTTACCAGCTTCATTTCTTCGTTCCAGATTGTTCACTTCCATTGGTCCTCTTCTAAATTCAGTTTTCAGTCTGCAAGACAACACAGAGGTTCTAGAAGATTCCTGATCAAACATTTTAATTTGTTCAACTGGAGGAACTGTCAGTATTGAGATATTCTACATGACAAATGATAAGAAAACAAATGGTAGAATGTGTCCACAGATGTCCCCACTTCCAGCTAAAGCAAACAGGAGCATAACACTCCAGAACAAAAAAGTCATTAAGTCTGAAATTGAACCTGACACTCTCTCTTATGACCCCAGTATAAATTTCAAATGATTTGCTTCAGGAGAACCTAATTATTGAGTGGAAACCAAATGTGGGACAAATGTACAGACATGAGTAAAACTTGGTATCCCTGCTTGATAAAAATGTCAGCTATAGATTGGTCAATGACCCGTGCATTCAAAACCCATGCATCTGGCTTATAGCTATGTTACATCACGACATGTAAAGATGACTCGAAGAGTTTTAAAGAGCTTGCAACAAATACGAAGAAGGGAGAACAAAATTATTGAAATAAAAGAATGAAAAACGTCCCAATAAATGCAGAAAAAAACAATAATGCAGCAAATTACATTCAGAAATTTTAAGTTCCTACTATATATGTTTATCATGCAGTGTAACATTTGTAGATTCATGCTACATGAAACTTGATTTTGATGTTATTTGATTTTTATCGTACCATCAGCAAACTCAAATTATGTACTACACATTTTTCTTAATCAGTGAAATTCTTGACCCGATTACTGTTGAAAATTGGTTAACTGTAGAGTGATACCTAAGGTATCTCCCAACATCTTGTGAAAATGCACCCAAATTTTAACCTGAGCTATGGTATTTCAGTTCGCAACTACAAAAACGAAAATATTTTTGCACCAATGATAACTAGATCTGATTTACAATGATTACAGCATAGTAACTGATTCTGCTGATAATTGTTGTTTAACGCCAAGTGAGCAATTTTTCGGCTATTTCTTGACAAGAACAAGTTACATTATCCTGATTCTGAGCCAACCAGTCTTTGCACTTAACTCCTTAATGTTACGTGCATAGTAGAGAAGCAGAAAATACCATTTTATAGTCTGTGGTTTTACCAACTGCAGCTCGAACTAGCTGTTGATGAATGAAAACAGAATGCTGTGTGCATTTGAATAAAACATAATTATAATGAAGAAATTAATTTATCCAAACCTGACAATTTCTTCATGGAATGTTCTTAGTAAGGAATTCTTTGGATTTACATTGACCTTGGGCTTGTTCTTGATCTTGCTGGCACGATTTACAAACCTGTAGATATTAAAGGAAACTAGCATAATGGTGAGCATATGCTCATGAGGATTTGATTGATTTGATTTGATTTTTGGTGTTTAACGCCACTTTCAACAATATATCAGCTATATCATGGCGACCAGTTTTAGAACCACTGACCATGGGCAAGCAACTGGTAAACTTTATCACTTGCGGCTGTGAGTCGAGTGCATCCTTTTTTGTAATTTACAAAGCCGGACGCGAACCCACGCCATATTGGTGATGGGCTTGTATGAGTTGTTAGGTAATCCAACTACCTAACTCCTCATTGAGCCACCAGGGCCCTCTGCTCATGAGGAGATACCTCTACCATACAGTAACTTTATACAACAAAAACTGTCTAAACCAAACCTACTTGGAACCAACTTTTGTGTACGAAATAGACAGGGGTTTGGCTTATACAGGTTAAATTAAGAAAGATTTCCTACATTGGGATTTTATTTAAAGTTTGGTTTATACAGATTCTGGTTTACTTAGTATTCCGTTTTCGGCTTAGACAGGTTTTACTGCATTTTGATAGCTTATTATGATTTGTAGATAACACTTATGTATTACGTAACTCTTAGACAAATTATTTTAAACAAGGCATTACTCAATTCTATACAATATCTATTTTTCAAATTTCAATCTAAAATATGAAAATGACAAGAACATGATCTTTATTCACCAGTATATACTTTAACACCACTAAAAACTTGATCTTTGATAGGTTATTAAATAAAAAAAAAAACAACAAAACTATTTGGTTTTTCTCATGCCAGGTCCTGGATTTCCAACGTCATATATCGTGCAGTCTTTTTATATGTTCAATGAGTTGAGAGGTGGTTGTTTGTTTTGTTGTTGGTGGATTTGTTGACCATCACTGTTTAAGCTTTTTTTTCATAATGATTATTTCTTCCCCTATTTTATACAGCACATACAAATTATAGGTCAAAGATTCTATTGGTCGTGTTGTATTGTCTGTCTGTCTCAAGCCAGGTCCTGGATTTCCAATGTCATATATCGTGGACTTTTTATAAGTTCAATGAGTTGAGTGAGGTGAGAGGTGATTGTTCATTTTGTTGTTGTTGACCATCTGTTTAAGCTTTTTTTTCACAGTGATTTTTTCCCCTATTTTTTTTCCACATACAAATTATTCTATTGGTAGTGTTTTAACCTAAAAGATATAAGACAGGCCTGTAACCAGATTTTACAATGGGGGTTCAATAAACTCGCGATACAACATGCTCTTGCAGGCAGGGTTCAAAACAATGACCTTAATAGTTCATAGTTCAACTGAAATCTTGATTTTAATAGTCATAATTCAACCAAAGATCTCAACTTTAAATAGTCCTTCACGGTTTTAAAGATTTTGTAAAAAACCACCCCTACCTACGGGGCGTGTAATATAATAACAATTAATTTTATACTACTAATATGGAAATCATACATACCTGAGTGTACATATAGTTTCATCATAGTTATTACTTGCTGGGCAAATATGGCCAACCATGATAGTTTTGGCATTGCCTCCTAATGAATCTACAAATACAATACATTTATAGTTCAGCTGCCTGGAATGTCCCCTTTACATGTATTTCCAAAGTAATTTAACATTCAACTTAGAAAAAAATAGTGGTCTCCTTAAAAAATTTACTTTCATTTGTTGGTGCCAAAACTAACTTTTTTTTTAACTTTTCATCATTCTACAGAAAAGTCAGGGTTATATTTTCTAATTGCTTAACTCAAAAAATATTTTCTAACCACAAATATTTAGTCCTTATTATAATTTAACATCTTTTTAACTTTTTACATTCAACTTCAATGCAGGGGCCGTCGTGGTCGTGATCGTATAGTAGTTTGATTTACAACTACCTGTGTAATCAGTGCCTATCACCACTAACGTTGTTAGTTCGAACCTCGTTCATGGCGAGGTGTACTCGATACAACATTATGCGATAAAGTTTGTCAGTGACTTGCGACAGGTCGGTGGTTTTCCCCGGGTTCTCCGGTTTTCTCCACCAATACAACTGACGGCCACGATATAACTGAAATATTGTTGAAAGTGGTGTTAAACATCATAAACCAAACCATCAATTTCAATGCCATTTGTATGACTAAATTAATTAAATCTTAAGTGCATGAATTTAACTTCTTCAGCTACAATCAATAAACAAAAATACCTTGTAAAAGTCTAGTGAGTTTTGAGTCACGGTAAGGAATAAAGTTACTTTTGCCATCTGATAAAGCTGATATCACGTTAGACAGAGGTGTAAGTGACATGCCAATCTTTCGTGCCTCTTTTAATCTTTCGCCCTATGAAACAGAGATTAAATTAAAAGTAACTTATTTTTTGTCATTACAGTTCAATAGAAAATCAGAAATACAATCCACTACATATACACTTAAGAGGCTCACCTGAACCTGTATATCTCACCTATACATCTGAACTAACATCTAATGGCATCTAGTATAGGGTCATAATTTCAACCGACCAATCAACAACACCAAGAGCTGTTGTAAGATTGATATATTAATACATTTAACTGTCTTGCATATGATTTGACTGACAAAGATGAATGAAAGATTATCTGATATGATCTCATACAAGATGTTATTAGTATCACAAAAAATAAAATAAAATAACACAAACATTCAATCTTAATTGAGTTCACCCCCGGTTTTTAGTGAGGTTTGTGTTACATGATCTTCAGTTTTATGTGTATGTTTTGTAGATCATTGTTTGTCCTTTTGCCCTTTTTCTTTTGGCCATTGTGTTGTCTGTCCTACTTCAATTTACAGATTCTGATTACCCCTTTGTTATCTTCAAACACTTCTTAATTAGATTTTGCTTAAGTCACCTGACAGTTTGTTTTTCTCAATCTTTCACTTCCAGCTAAATCTATTATATTAAGTTGCCCTACTGTAATGTGATTTTCTCCATTTTCTTTTACCTGTAATTATTAATAATAAATCAGGTATATTGCAGGGGCGGATCCAGGATTTCAAGTTAGGGGGGGGGCGCACTTAAAAAAATTGCGCCGAGCAGAGGGAGACGCGAAAATTTTTGGGGTATTTCGTGTGAAAAATCACGATTTTACGCCAAAAAATCATATTTTTCCAATTTTAGGGGGGGGCGCACGTAATTTTTGGGGTATTTCATGTGAAAAATCACGATTTTACGCCAAAAAAAATAATCATATTTTTACCAATTTTAGGGGGGGCGCGTGCCGGGTGTGCCCCCCCCCCCCCCCTGAATCCGCCCCTGTATTGCTCCTTACATGGCTGACATAAAACAGAAAAAATTACCAGTGTCCAATAATTCCCAAATCCAATTAAAAAATCATAGAAACAGAGGCAAAATCAATACCCTCACACCCATATGCATGACCTCTAACACACATATACATGACCTCTAACACACCTATACATGACCCCTAACACGCATGTACATGACCTCTAACACCCATATACATGACCTCTAACACACATATACATGACCTCTAACACACATATACATGACCTCTAGCACCCATATACATGACCTCTAACACACATATACATGACCTCTAACACACATACACATGACCTCTAACACCCATATACATGACCTCTAACACCCATATACATGACCTCTAAAACCCATATACATGACCTCTAACATCCATATACATGACCTCTAACACCCATATACATGACCCCTAACACACATATACATGACCCCTAACACACATGTACATGACCTCTAACACCCATATACATGACCTCTAACTTTCCTGGTTAATTAATTAATTTAATTAAAATATTAAATCAACATTATGTTATTATTAGGTTTACTATTTTTAATAAAATTCTAAATCAAGACATTCTTTTTTTTTACCGAAAATTTCATATTTCTATAGGAGGCTGTTGTGGTCGTAATCGTATGGTATTAGTAGTTGGATTGGATTTATAACTACCTATGCAATCAGTGCCTATCACCATTAACGTTGTGAGTTTGAACCCCAATCAGGCGAGGCATACTCGATACAACATTATGTGATAAAATTTGTCCGTGACTTGCGACAGGTCAGTGGTTTTCACCGGTTGCTCCAGTTTCCTCCATTAATACAACTGACCACTATGAAATAACTGAAATATTGTTAAAAGTGGCGTTAAAACACCATAAACCAAACTCCATATTTCTATAAAGTATTTCTGAGAAGGCAAATTAAACTTTCAGTAGATAAAAAAAGAAAAGGGAGGTAATTCTTGTATTGTATTTGATAATAGAAAAAAAACTGAAGAAAAGAAACCAAATTTCACTAGAAATGATGACTGCAGTACAAGTTTAAATATTGAATAGTTTCTCATGTTCATTCACATCCATATCCTTTCTTTAAATTAAATAAAAATTGTAGACGTTTTTTGTTGTCATATGAAGTTGAATAATCATGTTGATTGATTGAAAGTTCAATATTAAGTTATCATTTTATAAATGGAGTAAAAGTTGTAAAAAATATATGGCCAAATACTGACGATACATAAATTCTAATATGATGTTCTTCTTTCGCATTGTAAACAAATCAGCAGTTTTACTTTGTAACTTTTCTCTGGTACATGTGTGGTGGACACATTTAAGCCAGGTGATAAAATCACACAATAAAATTATTTACACTGTTGTTAACGTTTTAAAAACATCTATTTTCATTGAAAATAATGAGACAAGGGGAATAGAAATTAAACTAAATAGTACAACAGGCAACTTAAAAATCTGTCAACTGGCTGGCAATACATTATTTCTAAAGTCAAAACATGAAATAACCATAGCCATGAATATAATTGAAGAATTTGGCAACCTTTCAGGCCTAAAATTAAACAAAAATAAAACCGAAGAGATTTGGCTAGGAAGATTAAAACATACAAAGACAAATACGAAAACATTTCTTGGACAAACGACCCTGTTAAAAGCTTAGGAGTATATTTTGGATACAACAAGACTCAATGTGATAAATTAAATTATGAAAAGCAAATTAATAAATGTAAAGCCATAATAAAAAACTGGAACCAGAGAAACATTTCATTAATAGGAAGAATAACAGTGTTCAAATCACTAATACTGCCCAACATAACATTTATAGGATCCTGCACCATAATACCAAAAGAATATATCCAAACCTATAAAAATATTGTATATGAATTCTTATGGAAAGGAAAGAAAGATCCAATTAAGCGATCGGTTAAACTGGAAAATTATAACACAAAAATACTTTGAGAATATAGGAAAAAACTTTCTCATATTTAATATGAAATTAGATAGCTTTAAATCTTTGGAAAATGAATTAACTAAAAATATTCCAGCATTTTATAAAGAATTATTGAATACATGGATTATTTGTGGAGGAGGGGGGAAATAAAAGTCCACAACATTTTTGAGAATTAAGAAAACAAAAAAAAATGGGGAAATAAGTATATAAAATATAAAGGCAAATGTTTAATAAAAGTTAATTGGATAAAAAGTGGAATTATTTTTATTAATGATATTTTAGATGAATATGGTCGTATTTCAGAATATAAAATTACAGCCAAATTAAGAAACAAACAAAACTGGATATCTGAACTGAATATTTTGAAAAAAGCAATCCCAAAACAGTGGAAAGAGATTCTGATAACACAAGATTCAATAAAAACTCAAGTAATTCCAAAAAAGTATGTTAAAATAGCAAAAAATCAGATCCAAAATTTACAAATAAAAAACAAAGAGGTGTATAAGATATTATTAGAATTTCTATTAAAAGAACAAGCCATAGCTTATACTAAATGGGGAAAATATTTAAAGAAGGACAGAATGCATACTTTGACATGTATAAAACAAACTTTATTTTTCACCTTTAATTATTTAGAGTTAAATAAATTAAAAATCTTTAAATGGAAACTTATTCACTTTATATTACCATGCAAAGAATTGCTAAAACAATGGAGAATAGTAAATGATAGTGACTGTCTGGTATGTAAAAAAATGAAAATTACAAACATTTTTACTTTGATTGTAAATATAACAAAACATATTAGCAAGAGGTGAAAAAAATGACAACAAATCTTTATGTAGGAGATCATGTTTTTAACCTGGAAACTCTTGTTTTTGGCTACAAAATATATGACCAGGTATATTTTGATCTTAACCTGCTTATAACCTTAATATTTTTTTCTATATATAAAGCCTATTATATTTCAAATCAAAAACAAAAAAAAGTAGATATATTTAAAATTTTTAAGGATGAGGTAAATAATGTATTCGATACAAATATTTTTAGACAAGTCAAAACAGGTAATTTCATAAGCAAAGCACATGTATACTTAAACAGCTGATATATCACATTATTTCAGAATTCTTGTAATGTCACGTGATTTCACATGTGGAGAAAAAAAAATCAATACTTGAAACATCATCATTTATATTGTAGTAAATTCAATACTTACGTATCACAAATAAAACATTTTACAACTGATAGAAGTAATCCATTCAATCATCTATATCATTTTCTAACAATTAGAAAATAAAACGAACTACCACAACAACAAGAAAAGGAAAAAAAGCAACAGCGAAATCGTGCATGTAATCCACGAACATGAACAATTAACCTTTTGACCGTGATCGGTTTGAAAGTGTCAAAAAATTCGGATATTGTCAATGCAAAAAGCATGTGAAATCACCATAGACAGCTATTATGTGTATTAAATGTCATAATTACAATAAATACTGTATATTATCTTTAAAAAGTGTATCAACAATATTTATTTAGAAATAAGCTTCAATAAACTGCAAATCCCTTGCTATTTAGTGACTAACAACTAGGGATACTAGGTAAAAGCTGTATACCTAGTGAATTGTTAACAGCAATTAGTGCAATAAAAGTTAACAGCAATTAGTGCAATAAAATTATTTGTGTTTAAAAAAATAAAATAAAATAATGAAACATATTAAAAAATTAACAAGAGCATCAGTGGGCTGAGCCTGTGTCTCTCACCTGTCATTTTGTTTTGAGGAAACTTTATACAGAACCTTCTATAGGTGCTTCCTACCAAATTTCAATTAATTTGGCCAAATAGTATTTAGAGAAGATTTATTTTTAATTGGCCAATCACAAATAAAAATTGCCTATGGCGGCCATATTAGTTGTACGAACGGCACGACTCAGAATAAAATACTAACATCTTGCTAACCCATGCTAAAATTTACAACACAATATGGCTTCCATGAACTATTTCTTACTTTCATGGTAACCAGTATTACTTACCGAACAACATTCTACAGTAATGGTTAGTATTGAAGTTGATCTATTTGTAGAACGGTCTGTTATGCTGAAAAATTTAAATAAAGATTTACAATAGAAGTTTGAATCTCACCAGATCATAGTAAATCATTGAAGTTGATCTATTTGTAGAACGGACTGTTATGCTGAAAAATTAAAATAAAGATTTGCAATGGAAGCTTAAATTTCACCAGATCATAACAAATCATTAAAGTTGATGTATTTGTAGAACGGACTGTTATGCTGAAAATTTTAAATAAAGATTTGCAATAGAACTTTGAATCTCACCAGATCATAGTAAATCATTGAAATTGATGTACCTGTAGAACGGTCTGTTATGCTGAAAAATTAAAATAAAGATTTGCAATGGAAGTTTGAATCTCACCAGATCATAGTAAATCATTATCCTGCTGTTCCTGTAAAGTTTTAAATCATGTCTTTGTATAGTCAATAAAACCTTATACATAGATGATAATCCATAATGGAGGTACATACAAAGGGCCTTCAATATTTTTCAAGTGTACCAGTACTTCACTATTTACAGGTGGTACTTTTTCTTAAAATTTGAACATTTTGCATGAATATCTTGTGCAACACTCTTTGAAATTTGGAGGTACTAATTACCATTTTAAGCAGGTAAAAGTACCTGGTACTACTCTTTATTAAAATGCCTTCATACATAACATTTTTTTAATTTTTTTTAGCAATGATGAGTTATTAAAGAATCCTTCAAAAATTGCATTTGGTCTGAATTGATCACTTAGTTATACAAGTACTGTTTGGATTCAAGCAAGTTTACCTTTTCTGAGACAAGACTTGTTCATGTAGTTCAACGGAACATAACAAGTTTTCTGAGACAAGACTTGCTCGTGTATTTCAACGGAACAAGACAACTTTTCTGAGACAAGACTTGCACATGTAATTCAACGGAACAAGACAACTTTTCTGAGACAAGACTTCTTCATGTAGTTCAACGGAACAAGACAACTTTTCTGAGACAAGACTTGCTCATATACTTCAACGGAACAAGACAACTTTTTTGATACAAGTCTTGCTCATGTAGTTCAACGGAAAAGGACAATATTTTTTGTAGAGAACGTTACATCATTTATACTATATAACCATTTGTTTTGCAAATCAGAAGCAAAAATTGCCCATGGCAGCCATGTTTTTTGCTGAATCAAAACAAAATGAGAAATCTTTGTATTAAATCTAGAATCATTTGGATATGTAGCTTCTGAAGAGAAGATTTTTAAACCTTGCCCTTGTCGAGATTCAAACTCACAACTTCAGTGGTGATAGGCACTGATTGCATAGGTAGTTGTAACTCCAACCACCATACGGCCCCATCACTCTTCATAGAGACAAGAAATTCAAGACACATACCGAAGTACATTCATTGATTTTAACAATCAACTTCAATTTTATCTTAAAAAATAGAGCATTTTGCAATAGAAAGGTATTTATTTAGCTAGCACATGATGAGCAGCATAAGATATCACGATAATATTGTTTTATAACATAAATCTGATTGTCTTATCATAAGAACGTCACATACCCTCGAACTCTATTAAGATCACCAAACTCTATCAGTCTTTCCATATCATTGGTATTTTTAACAACGTATGATAATAGATCCTGTAAATAAATTTTGAATCAAAGGAGATTTTATACTGGTCACTGTTTCTACATTAAATATCATAATCAATCAAGGGGTCGTCATGCTTGTGATCGTATGGTAGTTGGATTTACAACTACCTGTGCAACCAGTACCTATCACCACTAAAGTTGTTAGTTCAAACCCTGTTTATGGCAAGGTGTACTCGATACAACATTATGTGATAAGGCTTGTCAGTGACTTGCGACAGGTCAGTGGTTTTCTCTGGGTACTCCGGTTTCCTCCACCAATAAAATGACCGCCACGATATAATTAAAATATTGTTGAAAGTGGTGTTAAACACCATCAAACCAAACCATAATCAATCAATTAAATAGAAACAAAGTGCATAAATGATTCACCATAAGCTTGAATAAAATAAATGTCTGGAATGGAACAAACAAATTAAAGCTAAATTAAAACTGTTGTAGCTAATTTCTTTTCATTTAATTTGATGTGAATACTGCAATGTGATTGGCTAATCCGCCTGGAGCAACATTGGTTATACTTGATAACCTGGGTTGGTAATGTGACGTCGCCAACAACAAATTCAAATAGTCACATGAAATAATCGTACTTAAAATAGAGGAACCATTATATTTTGTTGTAAAAATTAAATTATAAGTAATATTTGAAATTTTTGAACAGGTTATACTTGTATAGGTTATACTTGTATAACCTGGTTGGGAACAGTTTACATTTTCAGAAACCGCTTCGCTGTTTATTAAGCATAAACTGCCCCAAACAAGGTTATATCATATAACCTGTTCAAAAATTGAACATATTCCTTAATTCATTTACAACAAAAAAGTTTACTTTTCTTAAAAGTGGCTTCTTAGAATAATAAATTCATCATATATATACATGTTGTATATGCCTGTGAAATACTGAATAAAAATAGAACAATAATATTTCACTCATGCACTAAAGCACACGAGTGAGTAACTGCATTGCTCTGATACTCATGATTTATTTTCGATATTCAGAACACAAATGATTGATTTATTGTGTTTAATGCCACTTTCAGCAATATTTCAGCTATATCATGGCGACTAGTTTTAGTGGTGGAAGAAGCCTGAGTACCCGGAGAGAACCACCGACCATGGGCAAGCAACTGGTTAACTTTATCACTTGCGGGTGCGAGTCGAGTGCACCCTTTTTTGTAATTTACAAGGCGGGGCGCGACCCCACGGCGTATTGGTGATAGGCTTATATGAGTTGTTAGGTAATCCAACTACCTAACTCATTGAGCCACCAGGGCCCTCTATTCAGAACACAAGAGTGGTTAATACTATAATTGTCATTGTTTCAAGACATTTTCAAATAAACTTAAGTTAAAATGATTTTAAATTTACCATTCACGAACATTATTTCGTCAAGTAGATTTTATAGTAATATTCTTCAAAAGGAAACAGTGTTTATTTTTCTTTTGTGAGTCGTCTTTGTACAGTCAAACTTGTACTCAACAGTCACCTTTAGGACAAAGGAAAATGAAAGTGCATAACAAGTGAATGTTTATTTAAGATCGGTTAATCTGGATTGTCAATTCTGGTCCGTAATAATTAGCTTATTACTATTACTGAAAGGTAAGCGTTTGGATAGGGTTAGGAGTAATGGTGTTTAATGCCACTTTCAACAATATTTCAGTAATATTGTGGCGGTCAGTTCTATTGGTGGAAGAAACCAGAGTACCCGGAGAATACCACCTACCTGTCGCAAGTCACTAACCCTGGTCGCTTTGGATACTGTGGGTTTTTTCTTGTAACGATATACAGTTAATTATTTTATCATTCAATGAGGGTTATTATGGATTATTGTGTTTAACAAAACTTTATATCATGGAGGTCAAGTTCTATTGGTGGAGGAAACCGGAGAACCAGGAGAAAACCATGAACCTGCCGCAAGTCATTGACAAACTTGATCACATAATGTTGTATCACATTATTCAATGAGTTGATAGCTTATTTTTACAATATCATGTATTGAGAACACCTCAAAAGTTAATTACCAATGATTTTTCAACAATGAAAACTGCGAAGTAAATATAGATAAACTGATATGATGGGATAAAGTGCTGACCACTTTAGTTAGGTGAACATTTATTTGAATTAAAATAAAGTGTAAATCAGGTCAAGAGAGTTTTAAACTGGCTGTTTACAGCAGGTGATTAGTAATTCTAGGTGATCTTTAGGACAAGTTTAATAGTGTCTCGTATCATCCAAACTTGTATTTAACAGTCCTTGGCTTGAGGTGATAGGTGATTGTTTGCTTTGTTGATTTTGGTGGAATTGTTAAATAAACTTTTTTCATAACTAATTACCCTTTTCTGGAGGTCCATTTACAGACAATAATGAAATTTTTATCATACATGCACACTAACCTTGACATAAACATTTCGAAAATCTGGCAACTGTTTTAGTTCTAGCTTCTTGTGGGGATCTTTGGACAACAAATCTCTAACAACTTCCTATTGCATAGAATATATGTAAATTACCATGTATCACAATTGAAATAAAGGGGCTGTCATGGTCGTGATCGTATGGTAGTTGGATTTACAACTACCTATTCAATCAGTGCCTATCACCACTGATGTTGTGAGTTCGAATCTTGATCAGGGCGATGTGTACAACATATGTGATAAAGTTTGTCAGTGACTTGCGACAGGTCAGTGGTTTTCTCCGGGTCCTTCGGTTCCTCCATCAATAAAACTGACTGCCAAGATATAACTGAAATATTGTTGAAAGTGGCGTTAAACACCATCAAACAAACAATTGAAACAAAAGTTTATAACCATCTCTATGATGTATTTGATCTCTTACTCTGCATGTGTTGCTTTACTCTTCACCGAGTGAAAAGTCCATAGAATTATGAAAAGTATGTATAATATAAAATAAATTCATGAAAAAGCTGAAAACAGACCAGAAATGTACAGCTGTACAGTAAATACTATCATAAAATGGACTAGTTACAGAGAATCATTACTGCCTGCAATCTCAGCTAAAATTTCTGAATATCATTTATCTGAGACCACCCCTCTAATAACGCCACTTTTGCAGTGTAGAATGGGTGGCCTTATAAGAGGTGGACTACTGTATCTCATCCAAAGATAATATTGTTTGTACATTTCCCCTTTGATCTTTATATACATGAGAATAATGTCTATTATCAAGCAACTAGCATGATATTAACATAACATCATTGTTTTTTTAATGTGACGCTATAATGATGTCACTTTACAAAATCCTCGATAAACATACTATTGTTTATGTTTTGCTCGAAATGAACTTCTCATCATATCTCACATCTCAAGTTTCGCCTTTGGTGTGATATTGCTGTTAGAAGTCCAATCTCGTAAAACAAATTAACAATAGTGATTATATGTAAACAAACAATACTTACCTGGTAAAGGGTCGTCATGGTTGTGATCGTATGGTAGTTGGATTTACAACTACCTGTGCAATCAGCACCTATCACCACTAAAGCTGTGAGTCCGAATCCTGCTCATGGCAAGGTGTACTCGATACAACATTATGTGATAAAGTTTGTCAGTGACTTTCTCCAGGTACTCTGGTTTCCTCCACCAATAAAACTGACCGACATAATATAACTGAAATATTATTGAAAGTGACATTAAAAATCATAACCCTACCTGGTATATTTCTAAATACGATACATGAACCAAATACTGTTGGTTTTTTGAACGTGATATTTGGTGAAATATATCGTCAACTGCATTAGCTACGACTCCCTTCTGTTTTGGGTCACTCTTTAGACCTAAAATAAGAAGATAAAGAAACAAAATGTTACCAGAGATACACCTAAACTAGAGTTCCTTGCTTTTTTCCATAATAATTAATTACAGTCAAACCTGTATTAAGTGGTCACCTTTGAGACAAAGAAAGGGTGGCCTTGTGAGACAGGTGACCTCTTAAATGAGGTTCAATTCATATGAATGTTACAAATGTTATCTGACTATAATTATGACAATTAATTTTTACATTGATACGACAAAAATTGTGGTATTTTGGTTAAGGTAAAATATGTCTGTTATCTATCTCACAGAGTTGAAAAATAATATCAACTTGGACAGGCTTGTGGAAATCTAAAACATTTTTTTTCATGGAAAATAAAATATGTGCACATAATTAAGGCATGAAAAGGAATGTGGTAAAATTTCAGAAAGCTGGGTAAGAGATCAATATGAGTGAGTGAGTAATTGTTTTTCACGCCAAACGAGCAATTTATCAGCTATAGCGTGTCAAGAACAAGTTACATTAGATGAGATGAAAATGATGTCCACTTTACACTAGACTAACATGCTTAATTGGATATATTAATTTTATAGTGCTAGCTCACTGAAACATTAGTCTATGGGTATACATGTCACTCAACTCAGACATATTATCCTGATTCTGAGACAACCAGTCTTTGCTCTTTCTCTTTAATGCTGCATTCTATGAAGATAAGCAACAAATACCAATTTTATAGTCCTCTGGTTTGACCTGACCGTTCGTTTGAAAACATGATCTAACACACTTGAGACAAGTACACTAACAATTACACGGTTCAGATCAATGTGTAGATGATGTGAGCAATGACACACAACGATAGAATGTCATCCCTTTATCTTGGTTCTGTTACACAGGTGACACAATGAATGATATCAGTCATATATCTTTAAAGGGGGGCCGGTGTGGTGGTGATCGTATGGTAGTTGAATTTACAACTACCTATGCAATCAGTGCCTATCGCCACTGAACTTGTGACTTCGAATCTCGCTCAGGTGAGGTGTACTCGATACATTATGTGATAAAGTTTGTCAGTGACTTGCGACAGGTTGGTGGTTTTCTCCAGGCACTCCAGCTTCCTCCAGCAATAAAACTGACTGTGACTATATAACTGAAATATTGTTGAAAGTGGCATTAAACACCATAACCCTAACACTATATTTTTAAAGCAGATCATCATTGCTTTAAATTTTAAGACTGCATAAACCTATAATGAATTCCATCTAAATTTTACCTCTCAGCCGCCGCAGCGTAGATGTTTTTCCTGCACCTGTCTGTCCATATGCAATAATTGATCCATTGAAACCTTCTACAACAGACAGTACAAGGTCTTGTAATGTTTCGTCATATACGTCCTGGTGGTTGGAACTGTAAAATAAAATTATGCACTGATCTTTGATGAGGGTTATTCAGGTTAGAGACAACTGAGAAAAGTCTACACTCTAGGACAAGCCATGAAAATCTTACCTAGTTTTAGATGTTAGAAATAATCCATTAATTAAACTATAGTTCTATTGAAATACATATGGCTACAATAGATGCTAGCATACATATGGCTTAGTGAGAAAGTATATGGATGTAAATGAACACGGGAGACTATCCAACTTTACACTTAGACACATATTTAGCAAAGAAACAGCAGTTTTATTAGTAATATTACTGTTCTATATTTCACAGTAGCACCTTCAATAATGAGCACAACTCAAATGCAACATTGAGTGTGAAATGGTCCCAAGCCTGCAGTTGAGCAGCATTCTTTACCTCGGTCGACAAACGCTACATCTGGGCATCTTTGGCGTTCTGATGTTATTTGTTGTAAGAATTGCATTTCCCAGATATGACATAATCAACAAGAAAACAAAATACGAGTGAAGTATTAAATCCCACAAACACTCTCATCATTGTGCCGACATCGCACTACATGACTTTTTTACTCTAGGTTGTTTTTTTGTGCCAAGCATAAAATAATATCATAAATATACATATTGAAAGCTCATGTTGATCAGGGCACTGAAAATCATTTTCTGAGTTGTTTTGTTTGTTACAAATTCCACATAAAAATATACATCAAAATTAATTTACTTCTATAGTGGAGTGTTATACCTTTACTTGGCCTAACAACACATTATTTATTTAAGAAGTGTTTCTACCTTCAACTGCAGACCGCCACGATATAACTGAAATATTGTTAAACGCCATAAAACAACCAATCCAACTTCATACTTCTTACTGGCTTTTCCATTTAAACACATGTTTCATTGAAGGAAGGCAGATAAATTTGAAATGAACAAATTCTAAACTACCTACTTATTGTGGGAAGTAGGTTTAAATCAGCTACGAAAAAAAGTGAGTAGTCCCTCTTTTACAAAGCCACTCTCATCAAAGTCCACCTCTCTTATCAGACCAAATTTCAGATGCCCTGAGGTAGAAATATACTACTAAATTCAAAATACTAAAATCCCCCTTCAAGAGAAACCACCCTTTTTCTAAGGATGCTTTTTCATTGCAGTTGGTTGGTTGGTTTTATGGTGTTTAACGCCACTTTCAACAATATTTCAGCTATATCGTGGCGGTCAGTTTTATTGGCAGAGGAAACCAGATTATCCAGAGAAAACCACAGACCTACCGCATTGCACCATTGCAGAAGGGTTGGCTTTATAAGAGGGGGAGTACTAGTTCTTAATTAGACTTACTTCCAGTCATACACAGAATCAAATGTAAATGATTTAACAGCCTCTGGTGGTGAACCATTAGGATTTCTGACCTCTATTAGGCCTTGGTCTACAGTCATATCAACAATTCTGCAATATATAAGAGTACATCTGAAACTAAAGAATGCCTGTCTGATATCATGGTCACCTTTAAACAGCTACATTTGCACCCAAGTAATAATAGTAGTTAGCTAATATGGTGTATATAAGAATAATCCGCTCTGGAGCCTCTGCTGCGACATAATCTCGTTACCCATTCTCGTTATGGTGTTCAACGGCACTTTTAACAATATTTCAGCTATATCGTGGCTGTCAGTTTTATTAGTGGAGGAAACCAGAGTACCCAGAGAAAACCACCGACCTGCCGCAAGTCACTGGCAAACTTTATCACATAATGTTGTACACCTCGCCCTGATTGAGATTCGAGCGCACAACATCAGTGATGATAGGCACTGATTGCATAGGTAGTTGTAAATCCAACTACCATACGATTACCGCCATGAGGGCCCCAATAAGTGAGTTAGAATGATGTTTCAACACATTAATATATTATTACCCATGTGGACATTAGTTGGTACTCTCCACTGGAAATATGTTTGTACACTCCTTGTGAGTCCAGAGCTGTTGTAAATGTGCCACGTTTTGTAAATGTCCGTTTTATTACCATGAACGGGGTTCGAACTTACAACTTTAGTGGTGATAGGCACTGATTGCACAGGTAGTAGTATTTCCAACTACCATACGATCACGATCATGACGTCCCCTCATATCATGTGTATTGATAAAATGGTCACTAATCTTTGCATGAAATGCGAAACCCAGTTGCAAAGGCTTTAAACCATAAATGTGTGCTATAAATAATTATTACTAATTTTAAACAATCCTGAACAAAAATATCAAAAATAACATGTACACAAACACTTCCATAGACAGAAGTACAAAAAAGTAACAGAAAACAAGCTGTACACAAAAATGAGGAGTGAACACTGCTTGAAAATTATCTGGAGTTGTATTGACAGAGTGGTATTTTTCATTTTCCATTATACAGTCAAACCTGTATTAAGAGGTCACCTTTGGGAAAAAGAAAGGTGTCCTTATAAGACAGGTGACCTCTTAAATGAGGTTCAATTCATATAAAATTTTCTATGTCAGGACAAATAAAAATGTGACCTTTTAATACAGGTGATTGCTTAACAGAGTTGACCGGATGGACTGGTTTGACCGTATTATATAACAAAAATAATTTTAGTATACACCATAGTTCAACCAACCTTTCATGTCCACAATCAATTTCTTCTTCTTTTAGAGGACGACATCTTACTACTACCTTAAAATTTTCTGAGTTACTGTACTTATCACTGGACTGAAAGAAGGTCAAAGTTGACATAGATTAAAATCAAGGAAAGGAGGACAGTCCCATAGGTTACAATGTCAGCTATATACACAAGTAATTAAAAAATTTCATTCAACACAAAATTATAGCAGGAGAGATAAAAGTAAACCTTGATGTTCTTTATTCTACAGTCACAGTAATTTATAATGATGAGCATAACTGATATCTAAAAGTGGGGATGGGGGGTAGGTTTATGGTGCTTAATGCCATTTTCAACAATATTTCAATTATATCGTGGTGGTCAGTTTTATTGGAGGAGGAAACCGGAGTACCCGGGGAAAACCACCGACCTGCCGAAAGTCACTGACAAACTTCATCACATAATGTAGGGCTCTACACTGCGACAAAAACACTCGCATTTGCGAGTTACTTTTGTAAAATGCGAATAAAAAAATCTGTATTGATCGCCAGACGGCGAGTTTATATTATCCGGAAAATTTTCGTTCCCTTACCGATTATATTTTTCAATTTATCTTCCGACTCTGATTATCCGGTCTTTTATGTTTCATTATTTACAAGTTTTATTAAAAAAAAAAGACGAGTACAAAGACAAAAAGAAATACAAGTAGCAACACAGACCTACAAAAAGTGGGGCTGAGTTCAAGAGAGTAAACATCTCCTGTCTCATTCAGGGCATTAATAATTGTGCATAAATGAATACATATTGGAGTTATATAGTATGAATTAGTATCAATACATTTTGGAGTTATAATAGTAGTTATAATTGACTGGCAAGTAACATACTTCTGTTGGCGAGTAAAAAATGCTTCCTTACTAGCCAAGGGCTAGTGGAAGCTGGTATGAATTGTAGAGCCCTGTAATGTTGTATAGAGTACACCTCGTCTGAGTGAGATTCAAACTCTCAACTTCAGTGGTGATAGGCACTGATTGCATAGGTAGGTGTTAATCAAGTTAATCAAGATCATGACCATGACGGCCCTGTGGTGAACCATAAATGGACATTATGTTACATAAATATTATAAGGACAAAGTCCTTTTAACTGTAGGCTGTACGATTTTTACTCCTATGTATCTATTCATAGCCAAATATCTTTTCACCGGAAGTTTTAAAAATAGATCAATTGATATTTAGAAATGCAAAAAATATATATTTCAATGAAAAGTTTCCATTTCTTTAATTATTTACTCTATGCAAAATCGAAATAAACTTGAAGAAATAAAATTCTAATTAAAAAATATCTTTCTACGAGATTCTCGGCGGAAGAGCGGCGTAGGTAAAATGAACGGAACAGCCATAAGTCAAATAGAGATAACTCCAGCCAAATAATTATAAAAAAAAATTTAAAAAGTACTTGAAAAATAATAATACATTCCCTTCTCACGCCTCTCTCTTAAAATTATAGGACTTCGTCCTTCAAACAGGTTGTGTCCGTCTCATATTATATACCATGATTTGTTTCTTGATTTCAGGTCACATCTAATGTCAACATGTTGAGATCATCACTTCGTTTTTTCTGCAATATACAAGATAATACATTAATAAAAAAATAACTTGGTAGATGTATTTATGACTTTAATTTTGATTAGAAACTAGAGGCTCTCAGGAATCTGTATAGAAATATATCAGCTTTTTTTGCTCCCTTCTTTTTTCAGCATTATATTGAAGAAAAAAGCTTTTTTACTTAGTATGGAAGCAGATATTGTCCAGTCAGCCAAGGGTATGCTTTGTAACCATAGTGACTTTTTTTTTTATTGCTGCAGTTTTCAAAACTTACAAATAAGGAATACATATTTTTGTACATTTTTCATATAGATGTAAACCGAGAATGTAATGAACATCCATTTAAATTATCATAATTATTGAGGTGATTACAAATGTTTGTGTATTTATATTCAGCAGTTAAAAAAAAATTGTGAAAATTGTGAATTTTTTTATTGTTCTTGTTAAATTTTAGTGTATTTTTCATAAAAATGCATTTAAAGCCCCAGAACTTTTTTTTATCTATTGAAAATATGCCCCATTTTTTTAATATTCTGAATGTTAACATGCATATAATGCTTTTGGTATGCTGTTTTTGAACATTTAATAAAAAGAAAAGGTGTAGAAAAAGTTGGGTCAGTTATTTAAAAGGGGGAGGGTCCTTTCCTCAACTTCTTAAAGTTAAATATTATCAAAGCAAAAAAAACATTTCTGAAAGTTATTCTATTGTTTTTATGAATTATTCAATGTATGACACATTCGAGAATGCACACATTCTATGGAAATGTACCTGTACCTTCTTTAAAATTTTAGCAGAAGGTATTTCAAGCATGCGCAGAATTTGTAAACTTTAGTACAGTCTTTCACGCGTTTGAAGCTAATGATCGAAATCATCCAATAATTGCAAGAACTTATTTGACGCAGACAATTTTGTTTTCATGATTTTTCGTAGTGCACGCATCATCTTGAAGTGGACTTTTTGCCTAATGTATTGAAAAGACGCATGAAATACGACAAAGATTAATGCCAGTAGCACGTTTAAAATGATTCCATTGAATTTAACATTTACATGAACAAATACAGATTAGTTAAAACTGATTTAGTGGTAGAAAACTATTCGTTGTCATGATAAACAATGACATATTTTAGATGACTAAGCTGCAAAAATAGAAATTAACTTGCTGAAAAAAAAAAGAAAATATGTCTATATAGCTTTGTACACTTACTTTACACTTATAAACAGAGATGACAACCGAGGACAGATTTTCTATGTCCGCAGAAAAATACCTCGGTATGTTAATACTAATACAATATAGACTAGTGTAACATAATGCTCCCCTACCTAAGGTTATAGGAACCATAGTAGGTCCATAACCACATTTGCTTACTATGTTAGTGGAGATCTCATTTAGCTCAGTTGGTAGAGTGGTGTCTTACAATGCGAGAGTTCCCAAGATCGAATCCCATCGGAACATTTTTCAGAGATAAAATATGCTCGACTGTTAAATTGGAAAACTGGTTGGGTTGAATGGTGGTATTTGAAATATCTTCATCAAAGTATGATGACTCTTGAGGTTTGAGGTCAGGAGTGTAATGGGAATGCTCCCCTACCTAGGTTATAGAAACTAGTAGGTCCATAGCCAACTCTGCTACCTCCATTAGTGGAGATCTCCTTTAGCTCAGTAAGTGGCAGAATAGTCAATCAGATGACGGAGGCTGCTCAACGGAAGAAGAGGTAGAGCAGTTGTTAACATTGCGAGAGTTACCAGGATCGAATCTCATTGGGGGACATGGCATTTTTTGGAGATAAAATATGCTCGGCTGTTACAATAACAACAGTATTACCTCTTTGCCTTGCTACAATCACAGACGCTAGACATTATATCAATAAAATAATCCATACAGTCAATAGTAGGAAAATATTGTTTTGTGTAATGTAAAAAGAGAAGGCTTCCAATGCAACAATGTAAACAAATTGTTTTATTTGTGTGTCAATGTTTTTCACTTTTAAACTCCTCCACATGATTTATTAGATAACAGATATTTATTGACACAAGCCACTTTTGTCAAGCTGCTAATGAATTTGCAACTCCATCGTTAAATGGCTGCGATTGTACAAGTGCTGTTCGCACAGAATAACTACATAATACGAAAAGTAAATAAATAAAAAAAAGTTATTGCAAATTTATATGTTGCTCTATTTTTACTCAACAATAAAAGTATATATTTTAATTAGGAAAAATGTTACATCAAATTACCTTTTGGAAACATTTATAGCATCTTTTTATTATTAAATTACAGCAAAGCATAATGTCTTGATATATTTTGAGGACAGCATTGCACAACTACTGGAGCACAAAGATGAGAATCCTAAAATGAATTCTATTAAATTTCTTAGTGAATAGTAAGTATTTGTTACTTTTAGAAATTTGTTCATTTTGTGGTTAACACTAATGTGATTTGTGGCTGAGACACACTCAAATTAAAGTAACTAAATGCTATATGGTTTACAAAATTTTAGGGTTAAAGCTATTCTGTTATACGTACAGACTTAAATGTGACTGTCTGGGTCATTGTGGTAGTGATCATATGGTAGTTGGATATACAACTACCTGTGCAATCAATACCTATCACCACTAAAGTTGCGAGTTTGAATCCCGCTCATGGTGGGGCTTAGTCGATACAACATTATGTGATAAGGTTTGTCAGTGACTTGTGACAGGTTGGTGGTTTTCTTCGGGTGCTCCAGTTTCCTCCACCAATAAAACTAACAGCTACGATATAACTGAAATATTGTTGAAAGTGGTGTTAAACACCATAATCATAACATGTGACTGTTAACAAATTTCAAAGGTAGATGGAAGCAAGTTTCCTGTGATGAATCGGAAACATAAGTTCTATATGTCTGTGGATGAATTTCTTAACATAATTTTTTTTTTACCTAGTATTGCAAATGATATTAGTAGGATCCAATTTTTAATACAACCGTACATTTTGTGCTGTCATATTAATATATACAATGTAGGTGTGTCATTGTAGTATGTTATTGTTTTCCATATGTACTTGTAGATTATAATGTATTTCACAATAACTTATGTTCTATTTGACTGTGCATATGGCTATGCTACATGTAAATGTAAATGTAAAAAGTCATACTATACTAGTAGTGTATATTGAATTGTTGTATACAGTCTCTTTATAAATCTTTTCTTAGAAGATTGTATGCCTTATATATGTTATGTGAGCTAGCACTATAAAAAAAATCCAACTCAGCGTGTTGGTCTAGAACAAAGCGGACCTCATCATCATCTCATTGAAATTAATTTGTTCTCGCCATGATATAGCTGAAAAATTGCTGAATTGGCATTAAACAACAATCACTCACTCACTCATTGTGATAGACGTATCACTCATCTTGGTGATTTGGATATATCTGTTATTTGTTCTATTAAATAGATCTTCAAAATTTCTTTTACATTTCGAGTGTTACTTACTATCACCCAAAAGGCATATAAAAATAAGTAAATAGATTAAACAGACCAAAAGATATATCAGTATCACTAAGAAGAGTGATACGTCATATGTGGATCACAGTGATTTATCAAGCTATGTCTCTGATTGCACTGTATTTTGTGCCTGTATTTAAATTACATTCTAACATGACGTTCTTCTTACGCATTGTAGACAAACGAGCGATTTATCGATGGTATAATCTCATTCGCACATGCACCGGTGAATGTGACTGACTTTTCCGTCGTAAATGTACAAGTTGAACTTGATGAATTATCATCTGCTCGAATTTTGCAGCATAAATTGTGTGCGACATTTTCCGCAAACGTAAAGATAAATTACCGTCTTCCAATCAAAGTATACTACCGTATTTGTACTCTTAGACATATCAGAATTGAAATAAATCATGGAAGCCAGAATGTGTTTTGAGTTTTAACATGGATTGGCAGATATTAATATTTTATCCCGAGCCAGAGGCGAGGGATCAAATTTCCTAATATCCGCTAACCCATATTAAAACTCAAAACACATTCATGATTTATTTCTTAGATATACCAGATAATTTACAATGGATTGAAATCTATGATGAATTATTTTGGAATCAACAAGCCGTCTCTGGTGTAATGGTTAGCATGTTTGCCTTCAGTCCAGTAGATCGTCCTTTTAGATTTAGACCCAGTCAGGTAAAACCATCTTGATTTACACTTTTTATTTCAGTTTTAATTCGTTACGTGATGGGAATCACACCATGTTTAGAGAATATACATTTGTCCATATTACACCTCACAACAGAGCATCATTTGTTCGTCTTTTCTGGAAGTGCTACAGACAAATTGGAAAGAAGGGAGGTAAGAATGACAATATAGTTTGGTTTTGATTTTATGGTGTTTAACGCCACTTTCAACAATATTTCAGTTATATCTTGGCGGTCAGTTTTACTGGTGGTGGAAACTGGAGAAAACCACCGACCTGTAACAAAAGTCATTGACAAACTTTATATCACATAATGTTGTATCGAGTATACCTCGCCATGAACAGGGTTCGAACTCACAACGTTAGTGGTGACGGGCACTGATTGCACAGGTAGTTGTAAATCCAACTACCATGCAATCATGGCCACGATGGCCTCGAGTGACAATATGTACCTTTTAAAACATCGTAGGCTCCAAAGTGTAAATCCTATATAATTTGAAAGCATAATTTTATTATATTAAGTCTAACCTCAGTCTTATTAAAGTCAGCCGCTATAACATGCTACACACCCCTTTACACCTGACAGAACCTGATTAGAGGTCATATCCCGATGACCTTTCGTTTATATATGCATATATTTAAAAAAAAAAATAAAAAATCAGAAAGCTTTACGTTTGTGATGTAATAATGAAAATGTGCAAAAGGTTTGATTAAATTTTTTTATGATGTTCTAATAGCAAATTTTCAACTGGTAAAGAAATCTGACATCACCATGCTATTTTTAGCTTGTAATTAAATAAGAACAGCTAGATACAGTAAAACACACACATTTTTCATAATATGGGTGAAGAGAGATATCACCTGAAAATTTATTTTTTAGAGGAATATAAAAAAATAACATACATATTTAGCAATTATATGTCAATTGTATAATAATGTCAGATTTAGCCAAAAACTGCTATTTCTCCACACTTTCATGCCAAGGTTTAGTGTAATTATTGTCTGGTTTATAGAAACAGAAACTCTATTGGTGGTGCTCACCTTGAGTGTGGTAAATCATAGTTTTAATACTCAGTTGGGTCAAACCAAAGACTATAAAATTGGTATTTGCTGCTTCTCCGCTAAACATGCAGCATTAAGAAGTAAGAGCAAAGACTGGTTGACTCAGAATCAGAATAATGTGTCAGAGTGTCAACCAGCTGATTTTTGTTTCACTATAAAAATCCAACTTACCAATTAAGTGTGTTGATCTGTTACCAAGCAGACTTCATCATCATCACATTGAATTGAAGCTTATTCAGGCCATGTTATAGCTTAAACATTGCTCATTCCAAATTTTGACATTAAACAACAATCACCTAATCACTATAGGACCAGAAGATGCTAGCTCCTTTGGAGTATCTGATCTCTATCCCAATTTCCCTTTGTTGATATATTAGTGGGGTTTATTTGTGCTCTTTTGTTTATCAATGATTTTTTTGTACTCTTTTCTTCTAATTGTTATGTTGCCATTTTCTTTGTGTAAATAAAAAAAAATACATTGTGTATGTTATTATTTTCACCTATTTATTTTATTTTTCAGATTTACTCAGTGTGAATGAATACCATTCCTTATTAACTTTATTATGTCCAGATTTTCCATTTGAAGTTGTTCAGAAAACAGCAAGGTAATGAATGCTGTGGAAATTAGGCCAATGGAAGAAGAAGAGTTTGAAGATACCAAAGGGGTAATCAGAATCCATATATCAAAGAATGGCCAAAAGAAAAAGTACAAAAGGACAACGATCTGCAAAACATACACATAAAACTAAAGATTGAGTAACACTAATGAAAATAAATGCTATGGAAATCAGGTCAATTTAATGTCGAGGCTTTTGAAGTATCACTGTCCACGTTTTTCATTTCACAGTCACCGGTCATTCCTAAGGTCCATCGGACATGTGGCAATGTCCAGTAAAAATTGGTTTGGTCCAGTAAAAGGTTATTCATTACTGGACCAAATGACCAGTAGGAATCTAAGTACCTTCTCTGTGGAGTATGTGAATGTCCTGTAAACTTGATGCTGGGCCCAGTAATTCATACTCCTTTACTGGACTGAACGTCCATTCAACTTCAATTTAGCTTGGGAAAAACTGGGTCACTGTGGAATCTTCAATAATTAGTATAATTCAGTCTGTGCCAAAAACATTTTGACAACTAGCCCAAACAGCATTTTAGAAGAAATTGTCTATTTGATTAAGCAAATTTTATGCAAATTTTACTAGCCTGAACCAATCTTTACTAGACTGGGGCATAGGGAGATTTTTGGCGCAGACTGATATTTTATATCTAAATGTGATTGATATGACTTAGCTTGCAATTGAATACACTCTTATGTAGGAATTTACATAATTGAAATTTGCATTTTACAGTGGAACTTGTGCAATCCGACACCTGAGTTTTCCAATATCCTGTGACATCCGACAAAAATTTATGGTCCCAAAGTAGTTCTGTTAACTAAAATAAGAACTGAGTCTTCCGACATCCTGTACAATATGACACATTTCCCTGGTCCGTCAGATTAGACAGGTTCCACTGTATTGTCTTAATTATATTAAAATAGAGATATGTTATGTTTTTAGAATTTGCAAACCTTGATTAATATTTTAATTGTCAGTTTTCTGGTTTAAAACAGTAAAATCTCAGATTGACTTCAGCAAATATTCAAATACAATTTCAATTATTCTTATTAAGACATTTTGTTTTGGAAGATAAGTTAGAAATTTCTTGACATTTTCGTTATAGAATTATTGAGTGTAATTTCTGTATCTGTGCTCAACAATTTCGCATTTGAACTCGACATTCTTTATACAATATATAGTTGATAGGCACAATATGCTGAGTAAAATTAACTTAGAAAACTTACTACACACACTTTTGATAATCTTAGCACTAAATGCAGCATCTGAATGACTGTTTTTGGAATAAGCATTTTTTTGTAATAATTTTGAAAGATTTGCAAGAAATTTCCATGTCAGACAATCTTATTTATATGCTTATCAAGCAAAATTTTCTTTTTCACAAGCTGAAACTCATGAGAGATGTTCAAAGGTTAGGGTTAGGGTGTTTAACACCACTTTCAACAATATTTCAGTTATATCTTGGCGGTCAGTTTTATGGGTGGAGGAAACAGAGTACACGGAGAAAACCACAGACCTGTCGCAAGTCACTGACAAACTTAATCACATAATGTTGTATCGAGTACACCTCACCTGAGTGGGAATCTAACTCACAACGTTAGTGGTGAAAGTACTGATTGCATAAATCCAACTACCATACGATCACGACGACCATGATGGCCCCTGAGATGTTTCATATTCAGGACAAATTTGCTTGAAAAGTAATAAATTAATAATTTTATTTTTAAGGATAATACTTCTGGATGATGCCATGGACTGTTTAATTAGCTTCTCAGATTTTATTTATGCATTTCAAATTCAGTTTTATTTTGAAGGTATGTACATAGAGGAAGTTTTGTCACATTATACATGAGTTATCTCCCCTTATACAATATGCATAAAGTTATTTCCCTATAATCCAAAAAATAGATGTTGTCATAAATGGAGTTATTTCCCCCTTATAAAAAAGAGAAAGATATTAGGCCATGTAAAATTAATTTTCGCACCTTTTAACTTGAATTGATCAAAGTAGAGACAACTCCAATTTCAAGTTGAAGGAATTCAGAACACTCTTGTGTTTTCCTCTGATTGTACGAAGTCGTTACTTCCAGTAATTCCGAATGGTAACAATCGATAAAATGGAACCTAAAGATTGGACCAATATGCATATAAATACAAAAATTAAATACTCTTTCGCCCCCCCCCCCCCCCCCATTTTTTTGAAAGTCAGTATCTGAGAACCTTGGCCTTATACATGGACTTATTTCCCTAATGAAAAAATTTCTTTTCCTTAAAGGAAAACACCGTGGTCTTTACAAGTTAGCGTGAAAATTTAAATGACAGTAAATAAAAGACATTTGTGCTAATGAATGTTAAAAACAGTATACCGTAAGGTAGAATTTAGTCATTGAAGTTGCATGTAGCACCAAATAATGGGGATCGCCATTTTTCAGAACTCTTCAATGTGAGGAGACAAAAGGCATAATCCATTCTCGGATTATACCTGTAATTAAAGCTCTTCCGAAAGAGCTGTGACGTCACGAAAGCGGTATCGTATATTATAGCAGCATTGATCAGATGCAATTTTATCATTAAAAATTATGTAAGTCGTAAAATAACATCGTATATTTATCTTTTGATATTTACAAAATCATTATGACTTCATGTCAAGCATTTTATTGCACTGACGAATAGAGAAAGTGTGAGAAGAATTTTTTTTGTAATTACCAATCAAGACTACCCTTGTCAACACATCGACCAGTGACCTGCCTTTTATGAATAGAATTCTCAGATATGCAAATTTATCTTATTTTATATACATGTACCAATGCTTCACAATATGTTGTTTATTTATAGAATTTATTGAGAAGGTCCATGAGATGTACCAGTCATTAGTTCAGACCCAGAGAAGTCCCAGAGACCCAGTAGTAGTGCCATCAGGCAGTGACGATGCCAGTGTGCACCAGAATAATCATCATCCTGTAGATGGTGTAGATGCTATGCAATATTTTAGGGCCGTCTTCCCGCTCTGTGATAGATCTAATTTTAGGTATAATCCTCATTTTATATATAACCGCATCGGTGGCATAATGGTTAGCGTGCTCACCTCGAGTGCGGTAGATCATGGGTTCGAGACCCTGTTGGGTCAAACCAAAGACTATAAAATTAGTATATGTTGCTTCTCCACTTAGCTGGCAGCATTAAGGAGAAAGAGCAAAGACTGGTTGGCTCGGAATCAGAATAATGTGTCCGAGTGGAGCGACATGTCTACGTGCGGACTGTTGTTTCAGTGATCTAATACTATACCAAATTCCAACTCAGCATGTTGGTCTAGTACAAAGCGGAGCTCATCATCATCTCATTGAAAATGAACTTGTTGTCGCCATGATATAGCTGAAAAATTGCTGAATTGGCATTAAACAACAATCACTCACTCAATCCTCATTTTATAGAGCTGTCGAATATGAAATAAGACATGTATTATTATATTTTATATGTAGGGGTCCCTCGAGAAGAAGATATGAAAAAATAAAACAACAAAACTAGCTTTAATAATTTATTTAATATATTTTTTTGAATATTTTGAAAATATGATTAAGGTATCAATGTATCAGATATCAATAAATTTCTATATTCTTATATGACACCACTAAAGTTGTGAATTCGAACCCTGTTCATGTTGAGGTGTACTCGATGCAACATTATGTGATAAAGTTTTTCAGTGACTTGCGACATGTCAGTAGTTTTCTCTGGATTTTTCTGGTTTCCTCCACCAATAAAACTGACCGCCATGATATAACTGAAATATTGTTGAAAGTGGCATTTAACACCATAAACCAACCAACCAACATTATATTCTTATAAAGAGAAATGCAGAAGAAAAGACTGTGACCATTTTTGTCATTTACATAGTTAAATTTGTTATAAGTTCAAGACATATGATTATGATTTCTTTGGTCTTTCTGATTGGATATTATAGATTAAAATGTTACTTTTTCCAGCACACCCCCAGCTAACAGTTTAAAAGAAATTTTATTTAATGTACCACGAGTATCATTTTATGGATTTCTAATGGCGATGGCTAAGAACGAGTCAATTAATGACACAATAGGTGAGTAGTATTAATTTTTCAAGGACCGCATGTGGTAGTACATGGGTTCGAGCCCTTGTAAAGTCAAACCAAAGACTAAATAATAGGTATTTTCTACTTCTCTGCTACACATGCAGCATTAAGGAGTAAAAACAAAGACTGTGTGGCTCAGAAATAGTGTCCAAGTAGACTTGTTTCAATGAGCTACCACTATTAAAATCAAACTCAGCATGTTAGTCTAGTACAAGGTAGGTATCTATGTAACTTGCTCTCGCCATAACATGGCTGAAAAATTGATGTTAAACCAAAATTGCATCACTCTCAATTTTCAAAGTACAAAATGTTGTATTATAAATTGTTTGGAAGGGTTACAGTTAGTCAGGGCTTAGTATATTGTGACAAAAGGGATTTTACCCATCAAAATACAGGAACCAATTTTTTTCATAAAAACTAACGATCAGCTGATTTTCCAACTTTCGGGATTATTGTTATGTAATTATAATGTATTCATCAGAGTTCAACCAGGTTCGAAGGCGTAAAGTGTTGTATTTTTCGTCGTACACATTTTTGTGTATTGACACCAGTTCTTGTTGTTATGGTAAATATAGGTCATGTGTGAAGCATCCCATGATGCATCATTCTTCTAACTTACCTAGCGGGAAAATACAAATGTCGACGTAAGAATTTGTATTAAGATGTGTAGTCAAACTAAGAAACTGTTTATTAAAGTGTGAAAGAAAACTTATGAATATTATAGAGTATTGATTTTTAAGTATGAAACAATATTTTGTTTATGTAAATACTTTGTATTTTATGGCTGCCGGGATTTATTTTCACTGGCGAGTGCATTGCCGGGATTTGGTTGGGAGTAAAATGTCGTCATACCGGCAGGATTTTTGGGTATAAATAGGAGCAGCGTCTTCTGCTCTGGGTCTTTTCTCATTTGAAGGTTGAACAAAGCAGACGGGTTCCCAAAGCAGACGATATTGAGTTACAAATTTATTCTTTTAAAGGATTTTTCTTTTGATAGGTTAGTTAAGTAACGATTATTTGCGAACTGAACGATAAATTATTTTAGATTTTTTTCATTAACAGAATATTCCTTTTGACGGAATATTATTTTATTTGGTATTTTCTTTTACCGCACATTTTCGCTAGTGTTCTAGTGGAGTTCGGTTTAAATTTACTTTAGTAAGGATAGTTAATCATTTCATTTTTCTACGTTCTATAAGTGATTAACTTGTAGATCGAAATCAGAGATTGTTATTTATTTATAGGGGATATTTTCGGACTTTCACTGACATTTCTGCTAGTGTTTCTAGTCAGGTCAGTGCTAAATTTATCATTTTTTTCTAAGCTTTCGTTCATATTACATATAAATACATGCCATGCCATGCCCACCCGCACCTGTAGTTTGCTTTATTAAATTAGGTTTTGTTGTTAAATAGGTTTTGTTAGGTTGGACATAGGAATTTCCTGACATTCAACTGTTGAGAATCAAAGTTGGTCAGTGTAATTAGTTCTGTTATATTCGTGAGTAGGACCCGCTGACAGTTCAGTTTATGTGTTCATAAACTGGTTAGCGTAAACTTCATTTAAGACAATTATATAGTAATTGGTTAAATACTTAAAGTAAACTTGGTTTAATAAAACACTAAACCATCCTGACATTCAACTGTTGAGAATCAAAGTTGGTCAGTGTAATTATTTCTGTTATATTCGTGAGTAGGACCCGCTGACAGTTCAGTTTATGTGTTCATAAACTGGTTAGCGTAAATTTCATTTAAGACAATTATATAGTAATTGGTTAAATACGTAAAGTAAACTTGGTTTAATAAAATACTAAACCATCCTGACATTCGACTATGCGTTCATAGATCGGTCAGAGAAGACTAGTGTATAAATCACAAGTCCGTAGACAAGATAAACAAACAGTACACCAAAGTATTTTATATTTTATTGAATATTAAGTATCTTATATTTGATTGAAGATTAAGTATATTGTTGGTAGTTTCTGAAAACACAATGAATGGTTGAACACTGGTTGATAATATTTACTGTATCTGTATTATTGTGAATTACACATATGACTATACATATCTAATATATAAAATATTCTGAACTAAATTTATTATCTTACTTGTCGATACTAAGTAAAATCCCCCCTTCCAAGTTCTGTTAATTTCACGGTATTTCCTTAGTACCCTGCGAGTATCCTATTTTCTATCTCGTAAGATAATTGTGTCTCTTGTTTTGTCCACACAAGAGCCTGTTTGATTACCTGATAGGCCATCCCCTGCATTTTCCCGTGCGATAGTCTGAGTATTTTTCCCGATATATCTCTCTACTCGATTGCTGTCAGTGTGGTTTCCGCTGATACAAGAGAGGCAGAGTGTAATTGTATTGCCAGACTAGAGCACTGGAAAGTTATTTTAGACTCCCTCTTTCGTCCGGTTATATTAGTGCAGTGTTCTATAATTCGTAAATTAAACCGTGGTCCATACTAAATTGGCTTGATAATATCCCGTCGGTATATGGTATAATTTTATCTGCTTCTGTGGTATTAATCCAACTTTTCTGAGACTTTGGTTTCAAGTCTCAGGATAATTTCCTAGATTTGGGTGTCAAATCTAGAGTAGTTTCCGGTGTACTTCAACATCGGTGGTGGCAGCAAATTACCCGGTAGTAGTATAGATACTACAGTTAACCGCCTAGCCCGTTACAATATTGATGATTTTCAGTGAATTTTAAAGTTAAAAACAAAAAGCTAAATAATGATGTTAGACAATTCTTAACTTCAATTCCCAATAAAATAATTCTCTTCTCAAAAACATTTACATTAAACGGAACAAATCTTGGTAGGAATATTTATATGGTTTATAAATGATATTGTTTATTTTGATCTGAAATTAAAAATGGCTGTTAGGGTTAATTATGTGTTCTGATTGGCTTAAAAAGTTTAAAAGAGTTTGTTACTAGGTAGACAAATTTCTTACATGAATGTTTACTAAGATTTTGGGTTGTTTGCTGATATTACGTCCAAGATGGGCTGTAGAATATAATTTAACACAATGGGAAATAGGTATAAACATCCTTAGAAACTACTGTACCTTTTAAAACACATTTTCTATTATAATTCTCTTCAACGTTTGTGCTTTTTGTGTTGACTTAATCCAAGATGGCTGCCTTTAAAGGAATAATTTAACATACCCTTTTAAGCTCTATCACAAAATTAGGAATACAAATGTAGATATCAAGTTTAGTGTGCATGAACGACGTGTTTCTGGAATTACCTATATCAAGTATGCTCAAAGCCAAATTGTTCTTGGAACAAAACTGACGTATTCCAAACTGTACATTGTCTGGTACCAAGATAGTTCTTTTATGCCGAATGGAAATTTGAAATGGCCACCAACAATTCAGTCTTAGTTTAATATAACACTAGCTCTCTATGGAGTAACCGCATCGGTGGTGTAATGGTTAGCGGGCTCACCTTCAAGCCCCGATCGGGTCAAACCAAAGACTATAAAATTGGTATTGGTTGCTTCTCCACTAAGCATGCAGCATTAAGGAGAAAGAACAAAGACTGTTTGGCTCAGAATTAGCATAATGTGTTTGAGTGGGGCGAAATGTCTCTCCACAGACTGTTGTTTGAGTGTGTTAGCACTATAAAAAATCCAACCAAGTGTGTAACTGTTGGTCTAGTATAAAGTGGACCTCATCATCATTTCATTGAAAATTAACTTGTTCTCACCATGATATAGCTGAAAAATGACTGAGTTGGCGTTAATCAACAATCACTCAATCACTCACTTTATGGAGTTATACATTGCAGATATTACAATAAACCAAAGCATTAGTAAAACATTATAGATGTACATCAGATGTAGAATTATATATGATATTTTTGATAAATTTTTTAAATTATTTTCAGGACGATTGCCACCAAAAGCAGAATTACTAGAAGGAGCTGATTCTGAGTTAACATCGTAAGCAAAATTATATTCTGCACTCTGCACCTAACTCATCCTCTTTTACAGAAAATTTTCTCTGAGCAGATTCTCAAAATTTGAGGATTTGTATATTTAAGAAACTTTGCATGTCAGTAATAATGAAATGTTATATTATTAAAAAAAACTGTCATACATTTATTCTTCATACTTTAATTTGTTTACTGTCTTTTTCGTTTACTTACTTAAATAATAAAAATTTTGTTGAAAATTTGAATGGAATAATAAAATTAATTATTGGTATCGTTCAGTTTCTGTAATTTTAATTTACGAATAAAAATATGAGTGTCGTTAATTCAATTTATTTTAAACTTAATGGTTTGAATGAAATTTTACTGTTTTTCGATGCCAAATGGTCTCTTTAATTGAAATAAATTTCACTAAATACAACCTTAGAATAACAAAGGAGGTCGTTATACGGAGGGGGTCACTAAGTTTGACTGTACATGTATTATCATTTTCAACTGACCTTAATGAAGTATGATTTTTATGCCTCCATCATTAGAGGGGAATTAATTTTACACGTGTTCATTCGTATGTACCTACGTTACCACATTTATTATCTGCTCAATAACTTAAGTTTTCCTGATGCAAATCATTTGAAATTATGCCCCTTGATTTGCCGGAAACTACTTTTTTTGAGGATTTTCTTCAATATCTAAATTTCCCCTTAAGCAATCCCTTTAAAATTAATAATATAATGTTTTTGACTACAAAGAACATATGTCAAGTTCAAATTTGGTAATTATTTCTTTAACATTTCCAGAGTTATGCCCCTGTATACTTTAGCTGGAAGACAAGGCATTAGTGTCCTATGGACACAATCTGCCCTTTTTCTCTTATTATGTTTTTGTTTTTAAATGGACCATTCTTTGTACTTACGTATTACAATTTAAACTATCGTGTCTGATATATATCATTTTCTCGAAGAATGTGGAAATTTTCAGGAAATTTGCTCTTCACTCATTTAACTAACCAATGAATTGATTAATTTCAAAGTTTGAAGTTCTGTTTTTATAATGCCTTTTTCAGGGTAGCAGTTTAAAAGGATAAGCAAACATAATTATTAATCTATGATGGTGGTCTGTGGTGTTGGAATTGTCATAATTTTGCAGCTTTTTTTTCTATGTTAAATGTGTTTTGTCTGGTGAAAAAACTATGCTTTTAAATGTGCATTGTGTACTGCTGTTAAATTGTATTTTTTGTTTAAAGTGTGAATCTCAGCTGTATGTATTTTAAAGGAAAATGGTCTTAAAAACCAATGAGAAATGTCTTTTTAATTAATTCAAGGAGTAGACTTTACTTTTTCTGGGAATATTCAATTTAAATATAAATAGCTAAAAATATGTAAATAATATATTTGTATTATATTACAATCAAACAAAATATTTCTTCATGGAGATTATAAACACATTTAAACAAAGTATTGCAAAACTTTTCGACGGCACAACAAGAAAATAATTAGTCTAAACAGGTCTTAAATTACACAAAGTTTGATCTTGAGCTTTGTGTATTTTATTTATTCATAATGTTCAGAATCATTTTTAGTTAATAATTTTTTACGACGTCATAATAGCACGATTAGACGTTATGACGTTGTCTTGTTGTTTTTTTTGTATCTCTTGGCAGTTTATGTTTTGCAACTGACGAAGACAGTTGTGCCGTAGAAAATGTTTGCAATAACTTTGTTTAAATGTGTATTATATTAGGGAGATAATATCATTGACTGGTCAAAGGAGATAATATATTTAAGAAATAAATCATGGAAGCCAGAATGTGTTGGCAGTTTTAACATGGATTGGCAGATATTAGTATTTTATCCCAAGCCAGAAGCGAGGGATACAATTTACTAATATCTGCCAATCCATGTTAAAACTCAAAACACATTCTGGCTTCCATGATTTATTTCGATTCTGATATGTCTAAGAGTACAAATACGGTAGTATACTTTGATTGGAAGACGGTAATTTATATTTACATTTGCGGAAAATGTCGCACACAATTTATGCTGCCAATGGAAAAGTCAGTCACATTCACCGGCGCATGTGCTAATGAGATAATGCCGAATGGATAACTCGCTCGTTTGTTAACAAAGCGAAAGAAGGAGGTCATGTTAGAATAATTGATTCATTGATTTGTCAAGGGAGATAATATATTCATTGATTTATCAAGGGATATGATAGATTCATTGATTTATCAAGGGAGAAGTTTTAATATTGATTTTTCAGGAGAGATAACAAATTCAATGATTTATCAAGGGATAGAATACAGTGAAACCTTGTTAAAACGAGCTTGGATAAGTCAATTTTATTGGTTAAAAGCCTGGTTTTTTTTAAAACAATTTAGTTCCTTTTATTAATACATTTAATGTATAGTGTATAAATATACAATTTTATGTGTTTATATTTTGTACTTTGCTAATGAAATAAATTGTTTGTTTTATTAATGGAATTTGTATTGTTTGTTTTTCATAATCTTTTGATATTTAATTTGTTAATAAATATTGTACCTGAAGGTTAAACTAAAATGCAGTGGAAATAGACAGGTCACAGAAGTGGTAAATATAGACTGCATCATTCCATATTTTATGAAGATTCACTCCAAATGCAGAGTTTCATGTTTTCAATCACATAAAAATTTGTCTTTCCAGAATATTTCATTTAAAACCACAAAATGTGACAATTGTACCAACCTTACCTAATAGTAATATATTTTGGTAAAGTACTGAATTAAATCTTGGGGACTACATTGTAAAATGTATAGCTTTCCCTTTTTGTTGGAATACCTTGCACAACCACAAACAAGGTTTTCTAGAATTTAAGATAGAAACAATACAGTATGTAAGTACTGCATTGCAATAAAAACGCCTGCATTGCATTTGAATATTTTCTCAACATCAATCTAAAATTTTACTGGTTGTGTGTGTTTACACAAAGTCACCATATTGTAAATTTTGTGATAGTAAAATATTCAACTGATGTTGTTACACATTCAAATGTGATTCCCTGATTTTTATAGCAGTTTTTTTAATTGGGAAGATAGAACGAGATAAGAAGAATAGTACAGAATGGAATAGATGAAAGATGTAAACAAACATTTTTTACCTTGCTTGTAATATAGAAATAATAGAAATAATAATAAATAGATAGTGACAGTTATTTCCTTATAAAAATAATATATTAATACAAACATATACAAGTACAGCAGGGGTCGTCGTGGTCGTATGATAGTTGGATTTATTCCTACCTGTGCAATCAATGCCTATCACCACTAAAGTTGTGAGTTCAAACCCTGTTCATGGCATGGTGTACTCAATACAACATTATGTGATAAAGTTTGTCAGTGACTTGCGACTGGCTGGCAGTTTTCTCTTTGTACTCCGTTTCCTCCACCAATGAATCTGATATAGCTGAAATATTGTTGAAAGTGGCGTTAAAAACCATAAACCAAGTCAACCAACTACAAGTACAGCTAGAAATAGTACTGTGAAACCTGTTTTCAGAGACCATATGTTCTGCCAAAATATTTGGTCTTTTAAGACAGGTGGTTTCCCAAAAAAGGTTCAGGTCATTTAACGAGTAATGGTAATATTTTTAAGATGCTTGGCAAATAGATAGGTTTTATTGTAATGGAAAGTGTGGGGAAATAGATGGCAGAAAAATTGAGTCAATGTTAGAAATAAGGACAGTAGTCTCCCCTCTTATCAGACCAGATTTCAGATGCACTGAGATAGTAAAATACTAGTAAATTCTCCCTCTCAAGAGAGGCCACCCCTCTTGTCAGACCAGAATTCAGATTCATTGAAATACAATGTAGTAAAATACTATTAAATTGTCCCTCTCAAGAGAGGCCACCCCTCTTATAAAACAACTTTTTCATTGTAAAGGGGGTGGCCTGATAAGAAGGGGATTACCATATTCCCAAAACTTATTTGGCTTTATAGAAATATAGACAAAACAATGTAGTTAATAGGATTTTTTTTTAGAAGATTATGTGTTTTTTTTAGTAGTGACTGTTTGATGATAGATATGCTGAAGCTTGTCCCTTATTTATTTTATTATTTTTATTAATATATAATTTTTTGCTTAAAATGTTGTAATTAAATAGATTTCCTGTATATAAATAGAATTGTAAAATAGTATCATTTAAAATTATAGGAATCAATTGCTTTTCAACATATCCCATTTTCTTTTTATTTTATATTTATTTAAACTTTAAAATTTTGCTTTATTAGATAAAGAAAAAAGGCCCATTGTAATTTTATAGTATTAGAATATTCACAAAAAATGTGAAGAAAAAAATGAAGTAATAGTATGAGTTATAGCATCACCATGAAGCTTGTCCGGTGGTTATAGTTGCACTGGTATCACATTAACCTTTTAAATAGTATATATATATATATATATATATATATACACACTGTACAGGAGAAAATTTTCTAGTAGAGGCTGCATGTTAACCAAACCACATATATACATATAGCTTATGCACATTTACTAACAAATATTAACATTGGTGTGCTTTTTTGTATTTTTGTAATCTAGTATTTCAATGTAGCAATCTTTTGTGTTAAATTTCACAGAATATATAGAAGATTATCTCCCTTTGAGTAATCAGAGATCCAATATATTTGTCATTGTCTTGCTCTTGTTGAAGACCATATGAACAGGAGTACAGTCAAACCTGTATTAAGAGGTCACCTTTGGTACAAAGCAAAAGTGGTCTTTTAAGACAGGTGACCTTTTAAAAGAGGTTCAATTCATATGAACTTTTCGATGACAGGACAAGATAAAGGTGACCTTTTAATACAGGTGACTGCTTAATAGAGGTGACCTCATGGGCAGGTTTACTGTATTTCAAGTATGATGAAGACTTAGATTCCATGACAAAATTACTGCACTGGTGGCATAATGGTTAGCATGATTACATTGAGTGTGGTAGATCATGGGTTCCAGCCTGGTCGGGTCAAACCAAAGACTATAAAATTGATATTTGATGCTTCTATACAACATTAAGGAGTAAGGTCAAGGACTGGTTAGATCAGAATCAGGATAATATGTTCAGATGGAGCAACATGTTTACCTGTATACTGTTTTAGTGAGCTAGCACTATAAAAATCCAACTAATCGTGTTGGTCTAGTACAAAGCGGACATCATCTCAACGAAATGTAACTTTTTCTCACCATGATACAGCTGAAAAATTGCTCATTTGGCGTTAAACAACAATCACACACTCCAAGACACATTATATTTTTGGGTGGTAATTTCAGAATCCACAAGGATATAGAGATCCTTACAACTCACCTAGACAAGTCATTGACTCAACATTTTCAGTTGAGACTCACCAAATATTTTCAAATATTCGATTTTTACCATTATGTGAGTGATCAAAATAAATAGCTACAAGTACCCCATGAGATCATTATAACTTATCTTAAAACAAGGGCAACAATAGAAAGCAATTTTGAAAGTTTAATTCCCAGGAAGATAAAACAATCAGACATTATGTATTGAGAAAATTAGGGGATACAGAATTTAAAAAAAAAGTAAGGGCAATATTATGTTGCCCTGACAAGTAATTATCGCCTGCCTGTCCAAACACACCCATCATTATGGTCTATTAACCACATTCCATCTGAATTTTGATGACATCATTAACTATTATTTTCTGTAAAAGATTAGAATAGAGATGTGGTAGGGGTAAGGTTAACCATTAGTGTCACGTAATGAAAAAAAGCTATGAAAAGAAAGTTTAAACAGTGATAGTCAACAAATGTAACAATCTCTTCTCACCTCAAAACATTGAGCACAAAAAAGACCAGGTCTTGACAGATGATATTGGAAATTGAGGTATTCTTTTGCTATGTTTTGTTTAAATACACGAGAAATATTTCAAACTAGAAAACAAACCTCAATCTTAATTTTATATTACTTATAATAGCATGTAGACTTTACAAACACAACTTGGGACCTTTAGAAATATAAAGTTGAAATAAACTTGGTGGAGGGGAGTGACGCCCTATATAAAAGGTATGAGGCTGGAATGGGTCAACTTGTTCAGTATTCAAATATATGATGTGGTCGTAGTCCTCTTCAATATATCAATGGATATTTAAGCTATTTTTAAAAGTGTAAAGTATGGCATGCTGTTTTAGACACAATTTTGTCTTAAATTTGTTGTATCTCCTGTATATCAAGGCTGACATGTAGGAAATGTATTTCTCGTCTCTTTCGTGACTTAATTATCACAGTATTGTAACAGGGGTAATACGATGGGTGGCAGTAGTGGAGCAGGAACTTCTTAATTTACAGGGACACTAGAGTTCAGCCCCCAATTAAGTGGGGGCCGTGGTGGTCGCGATCGGATGGAAGTTAGATTTACAACTACAATGTACCTGGGCAATCAGTGCCTATCACCACTAAAGTTGTGAGTTCGAACCCCGTTCATGGCTAAGTGTACTGATACAACAATATGTGATAAAGTTTGTCAGTGATTTAGGACAGGTCGGTGATTTTCTACGGTTTCCTTAACCAATAAAATTGACTGCCACGATATACCTGTAATATTGTTGAAAGTGGCGTTAAGCACCATAACCCTAACACTACTTTCATCTAAATATGTTTGGCGAACATACTTTGGTGGGTTGACAATTAATTTATTGTTCCGAGACTGGAAAGTGTAATAATTATTTTAGAGACAGTGCCACAACTATCAACACAAGATCACAAACGATATGCAAAGCAAACATAAAATAAAATGCCACATTGTTGGAACAGTTCCAAAAATGTAATAGGAAATGTCAACAGGCAAAAATCGACACCCATATACATGACCGCTCACTTTCCTAGCTTGGTACAGGCACCTCAATAAAAAGTGGCGGGGTTAAACTAGTTTCATGGCCACAAACCTCTCCACTTAATGGAGACAATACAAGTGAAACTAACACAAAAAACTATAACACAGATCCAAGGGAAAACGAATACTTATATTTTGTTTCATAGATGATTTGTATGTTTTATAAATAAAAACGTAGATATCAAATTTAGTGCACACGACGCGTTTCTGGAATACCTTCATAAGGTACGCTAAAATCGAAAGATTGAAAAGCCAAATAATTTAAAGTTTTGGGAGCAATAAAACCAAAGGGCATAAACAGGATAGCCAAAATCGGCTAAGGTCCTCTATGCCTGAATACATGGATCTTGTCAGGTAAAAACAATGTCGTGATATGTGTGAAATATACATTCTTGTGATATAGATATTTCAAATTTGAAATTTTACATCAATAGACTCCATTTACAGGGAAGCTGATCAAAGGTAATAATAGTGCTTGGAATTCTTCCTGCATTTTTAAAACCCTTTTTTTTACTCCTTTTCCAACTAACATTCAACAATTTAAAATCACCAGGTTTTGACAAAGTTCACGTTGGAAGTGTAAGTTTGGTTTGTTTTTAAAGTACCATTGGCATGCACTGATATGTCTAATTGTGATAAAAACTTAACAGAATGTGTGTTCATTACGAAAAAACCCAAACTATTATACACAAGCAGATTTGGGATATAAAGGCTAGCGTGTACACGTGGAGTAGGCTAGAGTTCTGTGTGTATATTCTGGTTAGAACAACAAGAGACGTTTGCTAAATTTGTGTAGTTCTTGCTAGTGTTGCTAAGCATGTAGAACACGCGGATAGCTGGTCAGCTGAGAGATACCACCGACGTGTCTTAGCGGAGTGACATCACTACCGAGGACTGCTTGCTCTATGATATAACACTATGTAGATCCTGTTCAATACACTGGTCTCGAATAAGAAGACATTTAAACCTTCGATGCAATTGATGTTGCGTAGCTGGAACTTGCTCAGGTTTTGGCAGCCAATTTTCTCTAAGTGATCTTAAATTTCAAACTAACCAAAATATGATATCCAAACTCTGATTTGAATAAATATTTACTGTATACTTTAAAACCTGAATGAGAAAACAATGTACAAATGTACTTCGCATCAAAATTTCAAGACAATTCCTTGATCTTCCAGCGTATATAATGTTTATGTGTACAACAGATATCCAAGACACATTCCTGTACGCCGTAATGTACAATTTAACCTGATCAAGAAATACATTGTATGTCCAAAATCTGACGTAGGATACTGTGGCAATTTGATGGGAACACGGACGGGTGTCGTTTGAATGCCACAAGGAAATGGGGGGAGATGATGGTTAATGTCGGAATATATTGCATTGTAAGGGAGCAAGGAACGTGACAGTCTTAAAACACGAGGCACCCATGAACGTCCCGTCCCCAAGGGCGAGTTGTGTATTTGATTAGTCCCGTGCAACTAGTAGACTCCCCTATCAGAGAGATTGTATCTGCAGCGGAGAAATTAGGTCATAGATCTGTACTTCGGGTTAGTATTTGTTCCTTTTCCGCTACGCTCGCAGAATTACATAGTAAGATAACAGATTGGTTGCCTCGCGGTTAGGGTAATGTGTCTGAGTGGAGCGACCTGTCTATCTGTGGAAACTTGTTTCAGTGAGCTGGCACTATAAATATCCAACTTAAAGTGTTGTTCTTGTACAAAACAGACGTCATCATCATCTCGCCAATAAGTAACACCGACATAGCTGAAAATCACCCACTCACTCGCTCAAAATCACTATACAGATCACGCTGTGTGATACTCTCCACTGATGAGTGGAATGTGATCAGCTATGATTTACCGACGATGACCCAAAATGTTAAAAATGGCTGATTCCGTCTTCAATGAAATAATAAGAATTTCTGAGTGAGAAGGAAAACCGATTGTTGACATCTCTGCTTAAAGATGCATTTTTACCATCATATAACATTTCCTAATTCAAATTTAGAAAATTTGATATAAATGGTCTTGTTAATATGAAAACAGTATGTAAGACTAATTTTCGGTGCCTCTCGTGATATTTCAGATCGATCGTTCTTCTGATCAAATTATTAGTAATTTATATCTATTTCGTATGTAATCTTTCCTGAATCTTTTTGTAGATTTTCAAGTACTAATGATATAAGAAAACATATATATATATATACTGAATTTGTTGTTATACCTTATATAAAATCATGAACACGACTATTTAGAGAAATACAATTTATGGCGACGAGTCTCCTAGAGACAGTTGGTATGCTACAATAAAAACAGATATCTAATTTAGTACGCCGATGAATTTCTGGAATAACCTTCATCAGGTACGGTCACAGTCAAAAGATTGGAAAGCCAAATTTACAGGTCTTTGATGCCAAGTAAACCAAAGGGACTGAACAGACTAGCCAAAATCATCGCATAACCAACATTGTCGATGGTTTGGTTTATGGTGTTTAGCGCCACTTTCAACAATATTTAATATTTCAGTTATATCGTGGAGGTAAGTTTTAATGGTGGAGGAAACCGGAGTACCCAGAGAGAAAATCACCGACATGTCTTGAGTCACTGACATTATCTTGTATCGAGTACACCTCGCCATGAATGGGGTCCGAACTCGCCCACCATTGTCGAATGACAACTAGAATGCTTGATTTATTTATGTTACTATACTTTATTATTTCGAATCATTTATTTCCATTGGTTTCAAGTTTCGTGGATTGATTGAAACGGTTTCCTATGACACTCCTTTGAATTCCAGGTTTTTGACACATAACAATCAAGTTGTCAAATAACCCACAAACAAGGTCTTTATTCATCAATGATACTGTTAATTGTTATCCAGTGGGCAAAAACAAAATACACCCGTCATATTCAACGATATAGGGCGATATTTACGCTGCACGTGCGTTTCAAAAAGCAACAGAAATTAGATTCACTTTCAACACAGGAATATATGATCTAATGCATTAGCATTAGTGAAAACAATGTAAGCGTTAACACAAAGGGCATTCTGCTGTTTTATGAATTTAATACAGAATGTATTTTAACCAAAACAATTGAGCTATTTAACATAAAACGCATACTGTGTTTAATTTAATATATTCCTTAGACAATCATTTGTGTCTCATTTGTTTGTTGGGGTCGTCGTCGTATGGTAGTTGGATTTACAACTACCTGTACAATCAGTGCATATCATCACTAAAGTTGTGAGTTCGAACCCCGCTCATGGCGAGGTGTACTGAATACAGCATTATGTGATAAAGTTTGTCAGTGACTTGCCACAGGTCGGTGGTTTTCCCCGGGTACTCCGGTTTCCTTCACCAATAAAACTGACCGCCACGATATTACTGAAATATTGTTGAATGTGGCGTTAAGCATCATAAACAAACCAAACCATTTGTTTGTTTTAAAAGTATTGTTTTTTAAACTCTTGTTTTACAGTGTGTACGTAATTCAACACTATTGTTTTTATAAAGACAATAAAATGGATAAATTCACATCTCTACCGTATTTCTTCAGATGGATCAGTGATTTGGAAACGAGATTATAATTACATTGTATATGTTTTCTATGTAAATAAATGTAGTTTTATGCTTGAGCTATTTAAAAAGACATTATGGAAATATATTAATTTAACATCATGATATGTTACAGTCCAACGATTCGTCTAAAAACCAGACTTGGACAGTCTACGCCTACCAATACCGAAACTGCACCAGTGTCACAAAATCATGCGCAAAATGTTTATTCCACCAAATCGTCAAATGTCGTAACTTCTCGGCCACCATCGGCTGCAAGAGGACGAGCACAACCAGTAAGAACTGCTAGAGTGCCGGTTACTAAGAAGAAGGAGAGTTCAGACGAAACCAGTGGAACTGATACAGACAGTAGTGACGATACAATATAAGGGACTGAAAACTTCAGGAAATTTTCTTGTTGTTTTGTTGATGTTTTTCCATTTTGAATTCATTGTGTAAACATCAGATCAGATGTACTTAATGACAATATGAACATTTTTGTATTGAAACTTTTGTTGGTATGTTATATATTATTATTATCTTGTTGTTTAACGTGTTGTCGTCCTTAATATGCATGAAATATTTAATTATCACTAGACGTTAAACAACAAACAATCATGTGTTTTTAATCAAATGAGAAATTAAATTCAATTTTCGTTTATTTGTTGTTTTTTTTATGGTGTTTAACGCCACTTTCAACAATATTTCAGTTATATCGTGGAGGTCTGTTTTATAGGTGGAGGAAACCGGAGTACCCGGAGAAAATCACCTACCTGTCGCAAGTCACTGACAAACTTTATCACGTAATGTTGTACATGCCCTGATCTAGCTGCGGAACCGTAGCCCTTATGGTCCTTAGCCAGTTTTCTGATATTTGCGGACCATAGGGCTACGGATTTCACCCTATCAAAAACTTTCGAAACTGCGCAGTGAAAATGTTGCGCCGCTTTTTTGCAAATTTTTGTCATGAAATGGGGTGCGAGAACGATCAAACATATATATTTCGTTTCGTTAAATATTTATCTACATTCTTCTATACTTACTTACCTGTTAATATTCATTTCCAGCTCATTATCATAACAAATGTCTTGATATTAAATGATCCCGCCTACTTCGTTCCGCCATCTTGTCATTGTGGTATTCTCGCTTTGAAGTCACGTGACTTTTGAGAGATCACTTTAAGAGAAAAACACGTGTTCGGTTTGTTTATGTTTTACCGGAGGTTTTGCACGGCGATTTTTTTTTATCTGAAATAAAATATTTAGTCAACCTAGAGTGAAATATTTTACAAATATTAACCAGAAATGTTATTTTCTTCTATGGTTATTCCAATTGAGGTGAACTCTCATTCAACATTTTCAAGTTTTTCATGTAAACAAACGGAACACATGTTTTAAGTGATCTCTCAAAAGTCACGCGATCTCAAAGCGAGAATACCACAATGACAAGATGGCGGAACGAAGTAGGTAGGACCAGTTAATATCGAGACAATTGTTATGATAATGAGCTGGAAATGAATATTAACAGGTAAGTAAGTATAGAAGAATGTAGATAAATATTTAACGAAACGAAATATATATGTTTGATCGTTCTCGCACCCCATTTCATGACAAAAATTTGCAAAAAAGCGGCGCAACATTTTCACTGCGCAGTTTCGAAAGTTTTTGACAGGGTGAAATCCGTAGCCCTATGGGCCGCAAATATCAGAAAACTGGCCAAGGACCATAAGGGCTACGGTTCCGCAGCTAGCCCTGATCGAGATTCGAACTCACAACATCAGTGGTGATAGGCACTGATTGCATAGGTAGTTGTAAATCCAACTACCATACAAACACGGCCACGACGGCCCCAATTCAATTTTCATGTGTGTTTTATAAACTTTGATCATGAATAATGAACTGATGTCAAAAGTTGAAAGGAATCGATGTTCTGATGGGAAGTGTCGACAAAGAAATATGTGTTAAGTGGTAGATGTTAAATGAAGAAACAGTACAGTCACATTTGATCAATGTTTGTAGAAAATTCATTTTCGAATAATTACATTATGTGTTCATTTCATTTACAAAGCCCCATGTATGTGATTGGTCAAAAGGATTTATGCGTGACTTCGAAATTGAAAGAAACGCGACAACCATTCAATCATGTCCACTTCCGGGAATTATATTTCAAACGTCATGAAAACTAATAACTACTGTACATACAATGACAGCAGTTGAGAATATTACAACAAATAACAATAGTTGTATTTAAATAATGTAAATATGGAATACAATTTTAGTTTTATAAATAGGATGTGCAATCAGTGCCTATCGCTACTAATGTTGTGAGTTCGAATCCCGTTCATGGCGAGGTGTACTCGATACAACATTATGTGATAAAGTTGTCAGTGACTTGCGACAGGTCGGTGATTTTCTCCTGGTACTCCGGTTTCCCCCACCAGTAAAACTGACCGCCACTATATGATTGATATAATGTTGAAAAGGGCGTTAAACACCATAAACCAACCTATAAATAGGGCTGTGAAAGCGTTAAAAGAATTATGGCATTTTATGCAAACTGTTTAACACGCCACTAAGCATACAACAGTTTGCATTAAAATCTGAATTTAATTAATTTATTTGTTAATTTGCTAATATAATCATCAGTTGCTGTTTTGGAATCCCAAGATGCTGGTAGAATGACAGGAACAAGTTTTTGTACTTTTTCTTTATTGCATGCATTTAAAACTTTATAAGTTAATGACTGGATCACATGTAAGTTTTATAATATACAAATAAATTAATTATATGGCAAAATTATATTTATTTAAGTCTTCTATTTCTAAATGTTATGAAGTTCCAGAAAACTCGATTTTCAACCATCAAAACTATAATTGATGCCATCAAATCTCCGAATACAATACAGTTGCATTGATATTGATCCGACAAAAAAGATATTTATGATGTTAAGAAGAGTTTGAAGATACCAAAGGGGTAATCAGAATCCGTAAATCGAAGAAAGAGACAACATAATGGCCAAAAGCAACGATACAGTTGAAATAATGCTGTAGTTTGCATTAAACACCAATCAATCAATTAAACAAACGAACTTGTTTCTTTATATTCAGGAGGAAGGATATGGCTGTAAGAAAACATAAAAGGAGTTGTGTATAAGCTAAAATGAAATCACACCACTTTTACTGTTGGTCTTCAATAGCCTTATAGCATGCAGTGAACCTCATTCTACCCCTGGTCGGCAAGCTTCACATGTTTGTTAAATATTGTGTTCAGTGCAATAATATCTGTACAAAAATCATGTTGTGGTTCGTCATTTTTGTTTGTGTTGGTAAATAAAAACGTAGTTATCAAATTTATTGCGCACAACCCGTTTCTGGAATAACCTTCATCAGGTACGCTCAAAATCCACAACTTTCTCCAAGGAAGAACGTTTATTTTCAAGGCCAGTGCTTTCATATTTTGAATATTATAATATCAGTGTATGATAAATTATTTTTTATCATTGGCATGGTTTAAGAGGCCAAATGGTGAGACATATGTTATAGCTCACTTTAACAGTAGTGTTTCTATTGTTTTATTTAATAATCTTGTATGATAAACTGAATATATAGGAGATGGAGGGTATCATATTGTGAGCTTTGGACATTATAAATGGAGAACCGTAGTCGTGATCGTATGGTAGTTGGAATCTAACTACAATGTACTTGTTCAATCAGTGTCTATCACCACTAACGTGAGTCGGAACCCCACTCAGACGATGTGTACTCGACACAACATTATGTGATAAAGTTTGTCAGTGACTTGCGGCAGGTCGGTGGTTTTCTTCACCAATAAAACTGACCGCCACGATATAACTGAAATATTGTTGAAAGTGGCATTAAAAACCAAAACCCTAACCCTAAATCTGGAGTAAGCACGTCATATGAATTGTAGAAGGTTAATAATGCAAGTTCCATGAAAGTCATTATTTTATATAGCTACAGTTCAATTTTCACATCATTCTTATAATGTAGGTCAGTGACTTGCGACAGGTCGGTGGTTTTCTTCAGGTACTCTGGTTTCCTCCACCAACAAAACTGACCGCCACGATATTACTGAAATAATGTTTAAAGTGGCGTTAAACACGTCACCATAAACTAAACCTTCAAATGTAGAAGATTTGACCATTTAGATACAAATTCATTATTCAATGAGGGGTGGGAGTGTCAGTTATAGGCCAGTAATTTCCTGAAATCTTCTGAAACAGAAAAATAGTCAAATTCTGCTAAAATGAACGTGCTGATGTTGCACACTGTATTCGTTTTAGTGTTCAGCTGTCACATTGATTACTTTACAGTTTAGAAGATGGCATACCACCTTCACAGGCTACTAATCCAGAATAAGAATATGTTCCTTTTGGGATCTTAGTCAAACCTAGATGAAACATAGCTTTATCTATTGAATCAACGCTGTCTGCTTCACCATAGCGACAGTCAATTATGAAATTTTCCTCCACACGTGACCAGAATTGCTGAATGTGAAGAAGAACATGGTCTGCTAACGTCTCACTCACGTGTCCATAAATGTCCAACTTACAAAACATTTTTCCGTTTAAAAGACGAAAATAACTTCCAAAAGTAAGCAGTGTTTTGTCACTGTCATCTAAGCATGACCCAACTGCTTGTGTTCGCTCCATTAACATGAGAGGTACATTTTCTTCCATTAACCGATACGGAACTGAATCCACAACGAGGCAATTTTCTCTAAAAACATTTGGATACGACCGTTGATTCTTTATAAAGTTTGCAAGTTCATTTTCATTCAATACTTTTGCAAATAATCCAAAATTCCTTTCTGGCGCAATCGAAAATGACACTTTCTTGCCTGAATAAAACAGACATTTCTGAAATAAGCAAAAGACAAATAAAGTTGTACATGTTTTCTATTACTGAATACACGTACTTCCTACAACAGGGTTCATACACCTTATTTGTGAGAAAATTCCATGACTTTTCAAGGACTTTTCCAGGATTTTTTTAGTTTTTCCAGGACCAACTTTAAGCAAACTGTCAACGAGTATAAGTGAAATTTTGAGTAATCACATTATTTATCATGTTCTAACTAATATGTATACGAGTATATAAGAAATTACCCATCATAAACAGCACACTTGGTAGCCAGTTATGCCAACGTGACCTGAACTATCATCAAAATGGAAGTGGCCCGTTGGACAATGAGACAATTATAACCCTTTCAGTTGTCTATTTAAATTTATAACTTAATTCTAGTATAGCTTGGATGTCCAGTTTTTTTTTTTTTAAGTTGTTGAATTAGAGATTCATCAAATAAGAGAACATATATATCTTCTTTTTTATCTTTCTTTTGATTGATTCCATCAAATATGGACGGATTCCAAAGACTGCCAAAGAGCATGCTTCGGTTCTCCAAGGGCCATTTGTTTGCTATCATGTCGTCTGAGAACATACTCTGAAAAACCTGTACAATGTCTGCATAACTTATGAAAGAAAAGTGGCTTTTTACCATGTATAATGTCAAAATTATATCTCCACATTTATGAAATCTGTTGTTGCCACAGACTCCTCCAATAATTTTTTTGTAGGCTGGACACTGGCTGGTTCCACTTGATTATTAACCCACACTGACAGTCTCAAACTGCTTTTTTTTTATATATAGTGTAACAATGGTGTGGGTTCAAATCCCGTCGAGGGAAGAACAAAAATTTGACAGCTCTAAAATCTAATTCTAACACTGTTTGGTTTAATTTTCAGACGTATATAATATTTAGTATTAACCTAGTATCCTTTAAAGTAACTTTGAGATCCAGTGGGACAGATATATTGTATGGTTGTCACTTGCTTCTAGACGTTTGTATAATATACTTTATTTCCTGTGACTGTATAGTGAATAATTCTTCATTATCCTATCCAATATATTAAAAATTGCTGAGTTAGATTGCTGTCAAATTATAATATTAAGTATATATGTACCATCTACACACGCTTATACACATGTCTTACGCCTATCCCTAGATTTGCCTTACGAGACAAGGTAACACTACGACTATTGAAGCTCCTTTTTTAGGGAGTGGATGTAGTCGAGTGGTCTAGGGCGCTGGACGTAAGGCTAAGCGAATGGTGCTGCAGTGTAACAATGGTGTGGGTTCAAATCCCGTCGAGGGAAGAACAAAAATTTGACAGCTCTAAAATCTAATTCTAACACTGTTTGGTTTAATTTTCAGACGTATATATATATATATATGTTCAGTGTTTTGTTGAATAAATGTGACTTTTAAGTCCACTCTTCCTCCTATATTACTGATGTTAATATCCTTTATACACACATTACATGCTGCAGCTTTAAATTTGTTCTGTATTTGAGACAGACACTTATATTCTGGCTTTTCAAGCCATTTAATTTTAAAAGAAGAGTTTCCAGCCATTTTGTGGCAAAAACTACAACATGCTGTATTTGTATGTGGAAGCTGTCATTTTTAAAATATGGAAATACACACCTCATAAGCGAGCTATATCATAAAATTGGTAGATGATTTATTTTTAGAAAAATCATAATGTTTAGTGTTCCTCTGCCTCTGGGCTCTTCTTCAAGGGCAGTTTCACCCATATTCAAAAAATAAAATTCCTTTTGACCAAGAGCCTTTTGCATTGCTCTCACTACTTCTCACATCCAACCATCATTTTATACTCAGGGTTATCTAACCACTTGATCTGAAAATGGCAGTTGCCTGACATTTTAAAAGCCAAAAGTACGTTTTCCAATATCTGGTTTCCTACTGCAACACCGTTTAATGCAGGAAACTGTAGTACATTAGGAAACCAGTCTATACATCCGGTTGCATATTTTTACAAATAATTTTAAAGAAACGAACTTAAAATCCTTATTTTACATTTACCGCAACTGGTGCCTTGTTTCAAGTACGTCTAAAGGAAACAGTTACGACAGAAATCGGGAGAATCTCTTAATTTTAGATGTTTGAATACATTTAATAAAGATTACAGCTCAAATAATAATTTTCCATGACTATTCAAGGACTTTTCGATAAAATACAGTTTTCCATGACTTTTAAAGGCCTTTATTTTACAAAATTAAAATCCATGACTTTTCCAGGATTCCATGACCCGTACGAACCCTGCTACAACGATCTACACATTGTATGCACAACATTATTCATGTTCACTGTGTACAAACGGACCCGGCAAAAAATGTTTGAATTCGTGCATATCTAATTCCGGAACGGAACCGGACTGTAAGAAGGCAAGAAGAAGGTAATAATTCTGTTTATTTATCTGTTTTTTGCATGAACTTGGGGGAAATAAATGCTTTATTAACCATTTCCTGCTGTCAGATGAAACATTTTGGCTATGTCATCGTATATTAATTGAGAAATAAGCGATAATGTGCCACAAAATGACGATCAGCTTGACCCCAACCCCGAATTTCGCTCAGTTTCTCTTTGAATTGCTCACATTGAATGGAACGATTGATGAATAAAGATGACAAGAATCACTTTGCGCTTTTAATTATTACTATAAGTAAGCACGGAGCAAAAGAAATGGGTCATGTCAAAATGGCAGGACCCGGTTTCGTGAATGATGTTACAGCATGATGACCCGGTTTTGTTCCAATTTTTTTTACGAACAAACAGGAACCAAAGCAACAGAAATCCACAGCCACCATTGTTTATACTGTGATACAATATTTCCACAATTCGATGACTTAATAAAACATTCTAGGGAAAATCATCCGCACCATTGTTATTACTGTAAAACAACCATCGTCCTATTTGAAGAAGTAATAAAACACTCGACGAAAAACCACAGCTCACTAATGTTGAAAGTTAAATACCTTGAACTGAATCCATCTAGTGGACATTATGGTTACAAAAGCCATAATTTCAATGTTATTCCAGAGAAAATAAAGGCTTTGGTTCCTGTTCGTTCGTAATTTTTTTTGGAACAAAACCGGGTCATCATGCTGTAACATCATTCACGAAACCGGGTCCTGCCATTTTGACATGACCCATTTCTTTCGCCCTGTGCTTACTCATATCAATAATTAAAAGCACAAAGTGACGATTCTTGTCATCTTTATTCATCAATCGTTCCTTCAATACATTTCGTTCCATTCAATGTGAGCAATTCAAAGAGAAACTGAGCGAAATTCGGGGTTGGGGTCAAGCTGATCGTCATTTTGCGGCACATTATCGCTTATTTCTCAATTAATATACGATGACATAGCCAAAATGTTTCATCTGACAGCAGGAAATGGTTAATAAAGCATTTATTTCCCCCAAGTTCATGCAAAAAACAAATAAATAAACAGTATTCTTACTTTCTTCTTGCCTTCTTACAGTCTGGTTCTGTTCCGGAATTAGATATGCACGAGTCCAAACATTTTTTGCCGGGTCCGTTTGTACACAGTGATGTTTGAACCTTAACTATTTTATGATATAAAATAAAATATATATTTAAATATTCTGATTACTTTTCCTGGTTAACCAGTCTAATTTTCACAGGGACACCTTAGAGGTGCTTGTACTATGAAGTAACAATATAACAAGCTATGCTGGATAAACTATAATGTTGCTAAAAAAAAGATCTACACATTGTGTCAATCACCCTCCTTATGGACATCTCTCAATTGACAAATTAAAATAAATATACACTGATGGTATGATAAATAAATAGTGATTTGAAATCATGTTAAAATTAAATGATATCTTTAACCAAAGGATAAATATTGTGTTGGATGATATTCTATATATATACTTGCGACGGGTGTCATTAGTGGAGCAGGAACTACCTATCGCTCCATGAGATCAAATCCGGATTTTAGTGAGGTTCGCGTTGCACAATCTTTAGTTTTCTGTAAATTGTTTTGTAGATCATTGTTTGTCTATTTATTTTGGCCATTGTTTTGTCTGTACTTCCATCTACGGCTTCTGGTTACCCCTTTGGTGTCTTCGAACTTTCATTACAATATTGACTTAATTGCTGTGAGTCTGAGTGATGCCTAGTCACCTCACGTGTTCAGTTTCTAGACACTGCCATATGATGAGGTGTTTCATTGGCCAGTTTGTTATAGCTGTTCTTGTCCGCGAATGTACCCCAAAAGTCTATAGGTTATCAGATATAACTACAAATGCTGAAAGTGACGAAAAATACCATTAACAGGAACATTTTGTGCTACAACAGACAGACGACGTTGTAATGTACAAAATATTTAATTATTCCATATGATAAAAAAATAATAACTATGGGTGTTGTGCTTGTATATTTTCCAAAATTATTGGTATTATTAATCTCGCTAATCCATGTTAGTGCGGTAGATCGTGTGTGAGCCCTGGTGGGTTCAAACCAAAGACTATAAAATTGGTATTTGCTGTTTTTTGCACTAAGCACGCAACATTAGAGAGTTGTAGCAAAGACTGTTTAATGTGTCCGAGTGGAATGACATGTCTACCCGCGGACTGTTGATTCAGTGAGCTAACACTATACAAATCTTAACAAGTTGGTATAGTACAAAGCGAAAACCATCGTCTCATCGAAATGTAACTTGTTATCGCCATGATATAGACGAGAAGTGAGCTAACACTATACAAAATGATAACTGAAAATGTCCTGACTTTGCGTTAAACAACAATCACTCGGGTATGTAAACCACGGACTGACGTTGTTAAGTATTTAAATGCCAATATATTATTTCCTACTTGTTTTCTCACTAAAGAACAAGTGCGTTCTTTGTTTGTTTGATGGTGTTTAACGTCACTTTCAACAATATTTCAGTTATATCGTGGCGGTCAGTTTTATTGGTGGAGGAAACCGGAGGACCCGGAAAAAACCACCGACCTGCCGCAAGTCACTGATAAACTTTATCACATAATGTTGTACACCTCGCCCTGATCGAGATTCGAGCTCACAACATCAGTGGTGATAGGCACTGATTGCATAGGTAGTTTTAAATCCAACTACAATACGATCACGGCCATGACGACCCCAACAAGCGAGTTAGAATGATGTTTCAACACATTAATATATTATTACCCGTGTGGACAGTAGTTGGAACTCTCCACTGGAAATACGTTTGTACACTCCTTGCGAGTCCAGAGCTGTTGTAAATGCGCCACGTTTTGTAAATGTCTGTTTTAATACCTCCACATTAAACGTTTGATAAACATGTCTGTGTTCCAATTCTTTTCGAATACGACCTGCTCTCATCACAGCCGTTAGACCATTGTCTACTAGAAAAGTAATTTCAAATGCAACCTGAAAGCAAAATTGTCAATATATTATGCGTATGCAACGTTGAACACAATTAGGACAATTTTTCTGTATGATAATAAACAACATTCGTTATAATAATATTGATCTTTTCTTATGCTGTGAGTTCGAATCCCGCTCAGGGCGAGGTGTACAACATTATGTGATAAAGTTTGACAGTGACATGCGGCAGGTCGGTGGTTTTCTCTGGGGTCTCCGGTTTCCTGCGCCAATAAAACTGACCGCCACGATATAGCTGAAATATTGTTGAAAGTGGTGTTAAACACCAGAAAACCATCTTTTCTTATTCATTTATATAGGTTTTTCATATATGTTCAGAGTTTTCAATATGTTACTCGATCTGTAGTTTTCTATATATGTATAGTTTTGTATGTAGATAGTTGGTTTGTACTTTTTCTTTTGGCAATTCTGTTATCTGCCCTTATTCGATTTACGGCTTCTGATTAACCCTTTGGTATCTTCGGCGTAGTAAGTGTCCTGTTTTGTGCTGTGGCTGTTGTAATGACATTGCCTTTCTGTGATACTTTTCGTACAATTAAAAACTGAGTTAAAATGTAGGTGTTCCTCGTACAAAGCTTAGTGACGGACGGACTGGAATATAACAGTATATCATCCTCAGCAAGGGAGAGACATAAATACTAAAAAGAAATGAAAAGCTTCCACGAAAGCCGAGTCATCAAGAAGATTTCCCTTTCATCAGTAGCAACATTCCAACTTCACCTGCGTATAGAGTTTACATTTCACAACACATACGTTATTCTAGGGCATGTGCACAGTACAATGTTTTTCTGTAGAGAGCTCTCAGCTGGTGACACAAAAGTTACTCAAACAAGGCTACGTTGCTCCTAGGTTGAATTCATCGCAACAGGTCGTCATCACGATCTGGTTGACCGTTACGAAATATCCATATCTCCAATGACAACGGATCTTTTCCCCTTTCACGTAGATTTGTTCTTTTCTCCATCACCAACAAAACTTGTACCAGACTTGACTATATGTATACCAGTGACACGTCAGGTGTCTTATAAGAAGCAGCAAATACTTAACCTTCGCGAGCACCTGGGTTTTTGGTGGGGTCTGTGTTGCTCATATTTTTTAGTTTTCTGTCTTGTGTTGTGTTTTTTGTTTTGTTTTGTCTTTGTCCTGTTTCTTGTGTGCCCAATGTTGCGAGTGTCTCCCGATTATCCATTCTTGATTGTCACTTCAGGTTTCTCTAACGTTTATATTGGACGACATAAAATAAAAATACATCATTAAAATTCTAATCTTGATATTTACAATTTGCCCTTTGATTATGTAGACATAGGCAGTGGTGTTTGGATTTCTGAGCAAGAGATGAAAGTAGTCCGGCAAATAATCAGCTTCCTCGTCTTGATAAATTGACATGATTTCATCGTAATCATCCGCAGTAGCCTTCCGAATGGTGCCTTCATTGAATTCTGACATTGGGTATTATCTGTAATTAGGAATTTTGTAATATTTAGTAGTGAAATTGTGTAAATACCTAAGTTATTTCTCTGTGTAGAGGTTTCATCACAGTAGTAAATAAGATATATGGATATACAGTCATTATTATTAAACATGCACATAACATAGAGTTGTGTCTCTTCATTTGTGATATCATGGCGAAGTGTACTCGATATAACATTATGTGATAAACTTTGTCAGTGACTTGCGACAGGTCGGTGGTTTTCTCCGGTTTCCTCCACTAATAAAACTGACCACCTCGATATAACTGAAATAGTGTTGAAAGTGGTGTTAAACACCAGAAACCATAAACCAAAGTATACAGTCACAAAATTCACAAATATTTTCCATTACCTGTCCTGCCTTAGGAGTAAGTGAATAAATGTAAGAGTTAAGTCGTCCCTGTAACATTGCTTGTTGATTTAAGCCGATTCGTCATCGTAGTGATTGTTATTGCATGCCTCGTTTTTGGAGAAAACCACATTCCTTGCACATAATGACAATTTGCAGCAGCTTAAGGTGCATCGTCGGTAATCCATAGCAGGTTATGCTCCGATACTCTCCACTTTAGGTAATCAAAGCTGTGGGTTACTGACGATGCTGACAGTGGAGCAGCTCCTATTAATGAGCGACATCTTTTTATGACTGTTTACATTTTAAATTTTAATTTGGTCTTCTAAGCACACTGTGTACAAACTGACCCGGCAAAAAATGCTTGGACTCGTGCATATCTAATTCCGGAACGGAACCGGACTGTAAGGAGGCAAGAAGAAGGTAAGAATTCTGTTTATTTATTTGTTTTTTGCATGAACTTGGGGGAAATAAATGCTTTATTAACCATTTCCTGCTGTCAGATGAAACATTTTGGCTATGTCATCGTATATTAATTGAGAAATAAGCGATAATGTGCCGCAAAATGACGATCAGCTTGACCCCAACCCCGAATTTCGCTCAGTTTCTCTTTGAATCGCTCACATTGAATGGAACGAAATGTATTGAAGGAACGATTGATGAATAAAAATGACAAGAATCGTCACTTTGTGCTTTTAATTATTGATATAAGTAAGCACTGGGCGAAAGAAATGGGTCATGTCAAAATGGCAGGACCCGGTTTCGTGAATGATGTTACAGTTTGTACACAGTGAAGCATTCCATAAAATCTCTTGCTGAGATTGTTTATATCTTAATGTTTTGTCTTTTAGGCATTCCATAAAATTTCCAGCTGGTATTACAATGTGTTTGTATCTAACGATTTAATTACTTGTACATACATATTATATGAATGGTTCGGAAAATAGTACCATAGTCAGCACACTTGTCGTGCATGAAAAGAAGGAAATACATTTCATTATTTCAATTAAACATTTTGTTTTATATTGTCTGATGATCGACATCATGTACGTCAAGTTGATCAACACATAGGCAATGTATCATGTTTGTTTATGTTAAAATTTAGAATAATTCATTTATTATCAAATCGATTTTAGTATGTTGCACACGAGCATTTCACATAATACAAGGGGTCGTAGTGGCCGTGATTTTATGGTAGTTGGATTTATAATTACCTATGCAATCGGTGCCTATCACCACTGAGGTTGTGAGCTCGAATCTCGATCAGCTCGAGGTGTACAACATTAAAGTCATTATGTCACATAACCGCCATTGTAAAGGGACGTAATCGAAACAGTTACGAATATAAAAACTGTACTACAGATCCGAACTCGGGGAAAATAACGTCGGTATTGTTTCATTTCATTTATTTGGGGTTTGATGGCGGCTATCCAAAGGGATTGTTAACTTTGTGGATATGATTAGTTTCTTAATTAATATCAATCAGTGATTAAAGAGAAGCAATGTAAATAATATACACTCATTAAAATGTGATTAAATAATTAGCAATTTCACAGCTTGTGGTTGTTTTTTTTGGCATATATCTATCTTATCTAATGTTTTGTCATTTTATCTATGTGTGACTTGTTTGAAACAATGCTGATGTCAAAATTTTATTATTCAATTTTATTTATTTATTTATTATTTATTGGACAATAGTTGACTATCATATATGTGCCTTTATCATCTGTGCAAGACAAAACAAAGAATCTGAAAAGGGTTTACTTAATACAAACAAACAAAAAACAAATACAAGGACATATGTAAATCAGAGAGATGATATGCTAACAAAAACAAGGAATTAAACAACTACTGAATATACTTTAATGCATAACAAGTACATTATAACATACGAATGCCACGATAATGCCCTGTGAATGTGAAAAGTGGTACAGTTAATTAGAGAAATATTTTGACTTCTCCCTGTACTCTCACCACTTCTCCCTGTTTGTCTCTCACTTCTCTTTTGTCAGCACCTGAAAGAGAAGTCACTTCTCCCTCTGATTTCAAAATAGTGGGAGCCCTGTATGTGATAAAGCTTGTCAGTGACTTGCGACAGGCCTGTGGTTTTCTCCGGATCCTCCGGTTTCCTCCACCAAATAAAACGAATTACAGTCATTTCGTACCATAACCATTTCGTACCATAATGAAAATCATTTTCGTATCATAACCATTTCGTACCATTGCCATTTCGTACCATAACCATTTCGTACCATTGCCATTTCGTACCATATGCAGATCGATACATTATTACCATTTCGTACCATATGCAGATCGACACATTATGACCATTTCGTACCATATGCAGATCGATACATTATATGACCATATCGTACCATATGCAGTTTGATACAATAGATGTCCATTTCGTACCATATGCAGAATCTTATGAAGATTGTACATTTATCCTTATTTTACATCATATTCAAATAAATGTTATACCCAAGTACATGCTGCATGTTGGTACCGTAAAAAAGTATGTATTTAAGACGAGGAAAAAAACGAGCAAAAAAAAATATATATGTATATTATGTTATTGTGTATTATCATATATTCTGAGCCTTAACCATTTATTGTTGATGAGTTTGTGCTAATAATTAATGTATTTGTATTTGTATATACATATTATTAATTTTATTAAATGTTCAGTGATTTCAACATTATTTATCATTTTATTTAATAAAGATAATTATTTCGTTACAACTTGTGGAACCTTTGAAGTAATAAAGCTTTGTCTGCATTTAATTTATTATTTACTTAACAGTTAATCAAAGATGGTAATTAAAAAATAAAAGAACCAATCATTGTCCATTTGCTTATATTGCTATTAGATCAAAGGTAGTGTTTAGGAAATGAAATGAAAGGAAGTCCAAGCTCATATTGTTTGAAGAGAAATTCAAACAAAAGTTACCCAAGCTCTAATTTTCTAAAGAGAAAGCCATGCACTTTATTTGTTTTTACAAATATTTCCTGCTAGTTTATCCAATCAAATTACTTGAATTTTTTTTATTAACATGAAAATTTTTAAAAGTGATTTTCTTATGAATATAATTCATATGCAAAAATGACGGGTAACGAGTGTCTACGTTGCAATTCCACGGTTAGACCAAGACAAGAAGCCATGCAGTGTGATAACTGTCAACGATGGCAGCATCGTGTATGTGGTACTGGTAAGTGTTAATGTCTCTTTTCCGTACAGCGGATTGCAAGTGACTATGATCTCTATTAATTGATAAAGTACATGAAAAATTGTAAATTACCAGTAACAGATATCTTAAGAAATATTATTGGCAAATGCCGTCATGTTTTGAATTAATACAATTACCGTCTACGCAATATTAAAGCACTTAAAGGGTCATTATCTGCCAAATCGTAAATTTTTGTTACCCGTAACAAATATCAGATATGATTGATGCCTTAATAAAACATGTTTCTGTAACTTATAAATGTTATGAAATGTAGGAGTTTGTCGAATCGTCATTAAATCAGTACAACAATGCACTTATTTCTTATTTTCTGTGTTAATTACGGACAAAGAACCATGCAAGTTTGCATTTAATAAGCGACAAAATACAAATTATTTGTTTTTACCTGTCACTAGTAAGGTCAGTTGCATATGGAAAAAGCGAGGTCAAATTATTTGCTTGCAAGGAAATAACTAATCGATGGTAATTTTCGTTCTCAAAAGGCGAAAAGTGGTTCGATAAGCTGTTTAATGTGAAATATTTACCTTTAACAATCTTGGCAAATATTTGTTACTAGCTGAAAAAATTTGCAACACTTAGTTTCATTTCATTTCGTATTATTATATTGTATTGCATATATATTATCATGCTCCGCTGTTATTATCATAATTGTATACAATGTGTATTTTTACTCATGCATTGAATAATTGTATATTGCATATTTATTTCTATAAGAAGTACTGCTTTTGAATAAAGAATTTGAATAATTTATTTATTTGATGTGTTTCAATGCAAAATTCCACAAAAAAGCATGTAGAAACTGAAAAGCGAAAAACTTAAGAAACTACAGCGTAGACATGTCAGAACAACACAACGACTTCTGTTTAACCAGTGGGAGCAGTACGTAGAGGGTAGTATTTCCGTCGGCCGTCTCCTACGTCTATGTGGCCGATTAGTGTATATACCAGATCAGTAAACTGTTTCCAAGATGTTGCTCCTATAATAGTAGCTGAATTGTTGCATTGTATTGTATTTGTTGATCTTCTTGTTGTTAAATGTAAAATGTACCCATAAGGGACCGACCATTTAACTTGAAGGGGGGGGTTATGGTTTTTTGTTTCGTTCAGAATTTATTTTCCGGACAACACGAGAGTTAGAATATATTTTTTTTTATCGCGCAAAGCGCGAATTTTTTTTCCAGAATTCAACAGTAGGTTATATGGCAAAAACTCTGAATCAGATTATTTTTTTTTCCTCCACCAAAATCAGAATATTTTTTTCAGCAACATTGGGAACCAGAATATTTTTTTAGAAAAATGGTCGTTCCCTAATTATATGTAATAAAATGTATTTGTTTAACAATTAAACAATTATAGAGTGTTGTTTTCTTATTCAACTAGATGGAAATAATTATTTAATGGATGACTCAGTGAAACACCAATTACATTGAAAAACAAAATTGCAACAAATCATAACAAAGAGTTAAATTCAATTCATACATTTCAAAACATCCAAGTATCTACAACTGGGGAGACAAACTTAACCATAATAAATATATGCACGAATTGGTCATAGTGGTATTCTATTTCTATATGGTACGAATTGGTCATAGTGTATCTACTTCCATATCACATATGGTACGAAATGGTCATAGTGTAATTCTATTTCCAAATTGGCTACTGAGCAATATTACATATGGTACGAAATGGTTATGATGCAAAATACATATGGTACGAAATGGTTTCTGGTTATGGTACGAAATTGCAATTTTGTGGTACGAAATGGTTATGGTGCAAAATACATATGGAACGAAATTGCAATTTTGTGGTACGAAATGGTAAATTATGGTACGAAATGGTTTCTGGCTATGGTACGAAATTGCAATTTTGTGGTACGAAATGTTAAATTATGGTACGAAATGGCAATGGTACGAAATGGTTATGGTACGAAATGACTTGCTTCGTGTGAGAATTAAATTGCAATTTTGTGGTACGAAATGGTTATGGTGCAAAATTCATATGGTACGAAATGGTTTCTGGCTATGGTACGAAATTGCAATTTTGTGGTACGAAATGGCAATGGTACGAAATGACTTGCTCCGAATAAAACTGACCGCCACGATATAACCGAAATATTGTTGAAAGTGGCGTTAAACCACAGGGGCTTGTTACGATTTTTATTCCTGAGTACTCTAAAAACCACAAGGGAGGAATCTAAAATGTCAAATTTTCATACAACACTTTTTCAAAATAGTTTTGTATTGGTGTCTTGACCTCATTCGCCATAATATTGGTACTAAATTGAAGCTTAATAAATATATTTTTGATATTTCGATTCCTTTTTGTCATCATCTTTACCTATCTGCAACTTTAAAGCAATACTTCACAGAATTTGCACTGGCCTAATCCTCCCCCAATCATGTTTACATGTCAATACGGGCTGAATTCATACGTGTGATTTGATTGGTCGGTTATTTTTAGGTAAGGATTGCAAAGAATGTGTTGATTGGTCAGTGATTTTGCATTTTTTACCTAGCTAGAACACTGTTGTGACTGTGAAATGAATACGATCACAAGGAGTCAATGATATGTCCAGAAAAATAAACAGGAAGTTCGAAAATCCCCCTCCCCCCTTTATTTTTTGGCTTGCAATACCGGTACCAGATTTCATGTTGTTTGCATAGAACGGGATTTAAAACGATATATATTGTATTTATTACTTTCATCAGATCAAAATCTATCTAAAATAAACAATCATTTATACATGTATTAACTATATGAGAGGAAAAAATGAGAATTTCAGACTTTCAACTCATGTGCGACTCTTACCTTTAAAGGACAAATGACACGATTTTGAATTTTTCACAAAACTTTGTGAAATACTTCCAAAATGCTGTAAAAATAATTACTTTTTCACTTTCGATAGTAAACTTTGTCTTTGTCTTTGTACAGGTAAAATTCCTCCGGGATTCGGAGCACTCCAATTAAGGATAAAATTATAAAACCTAACTTAACGGGCACATACTTAAAAAGATACGTATTTACAGTTAAGATCAAATATACGTAGTAGTTAAAAGTTCATCATTTCCATGTTGTATAAATTTGGTTAGTGGCATAAAAACGTATTTACATCCATTACTAAAAAGTATAAAACGTGTGTTGTAAAATAGTCGTTTCAGTAGTATTATAATTGATAGCGTTGTTAAAAGTCCATTCTGTTGTTTAATTATTCATATTAGTAAAAACGTATATACACACAGCACTAAAAGATAAAAGCGCAATCGTAATATATACAATGTTCTTTCCTTCACGCACTCTCCGAATACAGCAATTCTTCCGTTGTTAAAACAAATTGACTCATAAAAGGTAAAATCATCATTTAAGTATGCGTATAGACTTTAAAAGGTAAAACGATCTCTTTAATGAACGGATCGGGTGCTGGACACAGTAAGAAAAATATTATATTAGCTTACTTATAAAAGGAAACAGTTCTATAAAAGTACTATCAGCTATTGACTATCTGCCTTTCTACATAATGTTCTTCAATATTTCAGTTCTCTTTTGGTGTAGCACAAAGCAATAGTGTTGCGTGGCTCTTTCGATTTGCACTAAATCCTGGTTTGAATATGGAATCAGTTGGTTTATTTTATATGAGGTGCAGTCCAAGATGATTTGCATAAGCAGCCCATTTTGTTCTATAGTCCGTGTACCACCCCCCCTTGCCTCTTCTAGAGCTTCACCTAGTTTCACCATTTGTGTTTTTCTGTTTTCTTCTAGAGTTTTACATTCTAGTAAAAAATGCACTCTATCTTCATCTTCCTCCCCACATAGTTTACAGATCGGAGATATTTTGTTACGGCTGAACTTAGCGTGGTGGTATTGATTTCTGCTTTTTGTATGTCGTACTTTCGATTTTTCACACTTCGTAATATGTTATGTGGTGTTCCTATTGGATTTTGTTGAATTTCTAGATATTCTAATGTAGATTTTATTTGCTTTTCGTTTGTCCATTTATCGTACCAAAAGCTGTTAATGGCCTTTTTCATTGCATTTTTCCACTGCTGTTTCTTTGGAGGATTTTTTAGTATTTCTTCTGGAGATGGCAGATTATATTTCTGGAGCGTCTTCCTAATTCTACAGATAAAAAATCTGTCTTCTTCTTTTGAGTTTTCCATTTCCCATATGAGTATGTCTTTTTCGATGGATGAGTCAAGCCTGGCTAAGGTGGTAAATAAGATCATTGCATTTTTGTCCAGCGTTGTCTCTATTGGTTCTGCACCTATTAGTGTGTAGATGGCTACTGCTGCGGTTCGCCCTGGAAGGCATTGAAATTGCCTGCAGGTTGCCCTTTGAAGCTGTTCTAATTTCTTCGTGTCTAATGGTGTATATGCTTGGATTTCCAGCCCATATAGATAACGTGAGACTGCGTATGTATTCCAGATTTTCAGTAGAACCACTGGGGACATTCCTGATCTTGCATGCAGTCCAGGTCCTAGTAAGGCATATATTGTTCGTCTGCCTATACTCAATCTCTCTTCAATATTTATTTTCCCGTTTTCTTGGTAAGTTATTCCAAGGTGCTTAATTGATTGTACCCTGTTTATTTCCTGGTCTCCTAATACATATTTTTTCGGATGTGTTTGTAGAGCTTTTGATACATTTATTACTTCAGTTTTTTCCGGGTTTAGTTTCACTAAATCTCTTTTGGTGTTATATTCTAGGAGATTTAACATGGCTTGAATGTCCTTACTCTCTCCCAGCAGAGCAATGTCATCTGCACAGGCTGGCGCTGATACAGTAATATTTCCAATAGTAGCTCCTAGCGTGCTTTTTGTAATACTATCCAAAATTGTGTTATTATACCTCTTGTAGAGTAAGGTTGACAGTTTTGCACCTTGACGTATCCCTTGTTTAATATCTATACTTTCTGTGGTTTGGTCTCCCCATTTAACTTTCAGGATTAGCCCATCATAAATGTTCCTTAGTAATAGCCACATATCACCAGTAATTCCATCGTGGTATAGCTTATTTAACATTATGTCATGGTTGACGGTATCAAATGCTTTTTCTGCGTCTACAGTCAGAAGTTCTAAATCCCGATTAAATTTTTTGTATATTAATATAGTTTCTGATGCTATAAATGCTGTAAATTTACTAGAAGCGTGTTCAGTAAAACCTCTCTGTAAAGGATTTTGCGTTGGAGATAGCTGTTTTTCTAATCGCTCTTTGATGACCGACTCAATAATTTTTGAGAACGTGTTTGTAACGACTATGCCTCTGTAATTTCCTGGTAAAGTTTTGTCCTTTTTCTTTTTCAATACTGGTGTTAAGATTCCTCTTTTCAAAGTATCTGGAATATTAAGCTCTTCAAATATTTGGTTGGTGATACTACATATTTCTGTTGCCAATTCAGCATTTGCAAATTTAAAGTGTTCTGCTTGTATTCCATTTTCATCAGCAGCTTTCCCATTATTCAGCTTTCGGATAGCTTGTTTTATTTCTGCTTCTGTTGCTGGTGGAATTTTCACCTTATTGGCTGTTACTTCTGCTATGATGTCATTTTGTATTGTGCAGAGGCTGTTTCGTTCTAGGTCAAATTTGTTTTCGTCCAGATTAGGAGTAGCCAGATTTTCAAAATGTATTCTCCAGGCTTCCATAATATTATTTTGGTTGTATTCAACATTGTCTATGACCAGTGTGTCAGTATTTATTTCCGAGTTACTTCTCTGTATTCTTAGCAATTTGTGGAATGTTTTACTATCGTCTTGAGATGTCTCCATAATTTCTGAGATCAGTTTATCTTTCTTTGAGGCGTATGCTTGTCGCTGTACTTGACGCAATGTTCGTTTTTTCTTTATCATATCCTTTTTTTCGCTTTCAGTGCTACCGTTCGAATTTCCCTTATTTTTCCAAATCCAGTGTGCTTTTCTAGCCTCTTTAGATGCTAGGTCGATGTTATGATTCCATATTCCTCTACCTACAGATTTGAGTGTCTTTAGACGCCTGTATTTTGGTATTGACTTCCTTCCTACCTTGTGTAATGTATTTTCTAGTGTGGCTATTCTGTCTGCAACACTTAGTTTTATAGTGTTTTTTTGCTTTCTTATTTCTGTTTGTATGATTTTCTTATATTCGTCAGAATTGCATTTGTCCCATGCTGGCTTGGTATATATTTTAGCTGATTTTGGTGCCAATTTACTTATTTGGGTGGTAATTTCTACTTTAATGAGAGTATGGTCCGAGGTGTTTATAGCATCGAACGGCATGATTGAAACACTAGGTTGTAGGTTCAAAGTTTTTCCTTTAAACAGAATATAATCTATCTGAGATTTGCCTTTTCCGTTATGATGGTGGAATGTAAAGTCAATTGGATAGTTTGTAGGCAATATCAGGTTGCTTTCTACAGTAAACTTCTTAAAGATGCGATCCCTTCGTCTGTCGTCTCTATGTAATGAAGCATTCATATCTCCACAGAGTAGGATGTCGTATGTTTCTTCATATTTTTGTATGACCTCATTCAATTGATCCATCATGTCTCTGTATTCATAGTCTCCCTCCTTGATATCGGATGGCATGTAAACATTTACTATGCATAACATTGTCGGTATATTGTTGATTGTAATAACTTGTATACGACTACCCCCATCAGATTTTATTTTAATTGCATTGTCTATGGTTTTCTTCCAGAATACGGCTATACCACCATTGCCACGAAGGGACTTGTAGTTAAGTTTTATATCATCATCGTCCACTGCTTTAGCTGAAACGTTGAAATCTTTGAGCATATTTTCCAGGATTTTCTTTTCTAATGATAAAAGCCAATGTTCTTGTATGCATAGTATGTCACAAGTGTTCAGTATGTTTTCGAGATATTTTGAATTCCCTTTTGCACTCTGTATATTTATTGATCCTATGATTGTTGTCTGTATTTTTTGCTTTGCCATGCAGCTGTTGTTGCACGGCCGTCTCCTAAAAAAGGCACATTTGTTGTGTTAGTTCCAGTTGGGGTTTCAATCATAGGTTGTGTATTTTGCTGATAATCTTGGGTGGCATTTGGTGGTTGTAGGTCTGCTGGGAGAGAGTATGTATGATTTTTTCCATCCAGCTGAGCTACCTCTTCTACCCTGGTTTTGTTGGTACTGGTTGTACTATTTGTGTTATTCGGAGTTTGGTTTACATTTCCAGCAAGTTGAATATTCCTCCATTGTAGGTTTAATGTTCGATATTCACCACTTCGGTTTTTGCAGTTCTGGTTGCCTGTTCTTTGATGCTGATAGGTTGTTCCGAGCGGTGGCAAGCCCTTATTTTGCGCTTGACGATGCCTATATTCCCCTTCTGTTGGCACGATTGTTGTGCGAATAGGATTAACTGGGTGTCCGATGTTGTTATAAGGCGTGTAGTATTCAGGCTGTACTTGTGTTTGTCCCTTGTTTGTATTGATGACTTGTGGGTATTGACTAGCACGTTGGAAATGCACAGGTGGTGGTACAACTGGGTTCGTGAAGGCGACATATGTAGGTATTTGTGCCTGTGGAGGTGCAGCATATTGTTGGTTAGGTTGTGGATGATCTTGCTTGCTATTTTCCCTCCTGGTACAGAAATTGTCGTTGTATGGAGCGAACTTCTCTTTAGCTTCTAGGATATTAAATTTGCATTTTAGTTCATTCATTTCCATGAAGTGTTTAATTTGTAGGTCTTTTAATTCTAGTTTGTGATTCATTTCTTTTTGCAGGTTGTCTATACGGTCAGTAAGCTGTGATTCAATCTGTCCCATTTTGTAGAATAGAGATTGTTGAGGATGGTCGTTTCCGTACATTTCAGCTCTATTTATCATTGGCTCCTTAATACCTAATTTAGCTGTTAGTAGATCTATGGTGTTTTTGTAGTCGTTGTTAGATATCTCAAGCATGGCTATTTTGGCTTTGCAGTCAGCAAGTTGCATTTCTACCGATTCATAGTCTAATTGATCTCTTTTCTTGGTTCGTTTCTGCTTGGTCTTGGCTTCCTGTCTATTAGCATTTGCTATAGTTGCATTAGTTGCCTGTGTAGTATGGCTATGTGGTGGTACCTCTACAGATTCTGTGGTTTTACTTTTAGTAATATTTTGTTCTTCTTTATCATTATTTGTGATGGCAATGTTTTCTACCATTAGCTGTTTAGGTTCTGTTTCTTCATAGGGTATAGTTATGTTCAATGCCGTACATGAGGAGCAAATATATTGGTCGTCTGGAATGCAGCCTATATTCACGCATTCAGCATGATGCCAGTTAGTACAATTTTTGCATTCTATGGCAGACTTAGTGTCTATTGTGGTTTCACAATACTGGCAGTTTAATATATATTCTGCCCCCATTCCTTCTCTGTCATCTAATTCTAATTCAGTGCGCAGACAGTGTTCATGGAAAGTTTCTATCTCAGTGATTGCATTTCTAGTCGGTAATGCTTGATATTCTATGGCCTTCCTATCTGGAGGTGGTGATATTACATTAATCCTTTGGACTGGTGTTGTAGATTCGTGCAGAGACAATGGTTGCGCATCAGTTGTTGATTTTATAGTATCGTTGGTATAAGTTGGTGGACTCCAGCCTTGTAAATTTGGCGATATCATATGTGCTGTGTCATTATGATTACGAGTTTTAGTATACTCTTTGGTTGTTCTTTGAGCAATTGGTAGAGAAAGCTGGCAAGTTTCCCTAATTTTATTATTCAGTCTTTTATAGTCAGTATACTGCTCCAGGCATTGGCATATTATATGCAAGTCCTCTTGTATGAATTCTTGTAGCCAGTAACCATTGACATCGATTCTACTTGTGGTGTTAAACATGTTTATCCTATAAAGTTGGCGATTTGTTCCACCATTTTTGTGTTTAATGGATAATGATTCTTCTATAATAAGCATTTTTCCAGCCACACTCTCATTGTCTGGTTTGCTTGACTTTGTATGTACACGAAATGTTTTTGTACTAGAATGGTCATAGTATTCATATATTGATTTTTTCAATATTTCATATGATGCTGCAGAACATGTTATTACTAAAGTTCCAGATTTCAGTTCTATATTGCATAGGCTTCTTTCAGTGGCCTCTATTTTCTTTTCCAGGGTCTTTTTGGTATTAATTTTGTAACTCATCTTATGATTGTTGTCAGGATTTTGTCTATTTGGCGTATAAATTTGTGGTGGGTTACGTACCCTGGTACTTCTAGCTCTGATGAGTGATGCACTCATTGTTGTCTAAGAAGAGTAGATATTTAGATAGATATGTTCAATTCCTCAATTGTAGAATCTATATGATAATCTAGGGTTGGTTCAGATACGAGCAATGGCAGGACAGTTAGCTTGGAATCCCATGCACACTGACCTAACCAGTACTAGTTCTATGTATACCACAGATATATAGATAAATATGTTCAGTCCCTCAGTTGTAGAGTCTATATGATAATCTAGGGTTGGTTCAGATACGTGCACTGGTAGGGCAATAAGCTTGAACAGATATAATATATAGATAAATATGTTCAGTCCCTCAGTTGTAGAGTCTATATGATAATCTAGGGTTGGTTCAGATATGTGCACTGGTAGGGCAGTAAGCTTGAACAGATATAATATATAGATAAATATGTTCAGTCCCTCAGTTGTAGAGTCTATATGATAATCTAGGGTTGGTTCAGATACGTGCACTGGCAGGACAGTTAGCTTGGAATCCCATGCAGACTGTCCTTACCAGTACAGTAAAGCGTAAAGTTCGATTTCAATTCCAACAGTCTGTCCTTATTCTGATTTCTCTTAGCCAAACTCTTGCTAAATTTCTTCCAGGGTGTATACCATCCAGGTATAAATTAAAATTGTAATAATGCCACGTATCGTGCCTAGATCTAGTTCTATGTCTACAGCTTGCTTTCAGGAAGGCGCTGAAGTCTGGTGAGTTTGTGTTTAAATCTAAATTTAATTTCCGGATTTCTTTATTTAAGGTAATAATTTGGACTTGCAGTTGTTTATCTTGGTCTTTAAATGTAGATGGATCTTTATGTTTACAATGTTCGTTCCAATTTTTTAACGAGTAGATGGGTACTTCTAAGAAGACAAGTTTCACTTGTGTATAATCAGTCAAAAACCTCTTGAATTCTAATAATGTCCTAATAATATGGTCTATTGTTTCGTTGTTTTGTGAACTTAATGAAATAAATCTGCTTTTGTCTTTTGATGTCAGGTTGCAGGTGCCCAGCCAGACATAGAGGGCTATATCTCCTAGGTTTTGTAGGTTTCTGTCAATATTACGTTTTAGCCAGGCTAGACTCCCCTCGATTTTGGCACCTTTTTTGCACCACCAGACTATATTGTTGTCAAAAGGATGTGTGATTTGGTTTCTAAGGCTGAAGCCTTTACTGTCAGATAAAATGACTGGAGTCCGCAATCTTGGTCCAGCAGGCACATTTACTACTGTCTTTTGGAGATATTTACTTAATTTCGTTTCAGACATAGATAGTGGCTATTTGATTTATGTGGCCACGTGGTTTGGGGGGAGGGTGGTACACTGAGTTAGCCCGGACAATTTTTATATAAACTAGCAACAGCTGATTGTTAATGACAGTCAATCGGCAATAAAATACCACTAATATAAATAAATTTACGACAAATTAATCCACAATATAAGGGTTGATCAATGTTTGCTGAGGAATTTTGTTTTTTGCTTGTTTGTTTTTTTTTTTTTTACAGTGACGCCATTTTGGCGCGAATATCAGCACGGACGACTAAAGTCAAATTGTCAATTAAAAATAATCGATAACCTATGAAGTTCTCATGAAATTACTATGAATAACGAGTAATCGGACTGTGCCCAGCAAGAAAATAATACGAGTATGTGCATAAAACTAATAGGAGTGCTATAAAACTTATAAAACTTTAAAACTATCAGGAGCTGTATCAGGTACGTCTTCTCAACTTAGCCTCTTTAGCCTCTTTAAACTGGGGTTAACAAATTACCTAAAAATAACCGACCAATCAAATCGCACGTATGAATTCAAACCGTATTGACATGTAAACATGATTGAGGGAGGATTAGGCCAGTGCAAATTCTGTGAAGTATTGCTTTAAAGTTGCAGATAGGTAAAGATGATGACAAAAAGGAATCGAAATATCAAAAATATATTTATTAAGCTTCAATTTAGTACCAATATTATGGCGAGTGAGGTCAAGACACCATTACAAAACTATTTTGAAAAAGTGTTGTATGAAAATTTGACATACATATACAGTTTAATACACACATATTCATCTTACCTGAACTTGTACTGTACGATATACATGTAATCACAGTCACATTGTTTATTTGTATACTCAGCCGGAGCAATCGTAACTACTCGGCCATTCTCGCTACCCTGCAAATAACCTCGTACGTACATAGTAGAAATTCTTCTTAAATTGTTTGCCGGAAGTTAAGTTAAGTTAAGCCGCACAAAAATATAGTCCACGAAAATCCAATATGGAAGACATACTAAGTAAAATTTAATCATGCAAAACTAATTAAAACTTTAATTGGAATATAGAAAATTGTTTAAAATATAACTTTATCAAACTTTCATGTAACTGACATGTGAAAAGTAGTGCGATTTATACGCCTAATGCATACGAGGTTATTTGCAGGGTAGCGAGAATGGCAGAGTAGTTACGATTGCAGCCGGAGAGCAGACTTGATAATGGCGTCTTTTGTCACATACCGGAATCGGACACGTTTTAGAAAACATCGACCAAGTGTTGAAAATTCACTCGTTTTTATCGTTGTGAGTGTCAAATATAACCGAGAAAGCGAGAAAAACATAGAAAATTGTTTCTTTCATATAAATTTGAGGCCCGGTGCTTGAACTTCTTGTAACAAAGGAGTATTGCAGAAATTAAAACGACACGGAAATGGCGGAAGTTGTTTAAAAAAACACGAAAAATTAAAAATTAAAATATTTGCCGAAAGGGTGATGAAAAATCATATGTATAGTTCCATAGATTTCTATATTGGTATTTCAAAGAATCATTTTCTGTAATTAAACGTACAATAGAACTTTTTTCTGTCAGATGGATCGTGTCACATTTGGGTTGGATTCAAAGGGAGGTAACTAGAATCATCACATACTCAGGAATTTTTAACGTTCTATTTATAGAACGAGTGTAAACACATGTTTTCTTAATAAAACAAATATTATTTTGTATTAAAAATGTTGAAATTAGTCAGAATAATTGTCTATTATATCTACAGCTATTAAATTGACCAAATATAATTTAACAGATGAGTCCAAATTTGAGATAACTGGAAAAGATTTTATGGAACAATTACATTAGTAATTACTGTAAAAGTAATCTTCTTAAGTTGACTTTTCGGTCGAAATACATGTAAATTTGTTGTTCCATGAAGGTATGACAAAACAAGAATCAACTGTAATGGTCTACTAAATCTATCGAATGAACTTGAAAAAAAAAAGTCATATTTTCATATGCAATAGTAAATCTTGGAATATTAAAAATTACTTTCAACTGTTTTTTAACATATAAGGCTATTCAAACACGTCCACTGGTTTTATTGGTGGATTCACCATACAAATCATGCATAGCACCCCCTAGCAACCCACCACGAGCATGTTGATGTCAATGTACTTGATACAAGTGATACTTTTTTCAATGTAAATGACGTTATAAAAGACGAATGAAAATGATGATAATGAAAAAAATATAAAATATTATCACATGCATAGTACATCCTCGTAATAACTCTTGAGCAGAACTCGTGTTAGCCAATATTTACTATTTTATAGATGTTTCTTAAAAAAAAAGGGTGAGGGGTGTAATGTTTTTAACCTTTTTTTTTTAAACAAAAGCAGTCCATTATTTAATGACTTTTTACAAAATAAAATTCACAAAAACTTCAACTAATTTTTTTTATTAAGAATAATAAAACATGTGAATAATAGGAGAAAACCGGCTGAGGCTCTAATTTAAAATTCTAATTGAATATGCTGATGCCATTACCATAGAAAATTTGCATACACAAATGTATCAGAATTTAAAATTAACCTTATTCTTTCTAGAAGATCCTTTCCCTTAAATTAAATGGTCTTTCTAATGTTTATTGTTTACATTTGTATTAAGAATAAACAATGAATTCCAATGAAACTAGAATAGGATACCTCAACCTCATGATCATTAATTAGCGAATTATTATTTAAAAAAAAAAATTCCATGGCTCCCTCCCCCATAAAAATCAAATGATTGCCCCCTGAAGTATGATGTAACATTACCATGACCATAATAATGTGTAGACAGATGAAACGGTGAAATGATAATGATATACATGTACCAGAATAGAGAACTGAGGGAGAATGCAAGCCGAAATGTATTAAATAGGAAGATTTTGTTTTCATTGACATTTTTTTTAAGGCCGCATGATTTTAATTTTCAGCACAAAAAAAAAAATCTATCACATAATTTTTTTTAAAAGATTGATAACAAATAGAGGGATTTGGGAAGCATGAATACTTAGATGAAAAACTGTATGACAACCACAGAGTTTTGCTCCTGGCTTTCAACATACACCTGAGAAAAACAATACCCAAAAGCCAGATTGGGTAAAACACAAATACAAGTATGACAACAGAAAATGTGAAATTGCAATTAAAAATTAGAGTTTGTTTTGAAAAAAATCATATGTCTACCCCTCCCCCCTTTTCAATTACAGATTACAAAAACCAAGTACCCCATAAACATTGTAGATCAACAGAAGGGCAGACAAGAGTGGAGCAGTTCCTAGACCTCATAGGGAGGGTACTAAACTGGTCTGAGTCAGTCACAGGTTTCTGAGTCAGCTTTGAAAAGGCAATTTGTTTCCGAAGACATGATATGACTGTTTGGTTATCCGGTTTAATTTCTTTTTTCTGTTTGAAAACAAAACCGGATCATCATGCTGTAACATCATTCACGAAACCGGGTCCTGCCATTTTGACATGACCCATTTCTTTCGCCCCGTGCTTACTTATATCAATAATTAAAAGCACAAAGTGACGATTCTTGTCATCTTTATTCATCAATCGTTCCTTCAATACATTTCGTTCCATTCAATGTGAGCAGTTCAAAGAGAAACTGAGCGAAATTCGGGATTGGGGTCAAGCTGATCGTCATTTTGCGGCACATTATCGCTTATTTCTCAATTAATATACGATGACATAGCCAAAATGTTTCATCTGACAGCAGGAAATGGTTAATAAAGCATTTATTTCCCCCAAGTTCATGCAAAACACAAATAAATAAACAGAATTCTTACCTTCTTCTTGCCTCCTTACCGTCTGGTTCCGTTCCGGAATTAGATATGCACGAGTCCAAACATTTTTTGCCGGGTCAGTTTGTACACAGTGAAGCATTCCATAAAATCTCTTGCTGAGATTGTTTATATCTTAATGTTTTGTCTTTTAGGCATTCCATAAAATTTCCAGCTGGTATTACAATGTGTTTGTATCTAACGATTTAATTACTTGTACATACATATTATATGAATGGTTCGGAAAATAGTACCATAGTCAGCACACTTGTCGTGCATGAAAAGAAGGAAATACATTTCATTATTTCAATTAAACATTTTGTTTTATATTGTCTGATGATCGACATCATGTACGTCAAGTTGATCAACACAGGGGCAATGTATCATGTTTGTTTATGTTAAAATTTAGAATAATTCATTTATTATCAAATCGATTTTAGTATGTTCACGGCTGGTAATCGGCACAAGCAGAACAGTCGGTTCTGCAAAGAAATTCGTGAGGATAACTTCCGGTTTTTGTGGAGGAGAGTTCACGAAGACGCTTCGCAAGGTATGTACATCTCAAAAATTGAAATTTGCTTTTTTACTGCTCGAATATTGCAAAATCAGAGAATGCTATGCTGTGGCGAATGCTTTCATGATTAGAAACATGTATAGTTTATTGTTGTATATGTAGTGTAACTCTCGCAAAATCAATCGTCCCACGAAAAACATGACGAAAATTGTGACACTCTTACATTTCTAAGTTGTTCTTGACAAAGATGCAAGTTAAATTTTCAATATTTTTTCATCGTGGGAGTCTAAATATAATCGGGGATACATTCCGATTCGTCAGAAGTAAATTGAAGTCTAGATAAATCTACAAACTGTCAATTTTCTCGTTTTCCTGCTTGAGGAGATCGGTTCTGATAGAGCACATTGCGAATGCATGAGGAGATTTGCTAGTTTTGTTAATTGTTTTCTGCAAAATTGATAAATTGACACTTTTAAGCATAAAACTGATAAATACTCTAATCAAAATAAACTATTATCTGCCCAGTTTCAGGAGATGCCAGGATTCAAGGGAAAGAGGAAAAGGGGACTAACATTGACTCTTTACAAAAAACCATATCGATATAGATTACCTGGTATCACCGCCAAGGAAACGAACAAAAACAAGTAGCAGTACACCAAATTTAAAATCCCCATCAATCAGGACACCAAGTTTATTAAAAAAATCTCTTTCAATTTCAAAATATTTATATCCTTTCAAACGGGTTTCCACACCTATTCGGCGTTGAAGATCCTGTTAAAATGTCACTTTCATGTTTTGGACCAGACATAAACCGAATGAAGCGACCACCAAATAACTTTCTGGTTGATAATATCTCATTTGAGGTGATTCATCTTTGTCAAACCATTCTACAATGTCCAAAAACAACTCAAATGCAATGTTATTCAAAGTGAATTTTCCATCTTTTACTAATTTAAAGAATTTCAATAGCTTGTCCTTTTTCCCCAACATCAGAAAGTTTGTCAACATCTTGAAAAACTTCAACTACTGAAGCTTCTTCCTTCGGGTCAACTTCTATCTTGCCTATACTTTCATCAAGACTCATATAGGAAACATTTTGTAGATCTGCGGTGAAGTTTCCGTCATCTTTAGTAAAAAGGTTGCGCCGAATAGGTGTGGAAACCCGTTTGAAAGGATATAAATATTTTTATTAAAATTGAAAGAGATTTTTTTTAATAAACTTGGTGTCCTGATTGATGTGGATTTTAAATTTGTTGTACTGCTACTTGTTTTTGTTCGTTTCCTTGGCGGTGATACAGGCAATCTATATCGATATGGTTTTTTGTAAAGAGTCAATGTCAGTCCCCTTTTCCTCTTTCCCTTGAATCCTGGCATCTCCTGAAAGTGGACAGAGAATAGTTTATCTTGATTAGAGTATTTATCAGTTTTATGCTTAAAAGTGTCAATTTATCAATTTTGCAAAAAACAATTAACAAAACTAGCAAATCTCCTCATGCATTCGCAATGTGGTCTATCAGAACCGATCTCCTCAAGCAGGAAAACGAGAAAATTGACAGTTTGCAGATTTATCTAGACTTCAATTTACTTCTGACGAATCGGAATTTATCCTCGATTACATGTAGACTCCCACGATGAAAAAATATTGAAAATTTAACTTGCATCTTTGTCAAGAACAACTTAGAAATGTAAGAGTGTCACAATTTTCGTCATGTTTTTCGTGGGACGATTGATTTTGCGAGAGTTACACGTCATATACAACAATAAACTATACATGTTTCTAATCGTGAAAGCATTCGCCACAGCATAGCATTCTCTGATTTTGCAATATTCGAGCAGTAAAAAAGCAAATTTCAATTTTTGAGATGTACATACCTTGCGAAGCGTCTTCGTGAACTCTCCTCCACCAAAACCGGAAGTTATCCTCACGAATTTCTTTGCAGAACCGACTGTTCTGCTTGTGCCGATTACCAGCCGTGATGTTGTAGTGGCCGTGATTTTATGGTAGTTGGATTTATAATTACCTATGCAATCGGTGCCTATCACCACTGATGTTGTGAGCTCGAATCTCGATCAGCTCGAGGTGTACAACATTATGTGATAAAGTTTGTCAGTGACTTGCGACAGGCCGGTGGTTTTCTCCGGATCCTCCGGTTTCCTCCACCAAATAAAACTGACCGCCACGATATAACCGAAATATTGTTGAAAGTGGCGTTAAATACCATCAAATAAACAAGCACATAATACAACACATATACAGTGTAATACACACATATTCATCTTACCTGAACTTGTACTGTACGATATACATGTAATCACAGTCACATTGTTTATTTGTATACTTTGTCAGGTCTTTGAACTTTTGACCTGTCTTCAAATATGTATTTATGCAATCAGAGGTCGATGATTTTTCTGTCTTAATTGTTCAAAATCCTTTCAAAGTTTTCTGCCTTTAAGCCACCTACAGATGGAGAATGTCGGTTTTAAAAGCTCACAATAGCTTGTGTTATTATGTAGTATTTACTCACGTACCTACTATAAATAAATAAAGCTTTGAACTTGAACTTGAACTAGAATAGTCTTTGAATCAATTTATATGCATTTGATAAATTAATTTTAAAACTGAGTTGTACAAACCTTACTTAAATTTAAGTCATTTACACTTAAATTTACTTGCAATGCACATAGAATTAATTTACACTTAAGGTTTAATTGAGACTTAAATTTAATTGACGTTTGTGCAACCCAGTTCATGGCAATTATTCAAATTCAAATCATTTATTGGATAAAGCATAGCTAAATACATGTACTTCATAATCACAATGTTGCGTAATCCAATACAATCACAAACATATATAAACATAGAGATAACACATAATATCATAATATTAAGTCTTCATATAAGACTATATAATCTTTAGGGATGAACACATCAGTCAAATAATAATATCATAATGTTTATTATCATTTTGGGAGTATAATAATTAAATAAGATTAAAATTATTATTATCATTTGAAATTTATGTTAGTTTATGCCAGTTACTTGAGGAAAGCTAAATATTTTTAAAAGTTGAATCTCTGAGTGAGTAGGATTCTTTTAAATATAAGCAAATGTTATTTAAATCTTGAACTGAACTAGGATTGAGGAGACGGTTGATTGTCACCTCTGTAGTTTCATTAAATTTCCTATTAAACAGTGTAAAGAATTGATCTCTCACTGAATTATATACGGGACACTCTATTAAAAAGTGATGTTCATCTTCAACCTTATCTTTACATGCTTTACAGAATCTCTCATTAGCTGGTATTGTGGGTTGGCAATATCTGCCAGTTTCAATAGCAAGGCTGTGTGCACTTAATCTAAGTTTTGTTAAGAAAGAGTGCACATATCCAACCAGTTAACATCATTGATAAACTTGTCTATTGACACTGGTGTATTTCCTGATTCTCTTAAAAAAGCTCAGGTAACACCATTACACAAGAAAAATGACCCATTAAGTAAAACAAATTATAGACCTGTGAGTGTCCTTCCTTTTTTTTTCTAAAATATTTGAAAAGGTATTTGAAACACAATTGTCTGATTTTTTTGACACAATATTTAACCCTTTTTTGTGTGCTTTCCGACGTGGACATGGATGCCAGACCACGTTGCTCAGACTTCTAGAAGATTGGCGTGAAGCCCTAGACAAAAATTATTATATAGCATCAGTTCTGATGGACCTTTCAAAGGCTTTTGATTGCCTACCACATGCCATACTGCTAAACAAATTGTCAGCTTATGGAGTTTCAGATAATTCGGTCTCGTTACTAAAATCATACTTATCAAACAGAAAACAACAAATAAAGGTCAATAGTGTTCTGAGCAACTGGGCTGACATCCATAAAGGGGTTCCACAAGGATCTATACTTTTCCCCTCTTATTCAATGTCTTCATAAATGATATATTTTTGTTCATTAAAGACAGTTCTCTGTATAATTATGCAGACGATAATACCCTTTCCTTTGGTAGTCCCGATTTTGATCTACTTATTTCTACTCTAGAGTCTGACTCAAATCATCTCATTGAATGGTTCAAAATTAACAAAATGCAGGCTAATCCTGATAAATTCAAGTTTTGGCGGTGGGGAAGAAAACCTATGAAAAACGTCCAACTATAAATATACAAAATTTTGAACTAACGTGTGAAGACAGTGTTAAATTACTAGGCATTGAGATCAATTATCAATTAAATTTTTACACACATATAAGTACAATCTGCAGGAAGGTATCCCAACAGCTGAACATTATCAAACGTTTAGGCCCCTATTTGAACAGATTAAACAAACTTACAATTTTCCATACTTTTATTCTTAGTAATTTTAACTTTTGCCCGTTGGCCTGGCATTTTTGTACGGAGAAAAATTTCAAAAAGATAGAAAAAGTGCAAGAAAGAGCTCTTCGCTTTGTGTATGAGGATTACAATAGCTCATTTGATAATTTATTGAAAAAAGCAAAGGTGCCTTCCTTGCAGATTCGTAGAATGAGAACTATGGCCCTGGAAACATTTAAGATTATGAATAAACTGTCGCCATCATGTCTCCATAGCCTTGTGCATTTACGAAATTCAAAATATTATTTTAGATACAACAATATACTGGACATTCCACAGGTCAGAACATCAAGGTATGGCAAAAAAACATTTAAATTTGCTGCTACTACATTGTGGAACAGCCTCCCAGACCATTTCAGGACTGAAAACAGTTTTTCTCAATTTAAGAGCTTAATGCAGTCCTGGAATGGTACTAAATGTTGCTGTTCTGCATGCAGATGATAAATATTCTGCTACTGTTTTTGCTCTTTTTATTTGCATATAGCTTTTAGATATATATTGCTTTGTTTTAGTGCTTGTCAATTTTTTATCCAAACATGCTTAATTTTCTGCTTTATTATGTCATGATGCATGTGGATGCCGGTGGGAACCCAGCGAGGCATTGTCACCTGGTCCCCGGCCGGCATCTATATGCAGTATGCACGGTACAGTAAAAACTCTTTCAGATTTGCTGCATCTACATTGTGGAACAGCCTCCCAGATCATTTTAGGACTGAAAATAGCTTCTCTCAATTCAAGAGTCTTTTGCAGTCCTGGAATGGGTTCAAATGTTGCTGTTCTGCATGTAGATGATTAAAATTTTGCTTCTGGTTTGCTTAATTTTTTAATTTTTAATTTTTTTAATTATTAATTTTTTTTAGTTTGGCTTGAAAATTTTATATTCTTTGATTTTTTTAGTTAGACAGTGCTGCTTTTACCAGGGGCGGATACAGGGAGGGGGCGCACCCGGCGCGCGCCCCCCCCTAAAATTGGAAAAAATATGATTTTTTGGCGTAAAATCGTGATTTTTCACACGAAATACCCAAAAATATTTCGCGCCTCCCTCCGCTCGGCGCAATTTTTTTAAGTGCGCCCCCCCTAACTTGAAATCCTGGATCCGCCCCTGTTTACTGATTATGTTGGTACCAGTTTTAAGTATTCAGTATTATTATTTCATTATTTTTTTTACCTGCTGCTTCTTTCTAAATGCTGCTTTATGTTGGAGCATCTGTGTGTGGATCTTGAACAAGAGTCCAAAGAGGCACTTGCCACGTGGGTTCTTGTTCAGATCTATACACAGTCCTCCTTTTTATGCCTGTATGTCTTAGCTTATTTTAGTTTGTAACTTTGCATGTGACTTGTGTTATTTTATTGTTAATGTATATTCGGTAAAAAGCTCCTTAGAGCTTATGTTGTACTGTTTTATTATGTGCCGAATCAAAATAAAGTTTTCTTAACTTATCTTATTCTTATCTTATTAATATTAAATGTTAGATACTTTTGTATTTCAAAAGTTGCGAGGATTTTACTGAAAAATCTCAGTTTTCCTGTTTCGCTATTTCTTATATCTATTAACTGGTTCATAAGTTGAGAAAATGTAAATTTTCATATTTCACAATTTTTCGATTTGCGGTCATATTTAATTTGCCAATATGATTAGGACATGTTTTTTTTTTAGTGTACTATATTATCGTGTGGTGAAAATAAATGTTACCATGACTACACATGAACTTTTTATATAGTTATTTTTAGAATAAGGAAAATATTATTTTTTTGTTAGATATAAATTTGTTGCTGCAGTCAATACAGTGATTTAATCAATTTTTGAGTGAATGTCTTTTACTTCCAGTTGAGCGAAACATGATTTTTAACAAAATAAATAGAAAATATAAATCTTTCGATTTTGAACGTGCCCGATGAAACGTCGTGCGCACTAAATTTGATATCTACATTTTTAGTACAAGGGTAAGCTTGGGATCTTCACTAACTTGTTTAACCCCGTCATATTTTTGTGCCTGTCTCAATCCAGTATCTTGATGGGCAGATGGGGTTGTCATTTTGGTATTCAGTGATTTGAGGTGTGAGATCGTAGTTCGTTTTGTTGGTATTGATGGATTCCGGGCCTCCAAGAAAAGTTTTGCAAGGCGGAACAAAAATGCTTTGGGGCCCCGGGGACAGACTGAGACTTCTCTTAAAATTGAGGATTTGAGGTCCAATAAAACCACTGGTAAACTTTCATATGATCAACAACCAGAATATTACGTGAATTTTACATAATTATTTTTCTAAATAAACTAAAAATAGTTGAAAATACCCCCCAAAAAAGAAGAAAAAATCAAAATGAAATCTCTATGGCTAAGGGGCCGTTCAGAGATTCATAGGCCCCATATTGTTTCTCCGGACCCCGGACCGATGCACCGGCTGAATCCCCCTCTAATAGGCCATGGATGGACTTGTTGACCATCACTGTTTAAAAAAAAAATTAATTTCATACACTTGAGTATTAATATACTTTGTAAATAAGAAGAAGTTATATTACAATATTTGGCTATAAGATACAAGTGTGGACTATTTGATATGCTTTCTCAAATTCATTGCATAATACAGCTAGATATAATAAATAATAAAAAATATCACTGTGTCCCATATCTATGGAGATTTAATCTGCATAAGAAGAGTTTGAAGATAATCAGATTCCACATATAGAAGAAGAACAGACATCACAATGGCAAAAAGAAAAAGTACAAAAGGACAAACAACGATCTACAAAACATACATATAAAACTAAAGATCGAGCAACACGAACCCCACTAAAAAACCGGGGGTGAACTCGTGTACTCCGGAAATATTTAAAAAAAATGTTAATGGAGAATTCAGTAATCATTCATGTACAAATTAGTTCAGTCAGTTTGATGGTTTATGAGAAGATGTTTTAACATTTTTCGAAAACGTAGTTGTTTCATGGTAGTGTGTCCCTTAGATTTTCAATCTCTATAGATTGATTGATTGTTGTTTAGTGCCAATTCAACAATTTTTCAGCTATATCATGGCGAGAACAAGTTAATTTTCAATGAGACGATGATGAGGCCCGCTTTGTACTAGACTAGACCAACACACTGAGTTGGATTTTTATAGTGCTAACTCACTGGAACAACAGTCCGCGGGTAGACATGTCGCTCCGATCGGACACATTATTCTGATTCCGAGTCAACCAGTCTTTGCTCTTTCTCCTTAATGCTGCGTGCTTATCGGAGAAGCAACACATACCAATTTTATAGTCTTTGGTTTGACCCGACCAGGGCTCAAACCAACGATCTACCGCACTCGAAGCGAGCACGCTAACCATTACTCCACCAATGTGGTTCAATCTCTGTAGAAAGCACAAACTGAATAAAAAGACCTTCTATTAAAAATAGCAGACATTTTAGTTTTAAGCTCATTTTATTTACATATAATAACAGCTTATAGGACACAAGTTATTACAACATTAGTGAAGTTCTTTCACTTCTACAAACATATAAGCCAAAAACAAAAGAAAAAAGACAGCGCTGGCGATAATTAGATAATATAATATTTTAGATACGATAATATTAAAGAAATGGTAAAGAAAAATAAGGTAAAATAATGTTAAATATTTCAAAACGTGGTAAACGGGAAGGATGTCGTAATGAAAAAAATTTGACAAAACAATATATGAACTGCAATGAATATGCTAGTATGTATATTGGCATAATTACTTATTTCTGGTTTTAGATCGTTCCAATCACGGGTACTTGAGTTGAAGAAAGATTTAATTTTCAGATCGACATTTAGGTAGAACATAATTCTTATTGTATTGTAAATTCATATTGCGACACATTACCAACAGAAAGGACAGAGATGCCAATCCCAACGAGTGAATAGCAGGTCAGTACAGCGGGACCTAAAATATGCGATTTCGTCATCGGCAGAATTCTTACCTTTCATATATGCCATTAGCGAGTCGGCGAGAAATGATTTACAAATGTTGTCCAGACTACGACATGCGGGTCTGTTGGAATATCTGGAAAAGGCCTTAAGAACAAACTGAATCTTCATACCCTTCGCCTATCAGATAGCAATTAACAAGCGGCTTCACAAGAAATAGATTCATGACTTACTATCCTTCCTGCTTCTAGTTGAAACTTTTCAAATTATCAGGAAAAAAATCAAGATTGCTTGAAAGCGTTCTCTTCCAGGATAAAATGTAATATCGTTACAATTGCTGTTTGTCCATTATTTTAGTCACGGTTTAGCTCCTTGGTATTGCTCTCACTTTATATGGTTTTGGACTATTTGTAGAAGCGAGTATTGCTTCAATTGGTGGTGGCCCCTCTCCTTTTGGTGGCAGAAACTCAAACCTCTGTACAAGAGTTGTTAGATAAAGAAACACCTCTATTCGTGCGAGTGATTCACCAAGGCAAACTCGTCTCCCTACAATTAATGAATGAACACAATAATTCAATATTAAACTAGCTTATCGCTTATAACGTTTTGTTCTGTTCAAGAACTCTTTTATATGCAGAGCTAATTTGACATATGCGTGTATATGGAACACTACGCACATTAAAATATAAAGGGTGTACGATATTTCGTCATGACACATCGTCTAGGATAATTAAAAACACAACTCCAATCACATTCTAGGTAAAATTGTTTGTTTCATCGTTGACGTAATGCTATTAAAACAATCTAGTACAAATAAATATAGAAAGTGCATATTTCACATAATGTTTTTTGTCTCGCTATGTTATGTCTGAAAAATTGCGAATTTGATGATAGTGTTCCTCAAACTGAATATTATTACTTGTTCTCACCAGGTCAGTTTTCTAACCAGTATTACACATGTTTTCTAACCAGTATTACACATGTTTTCTAACCAGTATTACACATGTTTTCTAACCAGTATTACACATGTTTTCCAACCAATACTACACGTGTTTTCCCTAATCCTCAGTTTATTTCAGAAAGGAAACAAAAAATAATGTCGTAGTTTCAGTGTCTCTTGGAAATACCACATACGATTACAAGTGTTAGGACAATCTTTGAAACTTTAATTGTTTTAATGATGAAACTATAACTACGAGCATTCACACTCGATACAACATTATATGATAAAGTTTGTCAGTGACTTACGACAGGTTGGTGGTTTTCTCCGGGCACTCCGGTTTCCTCCACCAATAAAACTGATCATCACGATATAACTGAAATATTTTGAAAGTGGGGTTAAACACCAGAAACCAAATCAAGCAAACCAAAACCGAACAGTCACGAACCTTACTATTGTACTGTGAAACTTCCAGGGTTGAAATTAAATATGAATATAAACTATTAAAAAACTGTCATTTTTGTACTTATAATGTTTGGACATTGAAGGACATGCGGGAACTGTTTGCGTTTGCGCCTGTTTTTGACAAATAAATTAATTCTTAGAAATATGATGATGCTCACATGAATAAATTTTAGATATTTAAGCCCAATCAAGCGACAAGGTCAATATCACAGTAAGTAAGATAGAAATCATAATATTTATACAGATACACTTACCCAGAGAGAAGGTCAAAGCTTTATCTTGGTTATAAACTTTACCATCTGTATCGATAAATCGTTCGGGCTTAAAGTCATGGCTATTTGGAAACAATTTTTCATCATGTACTACCGAATCAAGACACGGAAATATAACGCTTCCTTTTGGTATCTTATAACCTTTACACTTCACATCTCCTGTAACTAAATGTGGTAAAGAGAGTGGAACAATGTTTCCAAGTCGAAGTGATTCGAGGATAACAGCTTCACAGTATGGTAAATTAGGTCTATCTGATAGACTTGGAAGACGTCCAACACCAACAACGTTATCTATTTCCTTCCACATTTTGTTTTGTATATCTACATTATGCATTAGATATAGGACAGTCCATCTAATTGTGGTGGCTGTAGTTTCAGCTCCTGCTCCAAACAGGTCTACCAGGATTGAAAGTAATTGGTCCTCTGTAGAAATAAAAGAATTTACTATCATAGATTATGTCAACCGAACAAAAAGTCCTCAAATATCATCAAAATGCTCGAGTTTTTGATTGTTATGTTTGGTGGACGTGTTTTTCAACAGACAGTAGGCATCCATATGGGTATCAACAGTGCTCCTCTTCTCGCCGACCTGTTTCATTATCCGCACAAGGTAGACTTCACACAGGAGTATCTCAAGAAAAACGAAAAGAAGCTAGCCCAATCCTTTAATTTCACGTTCCACTGTATAGATGATGTCTTTTTACTAAATAATTCTGTTTAATGCCACTCTCAACAAAATTTCAGTTTTATCGTGGCGGTCAGTTTTATTGGTGGAGGAAATCGTAGTACCAGGAGAAAACCACCGACATGTCGCAAGTCAGTGACAAACTTTATTACATAGTGTTGTATCGAGTACACCTCACCATGAACATGATTCGAACTCACAACATCAGTGGTGATAGGCACTGATTGTACAGGTAGTTGTAAATCCAACTACCATAAGATTACAGCCATTATGACACACGACCACGACGCCCCATAAGAAAAGATCATTATATTTATTACGAATGTTTTGTTTATAATCATACAGAAAAATTGTCCTAATTGTGTTCAACGTTGCATAGACATAATGTATTTAAATTTGCTGGTACCAAATTGAAAATTGTCATCCACAAAATAACGAAATGAATCGATACTACCTATTATATTTATATTTATATGCACTAACAATGAAAACAAACAAAATTGTAATACCGTCCGAATAGTTCCAATATCTGATAGGAAAATCGTAGAAACAAAATCGATACTACTACAGAGGCAACATCGATACCACTACAGAGACAAAATCGATACTACTACAGAGCCAAAATCGATACTACTACAGAGGCAAAATCAATAATATTACACAGGCAAAATCGATATTATTACAGAGGCAAAATCGATACTACTACAGAGGCAAAATCAATAATATTACACAGGCAAAATCGATACTACTATAGAGGAAAAATGGATAATATTACAGAGGCAAAATCGATACCACTACAGAGGCAAAAATCGATACTACTACAGAGGCAAAATCGATACTACTACACAGGTAAAATCGATACTACTACAGAGGCAAAATCGATACTATTACACAGGCAAAATCGATACTACTATAGAGGACAAATCGATAATATTACAGAGGCAAAATCGATACTACTACAGAGGTAAAATCGATACTACTACAGAGGCAAAATCGTTACTACTACAGAGGCAACATCGATACTACTACAGAGGAAAAATCGATACTATTACAGAGGCAAAATCGATACTACTACAGAGGCAAAACCGATACTACTACAGAGGCAAAACCGATACTATTACAAAGGCAAAATCGATACTACTACAGAGGCAAAATCGATACTACTTCAGAGGCAAAATCGATACTACTACAGAGGCAAAATCGATACTACTACAGAGGCAAAATCGATACTACTACAGAGGCAAAATTGATACTACAACACAGGCAAAATCGATACTACTAGAGAGGAAAAATCGATACTATTACAGAGGCAACATCGATACTACTACAGAGGCAAAATCGATACCACTACAGAGGCAAAATCGATACAACTACAGAGGCAAAATCAATACTATTACAGAGGCAAAATCGATACTACTACAGAGGCAAAATCGATACTACTACAGAGGCAACATCGATACTACTACAGAGGCAACATCGATACTACTACAGAGGCAAAATCGATACTATTACAGAGGCAAAATCGATACTACTACAGAGACAAAATCGATACTACTATAGAGGCACACTCGATACTACTAGAGGTAAAATCGATACTACTACAGAGGCAACATCGATACTACTACAGAGGCAAAATCGATACCACAACAGAGGCAAAATCGATACTACTACAGAGGCAAAATCGATACCACTACATAAGCAAAATCGATACTATTACAGAGGCAAAATCGATACTACTACAGAGGCAAACTCGATACTACTACAGAGGCAACATCGATACTACTAGAGACAAAATCGATACTATTACAGAGGCAAAATCGATACTACTACAGAGACAAAATCGATACTACTACAGAGGCAAACTCGATACTACTACAGAGGCAAAATCGATACTATTACAGAGGCAAAATCGATACCATTACAGAGGCAAAATCGATACTACTACAGAGGCAAAATCTATACTATTACAGAGTCAAGATCGATACCACTACAGAGGCAAAATCGATACCACTACCGAGGCAAAATCGATACTACTACAGAGGCAAAATCGATACTACTCCAGAGGCAAAATCTATACTACTACAGAGGCAACATCGATACTACTACAGAGGCAAAATCGATACTACTACAGAGGCAACATCGATGCTACTACAGAGGTAAAATCGATACTACTACAGAGGCAAAATCGATACTATTACAGAGGCAAAATCAATACTACTACAGAGGCAAAATCGATACTACTACAGAGGCAAAATCGATACTACTACAGAGGCAAAATCGATACCATTACACAGGCAAAATCGATACTACTACACAGGCAAAATCGATACTACTACAGAGGCAAAATCGATACTACTACAGAGGCAACATCGATACCACTACAGAGGCAAAATCGATACCACTACAGAGGCAAAATCGATACTCCTACAGAGGCAAAATCGATACTACTACAGAGGCAAAATCGATACTACTACAGAGGCAAAATCGATACCATTACACAGGCAAAATCGATACTACTACACAGGCAAAATCGATACTACTACAGAGGCAAAATCGATACTACTACAGAGGCAAAATCGATACTATTACCGAGGCAAAATCAATACTACTACAGAGGCAAAATCGATAGTACTACACAGGCAACATCGATACCACTACAGAGGCAAAATCGATACCACTAACGCACATACCCCTCACTCTTCCGATCTTAGCTATCCTGTTAGGCCCTTTCGTTTTATTGCTCCCAAAATTTTAAATTAATTGGCTTTCCAATCTTTCGATTTTGAGCGTACCTGCGCACGAAATTTGATATCTACGTTTTTATTGTTACAGGAACTTCATTAAAAGTGGCATTCTTTAACTCTATGTATAATATATTTATTCCTGGTGGCACAAAGCAACAAAAGAATCAAACCTAGTTCTGTTTCAGTAGATTGAATCATTAAAATAAAATAATGTGCATACATTTGTTTAAAGTCGTTATACCTGAATAATATGGAGTTGAATTAAACGCCTCATCTTTCTTCACCTCTTTAATATATGCATCCGTGAAGTCTCTTATGTTGCAGTCGTCTATTGTTTCTTTGTGTTCCTTAATTTGTTTACGGAAGTAGTCGAATAGCATATCAACTTTTTTTATAACAGGTGTAATTCTGAAAGGATCCCCTGGAATTTTTGCCAATGAAGGCACAAAATTCACAGGACCAGCGAGGACAGGATTTGAAGCGACATCATTCAACATTTCAATAAATCGAAAAAATCTGGATCATCGTAGTCAAACCGTCGTCCAATGGTAATCGACATTACGTTATTTGCCATACTTGTATTTAAGATTCCCGTCAAATCAAATGGTTCCCTTTTATAGCTACTCAATAATTCCAAAAATGCTTCTATTTCCTCCATTATTCTGGATTCGAAACTTCTTTTTCCAAAACCGAAACCACGCAATTTAGCAAGTGCAAAATACCTTTGGTGTTTCCAGTTAGATCAATTTGAGCTAATGATTCCTGCAAACGACATTTGACGAAACTATAATGAAAATCCAGGGACATCCAATTATACAATTAAATGTATATATCTTTATGAAAATTGGCATTTTAATAATAAATTTCATAGGGCTTAAGGTTATGGAGTTTAACGCCACATTCAACAAGTTTTCAGTGATATCGTAGCGGTCAGTTTTATTGGTGGAGGAAACCAGAGTACCCTGAGAAAACCACCAACCTGTCGCAAGTCACTGACAAACTTGATCACAATGTTGTATCGAGTACACCTCGCCATGAGCGGAATTTGAACCCACAACCGTAGGCACTGATTAAATAAGCAGTTGTAAATCCAACTACCATACGATCACAGCAATCCTGGTAAATTTGATATGGCCCGATACAAATATATGATCGTTGTGTTTAAAATTCTGACTTAAGTTGCTTGATTTATAAAGTGTTGGTAATTATTTGTTGAATTGATTAATATGCAAGTGTTATATTACAGAAGTGTACACAACATTTACTTCTATAAAACTTCAAATTACGATGTAGTGTCTGTAACTTGTTTTTCACAGGAACGGTGTGCCATAACTATTAATCTATTTAAAACATTAACAGGTTATATATCACACTGCATATACAAACTACATGTATTAACATTGATGTACATATGATGTTTGATACCTGAAGCAAGACAATACTGCGCAGGTATACAATAAAAATGGTTTTCATATTAAAACGGTGATTGCACGTACAATATTCGTGCAATCTCTATTTTATGTTACCGATCACTAATGTTATAGGACTGATACCGAATATTCAATACATATTGCCAGTACGTGTTCAAAAGCATGATGGGAGTTGTATTCGTGAAATGCTGCTGTTTTATAGTGTATCTTCAAGAATTGTGGTCGTGGAAATGTATTATCATACTGTTTGACATTGGACATTAAAATAAAGATAAAGGTCAGTCATATTCTATATTTTCATTTTTCTTTGTGTCAATTGCCACTTTTCCTTCAACCAGAAACATCCGTTTAGCCTGATCGGGAGACATGCGCATTGAAATGTCATTATTCATAGTGAAGTTAACCCGAATAATCCAGTCGTTATATTACGCTCCCGCTGGTCGCTACATTAACGCCTGGATGCATTCACTGAAACAATCGTAACTACTCGGCCATTCTCGCTACCCTGCAAATAACCTCGTATGCATTAGGCGTATAAATCGCACTACTTTTCACATGTCAGTTACATGAAAGTTTGATAAAGTTATATTTTAAACAATTTTCTATATTTCAATTAAAGTTTTAATTAGTTTTGCATGATTAGATTTTACTTAGTATGTCTTCCATATTGGATTTTCGTGGACTATATTTTTGTGCGGCCTAACTTAACTTAACTTCCGGCAAACAATTTAAGAAGAATTTCTACTATGTACGTACGAGGTTATTTGCAGGGTAGCGAGAATGGCCGAGTAGTTACGATTGTCATTGAAAAAATCCGTCAACCCGGAAATAGTAAATCGCTATGACTTATGGGTATTACGACATAAAATAGGAGGAGCTAAAGTGTTTGTAAATAATGTCCAATGGAGCGATCAGATGATGTAATGCTGTATGCAATACACATATCCGGATAAATACAACCAAACATGAAATAAAACTTAAATGAATAATTACTATTTTTTAAATATTAAAACATATTGATTTTTATTTCAAAGTTGGAAAGTAAATAAAAGCTTGAATTGAATTCACTCTTATAATGATTTTTTAATTTCAGTTAGCTGCTGATGTACCGGATATGCCTATTGCGCATACTCATAAAAATACTACATTGCGATTGGTTCCCTGTGACAGGGAACAGCTGACGCATTTTTTTCATTGGCTGCCTTCAAGCCCACAGAAGGCGGAGAGAATCGGAGACAGAAAGGGCTTGAATTATTCGAGTTATAGTGAAGTGGGCTGGGAGTTACTGATAAATAACAGCTGATAATGGTAAACATAAGCACAATGAAATGGATGAGGACTCTTACGTGAATATATAAGCACAACATCAAATACATCAAATTAGATTTCTAAATTTTCATACTTAAAATGTTACGTCTTTAAAAATAATGTAATGGAGGTAAAATGTGACGTTCCTTTAGAAGCAGCCAGGTTTTTTTTACATAGATTGCAAAATGATTTGTGGCTATCTAATAGGAGTTATCTCCCCTTAAATCATTGATTAATCTTTAAATTTTAAGTTTAATTAGTAACTATAGTTAATAAAACCGTTAGTACTTTTAGCTTTGTAAAGATATGACATTCAAACAGCCATACAGCTCAATGTCACCGTTATGACAATATCAGAATACCACTAAGTAAACATTTGAAGAATTATGCCTGAAAAAAGTTATGATCTATCTGAAGTAATGACATGGAACGCGTGCTCCGAATTGTACATATTACCCAGGTTGCAGTATTGATAAAAGAAATAATACCTTTATTTTCTAGTAGTTTCATGACATAAAAAGGCGGTCTGTCTGATGTGTATTCTCCATTCTTCACAAGCAATTCTCTGAGATTTTCGGTTCCGTTCACCACAATCACCCAAAATTGTCCGATAGACAAACTAAATATGTCTCCATATTTTGTCCGCAGTTCACGGAATGTTTCTAAAACATGTCCTTTAGCTATATTATGCATATTTCCGATGACCGGTATCGTTGTCGGTCCGGGAGGGTATCCAATCGGCCTCCTTGATCGTATCCATAGTATTATAAATAGAAGGAAAACTACCAATATCGCCAAATTGTAAAATATAAGGTCAATCATGACAAAATTATTGTAAACTGTGCACTAAGACCTTAGAAATCAAACATGATAGAAAACTTTTACACTTGTAATTCATACATACATTGTGGTTGGAAGGTATAGATCGAAGTATTAACCCTATGATACCAGATACGCGACAAATACGTACATTAACCCGGGCAATCAGTATTTTCTGTTATTTGGTGTTAAGTCAGATGTCATTCCATGTAGTAATAAATAGATCACTTTTCATCTGTTAGAAATAATTTTTAATTAGTGTTCGGTGCTGCACATATCTTGCAGAGCGACAATGGACGTGAATTTACGACAAGCATTATCACAGACCAAAAGGAGTTGTGGCCTGAACTAGGATTGTGAACACGAATGCACTAAATGCAATTTTCTATTTCAGACAAATGAACAAGACAAATACACATGTGAACTTTGTATAAGATCAAACCAAATTCAGAGAGAACATAAAGCAAGTGGCAACAATTTATCAAAACAGGCAGAAAGGATGGTATCCAGAAGCAATCAGATTATACGACCAATTGATATCGATGATAATGTCACCATACCAATACCCAACGACGACAGAGGACGTGGCGATTCAAGAAATATTTTATGCCTAGTAACATATTTTGTTGCGGACACAGAGTATTTACTGAAATGTTTACACTTATTTACTGTAACATATAATATATATATATGTTCCAGTCGTCAGCCAGCAGTGACTACTTTTTATCGTTTGTTTGAACCATGCAGGTAATATTTATATAACGTTTATGTCGGAAAACCATGGTATAAATAATTTGTAACGTGCAATGTCACATCTAGGTCGTTGATTTTTGCATGGCTCTCTGAGAGTAATGAAACAACAGCCCAGATTTAAAGTGTGCAGTATCTCGTATCTGGTGTATTATTTGATAGTGAGATTTTCACGACGGAGATTCCGCAATGTTTACAAAGACGTCACTGGGGTTTTCCCGCATTCCTAACCTATGACGTCACGAAAGTAGTTCCGACTAAAGTACATCTTGTATCACATACGTTTTGTATCACATAGGTTGTATCTATTAGCGAAATAGATGTATTTCTATGGAATACATACTTAATGTTAGATAAATATACATATATATTACAAATCAAAGCTATAAGGTATACCACCAAAACTCGTTCAGAATTTTTATTGAATCAAACCATTTTAAACTAACTGTCGTGTACCTAGTTATAGATGTTGATAAGTAGTTCTACCTTTCAAGCCTAAACAAGGTATTATAAATGACTGTGCATTCGTTGAGAAATATTAGCTGTTCATCACATAATTTTCTTATATATATATATATATTACGAATTTAGTTTGATACACATATTTTCATTGGTTCTTCAACCCTGAATGTCAGCATATATTCGGAAAACAGACGGGGTATATATTTCAGTCCCCAAAAACGATTAAAACATGGACGACAAAGCATTACGCTTCACTGAATCAATGGTATAATACGGAATAATAAATGTATTTTTACCAAATTAAATGCTGTTTTTATACTCAAAACGGCTGCATGAACAAAAAAATATTACAACGGTTAATTCCGTCACAAATACCTGATCGATTCAGCAAACTCCTATGTTCCACGGCTGTGCCATAACAAATAAACAAAACATAGAGCCTTGAAAACTTTCGACGTCATGGGGCCACACCAAGGTTTTATTTACATGTTGTTAACATTTAAATTATTGAAATTGTTTCGCAAACCCGTTGTTTTGTTATGTGATATATTAATGTTATATTTATAAAGTTTATAAAATTTACTACATATGAAACTGTATTGATTTAGCAATTTAGTACAGTATTTTCCTTCATGAAACACCCCATACATGAAATATGACGTGACACATATTTTGACGTCATTGAAGAATGACGTCAAAGGTACGGAAACGGACATCTAGAGATATGGAAAATGAAAATAAAAGACCCAAATTTATTTAATACAGTTGGATGTTGTATTTAAAAAAACAATGGTTAAATCCGTAATATATCTGTTATTCAGCTATCAGACAGTGTATATAATGTGACATTCCCGGCTTATGATATATATTCCCTTCGGCTGCGCCTCAGGGAATATAGATCCTAAGCCGGGAATGTCACATTATATACCCTGTCTGATAGCTGAATAACATATAATATATATATATATATATACGTCTGAAAATTAAACCAAACAGTGTTAGAATTAGATTTTAGAGCTGTCAAATTTTTGTTCTTCCCTCGACGGGATTTGAACCCACACCATTGATACACTGCAGCACCATTCGCTTAGCCTTACGTCCAGCGCCCTAGACCACTCGACCACATCCACTCCCTAAAAAAAGGAGCTTCAGTAATCCTAGTGTTACCTATTCTCGTAAGGTAAATCTAGGGATAGACGTAAGACATGTGTATAAGCGTGTGTAGATGGTACATATATACTTGATATTATAATTTGACAGCAATCTAACTCAGCAATTTTTAATATATATATATATATATATATACGTCTGAAAATTAAACCAAACAGTGTTAGAATTAGATTTTAGAGCTGTCAAATTTTTGTTCTTCCCTCGACGGGATTTGAACCCACACCATTGTTACACTGCAGCACCATTCGCTTAGCCTTACGTCCAGCGCCCTAGACCACTCGACTACATCCACTCCCTAAAAAAGGAGCTTCAATAGTCGTAGTGTTACCTTGTCTCGTAAGGCAAATCTAGGGATAGGCGTAAGACATGTGTATAAGCGTGTGTAGATGGTACATATATACTTAATATTATAATTTGACAGCAATCTAACTCAGCAATTTTTAATATATTGGATAGGATAATGAAGAATTATTCATTATACAGTCACAGGAAATAAAGTATATTATACAAACGTCTAGAAGCAAGTGACAACCATACAATATATCTGTCCCACTGGATATATATATATATATATACGTCTGAAAATTAAACCAAACAGTGTTAGAATTAGATTTTAGAGCTGTCAAATTTTTGTTCTTCCCTCGACGGGATTTGAACCCACACCATTGATACACTGCAGCACCATTCGCTTAGCATTACGTCCAGCGCCCTAGACCACTCGACCACATCCACTCCCTATATATATGTTGATAATCTAAAGTCGTCGGTCAGCAAGGACTACACTATATTTTCTCTCTTGAACCATATAGTACATATATATTACAAATCAAAGCTACACAGTATACCACCGAGACTCATTCAGGATATGAATCAACCATGTTAACATAAATGTTGTGTACCTATTTTAAACCTAAATCAGGTGATATAAATGACTGTGTGTATTCGTTGAGAAATATGAGCTGTTTGGATTGACTTAGATATGTATTTATTGAAGTTAGCCGAACACGTGTTTATGTTTACAAATAGTTGTTTACATGTGTGTGTGTCTCATCGGAGAAATATGATTGGTATTTATTTGTAATAAACGGGTTTGTATTTTATATTTTAATTTAAATGTCATTGGTTTATATCTGTCGCAATGCGTTTTTAATACATTAATATGTTAATAGCACGAGTAAACGTAGCATACGTATGTCTTAGCGGGAATAGTTTTCGTTTTTGAGACAGTAAAAGTTTTAAGTATTCGAAGCTCGGTTTCAGTGCAGCAAGGTTCTATTATGTTTTCTCACCGACCCACTTGTGAATATATTAAGCATAGAATTTATATACCTGTAATTTTCAACGTGTCTTGCATGTCTGTTTTTATTTTGTAGATCGTTTACATCCACGCCATGCCAGTGTGTCTAATTATGGAAAATAAACATTTTATTATATACAAATATATCGATATATCTGTTTAATTACACCGAATATTATTTAGAACACTGGTCAAATAAATAATACGTTTTGTTTGTCGTTTTCAGGACCTAACATGATGTATCTGTTTAATTCTACCGAATGATGTTACATAAAACGCACAACTGATAACGTTTTACAATTTTTTTTACAAGCGTCTCGGTGAAGGGTAAAAACGGCAAATACGATTTTGCAAATACCATGAAAAAAGTTAAGTCTTATGCAAATACACCTACATGAAGTAAAAATTCTGCAAATTCACAATGCAAGGCCTGAATTTGTAAAAAATATCACGGCTATTAACCAATCAGAATCCAGCATTCTTATATAAGGTGTAATTAATTAATAAAACTGCTGTACGTCTAGCGAGCTATACCTATAAACAAGTGTTTGTGTTTTATTTAATAAATACTTTATGTTCGGTTGAGTCTGACGAATTAGAACATAATTCTTAATAGTTTTGGAACCTTCCTGTCTGGTTATAATTGTATTGATAAGATTTAAGAGGTCAGTTTACGTAGAAGTCACCTCACCTGTCTATCTAAGTACACGACAAAATGTATTAATAGTTCATAGATGTAAAAAACAGAAGCGATCAGTATTGGATATAACGGAGTTCTTTTTCAACATGAGTACTCTGGTAAAGGTCGAGGTGCGTAATAATATATACGATATAAATTGATATTGCTTTTCGTTTCCTTTTTAAGCACTTTGGCCTTTACATGAGTACTTATGCGGAAAAAGAAACCCGTTATATCCAAATCGGGCTGCTTCTTTTGTTTCAATAGTACTGTATATTTTACTTTGAGATCGCTTTTGTAATAACTTTCACAAATTACAATTACCGAAAACAATATAGACAAACTAAATGAAAGCCTTGATTCTAACACTGTCAACAATACGGTGGAACACAAACTCAAGACAATGAACCTAAATAACCAAAACTGGTTACAACAACGGAATGCCATAGAGTTGAGACAATACCAATAGATGAACAGATGAAACTATAAGTCAGCAATGTATCCTGCAATCAGAACATTTGCTGTACAAATATGCTATACGAATAAATTTTTGCTTTATTCGTACTAGACGAATACACTTTTCGTACTATACGAATAAACTTTCTTGGTACCCTGTAGCTATGTACAGCGGAGGGCGCAGACAAGTATGAAACTGGTACTAATGTAACGCGGACCACGTAGAAGACAACCTTGACAACATTTATGAAAGGCGAGGAATGATGCTTGTTTCTGTCCTTTTTGTTTAAATCTGACAAGTTTTCCAACTTTTTTGACATTGCAGGATAAACACAATATCTGTACATTGTCGTTAAATATAAAATTCATTTGTACTCGCTGCGAAACAGGCCTGAAAAGCTCGCCAAAGGCTCGCTATTCTGCCTGTTTCTAAAGCTCGTACAAATAAATTTTATATTTACCGACAATGTACGTATATTGTATATATATTTGTTGCATAAACACGGACCGAGAAAAACATCACCTTATAAGACACAATAAAGAATATTTGTGTACTCCTCGGTCAATTGGTATCGTTTCAAGTTGTTGATAATCATCTGGGTAGAAGATGGGAAAATAATTATCATGCAGGCGATCATGATTAATATATACATTGTATTTTCAAATGTAGATAAAAACTAGAGGCTCAGTGTGCTGAGCCTGTGTCGCTCACCTTTCATTCTGTTTTGAGGAACTTTATACAGAACCTTCCATATGTGCTTCCTACTAAATTGATGTTCATTTGGCAATTTGGTTTCAGAGGAGAAGAATTTTTAGAAATCGACCAATCAGAAACAAGGATTGCCTGTGGCGGCAATGTTTGTTAGCAGATCAGGACGAAATGAGCACTCTTTATAGAGGACTTTCCATAGATGCTTTCTACCAAGTTTCGGTTTATTTGGCCTAGCAGTTTTAGAGGAAAATATTTTTTAGAATTCGACCAATCAGAAACAAGAACTGCCTGTGGTGGCCATGTTTGTTAGCGAATCGGGCCGAAATGACAAATCTTTATAGAGAACCTTCCATAGAAGTTTTCTACCAAGTTTGGATTTATTTGGCCTAGCGGTTTCAGAGGAAACTATTTATAAAATTCAATCAGTCAGAGACAAGAATTGCCTGTGGCAGCCATGTTTGTTAGTGAATCAGGACGAAATGAGCAATTTTATAGAGGACCTTCCATATAAGCTTCCTACCAAGTTTCGGTTCATTTAACCATGCAGTTTCAGAGGAGAAGATTTTTCTTATAAATCGACCAATCAGAAACAAGAATTGCCTGTAGCGGTCATGTTTGTTAACGGATCAGAACGATATGAACAATGTCTATAGAGCACCTTACATAGATGCTTCCTTTGGCAAGGTGAGCTAAAAGTAGTTCGTAATGGGCGTACAAATACAATTAGCTGACATTCTCGCAAAAAGTAGAATGCTGATGATTGGCCAATATACACCCTATAGCAATCAATGTGTGAACTGAGAGCTTACAGTCAAACAATTACGTAATGTTTCTTTATATCAGACCCTTCGTTTGCAAAATCCATAGCGAATGCCTGTTTCAAAATAAACAGCAGTCGACATTGCCATTTATCACCCACTACAGAAGCCATAAAATAGCAGACATTTTAGTTTAAGCACATTTTATTTACATATAATAACAGCTTATAGGACACAAGTTATTACAACATTAGTGAAGTTCTTTCACTTCTACAAACATATAAGCCAAAAAAAAAGAAAAAAAGACAGCGCTGGCGATAATTAGATAATATAATATTTTAGATACGATAATATTAAAGAAATGGTAAAGAAAAATAAGGTAAAATAATTATAGATTATTATATGGCATTTTTCATATCACATGTCATATCAACCCGAGACGCCCATATTAGCCCAACATTGGGATACAAGGCAAATGTTGGAAATTACTTAAGTCGCTTTATAGCAAAGTTTCCAATAAAGTTTTATTTGGTCAACATGAAACAGAGTTCTTTGACCAAGAGTTTGGATTGAAACAAGGATATGTTTGGTAAGTATGTTGAAAGATGTTTACTGTTTGCTGATGATATTGTACTCATTGGTAAAACAGAAGAAGAACTAGTCATTACTAACAATAGCTGGTATTTTCGCCTCTAAATGGAATATGAAATTTAACGCTTCAAAATCTAAAGTAATGGTTATTGGTAAGCGACTTGATAAAAATAAGGAATGGAAACTGGGAAACTCTATGTTAATCGAAACTAATGATTATAAATATCTTGGTGTGTACTTCTCGAGGTCGCTTTCATTTTCCTACCATATAAATTGCTATCTAAAAGAAAAATTTGAACGTAAGTTTAATTATATGATTAAACTACTTGGGGAACATAGAACCTTTAATCGAATATCTTTTGGCGATGCGTTGTGGAACTTAGTACTCCGACCGTCAATCTCTCATGGATGTGCTGTATGGATACCATCCGCTTTATCCTCCAAAGGTATGCTCGAAACGTGGCAGTATAAAGCAGCTAAATTAATCTTTAACACAAATATGACCATTCCTAAATCGGCTCTCTTCTTAGAATTAGGTTGGGAACCTATCAACGATTTTCTTGACAGGCAAAGAATATCGTATTTCTCAAGGCTACACAATTGCCTTGTACGAGACTTTGTAAAATTGTTTTTGATGAACTAAAAGATTCAGAGTCCCATCCTAAATGGGATTACCTTAATAATGTACGTAGGATTTTTGAAAATGCTGGTTTAGATCATTATCTTAACTCTGATGTGAATATGATTACTTTTAAGAAGTTCTTAGGCGAACATGTACGAAACTGAGAAATTACCAATACTAAAAGTAAAAGTAGCTTGACAAATTACGTCCACTTCCCTATAATGTTTAGAAAACAGCCATACATATAAAATTTGTTGGAGTTCCAACCAACCAGACTTAAAATGTTAGCCCGCACGAATACGCTGTCAATAAACTCTGTTCTACACAGAATAAAACTTCACACAACATCGGTTTGTGAAATGTGTAGCAATGGTTCCGACGAGGATTTATTCCATTTCATGTTAGACTGCCCGGAATACACACCAATACGTAACAATTGCCACAATTTAATTATCGAACGATTTCCTGGTCTTGCTTTCTTAGAGTTGTCGCCCTTTGACAAAATGCAATTTTTAATTGGAGATGTTAGTTTTAGCCTAGATACAAATATTGGTCTATTTTTTGACAAAATAGGCAAAACCATGTTACAACAAATGTTTTTACGCAGGAAGTCCATTTTAGAAAACAACACAACTCTCTGTGATAATTCAATCCCTGTATCAAGGTTTTAAGCTTATTTGTATGTGTTTTAGAATGTATAATGTATTGTCTTTTTATGCACTGAATATGTTTTATTAAGCTATGTGTTGAAATGAAAATTTTAAAGATGCTTCGTTGAAACATATTTTATGAACTTTATCATATATCATTTATATTGCATGCCATATGTATTTTTTACTTAAAATGTTTGTATATAGTACATATTTGTTTGTATGATAAATGTTAGACGCACTTGCAGGTGCCCCCGTTGTAAAGGGGTAGTTCTGAATGAATATATAATAAGAATTACAATTGTCCATTGTTTTAGTTACGGTTTAATTCCTAGGTATTGCTCTCACTTTATATGGTTTTGGACCATTTGTAGTAGCGAGTATTGCTTCAATCGGTGGTGGTCCCTCTCCTTCAGGTGGCAGAAACTCAAACCGCTGTACAAGAGTTGCTAGATAAAGAAACAACTCTATTCGTGCAAGTGATTCACCAAGGCAAACTCGTCTCCCTACAATTAATGAATGAACACAATAATTCAATATTAAACTAGTTTTCGGTCGGCAGTGACAAATCCAATCCCTTATAATGTTTTGTTCTGTTCAGGAACTCTTTTATATGCAAAGCTAATTTGATATATGCGTGTATATGGAACACTGCGCACATTAAAATATAGAGAGTGTACGATATTTTGCCCTGACACATCGTCTAGGATAATTAAAAACTCCAATCATATTCTCGGTAAAATCGTTTGTTTCGTGTTTGTTGTAATGCTATTAAAACGCGTTGTGATCTAGTACAAATAAATATAGAAAATCGATATTTCACATAATGTTTTTTGTCTCGATATGCTATGTCTGAAAAATTGCGCATTTGGTGATACAGTGTTTCTCAAACTGAATATTATTACTTGTTCTCACCAGATCAGTTTTCTAACCAGTATTACACATGTCTTCCAACCAATACTACACATGTTTTCCCTAATCCTCAGTTTATTTCCGAATGGAAAAAAAATAATGTCGTAGTTTCAGTGTCTCTTGGAAATACCACATACGATTACAAGTGTTAGGACAATCTTTGAAACTTTAATTGTTTTAATGATGAAACTATAACTACGAGCATTCACACTCGATACAACATTATGTGATAAAGTTTGTCAGTGACTTACGACAGGTTGGTGGTTTTCTCCGGTTTCCTCCACCAATAAAACTAACCATCACGATATAACTGAAATATTTTTGAAAGTAATCAAGCAAATCAAAACCGAACAGTCACGAACCCTACTATTGTACTGTGAAACTTCCAGGGTTAAAATTAAATATGAATATAAACTATTAAAAAACTGTCATTTTTGTACTTATAATGTTTGGACATTGAAGGACATGCGGGATTTGTTTGCGTTTGCGCCTGTTTTTGATAAATAAATTATTTCTTAGAAATATGATGATGTTCACATGAATAAATTTTAGATATTTAAGCCCAATCAAGCGACAAGGTCAATATCACAGTAAGTAAGATAGAAATCAGAATATTTATACTGATAAACTTACCCAGAGAGAAGGTCAAAACTTTATCTTGGTTATAAACTTTACCATCTGTATCGATAAATCGTTCGGGCTGAAAGTCGTGGCTATTTGGAAATATTTTTTCATCATGCGCTACAGAATCAAGACACGGAAATATAACGCTTCCTTTCGGTATCGTATAACCTTGACACTTCACATCTCCTGTAACTAAATGTGGTAAAGAGAGTGGAACAATGTTTCCAATTCTGAGTGATTCGAGGATAACAGCTTCACAGTAAGGTAAATTAGGTCTATCTGATAGACTTGGAAGACGTCCAACACCAACAACGTTATCTATTTCCTTCCACATTTTGTTTTGTATATCTACATTATGCATTAGATATAGGACAGTCCATCTAATTGTGGTGGCTGTAGTTTCAGCTCCTGCTGCAAACAGGTCTACCAGGATTGCAACTAACTGGTCCTCTGTAGAAATAAAAGAATTTACTATTATAGATTATAGATTATGTCAACCGAGCAAATATCATCAAAATGCTCGAGTTTTTGATTGTTATGTTTCAACAGACAGTAGGCATCCATATGGGTACCAACCATGCTCCTCTTCTTGCCGACCTGTTTCATTATTCGCACAAGGTAAACTTCACACAGGAGTATCTCAAGAAAAACGAAAAGAAGCTAGCCCAATCCCTTAATTTCACGTTCCACTGTATAGATGATGTCTTTTTACTAAATAATTCTGTTTAACGCCACTCTCAACAAAATTTCAGTTTTATCGTGGCGGTCAGTTTTATTGGTGGAGGAAATCGTAGTACCAGGAGAAAACCACCGACATTGTGCAAGACACTGACAAACTTTATCACATAGTGTTGTATCGAGTACATCTCGCCATGAACAGGATTCGAACTCACAACATCAGTGGTGATAGGCACTGATTGTACAGGTAGTTGTAAATCCAACTACCATAAGATTACAGCCATTATGACACACGGCCACGACGCCCCATAAGAAAAGATCATTATATTTGTTACGAATGTGTTGTTTATGATCATACAGAAAAATTGTCCTAATTGTGTTCAATGTTGCATAGACATAATGTATTTAAATTTTGCTGGTACCAAATTGAAAATTGTCATCCACAAAATAACGAAATGAATCGATACTACCTATTATATTTATATTTATATGCACTAACAATGAAAACAAACATAAATGTAATACCCTCCGAATAGTTCCAATATCTGATAAGAAAATCGTAGAAACAAAATCGATACTACTACAGAGGCAAAAATCGATACTACTACAGAGGCAAAATCGATACCACTACAGAGGCAAAATCGATACTACTACAGAGGCAAAATCGATACTACTACAGAGACAAAATCGATACCGTTAGAGAGGCAAAATCGATACTACTACAGAGACAAAATCGATACCACTACAGAGGCAAAATCGATACTACTACAGAGGCAAAATCGATACCACTACAGAGGCAAAATCGATACCACTACAGAGGCAAAATCGATACCACTACAGAGGCAAAATCGATACTACTACAGAGGCAAAATCGATATTACTACAGAGGCAACATCGATACTACTACAGAGGCAAAATCGGTACCACTACAGAGGCAAAATCGATATTACTACAGAGGCAAAATCGATACTACTACAGAGGCAAAATCGGTACCACTACAGAAGCAACATCGATACCACTACCGAGGCAAAATCGATACCACTACAGAGGCAAAATCGATACTACTACAGAGGCATAATCGATACTACTACAGAGGCAAAATCGATACTACTACAGAGGCAACATCGATACTACTACAGAGGCAAAATCGGTACCACTACAGAGGCAAAATCGATATTACTACAGAGGCAAAATCGATACTACTACAGAGGCAAAATCGGTACCACTACAGAAGCAACATCGATACCACTACCGAGGCAAAATCGATACCACTACAGAGGCAAAATCGATACTACTACAGAGGCAAAATCGATACTACTACCGAGGCAAATCGATACTACTACAGAGGCAAAATCGATACCACTACAGAGGCAAAATCGATACTACTACAGAGGCAAAATCGATACTACTACAGAGGCATAATCGATACTACTACAGAGGCAAAATCGATACTACTACAGAGGCAAAATCGATACCACTACAGAGGCAAAATTGATACCACTACAGAGGCAAAATCGATACTACTACATAGGCAAAATCGATACTACTACAGAGGCAAAATCGATACTACTATAGAGGCAAAATCGATACCACTATAGAGGCAAAATCGATACTACTACAGAGGCAAAATCGATACCACTACAGAGGCAAAATCGATACTACTACAGAGTCAAAATCGATACTACTACAGAGGCAAAATCGATACTACTACAGAGGCAAAATCGATACCACTACAGAGGCAAAATCGATATTACTACAGAGGCAAAATCGATATGTTTAGGCCCTTTGGTTTTATTGTTCCCAATACTTTAAATTAGTTGGTTTTCCAATCTTTCGATTTTGAGCGTACTTGCGCACGAAATTTGATATCTACGTTTTTATTGTTACAGGAACTTCATTAAAAGTGGCGTTCTTTAACTCTATGTATAATATATTTATTCCTGGTGGCACAAAGCAACAAAAGAAACAAACCTAGTTCTGTTTCAGTAGATTGAATCAGTAAAATAAAATAATATGCATACATTTGTTTAAAGTCGTTATACCTGAATAGTCTGGAGTTGAATTAAACGTCTCATCTTTCTTCATCTCTTTAATATATGTATCCGTGAAGTCTCTTATGTTGCAATCGTCTATTGTTTCTTTGTGTTCCTTAATTTGTTTACGGAAGTAGTCGAATAGCATATCAACTTTTTTTGTAATTGGTGTAATTCTGAAAGGGTCCCCTGGAATTTTTGACAATGAAGGCACAAAATTCACAGGACCAGCGACGGAAGGATTAGAAACGAGATCATTCATAATTTCAATAAATCGAACAAATTCTGGATCATCGTAGTCAAACCGTCGTCCAATGGTAATCGACATTACGTTATTTGCCATACTTGTATTTAAGATTCCCGTCAAATCAAATGGTTCCCTTTTATAGCTGCCCAATAATTCCAAAAATGCTTCTATTTCCTCCATTATTCTGGATTCGAAACTTCTTTTCCCAAAACCGAAACCACGCAATTTAGCAAGTGCAAAAGACCTTTGGTGTTTCCAGTTAGATCCACTTGAGCTAACGATTCCTGCAAACGAAATTTGACGAAAATATAATGAAAAACCAGGGACATCCAATTATACAATTAAATGTATATATCTTTATGACAATTGGCATTTTAATAGTAAATTTCATAGGGCTTAAGGTTATGGAGTTTAACGCCACATTCAACAAGTTTTCAGTGATATCGTAGCGGTCAGTTTTATTGGTAGAGGAAACCAGAGTACCCTGAGAAAACCACCAACCTGTCGCAAGTCACTGACAAACTTTATCACATAATGTTGTATCGAGTACACCTCGCCATGAGTGGGATTCGAACCCACAACCGTAGCCACTGATTACATATGTAGTTGTAAATCCAACTACCATACGATCACGACCACAGCGATCATGGTAAATTTGATATGGCCCGATACAAATATATGCTCGTTGTGTTTAAAATTCTGACTTAAGTTGCTTGATTTATAAAGTGTTGGTAATTATTTGTTGAATTGATTAATATGCAAGTGTTATATTACAGAAGTGTACACAACATTTACTTCTATAAAACTTCAAATTACGATGTAGTGTCCTTAACTTGTTTTTGACAGGAACGGTGTGCCATAACTATTAATCTATTTAAAACATTAACAGGTTATATATCACACTGCATATACAAACTACATGTATTAACATTTATGTACATATGATGTTTGATACCTGAAGCAAGACAATACTGCGCCGTATACAATAAAAATCGTTTTCATATTAAAACGGTGATTGCACGTACAATATTCGTGCAATCTCTGTTTTATGTTACCGATCACTAATGTTATAGGACTGATACCGAATATTCAATACATATTGCCAATACGTGTTCAAAAGCATGATGGGAGTTGTATTCGTGAAATGCTGCTGTATTATCGTGTATCTTCAAGAATTGTGGTCGTGAAAATGTATTATCATACTGTTTGACATTGGACATTAAAATAAAGATAAAGGTCAGTCATATTCTATATTCTCATTTTTCTTTGTGTCAATGGCCACTATTCCTTCAACTAGAAACATCCGTTTAGTCTGATCGGGAGACATGCGCATTGAAATGTCATTATTCATAGTAAAGTGGGATGGAAGTTACTGATAAATAACAGCTGATAATGGTAAACATAAGCACAATGAAATGGATGAGGACTCTTTAATACGTGAATATATAAACACAACATCAAATACATAAAATTAGATTTCTAAATTTTCATACTTAAAATGTTACGTCTTTAAAAACGGTGTAATGGAGGTAACATGTGACGTTCCTTTAGAGGTAGGTTTTTTTTTTTTTACATAGATTGCAAAATGATTTCAGGCTATCTTATAGGAATTATCTCCCCTTAAATCATTGATTAATCTTTAAATTTTAAGTTTTATTAGTAAACATAGTTAATAAAACCGTTAGTACTTTTTGCTTTGTAAAGATAATGACCTTCAAACAGCCATACGGTCCAATGTCATCCGGTGGCGTATCTAGGGTATGGCCAGTAGGGCACATGCCCTGAGCGCCACTTGAAGGGGGCGACACTGAGAGGTTTTAGCACCTAATGTTCCCATATGGGAATGTCCTAAAAAAAGATTTTTTAAATAATTTTCTTGAAGTAATTTTGCACAAACCATGTAATAAACATAGACATGAATACCTGGAGAAATTATTAATAAATAATAAATGTAAAACGCAATTTTAGTGCTTGCCATAGGCGTTATTTTCCGTAGATACGCCCCTGCATTTGTCACCGTCATTACAATATCATAATACCGATTAGTAAACATTTGAAGACGCATGCCTGAAAAAGTTACGATCTATCTAAAGTAATGACAATGGAACGCGTGCTCCGAATTGTATATATTACCCAGGTTGAAGTATTGATAAAAGAAATATTACCTTTATTGCTTAACAGTTTCATGAGATAAAAAGGCGGTCGGTCTGACGTGTGTTCTCCATTCTTCACAAGCAAATCTCTGAGATTTTCGGTTCCGTTCACCACAATCACCCAAAATTGTCCGATAGACAAACTAAATATGTCTCCATATTTTGTCCGCAGTTCACGGAATGTTTCTAAAACATGTCCTTTAGCTATATTATGCATATTTCCGATGACCGGTATCGTTGTCGGTCCGGGAGGGTATCCAATCGGCCTCCTTGATCGTATCCATAGTATTATAACTAGAAGGAAAACTACCAATATCGCCAAATTGTAAAATATAAGGTCCATCATGACAAAATTATTGTAAACTGTGCACTAAGACCTTAGCAATCAAATATGATAAACAACTTTTACACTTGAAATTTATACATACATTGGGGTTGGAAGGTAGATCGAAGTATTAACCCTATGATACCAGATACGCGACACATAATTTAACCCGGACAATCAGAAATTTAATAGCAAAGATAATATTGTAAAAAAAAACCCATGGATATTTTTTCCCTGTTGTTTGGTGTTATGTCAGTTGTCCGCAGGTAGATAAGTTGCATCATCTGGGCACATTATAATAACTCCGATACAACCAGTGTTTTGCTGTTATTCCTTAATGCGGTGTGCTTAGCAAAGATGCAGCAAAAATAATTTTATAGTGTTTGGTTTGAATACTTTTCACACTCCAATCGAGCATGCTTATCGACCACAGAGGCAGTAATTACCACAGAGGCAGTAATTACCACAGAGGCAATAATTTGTTTAAAAATAAAATCGTAGATATGCAATTTACTGCGCACGACGCGTTTCTGAAATAAGCTTCATCAGGTACTCTCAATATCCTTCATCAGGTACTCTCAATATCCTTCATCAGGTACTCTCAATATCCTTCATCAGGTACTCTCAATATCCTTCATCAGGTACTCTCAATATCCTTCACTAGGTACTCTCAATATCCGTCATCAGGTACTCTCAATATCCGTCATCAGGTACTCTCAATATCCTTCATCAGGTACTCTCAATATCCGTCATCAGGTACTCTCAATATCCTTCATCAGGTACTCTCAATATCCTTCATCAGGTACTCTCAATATCCTTCATCAGGTACTCTCAATATCCTTCATCAAGTATTCTCAATATCCTTCATCAGGTACTCTCAATATCCGTCATCAGGTACTCTCAATATCCTTCATCAAGTACTCTCAATATCCGTCATCAGGTACTCTCAATATCCTTCATCAGGTACTCTCAATATCCTTCATCAGATACTCTCAATATCCTTCATCAGGTACTCTCAATATCCTTCATCAGGTACTCTCAATATCCTTCATCAGGTACTCTCAATATCCTTCATCAGGTACTCTCAATATCCTTCATCAGGTACTCTCAATATCCTTCATCAGGTACTCTCAATATCCTTCATCAGGTACTCTCAATATCGAAATATTGGAAAGCCAAATAATTTTTAAATGTTTGGGAGCAATAAACCAAAGGTCCTAGTTAAACTAGTTAAGCAGAGATGCAGCTAAAATTAATCTTATAGTATATGAATCAACACCACAAATTAATCACAATAATAAGTAACGGTAAGTCAATTGAACATTTAATTCCTGATATGTATATAGGTGTATATATATATATATATTTTGTGAATTGTATAATAATTACGTGTATTTGCTATTTAAGAAATAAATCATGGAAGCCAGAATGTGTTGGCGGATATTAGTATTTAATCCCGAGCCAGAAGCGAGGGATAAAATTTACTAATATCCGCCAATCCATGTTAAAACTCAAAACACATTCTGGCGACCATGATTTATTTCGATTCTGTTATGTCTAAGAGTACAAATACGGTAGTATACTTTGATTTGAAGACGTAATTTATATTTACGTTTGCGGAAAATGTCGCACACAATTTATGCTGCCAATGGAAAAGTCATTCACATTCACCGGCCCATGTGCTAATGAGATTATACCGAATGGATAACTCGCTCGTTTGTTAACAAAGCGAAATAAGGAGGTTATCTTAGAATTATTATTAATCCCACTTTTAGTATTGTTAGTTTATCTGAGGACCTCAGGGAAGATTAGCTGTTATTATTGATAACTGTATTACCCTCTTGAAATAATTTTTTTTACTTACTATACGAGCGTTCCTAGTGAAGTTTATTACTGAAACGCGACGTACTGACTTAATCATGCATATCTTGACATAAAGTCCTTCAGACATTTATTCACTTAATTAGATATCTAAGGTTCTATTATATGTTGATAATCTAGAGTGGTCAGACAAGTTATTATCTCGTTATACCACCAAGACTTACTCAGGATATGAATCAACCATGTTAAACTAACTGTCGTGTACCTAGTTATAGAGGGTTAATAAGTAGTTCTACCTTTCAAACCTAAGCAAGGTCATATAAATGACTGTGTATTCGTTGAAAAATATGAGCTGTTGATCACATGCAGTTTCCCTATAATTAATTTCTTTTTATATCTCGAGTTAACTGATATTTCTGTTTAGTTTTGTAAACTTCCCGTTTGGCTATAATTTTATTGATAACATTTTAGAGATCAGCTACGTAGAAGCCTGTATATCTAAGTACACAGCAAGATACATTAAAAGTTCATATACATGTATGTAAAAGATACAGTTTTATTGAAACAAAAGAAACGGTTCGTATTGGTTTCGTTTTCAACATGAGTTCTCAGGTCAAGGTCGATATGAGTAATGCTATAATATATGAATTATATTGATATTACTTTTCGTGTCTTTTTTACACACTTTGTTTACTATATAGTTATTTAGGAGTACCATCTTTCGATTTTGAGCGTATCTGATGAAGATTATTACGTATCTGATGAAGATTATTACGTATCTGATGAAGATTATTCAAGAAACGCGTCGTGCGCACTAAATGTTTTTATTATTATCACTGTTTCGATACCTCTGCTGGTGGACTATTAGTCTCCTCGGGTAACATCCAGCCAGTAGTCAGTGTATCGACAGTGACATGGTTTATCATATATATTTATAATTGAAATTTAGTTCTTAATTTATGTAATTATTATCAAAACTAAGATTCTCCCTCGGGCGTAGGTGACCTGAAACGATTTTAACTATCCTGTTTAGGTCTTTTGGTTTTATTGCTCCCAGAAACGTATTTGGCGGGGAATGTCTTTCCAATCTTTCGATATTAAGCGTACCTGATGGAGGTTATTCCAGGCTTTCCAATCTTTCGATATTAAGCGTACCTGATGGAGGTTATTCCAGGCTTTCCAATCTTTCGATATTAAGCGTACCTGATGGGGGTTATTCCAGGCTTTCCAATCTTTCGATATTAAGCGTACCTGATGGAGGTTATTTCAGGCTTTCCAATCTTTCGATATTAAGAGTACCTGATGGAGGTTATTCCAGGCTTTCCAATCTTTCGATATTAAGCGTACCTGATGTGGGTTATTCCAGGCTTTCCAATCTTTCGATATTAAGCGTACCTGATGGGGGTTATTTCAGGCTTTCCAATCTTTCGATATTAAGCGTACCTGATGAAGGTTATTCCAGGTTTTCCAATCTTTCGATATTAAGCGTACCTGATGGAGGTTATTACGTACCTGATGAAGGTTATTCCAGAAACGCATCGTGGGCACTACCTACGTTTTTAATACGCACAGTGATAAATCTTTATCAGATGAACTTTGATAAACATTTAATAAAAGAACGAACAGGTCATTTAGAGAAAATATATTATTCAACTTGTCCGAAAAAAATATTTGGGATAAAATAAACTAGTGTTTTTCAAAATGTATACACATTTATTGAGTCATTTATTAAGTAAAATCAATAAGGACCTCCATAAGGAAACACTTTGGCCCTGTGCAGTAAGCATATAATTCCTAAATGCATTAGTTCCAGTAAACATGTTTCTATTCTTTTTATCTCGCTTGGTCCGAAGGGCGAAGTGATCTATTACCATCACTTTACGTCCGACGTCGGCGTTGTACGTTAGCACCTTCTTCTCAAAAACTATTGGGCCAAATTCAACCAAACTTGGCAGTGATTATCCTTGGTGGTGAAATATAATAGCATTATTTGGATATTCTTTCACAGAATATGGTAATATTAAGCCAGGTCAGCGATACAGGCATCTTTGAGCCTCTAGTTTCTTTTCTTTAACTTCTATCTTATCTTTTGTTGGTTTTTCTGTAAGGCAGAAGTGGTGAATTCATACTTCCTCGGGTAAACGAAATAATTCAGTGCCTGGTTATTGTCTTCCAGCCAGTAGTCAGTGTATCGACAGTGACATGGTTTATCATATATATTTATAATTGAAATTTAGTTCTTAATTTATGTAATTATTATCAAAACTAAGATTCTCCCTCGGGCGTAGGTGACCTGAAACGATTTTAACTATCCTGTTTAGGTCTTTTGGTTTTATTGCTCCCAGAAACTTATTTGGCGGGGAATGTCTTTCCAATCTTTCGATATTAAGCGTACCTGATGGAGGTTATTCCAGGCTTTACAATCTTTCGATATTAAGCGTACCTGATGGAGGTTATTCCAGGCTTTACAATCTTTCGATATTAAGCGTACCTGATGGAGGTTATTCCAGGCTTTCCAATCTTTCGATATTAAGCGTACCTGATGGGGATTATTCCAGGCTTTCCAATCTTTCGATATTAAGCGTACCTGATGGAGGTTATTTCAGGCTTTCCAATCTTTCGATATTAAGCGTACCTGATGGAGGTTATTCCAGGCTTTCCAATCTTTCGATATTAAGCGTACCTGATGTGGATTATTCCAGGCTTTCCAATCTTTCGATATTAAGCGTACCTGATGGAGGTTATTTCAGGCTTTCCAATCTTTCGATATTAAGCGTACCTGATGGAGGTTATTCCAGGCTTTCCAATCTTTCGATATTAAGCGTACCTGATGGGGGTTATTCCAGGCTTTCCAATCTTTCGATATTAAGCGTACCTGATGGAGGTTATTTCAGGCTTTCCCATCTTTCGATATTAAGCGTACCTGATGAAGGTTATTACGTACCTGATGGAGGTTATTCCAGGCTTTCCAATCTTTCGATATTAAGCGTACCTGATGAAGGTTATTCCAGGCTTTCCAATCTTTCGATATTAAGCGTACCTGATGGAGGTTATTACGTACCTGATGAAGGTTATTCCAGAAACGCATCGTGGGCACTACCTACGTTTTTAATACGCACAGTGATAAATCTTTATCAGATGAACTTTGATAAACATTTAATAAAAGAACGAACAGGTCATTTAGAGAAAATATATTATTCAACTTGTCCGAAAAAAATATTTGGGATAAAATAAACTAGTGTTTTTCAAAATGTATACACATTTATTGAGTCATTTATTAAGTAGAATCAATAAGGACCTCCATAAGGAAACACTTTGGCCCTGTGCAGTAAGCATATAATTCCTAAATGCATTAGTTCCAGTAAACATGTTTCTATTCTTTTTATCTCGCCTGGTCCGAAGGGCGAAGTGATCTATTACCATCACTTTACGTCCGACGTCGGCGTTGTACGTTAGCACCTTCTTCTCAAAAACTATTGGGCCAAATTCAACCAAACTTGGCAGTGATTATCCTTGGTGGTGAAATATAATAGCATTATTTGGATATTCTTTCACAGAATATGGTAATATTAAGCCAGGTCAGCGATACAGGCATCTTTGAGCCTCTAGTTTCTTTTCTTTAACTTCTATCTTATCTTTTGGTGGTTTTTCTGTAAGGCAGAAGTGGTGAATTCATACTTCCTCGGGTAAACGAAATAATTCAGTGCCTGGTTATTGTCTGTTCGTGTATCTATTTGTTATTATTCGCTTACCGTGCTACTTTGATGATTTGGACATTTTACCATTTTAACCTATATCCCCCATACATATATCAACAGTTAGTGATGCTTTATGTCCTGTGTGTCATTAAATTTGATCCCTAGACATGTCTGACAGGTACATAATTCTATTCCTTCCAAATCTATATCTTTGTTTTAACTGTTCATCAGAATAATTCATCAAAAGTTGGTTTTGTTCACACAAAATACGCTCTTTCCTAGGCACCATCCCTATATTCCACAAAAGCAGCATCCGCCATATTTGAATTTAATCAAGTGATTAAGATTTAAAACAGGTATGATAGCATTTTATCTTAATTATATCATTAAACACATGTTCAACAACAAACTAATTATGTGATTATATACGGAGGGTTGCTGCTAACAAGGAAGCTACTGAACCAAGGGTTCTTTTTGGTAAAGTTGAAGTCATTACTTCGAAAATTGTACGGTCGTCACCATGACTTGGTTGAACGTTATAGAATATCTGTGTCACAAATGACCACGGATATGTTCCACTTGCCGTAAGCACTTCCCGGTCCTTTTCTCATTCACGACTTATCGCCGGGTTTGTAACTAGATTAACACGACAGGTACCACTAGTGGAGCAGGAACTGCTTACCCTTTCGGATCACATGAGTTCACCCTGGTTTTCAGTGGGGTTCGTGTTACTCGATCTTTAGTTTTATGTGTATGTTTTGTAGGTCGTTGTTTGTCCTTTTGTCCTTTTTCCTTTGGTCATTGTGTTGTCTGTTCTTCTTCGATATAAGGATTCTGATTACCCCTTTAGTATCTTCAAACTCTTCTTAATCATATGATTAAACAAATTTAACACAGTGTTAGTGTTAACGACAAGCTCAACTGGTAAATTCTATATGCAACACGTCTTACCCATTTGGTCTCATCAGACTTTCCATAACCTACCCATGGAGTGTATTTGCATAAACCTAATTAGAAATCAGATATGATAGACAACTTTCACATACAAAAAAGTCAATGGGGTTGGAAGGTAGATCAATTAACCCTATGATACCAGAAACGCGACAAATAATTTAACTCGGACAATCAGAAATTTAATAGCAAAAATCCCATTGAAAAAACCATGGATATTTCATTTTCTGTTATTTTGAGTTAAGCCAGTTGTCATCCCATGCAATAAATCACCGTCAATCGCTTATACATAATGTTATAATACTAGTAACCCAATTGCTATATTTACTATCGGAGCGTAGGGGTTAGCTACAATCATCACACGAAATGATCTAAATCCCCATATATTATATATTGCAATACCAAGAAGGGCAACAACCACATGTTATTCAGCTCACTTGAAAGTATTATACCTCTACTAAAACCAGAGAGAAAAGTCCCAATATGCACAGACTTTACTCATAAACGATAATAGTTTTGATTAAAATATAGTTTCTTTATCTTCATTTAACTCTAGAATATATGTCGATATTCTATAATCCTCAGCCAACCGCATTTGTGGTGTAATGGTTAGCGTGCTCGCCTCGAGTGTGGTAGATCGTGGGTTCGAGCCCCGGTCGGGTCAAACCAAAGGCTATAAGAAGAGTTTGAAGATACCAAAGGGGTAATCAGAATCCGTATATCGACAGCACAAGACAACACAATGGCCAAAAGAAAAAGTAAAAAAGGACAAACAACGATCTACAAAACATACATATAAAACTAAAGATCGAGTAACACGAACCCCACTAAAAACCGGGGGTGAACTCGGTGCTCCAGAAGCGTAAGCAGTTCCTGTCCACTAGTGACACCCGTCGTGTTAATCTAGTTACAAACCCGGTGATAAGTCATGAACGAGAAAAGGACCGGGAAGTGTTTGCGACAAGTGGAACATATCCGTGGTCATTTGTGACACAGATATTCCATAACGGTCAACCAAGTCATGGTGGCGACCGTAAAAGTATCGAAGTGATGACTTCAACTTAACTAAGAGGAACAGTAACAGCAACCCTCTATCAAGGAAATCTTGATAGGACCCACAAGCTCTAGAATATTGTATCAACTGACAGATATATACACCATATGCAGGTGCTGCTGGAATGTTGCTACATATGAATGGAAAGTTCACTATGGGAAGATTGAAATAATCTCATTTTTCGTAAAGTTTCGTTCTTAACCGCCCCTCACTGTCAATTTCGAGGTGTAGGTCAAGGTATGCTTCTCCGCTAAGCACGCAGCATTAAGGAGTAAGAACAAAGACTGGTTGGCTCGGAATCAGAATAATGTGTCCGAGTGGAGCGAAATATCTATCCACGGACTGTTGTTTCAGTGAGCTAGCACTATAAAAATCCAACTCAGCGTGTTGGTCTAGAACAAAGCGGACCTCATCATCATCTCATTGAAAATTAACTTGTTTTCACCATGACATAGCTGAAAATTGCTGAGTTGCCGTTAAACAACAATCACTCATTCACTATAGTGGTTAGCCAGATATGACAACAAGCGATTGAACCAAGTGTTTCTATTATATCTATATGTTGATAATCTAGAGTATCGCTATTGTCGCTTTTGAACCATACTCAGGCGCGGATCCAGGGGGGCGCACGCGGCGCGCGCCCTCCCTAAGATTGAATTTTTGGCGTAAAATCGTGATTTTTCACTCGAAATACCCCAACAATTTTCGCGCCTCCCTCCGCTCGGTGCAATTTTTTTAAGTGCGCCCTCCCCTAACTTGAAATCCTGGATCCGCCCATGATACTGTACATATATATTACAAATCAAAGCTACACGGTATACCTCCAAGACTCATTCAGGATATGAATCGACCATGTTAAATTAACTGTCGTGTACCTAGGTATAGAGGGTTAATAAGTAGTTCTACCTTTCAAACCTAAACAAGGTCATACAAATGACTGTGTATTCGTTGAGAAATATTAGCTGTTCATCACATGCGGTGTTTATGTTGATAATCTAGTGATCAGCCAGCAAGGACTACAATATATTTTCTCTCTTGAACCATACAGTACATATATATTACAAATCAAAGCTACGCGGTATACCACCAAGGCTCATTCAGGATATGAATCAACCATGTTAATCTAACTGTCGTGTACCTACATGTTTGTAGGTATAGAGGGTTAATAAGTAGTTCTACCTTTCAAACCTAAATAAGGTGATATAAATGACTGTGTGTATTCTTTGAGAAATATTAGCAGTTCATCACATGCGGTGTTCAAATAATTTTCTTATATACTGTCGAGTGGTCTAGGGCGCTGGACGTAAGGCTAATCGAATTGTGCTGCAGTGTATCAATGCTGTGGGTTCAAATCCCGTCGAGGGAAGAACAAAAAATGTTTGTTAGTGAATCAGGACGAAATGAGCAATTTTATAGAGGACCTCCCATATAAGCTTCCTACCAAGTTTCGGTTCATTTAACCATGCAGTTTTAGAGGAGAAGATTTTTCTTATAAATCGTCCAATCAGAAACAAGAATTGCCTGTAGCGGTCATGTTTGTTAACGGATCAGAACGATATGAACAATGTTTATAGAGCACCTTACATAGATGCTTCCTTTGACAAGGTGAGCTAAAAAGTAGTTCGTAATGGGCGTACAAATACAATTAGCTGACATTCTCGCAAAAAGTAGAATGCTGATTGGCCAATATACGCCTTATAGCAATCAATGTGTGGACTGAGAGCTTACAGTCAAACAATTACGTAATGTTTCTTAATATCAGACCCTTCGTTTAAAAAATCCATAGCGAATGCCTGTTTCAAAATAAACAGTAGTCGACATTGACATTTATCACCCACTACAGAAGCCATAAAATAGCAGACATTTTAGTTTAAGCACATTTTATTTACATATAATAACAGCTTATAGGACACAAGTTATTACAACATTAGTGAAGTTCTTTCACTTCTACAAACATATAAGTAAAAAAAAAAGAAAAAAAGACAGCGCTGGCGATAATTAGATAATATAATATTTTAGATACGGTAATATTAAAGAAATGGCAAAGAAAAATAAGGTAAAATAATTATAGATTATTATATGGCATTTTTCATATCACATGTCATATCAACCCGAGACGCCCATATTAGCCCAAAATTGGGATACAAGGCAAATGTTGGAGATTACTTAAGTCGCTTTATAGCAAAGTTTCCAATAAAGTTTTATTTGGTCAACATGAAACAGAGTTCTTTGATCAAGAGTTTGGATTGAAACAAGGATATGTTTGGTAAGTATGTTGAAAGATGTTTACTGTTTGCTGATGATATTGTACTCATTGGTAAAACAGAAGAAGAACTAGTCATTACTAACAATAGCTGGTATTTTCGCCTCTAAATGGAATATGAAAGTTAACGCTTCAAAATCTAAAGTAATGGTTATTGGTAAGCGACTTGATAAAAATAAGGAATGGAAACTGGGAAACTCTATGTTAATCGAAACTAATGATTATAAATATCTTGGTGTGTACTTCTCGAGGTCGCTTTCATTTTCCTACCATATAAATTGCTATCTAAAAAAAAATTTGAACGTAAATTTAATTATATGATTAAACTACTTGGGGAACATGAAACCTTTAATCGAACATCTATTGGCGATGCGTTGTGGAACTCAATACTCCGACCGTCAATCTCTCATGGATGTGCTGTATGGATACCATCCGCTTTATCCTCCAAAGGTATGCTCGAAACGTGGCAGTATAAAGCAGCTAAATTAATCATTAACACAAATATGACCATTCCTAAATCGACTCTCTTCTTAGAATTAGGTTGGGAACCTATCAAAGATTTTCTTGACAGGCAAAGAATATCGTATTTCTCAAGGCTACACAATTTGCCTTGTAAGAGACTTTGTAAAATTGTTTTTGATGAACTAAAAGATTCACAGTTCCATCCTAAATGGGATTACCTTAATAATGTACGTAGGGTTTTTGAAAATGCTGGTTTAGATCATTATCTTAACTCTGATGTAAATATGATTACTTTTAAGAAGTTCTTTGGCGAATATGTACGAAACAGAGAAATTACCAATGCTAAAAGTAAAAGGAGCTTGACAAATTACGTCCACTTCCCTATAATGTTTGGAAAACAGCCATACCTATCAAATTTATTGGAGTTCCAACCAACCAGACTTAAAATGTTAGCCCGCACGAATACGCTGTCTATATACTCTGCTCTACACAGAATAAAACTTCACACAACATCGGTTTGTGAAATGTGTAGCAGTGGTTCCGACGAGGATTTATTCCATTTCATGTTAGACTGCTCGGAATACACACCAATACGTAACAATTACCTCAATTTAATTATCGAACGATTTCCTGGACTTGCTTTCTTAGAGTTGTCGCCCTTTGACAAAATGCAATTTTTAATTGGAGATGTTAGTTTTAGCCTAGATACAAATATTGGTCTATTTTTTGACAAAATAGGCAAAACCATGCTACAAAAAATGTTTTACGCAGGAAGTCCATTTTAGAAAACAACACAACTATCTATGATAATTCAATCCCTGTATCAAGGTTTTAAGCTTTTTTGTATGTGTTTTAGAATGTATAATGTATTGTCTTTTTATGCACTGAATATGTTTTATTAAGCTATGTGTTGAAATGAAAATTTTAAAGATGCTTTGTTGAAACATATTTTATGAACTTTATCATATATCATTTATATTGCATGCCATATGTATTTTTTACTTAAAATGTTTGTATATAGTACATATTTGTTGTAAAGGGGTAGTACTGGATGAATATATAATAACAATTACAATTGTCCATTATTTTAGTTACGGTTTAATTCCTAGGTATTGCTCTCACTTTATATGGTTTTGGACCATTTGTAGAAGCGAGTATTGCTTCAATCGGTGGTGGTCCCTCTCCTTCAGGTGGCAGAAACTCAAACCTCTGTACAAGAGTTGCTAGATAAAGAAACAACTCTATTCGTGCGAGTGATTCACCAAGGCAAACTCGTCTCCCTACAATTAATGAATGAACACAATAATTCAATATTAAACTAGTTTTCGGTCGGCAGTGACAAATCCAATCCCTTATAACGTTTTGTTCTGTTCAAGAACTCTTTTATATGCAAAGCTAATTTGATATATGCGTATATATGGAACACTGCGCACATTAAAATATAGAGAGTGTACGATATTTCGCCCTGACACATCGTCTAGGATAATTAAAAACTCCAATCACATTCTCGGTAAAATCGTTTGTTTCGTGTTTGTCGTAATGCTATTAATACGCGTGGTGATCTTTTCAGTATTGTGATATTTCACATAATGTTTTTTTGTCTCGCTATGTCTATGTCTGAAAAATTGCGCATTTGGTGATACAGTGTTCCTAAAGCTGAATATTAATTTATTACTTGTTCTCACCAGGTCAGTTTTCTAACCAGTATTACACATGTTTTCCAACCAATACTACACATGTTTTCCCTAATCCTCAGTTTATTTCCGAATGGAAAAAAAATAATGTCGTAGTTTCAGTGTCTCTTGGAAATACCACATACGATTACAAGTGTTAGGACAATCTTTGAAACTTTAATTGTTTTAATGATGAAACTATAACTTCGAGCATTCACACTCGATACAACATTATGTGATAAAGTTTGTCATTGACTTACGACAGGTTGGATGTTTTCTCCGGGTACTCCGGTTTCCTCCACCAATAAAACTAACCATCACGATATAACTGAAATATTTTTGAAAGTGGCGTTAAACACCAGAAACCAAATCAAGCAAACCAAAACCGAACAGTCACGAACCCTACTATTGTACTGTGAAACTTCCAGGGTTGAAATTAAATATGAATATAAACTATTAAAAAACTGTCATTTTTGTACTTATAATGTTTGGACATTGAAGGACATGCGGGAGTTGTTTGCGTTTGCGCCTGTTTTTGACAAATAAATTAATTCTTAGAAATATGATGATGTTCACATGAATAAAATTTAGATATTTAAGCCCAATCAAGCGACAAGGTCAATATCACAAAGATAGAAATCATAATATTTATACTGATAAACTTACCCAGAGAGAAGGTCAAAACTTTATCTTGGTTATAAACTTTACCATCTGTATCGATAAATCGTTCGGGCTGAAAGTCGTGGCTATTTGGAAATATTTTTTCATCATGCGCTACAGAATCAAGACACGGAAATATAACGCTTCCTTTTGGTATCGTATAACCTTGACACTTCACATCTCCTGTAACTAAATGTGGTAAAGAGAGTGGAGCAATGTTTCCAATTCTGAGTGATTCGAGGATAACAGCTTCACAGTATGGTAAATTAGGTCTATCTGATAGACTTGGAAGACGTCCAACACCAACAACGTTATCTATTTCCTTCCACATTTTGTTTTGTATATCTACATTATGTATTAGATATAGGACAGTCCATCTAATTGTGGTGGCTGTAGTTTCAGCTCCTGCTCCAAACAGGTCTACCAGGATTGAAAGTAACTGGTCCTCTGTAGAAATAAAAGAATTTACTATCATAGATTATGTCAACCGAGCAAATATCATCAACATGCTCGAGTTTTTGATTGTTATGTTTGGTGGACGCGTTTTTCAACAGACAGTAGACATCCATATGGGTACCAATCGTGCTCCTCTTCTTGCCGACCTGTTTCATTATTCGCACAAGGTAGACTTCACACAGGAGTATCTCAAGAAAAACGAAAAGAAGCTAGCCCAATCCTTTAATTTCACGTTCCACTGTATAGATGATGTCTTTTTTACTAAATAATTCTGTTTAACACCACTCTCAGCAAAATTTCAGTTTTATCGTGGCGGTCAGTTTTATTGGTGGAGGAAATCGTAGTACCAGGAGAAAACCACCGACATGGTGCAAGACACTGACAAACTTTATCACATAGTGTTGTATCGAATACACCTCGCCATGAACAGGATTCGAACTCACAACATCAGTGGTGATAGGCACTGATTGCACAGGTAGTCGTAAATCCAACTACCATAGATTACAGCCATTATGACACACGGCCACGACGCCCCATAAGAAAATATCATTATATTTGTTACGAATGTGTTGTTTATGATCATACAGAAAAATTGTCCTAATTGTATTCAATGTTGCATAGACATAATGTATTTAAATTTTGCTGGTACCAAATTGAAAATTGTCATCCACAAAATAACGAAATGAATCGATACTACCTATTATATTTATATTTATATGCACTAAAAATGAAAACAAACAAAATTGTAATACCCTCCGAATAGTTCCAATATCTGATAGGAAAATCGTAGAAACAAAATCGATACTACTACAGAGGCAAAAATCGATACTACTACAGAGGCAAAATCGATACTACTACAGAGGCAAAATCGATACTACTACAGAAGCAAAATCGATACTACTACAGAGGCAAAATCGATATTACTACAGAGGCAAAATCGATACCACTAACGCATATACCCCTCACTCTTCCGATCTTAGCTATCCGGTTTAGGCCCTTTGGTTTTATTGTTCCCAAAACTTTAAATTAGTTGGTTTTCCAATCTTTCGATTTTGAGCGTACCTGCGCACGAAATTTGATATCTACGTTTTTATTGTTACAGGAACTTCATTAAAAGTGGCGTTCTTTAACTCTATGCATAATATATTTATTCCTGGTGGCACAAAGCAACAAAAGAAACAAACCTAGTTCTGTTTCAGTAGATTGAATCAGTAAAATAAAATAATGTGCATACATTTGTTTAAAGTCGTTATACCTGAATAATTTGGAGTTGAATTAAACGCCTCATCTTTCTTCACCTCTTTAATATATGCATCCGTGAAGTCTCTTATGTTGCAGTCGTCTATTGTTTCTTTGTGTTCCTTAATTTGTTTACGGAAGTAGTCGAATAGCATATCAACTTTTTTTGTAACTGGTGTAATTCTGAAAGGGTCCCCTGGAATTTTTGACAATGAAGGCACAAAATTCACAAGACCAGCGAGGGAAGGATTAGAAACGAGATCATTCATAATTTCAATAAATCGAACAAATTCTGGATCATCGTAGTCAAACCGTCGTCCAATGGTAATCGACATTACGTTATTTGCCATACTTGTATTTAAGATTCCCGTCAAATCAAATGGTTCCCTTTTATAGCTGTCCAATAATTCCAAAAATGCTTCTATTTCCTCCATTATTCTGTATTCGAAACTTCTTTTTCCAAAACCGAAACCACGCAATTTAGCAAGTGCAAAAGACCTTTGGTGTTTCCAGTTAGATCCACTTGAGCTAACGATTCCTGCAAACGAAATTTGAAGAAAATATAATGAAAAACCAGGGACATCTAATTATACAATTAAATGTATATATCTTTATGAAAATTGGCATTTTAATAGTAAATTTCATAGGGCTTAAGGCTATGGAGTTTAACGCACCATTCAACAAGTTTTCAGTGATATCGTAGCGGTCAGTTTTATTGGTGGAAGAAACCGGAATACCCTGAGAAAACCAACGACCTGTCGCATGTCACTGACATACTCTATCACATAATGGTGTATCGAATACACCTTGCCATGGACGGTATTCGAACCCACAACCGTAGGCACTGATTAAATATGTAGTTGTAAATCCAACTACCATACGATTACGACCACAACGACCCTGGTAAATTTGATATGGCCCGATACAAATACATGCTCGTTGTGTTTAAAATTATGACTTAAGTTGTTTGATTTATTAAGTGTTGGTAATCATTTGTTGAATTGATTAATATGCAAGTGTTATATTACAGAAGTGTACACAACATTTGCTTCTATAAAACTTCAAATTACGATGTAGTGTCCTTAACTTGTTTTTGACAGGAACGGTGTGCAATAACTATTAATATATTTAAAACATTAACAGGTTATATATCACACTGCATATACAAACTACATGTATTAACATTTATGTACATATGATGTTTGATTCCTGAAGCAAGACAATACTGCGCCGTATACAATACAAATGGTTTTCATATTAAAACGGTGATTGCACGTACAATATTCGTGCAATCTCTGTTTTATGTTACCGATCACTAGTGTTTAGCGACTGATACTGTATATTCAATACATATTGCCAGTACGTGTTCAAAAGCATGATGGGAGTTGTATTCGTGAAATGCTGCTGTATTATAGTATATCTTCAAGAATTGTGGTCGTGAAAATGTATTATCATACTGTTTGACATTGGACATTAAAATAAAGATAAAGGTCAGTCATATTCTATATTTTCATTTTTCTTTGTGTCAATGGCCACTATTCCTTCAAATAGATACATCCGTTTAGCCTGATCGGGCGACATGCGCATGGAGATGTCATTATTCATAGTAAAGTGGGATGGGAGTTACTGATAAATAACAGCTGATAATGGTAAACATATTTTGCACAATGAAATGGATGAGGACTCTTACGTGAATATATAAACAAAACATCAAATACATAAAATTAGATTTCTAAATTTTCATACTTAAAATGTTACGTCTTTAAAAACGGCGTAATGGAGGTAAAATGTGACGTTCCTTTAGACGCAGGTTTTTTTTTGCATAACGGTAGATTGCAAAATGATTTGAGGCTATCTTATTGGAATTATCTCCCCTTAATTTTAAGCTTTATTAGTAATAATAGTTAATAAAACCGTTAGTACTTTTAGCTTTGTAAAGATAATGACCTTCAAACAGCCATACGGTCCAATGTCACTCAGTGGTGTATCTAGGGTATGGCCAGTAGGGCACGTGCCCTGGGCGCCACTGAGAGGTTTTAGCACCTAATGTTCCCATATGGGAACGTCCTAAAAAAGATTTTTAAAATAATTTTCTTGAAGTAATTTTGCAAAAACCATGTAATACACATAGACATGAATACCTGGAGAAATTATTAATAAATAATAAATGTAAAACGCAATTTTAGTGCTTGCCATAGGCGTTATTTTCGTAGATACAACCCTGCATTTGTCACCGTCATTACAATATCATAATACCGATTAGTAAACATTTGAAGACGTATGCCTGAAAAAGTTATGATCTATCTAAAGTAATGACCATGGAACGCGTGCTCCGAGTTGTACATATTACTCAGGTTGAAGTATCGATAAAAGAAATATTACCTTTATTGCTTAGCAGTTTCATGAGATAAAAAGGCGGTCGGTCTGACGTGTGTTCTCCATTCTTCACAAGCAATTCTCTGAGATTTTCGGTTCCGTTCACCACAATCACCCAAAATTGTCCGATAGACAAACTAAATATGTCTCCATATTTTGTCCGCAGTTCACGGAATGTTTCTAAAACATGTCCTTTAGCTATATTATGCATATTTCCGATGACCGGTATCGTTGTTGGTCCGGGAGGGTATCCAATCGGCCTCCTTGATCGTATCCATAGTATTATAAATAGAAGGAAAACTACCAATATCGCCAAATTGTAAAATATAAGGTCCATCATGACAAAATTATTGTAAACTGTGCACTAAGACCTTAGCAATCAGATATGATAGAAAACTTTTACACTTGAAATTTATACATAGGTAGATCGAAGTATTAAACCTATGATACCAGATACGCGACACATAGTTTAACCCGGACAATCACAAATTTAATAGCAAAGATAATATTGTAAAAAAACCCACCATAGATATTATTTCCCTGTTATTTGGTGTTATGTCAGTTGTCCGCAGATAGATAAGTTGCATCATCTGGACACATTATAATAACTCCGATACAACCAGTCTTTTGATGTTATTCCTTAATGCGGTGTGCTTAGCAAAGATGCAGCAAAAATAATTTTATAGTGTTTGGTTTGAATACTTTTCACACTCCAATCGAGCATGCTTATCGACACACAACAGATGAGTAATTACCACAGAGGCAGTAATTACCGCAGAGGCAGTGATTACCACAGAGGCAGTAATTTGTTTAAAAATAAAATCGTAGATATGCAATTTACTGCGCACGACGCGTTTCTGAAATAAGCTTCATCAGGTACTCTCAATATCCTTCATCAGGTACTCTCAATATCCTTCATCAGGTACTCTCAATATCCTTCATCAGGTACTCTCAATATCCTTCATCAGGTACTCTCAATATCCTTCATCAGGTACTCTCAATATCCTTCATCAGGTACTCTCAATATCCTTCATCAGGTACTCTCAATATCCTTCATCAGGTACTCTCAATATCCTTCATCAGGTACTCTCAATATCCTTCATCAGGTACTCTCAATATCCTTCATCAGGTACTCTCAATATCCTTCATCAGGTACTCTCAATATCCTTCATCAAGTACTCTCAATATCCTTCATCAGGTACTCTCAATATCCTTCATCAGGTACTCTCAATATCGAAATATTGGAAAGCCAAATAATTTTTAAATGTTTGGGAGCAATAAACCAAAGACCCTAGTTAAACTAGTTAAGCAGAGATGCATCAATAACGTAACTAATGTAAACTACGATATTGATTTACAAAAAATGTATATGTATTCGTGTAAAATGCCACAAATGCTGTGTTTAACAAGATGACTGACTATGCGTCGAGAGTTCCTTGGACGCCAGGGAAATACGACGTGGTTTGCGCGGCACATAATGACATCTCAAGGACATCGGCTTCTCAGTGTCGGGATTATTATGTTAGATGTCTTCCAGTGTTGATTGAATAAAAAGTTTATATTATTTTTACTTAAGGAATGGCTCCTCTAAGCATAGTGTTCAATATATTTAATAAGACATAAAGCACTAACCATTTTACTACTGAGAGGGGGGGTTTAGAATAAAAATCGTTTATTTTCCACTATGTCCAAATTTTAAAGTAGACCTGAATACACCTCAGCTCTAATAAAAATATTGCTTGCTTAGGTTAACTCGACCCTACCTAAAATTTAGTGCCTATAATCCTAGCTATTTTATTAGTTTTTCTCAACAAGCACAGTCTTGGAACATCTGCATGCCCAATATATCCAATGCAAAAAAAAATAAAAAATCCTGGTCACCTTTACCTAACCTTTTTCACAGGGTTACCGGTAACCCTAAACCCTAAAAATTATTTTTTAGGTCTCGTATGCATGTATCTTTTATCTCATGTATGTATAAAAAATATTTTTGATCTACCCGATGCTTGAAAAAAAAATTGGATTCTCTACTGACAGACATAAAAAATCCCATGCTCCCCTCCCTCTTTCACTTATAAAATTGTTGGTGTCTAATAAAGAAAACAAGTGAGCGGGAAGACATGTCACTCCACTCGGGCACACTAATTAATATTCCGATTCCTAGCCGGCCAGTCTTTGTTCTTACTTTCATGCTTTAATAGTAGAGAAGCAACAAATACCAATTTTATAGTCTTTGGTTTGACCAGACTGGGGCGCTATCCCATGGATCTAACACACTCAAGGCGAGAATGCTAACCATTACACCACCGATGAGATAGGAAACCATTTTGTCTACAGACCAATAACATAATACCACCACAACAAAATGTATGTGGTCGTATAAAAATCACACTGAAAAGGAGCAGTCCTTCAAAACTTTCATTAAGGAAAGGACTTGTGCCCAAGTTGCTTAGTTGAAGTTAGTTAATACAGTCAATATCATCAAACACACATTAAAAAGATCATAGATTAGCTTCCAGTCAGATTTGAACTGACATCTTTTCAACTTTATTGAAATGTACTACCTTGTACTATAGAAGCCATAATGATTGTAATGTTACACAAAGTACACATACAGATAAATAAACCACTCAAACAAGTACTTCAAAAGCATCTTGTACAAAGGACTGTATTTACGACATATTATTAACTACAGATGTACATGTATTTCAATCTTCACCATAGGATAGTTAAATGTTTAAATTGTGTATTTATTGACACTAATTACATCAGGTAATAATATTCATTAAAAAGTTGTTAATGTTTTCGTGATTCATGAAACCTTTTTTTCTCTCTAGCTACTGTTAGTAGCAACTAGCCCCTTCGCTTAAATAGTCTTAAACTTAAAGGGTCAATATATTACTTTAATAACAATATATGATATAAATATACAAGTATAACATGACAAAAAGACAAATATTTAATGGCTGACAAAAAATTACGAATACCCAGAAAACTGAAGACTGAGACGCTCAAACAACTAAAAATCCAAACTGACATGAACTCAGATGCTCCATATGAGTCTGCAGTTCGAACTTCACTAATACCACTTCAAGGGCGAAAGAGCTGGGGGCAATTGCCTCCCTACTTTTAAAAATTGAGGGAGGGGGGGGGGGAATAGTTTTGCCCCCCTTTTTGGCATTAAATTTAAGAAAAAAACTTTTTTACTATAGTATGGAAGCAAATATTGTCCATTTAGCCAAGAGTATAAGGATATTTGGACAAGGGTATGCTTTGAAACCATAATTTATCATGCTGCACAGTTTTGAAAATATACCAGACAAATAAGGAATACATTTTTTTGTGCAAATTTCATAAAGATGTATACCGAATGTAATGAGCATCATTTAAATTAGTATATTTATTGAGGTAATTACACATGATTGTGTATTTATATTTCAAAGATAAAAAAAATTGTGAAAATTGTGAAAAAAATAATGTTTTTTTTTAGAAATAGAATGTAAAATGTTTCTTAAAAAACGTATGAGGGTACCCCTACTGAAAGCCCCATACTTTTTTTCTATTGAAAATATGCCCCGTTTTTTCACATTCTGAATGATGACATGTATATGATGCTTTCAGTGTGTTGTTTTTGAATATTTAATAAAAAGAAAAGGTGTGTAAAAAGTTGGGTCAGTTTTTTCAATAAAAATGATTTTTTTCCCTCACCTATGCCTGGATATGAATCCCATCTGGTTTTATAAAGGCAGTTAACTTCAAAATCTTCTTTTTCAATTATAATGGATAGCATAAATATGACAAATTCTCCTGGTCTTGTCTCTGAATCCTGTCACGAAAGCACATTCAAACTGATCCATCATCATAATTTTAATGATGATTTCTTTTCAGTCGGGGCAACTTGGACATACAACAAATACAATAATATTGAAAAGTAACGAACATAAATCGTATGCTTGGGTTTTCGGTGTAATATGTACCTTTCAATCAAGTCAGTTTTTCGAACGTTTGTCGATGCATTTCGGCGTAGTAGATCATATTCGAGCTTCGGCACTGACCACAGCTGATCGCCGTCCGCCATCTTGGAATCGAATAACTGATAGTACACATGCGCCACCTGTCGGGAATGGGATAGGTGAACCCCATTCCAGATATGTATATATGTGCATATATATATATATATATATATTGTGAATTGTATCATAATTACATGTATTTGCTATTTATTATTAATCCCACTTTTAGTATTGTTTGTTTATCTGAGGACCTCAGGGAAGATTAGCTGTTATTAGCCCATACTTTCATTGTCTTTTGTTATTGAATATTTTTCATATACAATATATGTTGTAATTGAAGGAAATGCTTTTGAGCTGATACTCATTCAATCTAATCTGGCTTAGACTGCCTAAATTAGTAATAATTGGTAATCATGACACTCGACAAAGAAAGTATGGGCCAAATTGATTATACAATACCTGGTCATTAGTATATGAAAAAGAATGCATCTCGGCTTCGCCTCAATGCATTCTTTTTCATATTTTATGACCAGGTATTGAATAACCTATACCTATTGCTAACTGTTTTACCCTCTTGAAAAAAAAAAATACTTACTATACGAGCGTACCTAGTGAAGATTATTATTGAAACGCGCTGTATTGACTTAATCATACATATCTTGACATAAACATCCTTCAGACATTAATTCAGTTTGTGAGTGCATCGGCACCGCTTACACGTGCATGAACTCCTGAAAAGAAGCGTTTAATACTTTAATAACTTGTCGTCCACACTTAATTAGATATCTAAGGTTCTATTATATGTTGATAATCTAGAATGGTCAGGCAAGTTATTATCTCGTTATACCACCAAGACTTACTCAGGATATGAATCAACCATGTTAAACTAACTGTCGTGTACCTAGTAATAGAGGGTTAATAAGTAGTTCTACCTTTCAAATCTAAACAAGGTCATATAAATGACTGTGTATTCGTTGAGAAATATGAGCTGTTGATCACATGCAGTTTCCATATAATTATTTTCTTTTTATATCTCGAATTAACTGATATTTCTTTTTAGTTTTGTAAACTTCCCGTTTGGCTATAATTTTATTGATAACATTTTAGAGATCAGCTACGTAGAAGCCTGTATATCTAAGTACACAGCAAAATACATTAAAAGTTCATATACATGTATGTAAAAGATACAGTTTTATTGAAACAAAAGAAACGGTTCGTATTGGATATCACGGGTTTCGTTTTCAACATGAGTTCTCAGGTCAAGGTCGATATGAGTAATGCTATAATATATGAATTATATTGATATTACTTTTCGTGTCTTATTTACACACTTTGTTTATTACATTGTATATAGTTATTTAGGAGTACCATCTTTCGATTTTGAGCGTATCTGATGAAGATTATTACGTATCTGATAAAGATTATTACGTATCTGATGAAGATTATTACGTATCTGATGAAGATTATTACGTATCTGATAAAGATTATTACGTATCTGATGAAGATTATCCAAGAAACGCGTCGTGCGCACTAAATGTTTTTATTACTATCACTGTTTCGATACCTCTGCTGGTGGACTATTAGTCTCCTCGGGTATCATACAGTCAGTAATCACTGTTTCGATACCTCTGCTGGTGGACTATTAGTCTCCTCGGGTAACATCCAGTCAGTAATCACTGTTTCGATACCTCTGCTGGTGGACTATTAGTCTCCTCGGGTAACATCCAGTCAGTAATCACTGTTTCGATACCTCTGCTGGTGGACTATTAGTCTCCTCGGGTATCATCCAGTCAGTAATCACTGTTTCGATACCTCTGCTGGTGGACTATTAGTCTCCTCGGGTATCATCCAGTCAGTAATCACTGTTTCGATACCTCTGCTGGTGGACTATTAGTCTCCTCGGGTATCATCCAGTCAGTAATCACTTTTTCGATACCTCTGCTGGTGGACTATTAGTCTCCTCGGGTAACATCCAGTCAGTAGTCAGTGTTACTATTACTGTTTCGATACCTCTGCTGGTGGACTATTAGTCTCCTCGGGTAACATCCAGTCAGTAATCAATGTTTCGATACCTCTGCTGGTGGACTATTAGTCTCCTCGGGTATCATCCAGTCAGTAATCACTGTTTCGATACCTCTGCTGGTGGACTATTAGTCTCCTCGGGTATAATCCAGTCAGTAATCACTGTTTCGATACCTCTGCTGGTGGACTATTAGTCTCCTCGGGTAACATCCAGCCAGTAGTCAGTGTTACTATCACTGTTTCGATACCTCTGCTGGTGGACTATTAGTCTCTTCGGGTAACATCCAGTCAGTAGTCAGTGTTACTATCACTGTTTCGATACCTCTGCTGGTGGACTATTAGTCTCCTCGGGTATCATCCAGTCAGTAATCACTGTTTCGATACCTCTGCTGGTGGACTATTAGTCTCCTCGGGTAACATCCAGTCAGTAATCACTGTTTCGATACCTCTGCTGGTGTACTATTAGTCTCCTCGGGTAATATCCAGTCAGTAATCACTGTTTCGATACCTCTGCTGGTGGACCATTAATCTCCTCGGGTAACATCCAGTCAGTAATCACTGTTTCGATACCTCTGCTGGTGGACTATTAGACTCCTCGGGTAGCATCCAGTCAGTAATCACTGTTTCGATACCTCTGCTGGTGGACTATTAGTCTCCTCGGGTATCATCCAGTCAGTAATCACTGTTTCGATACCTCTGCTGGTGGACTATTAGTCTCCTCGGGTAACATCCAGTCAGTAATCACTGTTTCGATACCTCTGCTGGTGGACTATTAGTCTCCTCGAGTAACATCCAGTCAGTAATCACTGTTTCGATACCTCTGATGGTGGACTATTAGTCTCCTCGAGTAACATCCAGTCAGTAATCACTGTTTCGATACCTCTGCTGGTGGACTATTAGTCTCCTCGGGTATCATCCAGTCAGTAATCACTGTTTCGATACCTCTGCTGGTGAACTATTAGTCTCCTCGGGTATCATCCAGTCAGTAATCACTGTTTCGATACCTCTGCTGGTGGACTATTAGTCTCCTCGGGTAACATCCAGTCAGTAATCACTGTTTCGATACCTCTGCTGGTGGACTATTAGTCTCCTTGGGTAACATCCAGTCAGTAATCACTGTTTCGATACCTCTGCTGGTGGACTATTAGTCTCCTCGGGTAAAATCCAGTCAGTAGTCAGTGTTACTATCACTGTTTCGATACCTCTGCTGGTGGACTATTAGTCTCCTCAGGTATCATCCAGTCAGTAATCACTGTTTCGATACCTCTGCTGGTGGACTATTAGTCTCCTCGGGTATCATCCAGTCAGTAATCACTGTTTCGATACCTCTGCTGGTGGACTATTAGTCTCCTCGGGTAACATCCAGCCAGTAGTCAGTGTTACTATCACTGTTTCGATACCTCTGCTGGTGGACTATTAGTCTCCTCGGGTAACATCCAGTCAGTAGTCAGTGTTACTATCACTGTTTCGATACCTCTGCTGGTGGACTATTTGTCTCCTCGGGTATCATCCAGTCAGTAATCACTGTTTCGATACCTCTGCTGGTGGACTATTAGTCTCCTCGGGTAACATCCAGTCAGTAATCACTGTTTCGATACCTCTGCTGGTGGACTATTAGTCTCCTCGGGTAACATCCAGTCAGTAATCACTGTTTCGATACCTCTGCTGGTGGACTATTAGTCTCCTCGGGTAGCATCCAGTCAGTAATCACTGTTTCGATACCTCTGCTGGTGGACTATTAGTCTCCTCGGGTATCATCCAGTCAGTAATCACTGTTTCGATACCTCTGCTGGTGGACTATTAGTCTCCTCGGGTAACATCCAGTCAGTAATCACTGTTTCGATACCTCTGCTGGTGGACTATTAGTCTCCTCGGGTAACATCCAGTCAGTAATCACTGTTTCGATACCTCTGCTGGTGGACTATTAGTCTCCTCGGGTATCATCCAGTCAGTAATCACTGTTTCGATACCTCTGCTGGTGGACTATTAGTCTCCTCGGGTATCATCCAGTCAGTAATCACTGTTTCGATACCTCTGCTGGTGAACTATTAGTCTCCTCGGGTATCATCCAGTCAGTAATCACTGTTTCGATACCTCTGCTGGTGGACTATTAGTCTTCTCGGGTAACATCCAGTCAGTAATCACTGTTTCGATACCTCTGCTGGTGGACTATTAGTCTCCTCGGGTAACATCCAGTCAGTAATCACTGTTTCGATACCTCTGCTGGTGGACTATTAGTCTCCTCGGGTAGCATTCAGTCAGTAATCACTGTTTCGATACCTCTGCTGGTGGACTATTAGTCTCCTCGGGTATCATCCAGTCAGTAATCACTGTTTCGATACCTCTGCTGGTGGACTATTAGTCTCCTCGGGTAACATCCAGTCAGTAATCACTGTTTCGATACCTCTGCTGGTGGACTATTAATCTCCTCGGGTAACATCCAGTCAGTAATCACTGTTTCGATACCTCTGCTGGTGGACTATTAGTCTCCTCGGGTAACATCCAGTCAGTAATCACTGTTTCGATACCTCTGCTGGTGGACTATTAGTCTCCTCGGGTATCATCCAGTCAGTAATCACTGTTTCGATACCTCTGCTGGTGGACTATTAGTCTCCTCGGGTATCATCCAGTCAGTAATTACTGTTTCGATACCTCTGCTGGTGGACTATTAGTCTCCTCGGGTAACATCCAGTCAGTAATCACTGTTTCGATACCTCTGCTGGTGGACTATTAGTCTCCTCGGGTAACATCCAGTCAGTAGTCAGTGTTACTATCCCTGTTTCGATACCTCTGCTGGTGGACTATTAGTATCCTCGGGTAACATCCAGTCAGTAATCACTGTTTCGATACCTCTGCTGGTAGACTATTAGACTCCTCGGGTAACATCCAGTCAGTAATCACTGTTTCGATACCTCTACTGGTGGACTATTAGTCTCTTCGGGTATCATCCAGTCAGTAATCACTGTTTCGATACCTCTGCTGATGGACTATTAGTCTCCTCGGGTAACATCCAGTCAGTAATCACTGTTTCGATACCTCTGCTGGTGGATTATTAGTCTCCTGGGGTAACATCCAGTCAGTAGTCAGTGTTACTATCATTGTTTCGATACCTCTGCTGGTGGACTATTAGTCTCCTCGGGTATCATCCAGTCAGTAATCACTGTTTCGATACCTCTGCTGGTGGACTATTAGTCTCCTCGGGTATCATCCAGTCAGTAATCACTGTTTCGATACCTCTGCTGGTGGACTATTAGTCTCCTTGGGTATCATCCAGTCAGTAATCACTGTTTCGATACCTCTGCTGGTGGACTATTAGTCTCCTCGGGTAACATCCAGTCAGTAATCACTGTTTCGATACCTCTGCTGGTGGACTATTAGTCTCCTCGGGTAACATCCAGTCAGTAATCACTGTTTCGATACCTCTGCTGGTGGACTATTAGTCTCCTCGGGTATCATCCAGTCAGTAATCACTGTTTCGAAACCTCTGCTGGTGGACTATTAGTCTCCTCGGGTATCATCCAGTCAGCAATCACTGTTTCGATACCTCTTTTTTGGCGTAAAATCGTGATTTTTCACTTGAAATACCCCAACAATTTTCGCGCCTCCCTCGCTCGGCGCAATTTTTTTATGTGCGCCACCCCCCCTAACTTGAAATCCTGGATCCGCCCATGATACTGTACATATATATTACAAATCAAAGCTACACGGTATACCGCCAAGACTCATTCAGGATATGAATCAACCATGTTAACATAAATGTCGTGTACCTTGGTATAGAGGGTTAATAAGTAGAAATATTAGCTGGTCATCACATGCGGTGTTTATGTTGATAATCTAGTGATCAGCCATCAAGGACTACAATATATTTTCTCTCTTGAACCATACAATACATATATATTACAAATCAAAGCTACGCGGTATACCACCAAGACTCATTCAGGATATGAATCAACCATGTTAATCTAACTGTCGTGTACCTACATGTTTGTAGGTATAGAGGGTTAATAAGTAGTTCTACCTTTCAAACCTAAATAAGGTGATATAAATGACTGTGTGTATTCTTTGAGAAATATTAGCAGTTCATCACATGCGGTGTTCAAATAATGTTCTTATATACTGTCGAGTGGTCTAGGGCGCTGGACGTAAGGATAAGCGAATTGTGCTGCAGTGTATCAATGCTGTGGGCTCAAATCCCGTCGAGGGAAGAAGAAAAAATGTTTGTTAGTGAATCAGGACGAAATGAGCAATTTTATAGAGGACCTCCCATATAAGCTTCCTACCAAGTTTCGGTTCATTTAAGCATGCAGTTTCAGAGGAGAAGATTTTTCTTATAAATCGTCCAATCAGAAACAAGAATTGCCTGTAGCGGTCATGTTTGTTAACGGATCAGAACGATATGAACAATCTCTATAGAGCACCTTACATAGATGCTTCCTTTGGCAAGGTGAGCTAAAAAGTAGTTCGTAATGGGCGTACAAATACAATTAGCTGACATTCTCGCAAAAAGTAGAATGCTGATTGGCCAATATACGCCCTATAGCAATCAATGTGTGGACTGAGAGCTTACAGTCAAACAATTACGTAATGTTTCTTAATATCAGACCCTTCGTTTGCAAAATCCATAGCAAATGCCTGTTTCAAAATAAACAGTAGTCGACATTGCCATTTATCACCCACTACAGAAGCCATAAAATAGCAGACATTTTAGTTTAAGCACATTTTATTTACATATAGTAACAGCTTATAGGACACAAGTTATTACAACATTAGTGAAGTTCTTTCACTTCTACAAACATATAAGTACAAAAAAAAAAGAAAAAAGACAGCGCTGGCGATAATTAGAAAATATAATATTTTAGATACGGTAATATTAAAGAAATGGTAAAGAAAAATAAGGTAATATAATTATAGATTATTATATGTCATTTTTCATATCACATGTCATATCAACCCGAGACGCCCATATTAGCCCAAAATTGGGATACAAGGCAAATGTTGGAAATTACTTAAGTCGCTTTATAGCAAAGTTTCCAATAAAGTTTTATTTGGTCAACATGAAACAGAGTTCTTTGACCAAGAGTTTGGATTGAAACAAGGATATGTTTGGTAAGTATGTTGAAAGATGTTTACTGTTTGCTGATGATATTGTACTCATTGGTAAAACAGAAGAAGAACTAGTCATTACTAACAATAGCTGGTATTTTCGCCTCTAAATGGAATATGAAATTTAACGCTTCAAAATCTAAAGTAATGGTTATTGGTAAGCGACTTGATAAAAATAAGGAATGGAAACTGGGAAACTCTATGTTAATCGAAACTAATGATTATAAATATCTTGGTGTGTACTTCTCGAGATCGCTTTCATTTTCCTACCATATAAATTGCTATCTAAAAAAAAATTTGAACGTAAATTTAATTATATGATTAAACTACTTGGGGAACATGGAACCTTTAATCGAATATCTTTTGGCGATGCGTTGTGGAACTCAATACTCCGACCGTCAATCTCTCATGGATGTGCTGTATGGATACCATCCGCTTTATCCTCCAAAGGTATGCTCGAAACGTGGCAGTATAAAGCAGCTAAATTAATCATTAACACAAATATGACCATTCCTAAATCGACTCTCTTCTTAAAATTAGGTTGGGAACCTATCAAAGATTTTCTTGACAGGCAAAGAATATCGTATTTCTCAAGGCTACACAATTTGCCTTGTAAGAGACTTTGTAAAATTGTTTTTGATGAACTAAAAGATTCACAGTTCCATCCTAAATGGGATTACCTTAATAATGTACGTAGGGTTTTTGAAAATGCTGGTTTAGATCATTATCTTAACTCTGATGTAAATATGATTACTTTTAAGAAGTTCTTTGGCGAATATGTACGAAACAGAGAAATTACCAATGCTAAAAGTAAAATGAGCTTGACAAATTACGTCCACTTCCCTATAATGTTTGGAAAACAGCCATACCTATCAAATTTATTGGAGTTCCAACCAACCAGACTTAAAATGTTAGCCCGCACGAATACGCTGTCTATATACTCTGCTCTACACAGAATAAAACTTCACACAACATCGGTTTGTGAAATGTGTAGCAGTGGTTCCGACGAGGATTTATTCCATTTCATGTTAGACTGCTCGGAATACACACCAATACGTAACAATTACCTCAATTTAATTACCGAACGATTTCCTGGACTTGCTTTCTTAGAGTTGTCGCCCTTTGACAAAATGCAATTTTTAATTGGAGATGTTAATTTTAGCCTAGATACAAATATTGGTCTATTTTTTGACAAAATAGGCAAAACCATGTTACAACAAATGTTTTTACGCAGGAAGTCCATTTTAGAAAACAACACAACTATCTATGATAATTCAATCCCTGTATCAAGGTTTTAAGCTTTTTTGTATGTGTTTTAGAATGTATAATGTATTGTCTTTTTATGCACTGAATATGTTTTATTAAGCTATGTGTTGAAATGAAAATTTTAAAGATGCTTTGTTGAAACATATTTTATGAACTTTATCATATATCATTTATATTGCATGCCATATGTATTTTTTACTTAAAATGTTTGTATATAGTACATATTTGTTTGTATGATAAATGTTAGACGCACTTGCAAGTACCCCGTCCGCAGGTGCCCACGTTGTAAAGGGGTAGTACTGAATGAATATATAATAACAATTATAATTATCCATTATTTTAGTTACGGTTTAATTCCTAGGTATTGCTCTCACTTTATATGGTTTTGGACCATTTGTAGAAGCGAGTATTGCTTCAATCGGTGGTGGTCCCTCTCCTTCAGGTGGCAGAAACTCAAACCTCTGTACAAGAGTTGCTAGATAAAGAAACAACTCTATTCGTGCGAGTGATTCACCAAGGCAAACTCGTCTCCCTACAATTAATGAATGAACACAATAATTCAATATTAAACTAGTTTTCGGTCGGCAGTGACAAATCCAATCCCTTATAACGTTTTGTTCTGTTCAAGAACTCTTTTATATGCAAAGCTAATTTGATATATGTGTGTATATGGAACACTGCGCACATTAAAATATAGAGAGTGTACGATATTTCGCCCTGACACATCGTCTAGGATAATTAAAAACTCCAATCACATTCTCGGTAAAATCGTTTGTTTCGTGTTTGTCGTAATGCTATTAATACGCGTGGTGATCTTTTCAGTATTGTGATATTTCACATAATGTTTTTTTGTCTCGCTATGTCTATGTCTGAAAAATTGCGCATTTGGTGATACAGTGTTCCTAAAGCTGAATATTAATTTATTACTTGTTCTCACCAGGTCAGTTTTCTAACCAGTATTACACATGTTTTCCAACCAATACTACACATGTTTTCCCTAATCCTCAGTTTATTTCCGAATGGAAAAAAAATAATGTCGTAGTTTCAGTGTCTCTTGGAAATACCACATACGATTACAAGTGTTAGGACAATCTTTGAAACTTTAATTGTTTTAATGATGAAACTATAACTTCGAGCATTCACACTCGATACAACATTATGTGATAAAGTTTGTCATTGACTTACGACAGGTTGGATGTTTTCTCCGGGTACTCCGGTTTCCTCCACCAATAAAACTAACCATCACGATATAACTGAAATATTTTTGAAAGTGGCGTTAAACACCATGACCCAAATCAAGCAAACCAAAACCGAAGTCACGAACCTTACTATTGTACTGTGAAACTTCCAGGGTTGAAATTAAATATGAACATAAACTATTAAAAAACTATCATTTTTGTACTTATAATGTTTGGACATTGAAGGACATGCGGGAGTTGTTTGCGTTTGCGCCTGTTTTTGACAAATAAATTAATTCTTAGAAATATGATGATGCTCGCATGAATACATTTTAGATATTTAAGCCCAATCAAGCGACAAGGTCAATATCACAAAGATAGAAATCATAATATTTATACTGATAAACTTACCCAGAGAGAAGGTCAAAACTTTATCTTGGTTATAAACTTTACCATCTGTATCGATAAATCGTTCGGGCTGAAAGTCGTGGCTATTAGGAAATATTTTTTCATCATGCGCTACAGAATCAAGACACGGAAATATAACGCTTCCTTTCGGTATCGTATAACCTTGACACTTCACATCTCCTGTAACTAAATGTGGTAAAGAGAGTGGTATAATGTTTCCAATTCTGAGTGATTCGAGGATAACAGCTTCACAGTATGGTAAATTAGGTCTATCTGATAGACTTGGAAGACGTCCAACACCAACAACGTTATCTATTTCCTTCCACATTTTGCTTTGTATATCTACATTATTTATTAGATATAGGACAGTCCATCTAATTGTGGTGGCTGTAGTTTCAGCTCCTGCTGCAAACAGGTCTACCAGGATTGAAAGTAACTGGTCCTCTGTAGAAATAAAAGAATTTACTATCATAGATTATGTCAACCGAACAAAAAGTCCTCAAATATCATCAAAATGCTCGAGTTTTTGATTGTTAAGTTTGGTGGACGTGTTTTTCAACAGACAGTAGGCATCCATATGGGTACCAACCATGCTCCTCTTCTTGCCGACCTGCATCATTATTCGCACAAGGTAGACTTCACACAGGAGTATCTCAAGAAAAACGAAAAGAAGCAAGCCCAGTCCTTTAATTTCACGTTCCACTGTATAGATGATGTCTTTTTACTAAATAATTCTGATAAACGCCACTCTCCGCAAAATTTCAGTTTTATCGTGGCGGTCAGTTTTATTGGTGGAGGAAATCGTAGTACCAGGAGAAAACCACCGACATGTCGCAAGTCAGTGACAAACTTTATCACATAGTGTTGTATCGAGTACATCTCGCCATGAACAGGATTCGAACTCACAACATCAGTGGTGATAGGCACTGATTGCACAGGTAGTTGTAAATCCAACTACCATACGATTACAGCCATTATGGCACACGGCCACGACGCCCCATAAGAAAATATCATTATATTTGTTACGAATGTGTTGTTTATGATCATACAGAAAAATTGTCCTAATTGTGTTCAATGCTGCATATACATAATGTATTTAAATTTTGCTGGTACCAAATTGAAAATTGTCATCCACAAAATAACGAAATGAATCGATACTACCTATTATATTTATATTTATATGCACTAAAAATGAAAACAAACAAAAATGTAATACCGTCCGAATAGTTCCAATATCTGATAGAAAATCGTAGAAACAAAATCGATACTGCTACAGAGGCAAAAATCGATACTACTACAGAGGCAAAATCGATACTACTACAGAGGCAAAATCGATACTACTACAGAGGCAAAATCGATACTACTACAGAGGCAAAATCGATATCACTACAGAGGCAAAATCGATACCACTAACGCACATACTCCTCACTCTTCCGATCTTAGCTATCCTGTTTAGGACCTTTCGTTTTATTGCTCCCAAAACTTTAAATTAATTGGCTTTCCAATCTTTCGATTTTGAGCGTACCTGCGCACGAAATTTGATATCTACGTTTTTATTGTTACAGGAACTTCATTAAAAGTGGTGTTCTTTAACTCTATGCATAATATATTTATTCCTGGTGGCACAAAGCAACAAAAGAATCAAACCTAGTTCTGTTTCAGTAGATTGAATCAGTAAAATAAAATAATGTGCATACATTTGTTTAAAGTTGTTATACCTGAATAGTCTGGAGTTGAATTAAGCGCCTCATCTTTCTTCACCTCTTTAATATATGCATCCGTGAAATCTCTTATGTTGCAGTCGTCTATTGTTTCTTTGTGTTCCTTAATTTGTTTACGGAAGTAGTCGAATAGCATATCAACTTTTTTTGTAATTGGTGTAATTCTGAAAGGGTCCCCTGGAATTTTTGCCAATGAAGGCACAAAATTCACAGGACCAGCGAGGGAAGGATTAGAAGCGAGATCATTTAAAATTTCAATAAATCGAACAAATTCTGGATCATCGTAGTCAAACCGTCGTCCAATGGTAATCGACATTACGTTATTTGCCATACTTGTATTTAAGATTCCCGTCAAATCAAATGGTTCCCTTTTATAGCTGCCCAATAATTCCAAAAATGCTTCTATTTCCTCCATTATTCTGGATTCGAAACTTCTTTTCCCAAAACCGAAACCACGCAATTTAGCAAGTGCAAAAGACCTTTGGTGTTTCCAGTTAGATCCACTTGAGCTAACGATTCCTGCAAACGAAATTTGAAGAAAATATAATGAAAAACCAGGGACATCCAATTATACAATTAAATGTATATATCTTTATGAAAATTGGCATTTTAATAGTAAATTTCATAGGGCTTAAGGCTATGGAGTTTAACGCCACATTCAACAAGTTTTCAGTGATATCGTAGCGGTCAGTTTTATTGGTGGAGGAAACCAGAGTACCCTGAGAAAACCACCAACCTGTCGCAAGTCACTGACAAACTTTATCACATAATGTTGTATCGAGTACACCTCGCCATGAGTGGGATTCGAACCCACAACCGTAGCCACTGATTACATATGTAGTTGTAAATCCAACTACCATACGATCACGACCACAGCGATCATGGTAAATTTGATATGGCCCGATACAAATACATGCTCGTTGTGTTTAAAATTCTGACTTAAGTTGCTTGATTTATAAAGTGTTGGTAATTATTTGTTAAATTGATTAATATGCAAGTGTTATATTACAGAGGTGTACACAACATTTATTTCTATAAAACTTCAAATTACATTGTAGTGTCCGTAATTTGTTTTCGACAGGAACGGTGTGCCATAACTATTAATATATTTAAAACATTAACAGGTTATATATCACACTGCATATACAAACTACATGTATTAACATTGATGTACATATGATGTTTGATACCTGAAGCAAGACAATACTGCGCCGTATAAAATAAAAATGGTTTTCATATTAAAACGGTGATTGCACGTACAATATTCGTGCAATCTCTGTTTTATGTTACCGATCACTAATGTTATACAACTGATACCGAATATTCAATACATATTGCCAGTACGTGTTCAAAAGCATGATGGGAGTTGTATTCGTGAAATGCTGCTGTATTATCGTATATCTTCAAGAATTGTGGTCGTGAAAATGTATTAGGGAACGACCATTTAACTTGAAGGGGGGGGGGTTATGGTTTTTTTCTAAAAAAATATTCTGATTCCCAATGTTGCTGAAAAAAATATTCTGATTTTGGTTGAGGGAAAAAAAAAATAATCTGATTCAGAGTTTTTGTCATATAATCTAATGTTAAGTTGTGTAAAAAAATTTCGCACTTTGCGCGACAAAAAAAATAAATATTCTTACTCTCGTGTTGTCCGAAAAAAAAATTCTAAACGAAACAAAAAACCATAACCATTCCCCTTCAAGTTAAATGGTCGGTCCCTTATCATACTGTTTGACATTGGACGTCCTAAAAAAGATTTTTTAAATAATTTTCTTGAAGTAATTTGGCAAAAACCAAGTAATACACATAGACATGAATACCTGGAGAAATTATTAATAAATAATAAATGTAAAACGCAATTTTAGTGCATTTGTCACCGTCATTACAATATCATAATACCGATTAGTAAACATTTGAAGACGTATGCCTGAAAAAGTATATGATCTATCTAAAGTAATGACCATGGAACGCGTGCTCCGAATTGTACATATTACCCAGGTTGAAGTATTGATAAAAGAAATATTACCTTTATTGCTTAGCAGATTCATGAGATAAAAAGGCGGTCGGTCTGACGTGCGTTCTCCATTCTTCACAAGCAATTCTCTGAGATTTTCGGTTCCGTTCACCACAATCACCCAAAATTGTCCGATAGACAAACTAAATATGTCTCCATATTTTGTCCGCAGTTCACGGAATGTTTCTAAAACATGTCCTTTAGCTATATTATGCATATTTCCGATGACCGGAATCGTTGTCGGTCCGGGAGGGTATCCAATCGGCCTCCTTGATCGTATCCATAGTATTATAAATAGAAGGAAAACTACCAATATCGCCAAATTGTAAAATATAAGGTCCATCATGACAAAATTATTGTAAACTGTGCACTAAGACCTTAGAAATCAGATATGATAGAAAACTGTTACACTTGAAATTTATACATACATTGGGGTTGGAAGGTAGATCGAAGTATTAACCCTATGATACCAGATACGCGACACATAGATTAACCCGGACAATCAGAAATTTAATAGCAAAGATAATATTGTAAAAAAAAAAACATGGATATTTTTTCCCTGTTGTTTGGTGTTATGTCAGTTGTCCGCAGATAGATAAGTTGCATCATCTGGACACATTATAATAACTCCGATACAACCAGTCTTTTGCTGTTATTCCTTAATGCGGTGTGCTTAGCAAAGATGCAGCAAAAATAATTTTATAGTGTTTGGTTTGAATACTTTTCACACTCCAATCCAGCATGCTTATCGACACACCACAGAGGAGTAATTACCACAGAGGCAGTAATTTGTTTAAAAATAAAATCGTAGATATGCAATTTACTGCGCACGACGCGTTTCTGAAATAAGCTTCATCAGGTACTCTCAATATCCTTCATCAGGTACTCTCAATATCCTTCATCAGGTACTCTCAATATCCTTCATCAGGTACTCTCAATATCCTTCATCAGGTACTCTCAATATCGAAATATTGGAAAGCCAAATAATTTTTAAATGTTTGGAGCAATAAACCAAAGGCCCTAGTTAAACTAGTTAAGCAGAGATGCGGCTAAAATTAATCTTATAGTATATGAATCAACACCACAAATTAATCACAATAATAAGTAACAGTAAGTCAATTGAACATTTAATGGGGTTCACCTACGATTGTTAAGCTAATATTAGTAGATTTTGAACATTTAATTCCAGATATGTATATATGTGTATATATATATATAAAAATATTGTGAATTGTATCATAATTACATGTATTTGCTATTTATTATTAATCCCACTTTTAGTATTGTTCGTTTATCTGAGGACCTCAGGGAAGATTAGCTGTTATTAGCACATACTTTCATTGTCTTTTGTTATTGAATATTTTTCATATACCATATATGTTGTAATTGAAGGAAATGCTTTTGAGCTGATACTCATTCAATCTAATCTGGCTTAGACTGCCTAAATTAGTAATAATTGGTAATCATGACACTCGACAAAGAAAGTATGGGCCAAATTGATTATACAATACCTGGTCATTAGTATATGAAAAAGAATGCATCTCGGCTTCGCCTCAATGCATTTTTTTTCATATATTATGACCAGGTATTGAATAACCTATACTTATTGCTAACTGTGTTACCCTCTTGAAAAAAAAATAAAAAAATACTTACTATACGAGCGTACCTAGTGAAGATTATTATTGAAACGCGCTGTATTGACTTAATCATACATATCTTGATATAGACATCCTTCAGACATTAATTCAATTTGTGAGTGCATCGGCACCGCTTACACATGCATGAACTCATGAAAAGAAGCGTTTAAAACTTTAATAACTCGTCGTCCACACTTAATTAGATATCTAAGGTTCTATTATATGTTGATAATCTAGAGTGGTCAGGCAAGTTATTATCTCGTTATACCACCAAGACTTACTCAGGATATGAATCAACCATGTTAAACTAACTGTCGTGTACCTAGTTATAGAGGGTTAATAAGTAGTTCTACCTTTCAAACCTAAACAAGGTCATATAAATGACTGTGTATTCGTTGAGAAATATGAGCTGTTGATCACATGCAGTTTCCATATAATTATTTTTTTTTATATCTCGAGTTAACTGATATTTCTTTTTAGTTTTGTAAACTTCCCGTTTGGCTATAATTTTATTGATAACATTTTATAGATCAGCTACGTAGAAGCCTGTATATCTAAGTACACAGCAAAATACATTAAAAGTTCATATACATGTATGTAAAAGATACAGTTTTATTGAAACAAAAGAAACGGTTCGTATTGGATATCACGGGTATCATTTTCAACATGAGTTCTCAGGTCAAGGTCGATGTGAATAATAATATATATGAATTATATTGATATTACTTTTGGTGTCTTTTTTACACACTTTGTTTATTATATAGTTAATCTTTCGATTTTGAGCGTATCTGATGAAGATTATTACGTATTTGATGAAGATTATTACGTATCTGATGAAGATTATTACGTATCTGATGAAGATTATCCAAGAAACGCGTCGTGCGCACTAAATGTTTTTATTACTATCACTGTTTCGATACCTCTGCTGGTGGTCTATTAGTCTCCTCGGGTAACATCCAGCCAGTAGTCAGTGTTACTATCACTGTTTCGATACCTCTGCTGGTGGACTATTAGTCTCCTCGGGTAACATCCAGCCAGTAGTCAGTAGTACTATCACTGTTTCGATACCTCTTCTGGTGGACTATTAGTCTCCTCGGGTAACATCCAGCCAGTAGTCAGTGTTACTATCACTGTTTCGATACCTCTGCTGGTGGACTATTAGTCTCCTCGGGTAACATCCAGCCAGTAGTCAGTATTACTATCACTGTTTAGATACCTCTGCTGGTGGACTATTAGTCTCCTCGGGTAACATCCAGTTAGTAGTCAGTGTTACTATCACTGTTTCGATACCTCTGCTGGTGGAATATTAGTCTCCTCGGGTAACATCCAGCCAGTAGTCAGTGTTACTATCACTGTTTCGATACCTCTGCCGGTGGACTATTAGTCTCCTCGGGTAACATCCAAAACAGTAGTCAGTATTACTATCACTGTTTCGATACCTCTGCTGGTGGACTATCAGTCTCCTCGGGTAACATCCAGCCAGTAGTCAGTGTTACTATCACTGTTTCGATACCTCTGCTGGTGGACTATTAGTCTCCTCAGGTAACATCCATCCAGTAGTCAGTGTTACTATCACTGTTTCGATACCTCTGCTGGTGGACTATTAGTCTCCTCGGGTAACATCCAGCCAGTAGTCAGTGTTACTATCACTGTTTCGATACCTCTGCTGGTGGACTATTAGTCTCCTCGGGTAACATCCATCCAGTAGTCAGTATTACTATCACTGTTTTGATACCTCTGCTGGTGGACTATTAGTCTCCTCGGGTAACATCCAGCCAGTAGTCAGTGTTACTATCACTGTTTCGATACCTCTGCTGGTGGACTATTAGTCTCCTCGGGTAACATCCAGCCAGTAGTCAGTGTTACTATCACTGTTTCGATACCTCTGCTGGTGGACTATTAGTCTCCTCGGGTAACATCCAGCCAGTAGTCAGTGTTACTATCACTGTTTCGATACCTCTGCTGGTGGACTATTAGTCTCCTCGGGTATAATCCAGTCAGAAATCACTGTTTCGATACCTCTGCTGGTGGACTATTAGTCTCCTCGGGTAACATCCAGTCAGTAATCACTGTTTCTATACCTCTGCTGGTGGACTATTAGTCTCCTCGGGTAACATCCAGCCAGTAGTCAGTGTTACTATCACTGTTTCGATACCTCTGCTGGTGGACTATTAGTCTCCTCGGGTAACACCCAGTCAGTAATCAGTGTTACTATCACTGTTTCGATACCTCTGCTGGTGGACTGTTAGTCTCCTCGGGTAACATCCAGCCAGTAGTCAGTGTTACTATCACTGTTTCGATACCTCTGCTGGTGGACTATTAGTCTCCTCGGGTAACATCCAGCCAGTAGTCAGTGTTACTATCACTGTTTCGATACCTCTGCTGGTGGACTATTAGTCTCCTCGGGTAACATCCAGCCAGTAGTCAGTGTTACTATCACTGTTTCGATACCTCTGCTGGTGGACTATTAGTCTCCTCGGGTAACATCCAGCCAGTAGTCAGTGTTGCTATCACTGTTTCGATACCTCTGCTGGTGGACTATTAGTCTCCTCGGGTAACATCCAGCCAGTAGTCAGTGTTACTATCACTGTTTCGATACCTCTGCTGGTGGACTATTAGTCTCCTCGGGTAACATCCAGCCAGTAGTCAGTGTTACTATCACTGTTTCGATACCTCTGCTGGTGGACTATTAGTCTCCTCGGGTAACATCCAGCCAGTAGTCAGTGTTACTATCACTGTCTCGATACCTCTGCTGGTGGACTATTAGTCTCCTCGGGTAACATCCATCCAGTAGTCAGTGTTACTATCACTGTTTCGATACCTCTGCTGGTGGACTATTAGTCTCCTCGGGTAACATCCAGCCAGTAGTCAGTGTTACTATCACTGTTTCGATACCTCTGCTGGTGGACTATTAGTCTCCTCGGGTAACATCCATCCAGTAGTCAGTATTACTATCACTGTTTTGATACCTCTGCTGGTGGACTATTAGTCTCCTCGGGTAACATCCAGCCAGTAGTCAGTGTTACTATCACTGTTTCGATACCTCTGCTGGTGGACTATTAGTCTCCTCGGGTAACATCCAGCCAGTAGTCAGTGTTACTATCACTGTTTCGATACCTCTGCTGGTGGACTATTAGTCTCCTCGGGTAACATCCAGCCAGTAGTCAGTGTTACTATCACTGTTTCGATACCTCTGCTGGTGGACTATTAGTCTCCTCGGGTATCATCCAGTCAGAAATCACTGTTTCGATACCTCTGCTGGTGGACTATTAGTCTCCTCGGGTAACATCCAGTCAGTAATCACTGTTTCTATACCTCTGCTGGTGGACTATTAGTCTCCTCGGGTAACATCCAGCCAGTAGTCAGTGTTACTATCACTGTTTCGATACCTCTGCTGGTGGACTATTAGTCTCCTCGGGTAACACCCAGTCAGTAATCAGTGTTACTATCACTGTTTCGATACCTCTGCTGGTGGACTATTAGTCTCCTCGGGTAACATCCAGCCAGTAGTCAGTGTTACTATCACTGTTTCGATACCTCTGCTGGTGGAATATTAGTCTCCTCGGGTAACATCCAGCCAGTAGTCAGTGTTACTATCACTGTTTCGATACCTCTGCCGGTGGACTATTAGTCTCCTCGGGTAACATCCAAACAGTAGTCAGTATTACTATCACTGTTTCGATACCTCTGCTGGTGGACTATCAGTCTCCTCGGGTAACATCCAGCCAGTAGTCAGTGTTACTATCACTGTTTCGACACCTCTGCTGGTGGACTATTAGTCTCCTCAGGTAACATCCATCCAGTAGTCAGTGTTACTATCACTGTTTCGATACCTCTGCTGGTGGACTATTAGTCTCCTCGGGTAACATCCAGCCAGTAGTCAGTGTTACTATCACTGTTTCGATACCTCTGCTGGTGGACTATTAGTCTCCTCGGGTAACATCCATCCAGTAGTCAGTATTACTATCACTGTTTTGATACCTCTGCTGGTGGACTATTAGTCTCCTCGGGTAACATCCAGCCAGTAGTCAGTGTTACTATCACTGTTTCGATACCTCTGCTGGTGGACTATTAGTCTCCTCGGGTAACATCCAGCCAGTAGTCAGTGTTACTATCACTGTTTCGATACCTCTGCTGGTGGACTATTAGTCTCCTCGGGTAACATCCAGCCAGTAGTCAGTGTTACTATCACTGTTTCGATACCTCTGCTGGTGGACTATTAGTCTCCTCGGGTATAATCCAGTCAGAAATCACTGTTTCGATACCTCTGCTGGTGGACTATTAGTCTCCTCGGGTAACATCCAGTCAGTAATCACTGTTTCTATACCTCTGCTGGTGGACTATTAGTCTCCTCGGGTAACATCCAGCCAGTAGTCAGTGTTACTATCACTGTTTCGATACCTCTGCTGGTGGACTATTAGTCTCCTCGGGTAACACCCAGTCAGTAATCAGTGTTACTATCACTGTTTCGATACCTCTGCTGGTGGACTATTAGTCTCCTCGGGTAACATCCAGCCAGTAGTCAGTGTTACTATCACTGTTTCGATACCTCTGCTGGTGGACTATTAGTCTCCTCGGGTAACATCCAGCCAGTAGTCAGTGTTACTATCACTGTTTCGATACCTCTGCTGGTGGACTATTAGTCTCCTCGGGTAACATCCAGCCAGTAGTCAGTGTTACTATCACTGTTTCGATACCTCTGCTGGTGGACTATTAGTCTCCTCGGGTAACATCCAGCCAGTAGTCAGTGTTGCTATCACTGTTTCGATACCTCTGCTGGTGGACTATTAGTCTCCTCGGGTAACATCCAGCCAGTAGTCAGTGTTACTATCACTGTTTCGATACCTCTGCTGGTGGACTATTAGTCTCCTCGGGTAACATCCAGCCAGTAGTCAGTGTTACTATCACTGTTTCGATACCTCTGCTGGTGGACTATTAGTCTCCTCGGGTAACATCCAGCCAGTAGTCAGTGTTACTATCACTGTCTCGATACCTCTGCTGGTGGACTATTAGTCTCCTCGGGTAACATCCATCCAGTAGTCAGTGTTACTATCACTGTTTCGATACCTCTGCTGGTGGACTATTAGTCTCCTCGGGTAACATCCAGCCAGTAGTCAGTGTTACTATCACTGTTTCGATACCTCTGCTGGTGGACTATTAGTCTCCTCGGGTAACATCCATCCAGTAGTCAGTATTACTATCACTGTTTTGATACCTCTGCTGGTGGACTATTAGTCTCCTCGGGTAACATCCAGCCAGTAATCAGTGTTACTATCACTGTTTCGATACCTCTGCTGGTGGACTATTAGTCTCCTCGGGTAACATCCAGCCAGTAGTCAGTGTTACTATCACTGTTTCGATACCTCTGCTGGTGGACTATTAGTCTCCTCGGGTAACATCCAGCCAGTAGTCAGTGTTACTATCACTGTTTCGATACCTCTGCTGGTGGACTATTAGTCTCCTCGGGTATCATCCAGTCAGAAATCACTGTTTCGATACCTCTGCTGGTGGACTATTAGTCTCCTCGGGTAACATCCAGTCAGTAATCACTGTTTCTATACCTCTGCTGGTGGACTATTAGTCTCCTCGGGTAACATCCAGCCAGTAGTCAGTGTTACTATCACTGTTTCGATACCTCTGCTGGTGGACTATTAGTCTCCTCGGGTAACACCCAGTCAGTAATCAGTGTTACTATCACTGTTTCGATACCTCTGCTGGTGGACTATTAGTCTCCTCGGGTAACATCCAGCCAGTAGTCAGTGTTACTATCACTGTTTCGATACCTCTGCTGGTGGACTATTAGTCTCCTCGGGTAACATCCAGCCAGTAGTCAGTGTTACTATCACTGTTTCGATACCTCTGCTGGTGGACTATTAGTCTCCTCGGGTAACATCCAGCCAGTAGTCAGTGTTACTATCACTGTTTCGATACCTCTGCTGGTGGACTATTAGTCTCCTCGGGTAACATCCAGCCAGTAGTCAGTGTTACTATCACTGTTTCGATACCTCTGCTGGTGGACTATTAGTCTCCTCGGGTAACATCCAGCCAGTAGTCAGTGTTACTATCACTGTTTTGATACCTCTGCTGGTGGACTATTAGTCTCCTCGGGTAACATCCAGTCAGTAGTCGGTGTATCGACAGTGACATGGTTTATCATATATATTTATAATTGAAATTTAGTTCTAAATTTATGTAATTATTATCAAAACTAAGATTCTCCCTCGGGCGTAGGTGACCTTAAAAGATTTTAACTATCCTGTTTAGATCTTTTGGTTTTATTGCTCCCAGAAACTTATTTGGCTTTCCAATCTTTCGATGTTAAGCGTACCTGATGAAGGTTATTACGTACCTGATGAAGGTTATTACGTACCTGATGAAGGTTATTACGTACCTGATGAAGGTTATTACGTACCTGATGAAGGTTATTACGTACCTGATGAAGGTTATTACGTACCTCATGAAGGTTATTACGTACCTGATGAAGGTTATTACGTACCTGATGAAGGTTATTACGTACCTGATGAAGGTTATTACGTACCTGATGGAGGTTATTCCAGAAACGCATCGTGCGGACTACCTACGTTTTTAATACGTGTATTTCTATATTTTTTCAGATCATTACGTACAGTGATAAATCTTTATCAGATGAACTTTGATAAACATTTAATAAAAGAACGAACAGGTCATTTAGCGAAAATATATTATTGAACTTGTCCGAAAAAAATATTTGGGATAAAATAAACTAGTGTTTTTCAAAATGTATACAGATTTATTGAGTCAATATCCCATCGACTAAGTACAATCAATAAGGACCTCCATAAGGAAACACTTTGGCCCTGTGCAGTAAGCTTATAATTCCTAAATGCATTAGTTCCAGTAAACATGTTTCTATTCCTTTTATCTCGCCTGGTCCGAAGGGCGAAGTGATCTATTACCATCACTTTACGTCCGACGTCGGCGTTGTACGTTAGCACCTTCTTCTCAAAAACTATTGCGCCAAATTCCATCAAACTTGGCAGTGATTATCCTTGGTGGTGAAATATAATAGCATTATTTGGATATTCTTTCACAGAATATAGTAATATTAAGCGAGGTCAGCGACACAGGCATCTTTGAGCCTCTAGTTTCTTTTCTTTAACTTCTATCTTATCTTTTGTTGGTTTTTCTGTAAAGCAGAAGTGGTGAATTCATACTTCCTCGGGTAAACGAAATAATTCAGTGCCTGGTTGTTGTCTGTTCGTGTATCTATTTGTTATTATTCGCTTACCGTGCTACTTTGATGATTTGGACATTTTACCATTTTAACCAATATCCCCCATACATATATCAACAGTTAGTGATGTATTATGTCCTGTGTGTCATTAAATTTTATCCCTAGACAAGTCTGACAGGTACATAATTATATTCCTTCCAAATCTATATCTTTGTTTTAACTGTTCATCAGAATAATTCATCAAAAGTTGATTTTGTCCTGAAAAAATACGCTCTTTCCTAGGCACCATCCCTATATTCCACAAAAGCAGCACCCGCCATATTTGAATTTAATCAAGTGATTAAGATTTAAAACATGTATGATAGGCATTTTATCTTAATTACATCTTAATTATATCATTAACTTTTATCACATGTTCAACGACAAACTAATTATGTGATTATATACGGAGGGTTGCTGCTAACAAGGAAGCTACTGAACCTAGGGTTCTTTTTTGTAAAGTTGAAGTCATTACTTCGAAAATTGTACGGTCGTCACCATGACTTGGTTGAACGTTATAGAATATCTGTGTCACAAATGACCACGGATATGTTCCACTTGTCGTAAGTACTTCCCGGTCCTTTTCTCATTCACGACTTATCGCCGGGTTTGTAACTAGATTAACATGACAGGTACCACTAGTGGAGCAGGAACTGCTTACCCTTTTGGATCAGATGAGTTCACCCTGGTTTTCAGCGGGCTTCGTGTTACTCGATCTTTAGTTTTATGTGTATGTTTTGTAAATCGTTGTTTGTCCTTTTGTCCTTTTTCCTTTGGTCATTGTGTTGTCTGTTCTTCTTCGATATAAGGATTCTGATTACCCCTTTGGTATCTTCAAACTCTTCTTAATCATATGATTAAACAAATTTAACACAGTGTTAGTGTTAACCACAAGTTCAACTGGTAAATTCTATATGCAACACGTCTTACCCATTTGGTCTCATCAGACTTTCCATAACCTACCCATGGAGTGTATTTGCATACACCTAATTAGAAATCGGATATGATAGACAACTTTCACATTTAAAATTCATACATACAAAAAAGTCAATGGGGTTGGATGGTAAATCAATTAACCCTATGATACCAGAAACGCGACAAATAATTTAACTCGGACAATCAGAAATTTAATAGCAAAAATCACATTGAAAAAACCATGGATATTTCATTTTCTGTTATTTTGAGTTAAGCCAGTTGTCATCCCATGCAATAAATCACCGTCAATCGCTTACACATAATGTTATAATACTAGTAACCCAATTGCCATATTTACTACCGGAGCGTAGGGGGTAGTTACAATCATCACACGAAATGATCTAAATCCCCATATATATTGCAATACCAAGAAGGGCAACAACCACATGTTATTCAGCTCATTTGAAAGTATTATATCTCTACTAAGACCAGACAGAAAAGTCCCAATATGCACAGACTTTACTCATAAATGATAATAGTTTTGATTAAAATATAGTTTCTTTATCTTCTTTTAACTATGTTGATATTCTATAGTCCTCAGCCAACCGCATCGGTGGTGTAATGGTTAGCGTGCTCACCTCGAGTGTGGTAGATCGTGGGTTCGAGCCCCGGTCGGGTCAAACCAAAGGCTATAAGAAGAGTTTGAAGATACCAAAGGGGTAATCAGAATCCGTATATCGACAGCACAAGACAACACAATGGCCAAAAGAAAAAGTAAAAAAGGACAAACAACGATCTACAAAACATACATATAAAACTAAAGATCGAGTAACACGAACCCCACTAAAAACCGGGGGTGAACTCAGGTGCTCCGGAAGCGTAAGCAGTTCCTGCTCCACTAGTGACACCCGTCGTGTTAATCTAGTTACAAACTCGGTGATAAGTCATGAACGAGGAAAGGACCGGGAAGTGTTTGCGACAAGTGGAACATATCCGTGGTCATTTGTGACACAGATATTCCATAGCGGTCAACCAAGTCATGGTGGCGACCGTAAAAGTATCGAAGTGATGACTTCAACTTAACTAAGAGGAACAGTAGCAGCAACCCTCTATCAAGGAAATCTTGATAGGACCCACAAGCTCTAGAATATCGTATCAACTGACAGATATATACTCCATATGCAGGTGCTGCTGGAATGTTGCTACATATGAATGGAAAGTTCACGATGGGAAAATTGAAATAATCTCATTTGTCGTAAAGTTTCGTTCTTAACCGCCCCTCACTGTCAATTTCGAGGTGTAGGTAAAGGTATGCTTCTCCGCTAAGCACGCAGCATTAAGGAGTAAGAAGAAATACTGGTTGGCTCGGAATCAGAATAATGTGTCCGAGTGGAGCGAAATATCTATCCATGGACTGTTGTTTCAGTGAGCTAGCACTATACAAATCCAACTCAGCGTGTTGGTCTAGAACAAAGCGGACCTCATCAGCATCTCATTGAAAATTAACTTGTTTTCGCCATGACATAGCTGAAAAACTGCTTAGTTGCCGTTAAACAACAATCACTCACCCACTCACTATAGTGGTCAGCCAGATATGACAACAAGCGATTGAACCATGTGTTTCTATTATATCTATATGTTGATAATCTAGAGTATCGCTATTGTCGCTTTTGAACCATACTGTGCATATATATTACAAATCTAAGCTACACGGTATACCGCCAAGACTCATTCAGGATATGAATCAACCATGTTAAATTAAGTGTCGTGTACCTAGGTATAGAGGGTTAATAAGTAGTTCTACCTTTCAAACCTAAACAAGGTCATATAAATGACTGTGTGTATTCGTTGAGAAATATTAGCTGGTCATCACATGCGGTGTTTATGTTGATAATCTAGTGATCAGCCATCAAGGACTACAATATATTTTCTCTCTTGAACCATACAGTACATATATATTACAAATCAAAGCTACGCGGTATATCGCCAAGACTCATTCAGGATATGAATCAACCATTTTAATCTAACTGTCGTGTACCTACATGTTTGTAGGTATAGAGGATTAATAAGTAGTTCTACCTCTCAAACCTAAATAAGGTGATATAAATGACGGTGTGTATTCTTTGAGAAATATTAGCAGTTCATCACATGCGGTGTTCAAATAATTTTCTTATATACTGTCGAGTGGTCTAGGGCGCTGGACGTAATGCTAAGCGAATGGTGCTGCAGTGTATCAATGCTGTAGGTTCAAATCCCGTCGAGGGAAGAACAAAAAATATTTGTTAGTGAATCAGGACGAAATGAGCAATTTTATAGAGTACCTTCCATATAAGCTTCTTACCAAGTTTCGGTTCATTTAAGCATGCAGTTTCAGAGGAGAAGATTTTTCTTATAAATCGTCCAATCAGAAACAAGAATTGCCTGTAGCGGTCATGTTTGTTAACGGATCAGAACGATATGAACAATTTTATAGAGCACCTTACATAGATGCTTCTTTTGGCAAGGTGAGCTAAAAAGTAGTTCGTAATGGGCGTACAAATACAATTAGCTGACATTCTCGCAAAAAGTAGAATGCTGATTGGCCAATATACGCCCTATAGCAATCAATGTGTGGACTGAGAGCTTACAGTCAAACAATTACGTAATGTTTCTTAATATCAGACCCTTCGTTTGCAAAATCCATAGCGAATGCCTGTTTCAAAATAAACAGTAGTCGACATTGCCATTTATCACCCACTATAGAAGCCATAAAATAGCAGACATTTTAGTTTAAGCACATTTTATTTACATATAATAACAGCTTATAGGACACAAGTTATTACAACATTAGTGAAGTTCTTTCACTTCTACAAACATACAAGCCAAAAAAAAAAGAAAAAAGACAGCGCTGGCGATAATTAGATAATATAATATTTTAGATACGAATGGAAACTGGGAAACTCTATGTTAATCGAAACTAGTGATTATAAATATCTTGGTGTGTACTTCTCGAGGTCGCTTTCATTTTCCTACCATATAAATTGCTATCTAAAAGAAAAATTTGAACGTAAGTTTAATTATATGATTAAACTACTTGGGGGAAGATGGAACCTTTAATCGAATATCTTTTGGCGACGCGTTGTGGAACTCAGTACTCGGACCGTCAATCTCTCATGGATATGCTGTATGGATACCATCCGCTTTATCATCCAAAGGTATGCTCGAAACGTGGCAGTATAAAGCAGGTAAATTAATTTTTTACACAAATATGACCATTCCTAAATCGGCTCTCTTCTTAGAATTAGGTTGGGAACCTATCAACGATTTTCTTGACAGGCAAAGAATATCGTATTTCTCAAGGCTACAAAATTTGCCTTGTACGAGACTTTGTAAAATTGTTTTTGATGAACTAAAAGATTCACAGTCCTATCCTAAATGGGATTACCTTAATAATGTACGTAGGGTTTTTGAAAATGCTGGTTTAGATCATTATCTTAACTCTGATGTAAATATGATTACCTTTAAGAAGTTCTTTGGCGAATATGTATGAAACAGAGAAATTACCAATGCTAAAAGTAAAAATAGCTTGACAAATTACGTCCACTTCCCTATAATGTTTGGAAAACAGCCATACCTATCAAATTTATTGGAGTTCCAACCAGCCAGACTTAAAATGTTAGCCCGCGAATACGCTGTCTATAAACTCTGTTTTACACAGATTAAAACTTCACACAATATCGGTTTGTGAAATGTGTAGCAGTGGTTCCGACGAGGATTTATTCCATTTCATGTTAGACTGCCCGGAATACACGCCAATACGTAACAATAACCTCAATTTAATTACCGAACGATTTCCTGGTCTTGCTTTCTTAGAGTTGTCGCCCTTTGACAAAATGCAATGTTTAATTGGAGATGTTAGTTTTAGCCTAGATACAAATATTGGTCTATTTTTTGACAAAATAGGCAAAACCATGTTACAACAAATGTTTTTACGCAGGAAGTCCATTTTAGAAAACAACACAACTATCTGTGATAATTCAATCCCTGTATCAAGGTTTTAAGCTTTTTTGTATGTGTTTTAGAATGTATAATGTATTGTCTTTTTATGCACTGAATATGTTTTATTAAGCTATGTGTTGAAATGAAAATTTTAAAGATGCTTCGTTGAAACATATTTTATGAACTTTATCATATATCATTTATATTGCATGCCATATGTATTTATTACTTAAAATGTTTGTATATAGTACATATTTGTTTGTATGATAAATGTTAGACGCACTTGCAGGTACCCCGTCTGCAGGTGCTCCCGTTGTAAAGGGGTAGTTCTGAATGAATATATAATAAGAATTACAATTGTCCATTGTTTTAGTTACGGTTTAATTCCTAGGTATTGCTCTCACTTTATATGGTTTTGGACCATTTGTAGTAGCGAGTATTGCTTCAGTCGGTGGTGGTCCCTCTCCTTCAGGTGGCAGAAACTCAAACCTCTGTACAAGAGTTGTTAGATAAAGAAACAACTCTATTCGTGCGAGTGATTCACCAAGGCAAACTCGTCTCCCTACAATTAATGAATGAACACAATAATTCAATATTAAACTAGTTTTCGGTCGGCAGTGACAAATCCAATCCCTTATAACGTTTTGTTCTGTTCAAGAACTCTTTTATATGCAAAGCTAATTTGATATATGCGTGTATATGGAACACTGCGCACATTAAAATATAGAGAGTGTACGATATTTCGCCCTGACACATCGTCTAGGATAATTAAAAACTCCAATCATATTCTCGGTAAAATCGTTTGTTTCGTGTTTGTTGTAATGCTATTAAAACGCGTGGTGATCTAGTACAAATAAATATAGAAAATTGATATTTCACATAATGTTTTTTGTCTCGATATGCTATGTCTGAAAAATTGCGCATTTGGTGATACAGTGTTTCTCAAACTGAATATTATTACTTGTTCTCACCAGATCAGTTTTCTAACCAGTATTACACATGTCTTCCAACCAATACTACACATGTTTTCCCTAATCCTCAGTTTATTTCCGAATGGAAAAAAATAATGTCGTAGTTTCAGTGTCTCTTGGAAATACCACATACGATTACAAGTGTTAGGACAATCTTTGAAACTTTAATTGTTTTAATGATGAAACTATAACTACGAGCATTCACACTCGATACAACATTATGTGATAAAGTTTGTCAGTGACTTACGACAGGTTGGTGGTTTTCTCCGGGCACTCCGTTTCCTCCACCAATAAAACTGACCATCACGATATAACTGAAATATTTTTGAAAGTGGCGTTAAACACCATAAACCAAATCAAGCAAATAAAAACCGAACAGTCACGAACCCTACTATTGTACTGTGAAACTTCCAAGGTTGAAATTAAATATGAATATTATATGTTATTCAGCTATCAGACAGGGTATATAATGTGACATTCCCGGCTTAGGATCTATATTCCCTGAGGCGCAGCCGAAGAGAATATATATCATAAGCCGGGAATGTCACATTATATACCCTGTCTGATAGCTGAATAACAGATATATTACGGATTTAACCATTTTTTTTTCAATACAACTTCCAACTGTATTAAATAAATTTGCCTCTTTTATTTTCATTTTTCGTATCTCTAGATGTCCATTTCCGTGCCTTTGACGTCATTCTTCAATGACGTCAAAATATGTGTCACGTCATATTTCATGTATAGGAAGGAAGGAAAATACTGTACTAAATTTCTAAATCAATACAGTTTCATATGTAATAAATTTTATAAACTTTATAAATATAACATTAATATATCACATAACAAAACAACGGGTTTGCGAAACAGCTTCAATAATTTAAATGTTAACAACATGTAAATAAAACCTTGGTGTGGCCTCATGACGTCGAAAGTTTTCAAGGCTCAACGTTTTGTTTATTTGTTATGGTACAGCCGTGGAACATAGGAGTTTGCTGAATCGATCAGGTAGTTGTGACGGAATTAACTGTTGTAATATGTTTTTGTTCATGCAGCCGTTTTGAGTATAAAAACAGCATTTAATTTGGTAAAAATACATTTATCATTCCGTATTATACCATTGATTCAGTGAAGCGTAATGTTTTGTCGTCCATGTTTTAATCGTTTTTGGGGACTGAAATATATACCCCGTCTGTTTTCCGAATATATGCTGACATTCAGGGTTGAAGAACCAATGAAAATATGTGTAACAAACTAAATTCGTAATATAAACTATTAAAAAACTGTCATTTTTGTACTCATAATGTTTGGACATTGAAGAACATGCGGGAATTGTTTGCGTTTGCGCCTGTTTTTGACAAAACAAATTAATTCTTAGAAATATGATGATGCTCACATGAATACATTTTAGATATTTAAGCCCAATCAAGCGACAAGGTCAATATCACAGTAAGTAAGATAGAAATCAGAATATTTATACTGATAAACTTACCCAGAGAGAAGGTCAAAACTTTATCTTGGTAATAAACTTTACCATCTGTATCGATAAATCGTTCGGGCTGAAAGTCGTGGCTATTTGGAAATATATTTTCATCATGCGCTGCAGAATCAAGACACGGAAATATAACGCTTCCTTTTGGTATCGTATAACCTTGACACTTCACATTTCCTGTAACTAAATGTGGTAAAGAGAGTGGAACAATGTTTCCAAGTCGAAGTGATTCGAGGATAACAGCTTCACAGTATGGTAAATTAGGTCTATCTGATAGACTTGGAAGACGTCCAACACCAACAACGTTATCTATTTCCTTCCACATTTTGTTTTGTATATCTACATTATGTATTAGATATAGGACAGTCCATCTAATTGTGGTGGCTGTAGTTTCAGCTCCTGCTGCAAACAGGTCTACCAGGATTGAAACTAACTGGTCCTCTGTAGAAATAAAAGAATTTAATATTATAGATTATGTCATCCGTGCAAAAAGTCCTCAAATATCATCAAAATGTTCGAGTTTTTGATTGTTATGTTTGGTGGACGTGTTTTTCAACAGACAGTAGGCATCCATATGGGTACCAACCGTGCTCCTCTTCTTGCCGACCTGTTTCATTATTCGCACAAGGTAGATTTCACACAGGAGTATCTCAAGAAAAACGAAAAGAAGCTAGCACAATCCTTTAATTTCACATTCCACTGTATAGATGATGTCTTTTTACTATATAATTCTGTTTAACGCCACTCTCAACAAAATTTCAGTTTTATCGTGGCGGTCAGTTTCATTCGTGGAAGAAATCGTAGTACCAGGAGAAAACCACCGACATGGTGCAAGACACTGACAAACTTTATCACATAGTGTTGTATCGAGTACACCTCGCCATGAACAGGATTCGAACTCACAACATCAGTGGTGATAGGCACTGATTGCACAGATAGTTGTAAATCCAACTACCATACGATTACAGCCATTATGACACACGGCCACGACGCCCCAAAAGAAATTATCGTTATATTTATTACGAATGTGTTGTTTATAATCATGCAGAAAAATTGTCTAATTATGTTCAACGTTGCATAGACATAATGTATTTAAATTTTGCTGGTACTAAATTGAAAATTGTCATCCACAAAATAACGAAATGAATCGATACTACCTATTATATTTATATTTATATGCACTAACAATGAAAACAAACAAAAATGTAATACCGTCCGAATAGTTCCAATATCTGATAGGAAAATCGCAGAAACAAAATCGGTGTTACTACAGAGGCAAAATCGATACTAATACAGAGGCAAAATCGATACTACTACAGAGGCAAAAATCGATACTACTACAGAGGTAAAATCGATACTACTACAGAGGCAAAATCGATACTACTACAGAGGCAAAATCGATACTACTACAGAGGTAAAATCGATATTACTACAGAGGCAAAATCGATACCACTACAGAGGCAAAATCGATACTACTACAGAGGCAAAATCGATACCACTACAGAGGCAAAATCGATACTACTACAGAGGCAAAATCGATACTACTACAGAGGCAAAAATCGATACTACTACAGAGGCAAAAATCGATACTACTACAGAGGTATAATCGATACCACTACAGAGGCAAAATCGATACTACTACAGAGGCAAAATCGATATTACTACAGAGGTAAAATCGATACTACTACAGAGGCAAAATCGATACCACTACAGAGGCAAAATCGATACTACTACAGAGGCAAAATCGATACTACTACAGAGGCAAAATCGATACTACTACAGAGGCAAAATCGATACTACTACAGAGGCAAAAATCGATACTACTACAGAGGCAAAATCGATACCACGAACGCACATACTCCTCACTCTTCCGATCTTAGCTATCCTGTTTAGGCCCTTTCGTTTTATTGCTCCCAAAACTTTAAATTAATTGGCTTTCCAATCTTTCGATTTTAAGCATACCTGCGCACGAATTTGATATCTACGTTTTTATTGTTACAGGAACTTCATTAAAAGTGGCGTTCTTTAACTCTATGTATAATATATTTATTCCTGGTGGCACAAAGCAACAAAAGAATCAAACCTAGTTCTGTTTCAGTAGATTGAATCAGTAAAATAAAATAATGTGCATACATTTGTTTAAAGTTGTTATACCTGAATAGTCTGGAGTTGAATTAAACGTCTCATCTTTCTTCACCTCTTTAATATATGCATCCGTGAAATCTCTTATGTTGCAGTCGTCTATTGTTTCTTTGTGTTCCTTAATTTGTTTACGGAAGTAGTCGAATAGCATATCAACTTTTTTTGTAATTGGTGTAATTCTGAAAGGGTCCCCTGGAATTTTTGCCAATGGTAATCGACATTACGTTATTTGCCATACTTGTATTTTAGATTCCCGTCAAATCAAATGGTTCCCTTTAATAGCTGCCCAATAATTCCAAAAATGCTTCTATTTCCTCCATTATTCTGGATTCGAAACTTCTTTTCCCAAAACCGAAACCACGCAATTTAGCAAGTGCAAAAGACCTTTGGTGTTTCCAGTTAGATCCACTTGAGCTAACGATTCCTGCAAACGAAATTTGAAGAAAATATAATGAAAAACCAGGGACATCCAATTATACAATTAAATGTATATATCTTTATGACAATTGGCATTTTGATAGTAAATTTCATAGGGCTTAAGGGTATGGAGTTTAACGCCACATTCAACAAGTTTTCAGTGATATCGTAGCGGTCAGTTTTATTGGTAGAGGAAACCAGAGTACCCTGAGAAAACCACCAACCTGTCGCAAGTCACTGACAAACTTTATCACATAATGTTGTATCGAGTACACCTCGCCATGAGTGGGATTCGAACCCACAACCGTAGCCACTGATTACATATGTAGTTGTAAATCCAACTACCATACGATCACGACCACAGCGATCATGGTAAATTTGATATGGCCCGATACAAATATATGCTCGTTGTGTTTAAAATTCTGACTTAAGTTGCTTGATTTATAAAGTGTTGGTAATTATTTGTTGAATTGATTAATATGCAAGTGTTATATTACAGAAGTGTACACAACATTTACTTCTATAAAACTTCAAATTACGATGTAGTGTCCTTAACTTGTATTTGACAGGAACGGTGTGCCATAACTATTAATCTATTTAAAACATTAACAGGTTATATATCACACTGTATATATAAACTACATGTATTAACATTTATGTACATATGATGTTTGATACCTGAAGCAAGACAATACTGCGCCGTATACAATAAAAATCGTTTTCATATTAAAACGGTGATTGCACGTACAATATTCGTGCAATCTCTGTTTTATGTTACCGATCACTAATGTTATAGGACTGATACCGAATATTCAATACATATTGCCAATACGTGTTCAAAAGCATGATGGGAGTTGTATTCGTGAAATGCTGCTGTATTATCGTGTATCTTCAAGAATTGTGGTCGTGAGAATGTATTATCATACTGTTTGACATTGGACATTAAAATAAAGATAAAGGTCAGTCATATTCTATATTTTCATTTTTCTTTGTGTCAATGGCAACTATTCCTTCAACCAGAAACATCCGTTTAGCCTGATCGAGAGACATGCTCATTGAAATGTCATTATTCATAGTAAAGTGGGCTGGGAATTACTGATAAATAGCAGCTGATAATGGTAAACATAAGCACAATGAAATGGATGAGGACTCTTACGTGAATATATAAACACAACATCAAATACATAAAATTAGATTTCTAAATTTTCATACTTAAAATGTTACGTCTTTAGAAACGGTGTCATGGAGGTAACATGTGACGTTCCTTTAGACGCAGGTTTTTTTTTTTACATAGATTGCAAATGATTTGAGGCTATCTTATATGAATTATCTCCCCTTAAATCATTGATTAATCTTTAAATTTTAAGTTTTATTAGTAATCATAGTTAATAAAACCGTTAGTACTTTTAGCTTTGTAAAGATAATGACCTTCAAACAGCCATACGGTCCAATGTCACCCAGTGGCGTATCTAGGGTATGGCCAGTAGGGCACGTGCTCTGGGCGCCACTTGAAGGGGGCGCCACTGAGAGGTTTTAGCACCTAATGTTCCCATATGGGAACGTCCTAAAAAAAGATTTTTTAAATAATTTTCTTGAAGTCATTTTTCAAAAACCATGTAATACACATAGACATGAATACCTGGAGAAATTATTAATAAATTATAAATGTAAAACGCAATTTTAGTGCTTGCCATAGGCGTTATTTTCCGTAGATACGCCCCTGCATTTGTCACCGTCATTACACTATCATAATACCGATTAGTAAATATTTGAAGACGTATGCCTGAAAAAGTTATGATCTATCTAAAGTAATGAGCATGGAACGCGTGCTCCGAATTGTACATATTACTCAGGTTGAAGTATTGATAAAAGAAATATTACCTTTATTGCTTAGCAGTTTCATGAGATAAAAAGGCGGTCGGTCTGACGTGTGTTCTCCATTCTTCACAAGCAATTCTCTGAGATTTTCGGTTCCGTTCACCACAATCACCCAAAATTGTCCGATAGACAAACTAAATATGTCTCCATATTTTGTCCGCAGTTCACGGAATGTTTCTAAAACATGTCCTTTAGCTATATTATGCATATTTCCGATGACCGGTATCGTTGTCGGTCCGGGAGGGTATCCAATCGGCCTCCTTGATCGTATTCATAGTATTATAAATAGAAGGAAAACTACCAATATCGCCAAATTGTATAATATAAGGTCCATCATGACAAAATTATTGTAAACTGTGCACTAAGACCTTAGCAATCAGATATGATAAACAAAATTTTACACTTGAAATTTATACATACATTGGGGTTGGAAAGTAGATCGAAGTATTAACCCTATGATACCAGATACGCCACACATAATTTAACTCGGACAATCAGAAATTTAATAGCAAAGATAATATTGTGAAAAAAAACCATGGGTATTTTTTCCCTGTTATTTGGTGTTATGTCAGTTGTCCGCAGGTAGATAAGTTGCATCATCTGAACACATTATAATAACTCCGATACAACCAGTCTTTTGCTGTTATTTCTTAATGCGGTGTGCTTAGCAAAGATGCAGCAAAAATAATTTTATAGTGTTTGGTTTGAATACTTTTCACACTCCAATCGAGCATGCTTATCGACCACAGAGGCAGTAATTACCACAGAGGCAGTAATTACCACAGAGGCAGTAATTACCACAGAGGCAGTGATTACCACAGAAGCAGTAATTACCACAGAGGCAGTGATTACCACAGAGGCAGTAATTACCACAGAGGCAGTAATTACCACAGAGGCAGTAATTTGTTTAAAAATAAAATCGTAGATATGCAATTTACTGCGCACGACGCGTTTCTGAAATAAGCTTCATCAGGTACTCTCAATAACCTTCATCAGGTACTCTCAATATCCTTCATCAGGTACTCTCAATATCCTTCATCAGGTACTCTCAATATCCTTCATCAGGTACTCTCAATATCCTTCATCAGGTACTCTCAATATCCTTCATCAGGTACTCTCAATATCCTTCATCAGGTACTCTCAATATCCTTCATCAGGTACTCTCAATATCCTTCATCAGGTACTCTCAATATCCTTCATCAGGTACTCTCAATATCGAAATATTGGAAAGCCAAATAATTTTTAAATGTTTGGGAGCAATAAACCAAAGGCCCTAGTTAAACTAGTTAAGCAGAGATGCAGCTAAAATTAATCTTATAGTATATGAATCAACACCACAAATTAATCACAATAATAAGTAACAGTAAGTCAATTGAACATTTAATGGGGTTCACCTACGATTGTTACGCTAATAGGTGGCGCATGTGTTCCATCAGTTATTACTTTCGCAACTCCTCGGCTAGCATCAATAACGTAACTAATGTAAACTACGATATTGATTTACAAAAAATGTATATGTATTCGTGTAAAATGCCACAAATGCTGTGTTTAACAAGATGACTGACTATGCGTCGAGAGTTCCTTGGACGCCAGGGAAATACGACGTGGTTTGCGCGGCACATAATGACATCTCAAGGACATCGGCTTCTCAGTGTCGGGATTATTATGTTAGATGTCTTCCAGTGTTGATTGAATAAAAGTTTATATTATTTTTACTTAAGGAATGGCTCCTCTAAGCATAGTGTTCAATATATTTAATAAGACATAAAGCACTAACCATTTTACTACTGAGAGGGGGGGTTTAGAATACAAATCGTTTATTTTCCACTATGTCCAAATTTTAAAGTAGACCTGAATACACCTCAGCTCTAATAAAAATATTGCTTGTTTAGGTTAACTCGACCCTACCTAAAATTTAGTGTCTATAATCCTAGCTATTTTATTAGTTTTTCTCAGCAAGCACAGTCTTGGAACATCTGCATGCCCAATATATCCAATGCAAAAAAAAATAAAAAATCCTGGTCACCTTTACCTAACCTTTTTCACAGGGTTACCGGTAACCCTAAACCCTAAAAATTATTTGTTTAGGTCTCGTATGCATGTATCTTTTATCTCATGTATGTATAAGAAATATTTTTGATCTACCCGATGCTTGAAAAAAAAATTGGATTCTCTACTGACAGACATAAAAAATCCCATGCCCCCCTCCCTCTTTCACTTATAAAATTGTTGGTGTCTAATAAAGAAAACAAGTGAGCGGGAAGACATGTCACTCCACTCGAACACACTAATTAATATTCCGATTCCTAGCCGGCCAGTCTTTGTTCTTACTTTCATGCTTTAATAGTAGAGAAGCAACAAATACCAATTTTATAGTCTTTGGTTTGACCAGACTGGGGCTCTATCCCATGGATCTAACACACTCAAGGCGAGAATGCTAACCATTACACCACCGATGAGATAGGAAACCATTTTGTCTACAGACCAATAACATAATACCACCACAACAAAATGTATGTGGTCGTATAAAAATCACACTGAAAAGGAGCAGTCCTTCAAAACTTTCATTAAGCAAAGGACTTGTGCCCAAGTTGCTTAGTTGAAGTTAGTTAATACAGTCAATATCATCAAACACACATTAAAAAGATCATAGATTAGCTTCCAGTCAGATTTGAACTGACATCTTTTCAACTTTATTGAAATGTACTACCTTGTACTATAGAAGCCATAATGATTGTAATGTTACACAAAGTACACATACAGATAAATAAACCACTCAAACAAGTACTTCAAAAGCATCTTGTACAAAGGACTGTATTTACGACATATTATTAACTACAGATGTACATGTATTTTAATCTTCACCATAGGATAGTTAAATGTTTAAATTGTGTATTTATTGACACTGATTACATCAGGTAATAATATTCATTAAAAAGTTGTTAATGTTTTCGTGATTCATGAAACCTTTTTTTCTCTCTAGCTACTGTTAGTAGCAACTAGCCCCTTCGCTTAAATAGTCTTAAACTTAAAGGGTCAATATATTACTTTAATAACAATATATGATATAAATATACAAGTATAACATGACAAAAAGACAAATATTTAATGGCTGACAAAAAATTACGAATACCCAGAAAACTGAAGACTGAGACGCTCAAACAACTAAAAATCCGAACTGACATGAACTCAGATGCTCCATACGAGTCTGCAGTTCGAACTTCACTAATACCACTTCAAGGGCGAAAGAGCTGGGGGCAATTGCCTCCCTACTTTTAAAAATTGAGGGAGGGGGGGAAAATAGTTTTGCCCCCCTTTTTGGCATTAAATTTAAGAAAAAAACTTTTTTACTATAGTATGGAAGCAAATATTGTCCATTTAGCCAAGGGTATAAGGATATTTGGACAAGGGTATGCTTTGAAACCATAATTTATCATGCTGCACAGTTTTGAAAATATACCAGACAAATAAGGAATACATTTTTTTGTGCAAATTTCATAAAGATGTATACCGAATGTAATGAGCATCATTTAAATTAGTATATTTATTGAGGTAATTACACATGATTGTGTATTTATATTTCAAAGATAAAAAAAATTGTGAAAATTGTGAAAAAAATAATGTTTTTTTTTAGAAATAGAATGTAAAATGTTTCTTTAAAAACGTATGAGGGTACCCCTACTGAAAGCCCCATACTTTTTTTCTATTGAAAATATGCCCCGTTTTTTCACATTCTGAATGATGACATGTATATGATGCTTTCAGTGTGTTGTTTTTGAATATTTAATAAAAAGAAAAGGTGTGTAAAAAGTTGGGTCAGTTTTTTCAATAAAAATGATTTTTTTCCCTCACCTATGCCTGGATATGAATCCCATCTGGTTTTATAAAGGCAGTTAACTTCAAAATCTCCTTTTTCAATTATAATGGATAGCATAAATATGACAAATTCTCCTGGTCTTGTCTCTGAATCCTGTCACGAAAGCACATTCAAACTGATCCATCATCATAATTTTAATGATGATTTCTTTTCAGTCGGGGCAACTTGGACATACAACAAATACAATAATATTGAAAAGTAACGAACATAAATCGTATGCTTGGGTTTTCGGTGTAATATGTACCTTTCAATCAAGTCAGTTTTTCGAACGTTTGTCGATGCATTTCGGCGTAGTAGATCATATTCGAGCTTCGGCACTGACCACAGCTGATCGCCGTCCGCCATCTTGGAATCGAATAACTGATAGTACACATGCGCCACCTGTCGGGAATGGGATAGGTGAACCCCATTCCAGATATGTATATATGTGCATATATATATATATACATATATTTTGTGAATTGTATCATAATTACATGTATTTGCTATTTATTATTAATCCCACTTTTAGTATTGTTTGTTTATCTGAGGACCTCAGGGAAGATTAGCTGTTATTAGCCCATACTTTCATTGTCTTGTTATTGAATATTTTTCATATACCACATATGTTGTAATTGAAGGAAATGCTTTTGAGCTGATACTCATTCAATCTAATCTGGCTTAGACTGCCTAAATTAGTAATAATTGGTAATCATGACACTCGACAAAGAAAGTATGGGCCAAATTGATTATACAATACCTGGTCATTAGTATATGAAAAAGAATGCATCTCGGCTTCGCCTCAATGCATTCTTTTTCATATTTTATGACCAGGTATTGAATAACCTATACTTATTGCTAACTGTGTTACCCTCTTGAAAAAAAAAATACTTACTATACGAGCGTACCTAGTGAAGATTATTATTGAAACGCGCTGTATTGACTTAATCATACATATCTTGACATAAACATCCTTCAGACATTAATTCAGTTTGTGAGTGCATCGGCACCGCTTACACGTGCATGAACTCCTGAAAAGAAGCGTTTAATACTTTAATAACTTGTCGTCCACACTTAATTAGATATCTAAGGTTCTATTATATGTTGATAATCTAGAATGGTCAGGCAAGTTATTATCTCGTTATACCACCAAGACTTACTCAGGATATGAATCAACCATGTTAAACTAACTGTCGTGTACCTAGTAATAGAGGGTTAATAAGTAGTTCTACCTTTCAAATCTAAACAAGGTCATATAAATGACTGCGTATTCGTTGAGAAATATGAGCTGTTGATCATATGCAGTTTCCATATAATTATTTTCTTTTTATATCTCGAATTAACTGATATTTCTTTTTAGTTTTGTAAACTTCCCGTTTGGCTATAATTTTATTGATAACATTTTAGAGATCAGCTACGTAGAAGCCTGTATATCTAAGTACACAGCAAAATACATTAAAAGTTCATATACTTGTATGTAAAAGATATAGTTTTATTGAAACAAAAGAAACGGTTCGTATTGGATATCACGGGTTTCGTTTTCAACATGAGTTCTCAGGTCAAGGTCGATATGAGTAATGCTATAATATATCGTTTTATCTATCAATAATTCTAGATTTGCAGAATTTCTTCCATTGATATATCCTCCAGAGCTGGAAGTTAAAGAGACCACCGATACAGCTTCGTCCGCATCATTTTTGGACTTATACCTCGAATTTGACGACAGTGGTCAACTCAGTACTAAAATTTATGATAAGCGGGACGACTTCAATTTTAAAATCATAAATCTTCCAAATATGTGCAGCAATATACCAGCTTCTCCTGCATATGGTGTTTACATCTCGCAATTGATTCGCTATGCAAGGGGCAGTAGCAATTATTCTGATTTCCTGAAACGTCATCTTCATCTGAGAAACAGGCTACTGGACCAGGGCTATACAAAGATTCGCCTTATTCGATCTCTTAAAAAGTTTATATTCCGATACCAATATCTTGTCGAAATATATTCCGTCTCTGCAGAAAAAATTATAAGCGATGCATTTTCATATAGTGAAAATGTATAAAGATAAAGAGTCAAATATGTCAAGAATTTTTTTTGTCAATGTGTGACGTAAAAATATTTTTGACATTTACGTCACCGAATATGGTACTGCTTTGACAACTATTTTACCTATTTTGTTCCTGTATTTAAATACTGTTACAGTGACAGCCGGAACCTTTGAACCGTAATGAGAGCGGGAGGTTTGGCGCCTTAAAATCTGATTCAACCCACCATTTCTTTAGAGACGCCTGTACCAAGTCAGGGTCATTACGGTTTTCACAGTTTTCCGGTTGTTGACTGATTTTGTCTGTTTATATAATTATGAGTTTTGACTTTCCCTTTGTAAGATTGTTCGGAGTTCGGTAATTTTGTTATTACCTTTATTGATATTACTTTTCGTGTCTTATTTACACACTTTGTTTATTACATTGTATATAGTTATTTAGGAGTACCATCTTTCGATTTTGAGCGTATCTGATGAAGATTATTACGTATCTGATGAAGATTATTACGTATCTGATGAAGATTATTACGTATCTGATAAAGATTATTACGTATCTGATGAAGATTATCCAAGAAACGCGTCGTGCGCACTAAATGTTTTTATTACTATCACTGTTTCGATACCTCTGCTGGTGGACTATTAGTCTCCTCGGGTATCATCCAGTCAGTAATCACTGTTTCGATACCTCTGCTGGTGGACTATTAGTCTCCTCGGGTAACATCCAGTCAGTAGTCAGTGTTACTATCACTGTTTCGATACCTCTGCTGGTGGACTATTAGTCTCCTCGGGTAACATCCAGTCAGTAATCACTGTTTCGATACCTCTGCTGGTGGACTATTAGTCTCCTCGGGTATTATCCAGTCAGTAATCACTGTTTCGATACCTCTGCTGGTGGACTATTAGTCTCCTCGGGTAACATCCAGTCAGTAATCACTGTTTCGATACCTCTGCTGGTGGACTATTAGTCTCCTCGGGTAACATCCAGTCAGTAATCACTGTTTCGATACCTCTGCTGGTGGACTATTAGTCTCCGCGGGTAACATCCAGTCAGTAATCACTGTTTCGATACCTCTGCTGGTGGACTATTAGTCTCCTCGGGTAACATCCAGTCAGTAATCACTGTTTCGATACCTCTGCTGGTGGACTATTAGTCTCCTCGGGTAACATCCAAGTCAGTAATCACTGTTTCGATACCTCTGCTGGTGGACTATTAGTCTCCTCGGGTAACATCCAGTCAGTAATCAGTTTCGATACCTCTGCTGGTGGACTATTAGTCTCCTCGGGTATCATCCAGTCAGTAATCACTGTTTCGATACCTCTGCTGGTGGACTATTAGTCTCCTCGAGTATCACCCAGTCAGTAATCACTGTTTCGATACCTCTGCTGGTGGACTATTAGTCACCTCGGGTATCATCCAGTCAGTAATCACTGTTTCGATACCTCTGCTGGTGGACAATTAGTCTCCTCGGGTATCATCCAGTCAGTAATCACTGTTTCGATACCTCTGCTGGTGGACTATTAATCTCCTCGGGTAACATCCAGTCAGTAATCACTGTTTCGATACCTCTGCTGGTGGACTATTAGTCTCCTCGGGTAACATCCAGTCAGTAATCACTGTTTCGATACCTCTGCTGGTGGACTATTAGTCTCCTCGGGTAACATCCAGTCAGTAATCACTGTTTCGATACCTCTGCTGGTGGACTATTAATCTCCTCGGGTAACATCCAGCCAGTAGTCAGTGTTACTATCACTGTTTCGATACCTCTGCTGGTGGACTATTAGTCTCCTCTGGTATCATCCAGTCAGTAGTCACTGTTTCGATACCTCTGCTGGTGGACTATTAGTCTCCTCGGGTAACATCCAGCCAGTAGTCAGTATTACTATCACTGTTTCGATACCTCTGCTGGTGTACTATTAGTCTCCTCGGGTAACATCCAGCCAGTAGTCAGTGTTACTATCACTGTTTCGATAACTCTGCTGGTGGACTATTAGTCTCCTCGGGTAACATCCAGCCAGTAGTCAGTGTTACTATCACTGTTTCGATACCTCTGCTGGTGGACTATTAGTCTCCTCGGGTAACATCCAGCCAGTAGTCAGTGTTACTATCACTGTTTCGATAACTCTGCTGGTGGACTATTAGTCTCCTCGGGTAACATCCAGCCAGTAGTCAGTGTTACTATCACTGTTTCGATACCTCTGCTGGTGGACTATTAGTCTCCTCGGGTATCATCCAGTCAGTAATCACTGTTTCGATACCTCTGCTGGTGGACCATTAGTCTCCTCGGGTATCACCCAGTCAGTAATCACTGTTTCGATACCTCTGCTGGTGGACTATTAGTCTCCTCGGGTATCATCCAGTCAGTAATCACTGTTTCGATACCTCTGCTGGTGGACTATTAGTCTCCTTGTGTATCATCCAGTCAGTAATCACTGTTTCGATACCTCTGCTGGTGGACTATTAGTCTCCTCGGGTATTATCCAGTCAGTAATCACTGTTTCGATACCTCTGCTGGTGGACTATTAGTCTCCTCGGGTATTATCCAGTCAGTAATCACTGTTTCGATACCTCTGCTGGTGGACTATTAGTCTCCTCGGGTAACATCCAGTCAGTAATCACTGTTTCGATACCTCTGCTGGTGGACTATTAGTCTCTGCGGGTAACATCCAGTCAGTAATCACTGTTTCGATACCTCTGCTGGTGGACTATTAGTCTCCTCGGGTAACATCCAGTCAGTAATCACTGTTTCGATACCTCTGCTGGTGGACTATTAGTCTCCTCGGGTAACATCCAGTCAGTAATCACTGTTTCGATACCTCTGCTGGTGGACTATTAGTCTCCTCGGGTAACATCCAGTCAGTAATCACTGTTTCGATACCTCTGCTGGTGGACTATTAGTCTCCTCGGGTATCACCCAGTCAGTAATCACTGTTTCGATACCTCTGCTGGTGGACTATTAGTCACCTCGGGTATCATCCAGTCAGTAATCACTGTTTCGATACCTCTGCTGGTGGACTATTAGTCTCCTCGGGTAACATCCAGCCAGTAGTCAGTGTTACTATCACTGTTTCGATACCTCTGCTGGTGGACTATTAGTCTCCTCGGGTAACATCCAGCCAGTAGTCAGTGTTACTATCACTGTTTCGATACCTCTGCTGGTGGACTATTAGTCTCCTCGGGTAACATCCAGCCAGTAGTCAGTGTTACTATCACTGTTTCGATACCTCTGCTGGTGGACTATTAGTCTCCTCGGGTATCATCCAGTCAGTAGTCACTGTTTCGATACCTCTGCTGGTGGACTATTAGTCTCCTCGGGTAACATCCAGCCAGTAGTCAGTGTTACTATCACTGTTTCGATACCTCTGCTGGTGGACTATTAGTCTCCTCGGGTATCATCCAGTCAGTAATCACTGTTTCGATACCTCTGCTGGTGGACTATTAGTCTCCTCGGGTAACATCCAGCCAGTAGTCAGTGTTACTATCACTGTTTCGATACCTCTGCTGGTGGACTATTAGTCTCCTCGGGTAACATCCAGCCAGTACTCAGTGTTACTATCACTGTTTCGATACCTCTGCTGGTGGACTATTAGTCTCCTCGGGTATCATCCAGTCAGTAGTCACTGTTTCGATACCTCTGCTGGTGGACTATTAGTCTCCTCGGGTAACATCCCGCCAGTGGTCAGTGTTACTATCACTGTTTCGATACCTCTGCTGGTGGACTATTAGTCTCCTCGGGTAACATCCAGCCAGTAGTCAGCGTTACTATCACTGTTTCGATACCTCTGCTGGTGGACTATTAGTCTCCTCGGGTAACATCCAGCCAGTAGTCAGTGTTACTATCACTGTTTCGATACCTCTGCTGGTGGACTATTAGTCTCCTCGGGTAACATCCAGCCAGTAGTCAGTGTTACTATCACTGTTTCGATACCTCTGCTGGTGGACTATTAGTCTCCTCGGGTAACATCCAGCCAGTAGTCAGTGTTACTATCACTGTTTCGATACCTCTGCTGGTGGACTATTAGTCTCCTCGGGTAACATCCAGACAGTAGTCAGTGTTACTATCACTGTTTCGATACCTCTGCTGGTGGACTATTAGTCTCCTCGGGTAACATCCAGCCAGTAGTCAGTGTTACTATCACTGTTTCGATACCTCTGCTGGTGGACTATTAGTCTCCTCGGGTAACATCCAGCCAGTAGTCAGTGTTACTATCACTGTTTCGATACCTCTGCTGGTGGACTATTAGTCTCCTCGGGTAACATCCAGTCAGTAGTCAGTGTATCGACAGTGAAATGGTTTATCATATATTTTTATAATTGAAATTTAGTTCTTAATTTATGTAATTATTATCAAAACTAAGATTCTCCCTCGGGCGTAGGTGACCTTAAAAGATTTTAACTATCCTGTTTAGGTCTTTTGGTTTTATTGCTCCCAGAAACTTATTTGGCTTTCCAATCTTTCGATATTAAGCGTACCTGATGAAGGTTATTACGTACCTGATGAAGGTTATTACGTACCTGATGAAGGTTATTACGTACCTGATGAAGGTTATTACGTACCTGATGAAGGTTATTACGTACCTGATGAAGGTTATTACGTACCTGATGAAGGTTATTACGTACCTGATGAAGGTTATTCTAGGCTTTCCAATCTTTCGATATTAAGCGTACCTGATGAAGGTTATTACGTACCTGATGAAGGTTATTACGTACCTGATGAAGGTTATTACGTACCTGATGAAGGTTATTACGTACCTGATGGAGGTTATTCCAGAAACGCATCGTGCCGACTACCTACGTTTTTAATACGTGTATTTCTATATTTTTTCAGATCACTACGCACAGTGATAAATCTTTATCAGATGAACTTTGATAAACATTTAATAAAAGAACGAACAGGTCATTTAGCGAAAATATATTATTCAACTTGTCGGAAAAAAATATTTGGGATAAAATAAACTAGTGTTTTTCAAAATATATACACATTTATTGAGTCAATATCCCATCGACTAAGTAAAATCAATAAGGACCTCCATAAGGAAACACTTTGGCCCTGTGCAGTAAACATATAAATCCTAAATGCATTAGTTCCAGTAAACATGTTTCTATTCTTTTTATCTCGCCTGGTCCGAAGGGCGAAGTGATCTATTGCCATCACTTTACGTCCGACGTCGGCGTTGTACGTTAGCACCTTCTTCTCAAAAACTATTGGGCCAAATTCAACCAAAATTGGCAGTGATTATCCTTGGTGGTGAAAAATAATAGCATTATTTGGATATTCTTTCACCGAATATGGTAATATTAAGCGAGGTCAGCGATACAGGCATCTTTGAGCCTCTAGTTTCGTTTCTTTAACTTCTATCTGATCTTTTGATGGTTTTTCTGTAAGGCAGAAGTGGTGAATTCATACTTCCTCGGGTAAACGAAATAATTCAGTGCCTGGTTATTGTCTGTTCGTGTATCTATTTGTTATTATTCGTTTACCGTGCTACTTTGATGATTCGGACATTTTACCATTTTAACCTATATCCCCCATACATATATCAACAGTTAGTGATGTATTATGTCCTGTTTGTCATTAAATTTGATCCCTAGACAAGTCTGACAGGTACATAATTCTATTCCTTCCAAATCTATATCTTTGTTTTAACTGTTCATCAGAATAATTCATCAAAAGTTGGTTTTGTCCTTAAAAAATACGCTCTTTCCTAGGCACTATCCCTATACTCCACAAAAGCAGCATCCGCCATATTTGAATTTAATCAAGTGATTAAGATTTAAAACATGTATGATAGGCATTTTATCTTAATTACATCTTAATTATATCATTAACTTTAATCACATGTTCAACAACAAACTAATTATGTGATTATATACGGAGGGTTGCTGCTAATAAGGATGCTACTGAACCAAGAGTTCTTTTTGGTAAAGTTGAAGTCATTACAGGGGCGGATCCAGGTACTCTTTAGATGTGGGGGGGAGGGGGGGCTCAATTATGGAGCCGAAATGACGAAAGAAGTGCTATTGAGATGTAAACGTATTAACGTATTTATAGTATGATAATAACTAATATACAAGAATTAGAAATATAATTTTAGATAAACATTATAAATATTTGAAATGTTAAATATACAAATAATGCAAGTATCTAAGTTGATTACTCGATTAAAATGTCTTGAAGAATGATCCTTCTCGGTTGCCTCCTTGCAAAATCGGCAACTATCTTTTGTGTGTTTACTGGTATATCTCTGTGGATATACATTAAGGCCAAAGAAGTAAGTCTACCTTGACTCATGGTAGAACGCAAGTACGTCTTAAGAAGTCGCAGAGTACTTATACTTCTTTCACATTCACAGCTAGTGACAGGGAACACAGCCGAAATTCGTAAAATAGTTGCGACGTTGCTGAAGAAGAGTTCATCACATTCCTTAAGAGTGGCAGTTATGGTGCAAGTTCTATCCTCCGTATCTCTAGATTGCCAAAGGGAATACCACTGGGCCAATTCAGCATGTAAAGTATCCTTACATGGCAAGTCGGTTTCAAAAAAAGAGAAATCTTCTAACTTTGGTAACATTGTCATTACAGACGGAACCAACAGAGGCCCCAAAGCGGCTCTGGCGTGTAGGTCTGTAAACCTTATCTTCATTTCGTTTATCGTATAGTCTAGGAAAGGTATAGCTATAGACTTTCGAAAGTAATCTTCCGGACCTTCAGACTGTACATTGTCTCTCATTATTTGCCTCCCGCAGGTTCTGGGTTTTTTAATCTCTATATCCAGCGGTTCACATATCTTAAGGCTTCTCTCATAAGACTTGCGGTTAAATTGCTCCACATTTTCTCTACAGTCTTCTAGTGAGCTCTGTACTAAACTAACGTTTTCTAAGGCTCTGCCTACGTCCAGTGATCTCTCTTGCAGTGATCTACTAAGGCCTTTCATAAAAGCCAAGCACATTTGCACAATAACAATAGCGACGACAAACTCAAAATTGCAAATAGAATATAGCAAAGAAGTTGCATCAGCTGCTCCTGGTGTACGTGTGTTTGGCAGTTTTGTAAAGTGCTCAAGGGTCTGAACAATAGAAGGAAAAAAATCCAGAAACACAGAAAAGGCATCGTGCCATTCCACCCACCTGGTCCTACACAACTGTTTCAGTTTAGTCCTTGATGTTTCGTCGTTAACAGTCTCATCTATTAGCTTCTCAAGTACCGTTTGTTTCTTTGGTGAATACTCAAAGAACTTCACAACCTGATCCGATGTGCACATCATGTTTCTGACAGACGGGATGTTGCATGCTTGTACAATGCATCTATTTAATTGGTGAGCTGTACACCAAAACGGTAGTGCCTTTGGAAGCTGTTTCTCAATTATAGGTCCTACTCATTTATCTTTCCCTGCCATGTTGCCTGCACCATCATAGCACCGACTGCGCATCTTCATGCGATCTAATCCAGCTTCATCGATGAAGGTTAGAAGTTCCTTACTCAAGCCTTCCCCACTTGTGTCAGCACTAACATCTCGAAAACTAAGAAAGTTTTCCTTAATGTTCTTCTCTTTGTCAACGTACCCGATTGTAACAGCCAACTGCTCTTTGTTGGCTGTATCTCGAACTTCATATGCAGACAATGAAAACCACCCAATAGCTTCATTACAATCATTCACGATACTTCTCTGGATACCATCCCCAATGATCGAGATTACTTCGTTCTGTGTGGTTTTAGAAATATATGTTGCATTATTATGAGCGTTTTTAAAGTGTTCTTGTAAAAGTTCAACCCACCGTCTGCCCTGTAACGTAGTAAAGCACTAAAGTTTCCTGTGTTTATGTTTTTATCGTTCGTATATTGACTGTCATCTCTATGGCCTCTGAGAGCTAGATTTTGCTGACCACATAACAACACAGTCTTGACTATTGTTTCCAACACCGCAAGGTTTCGTATCTTTCTTTCTTGTAGTCCTGTATTCAAAGCAACTATTACATCTTCCTGTGTATTTTCCATACGTCTCCTGAAATTTTCACTCATGGTGTAGTTTTCCTTGTGGGATTCATAACCTGAACCAGGCTTTTTCTTCACGGATGTATCACCAGAATTATGTCTCTTCTTCAAAAAGTGTTCATCGAACTTTTCAGTTGCTTTTTTCCAGTTACGAAATGGTTCTGAAACAAGTTGACCATGCTTACTGGGTTCTTTACAAAAAAGCACACAGTGTAAGCAAAAGGCACCATCACATGAAACTGAGTAAACAAGTCCATGGTACTTTGATAGCCACTGTGATTGAAAAGATCTATTTATTTTTCCAAAGCTTGTTTGTGGAAATTTGTAACCAATTTGTTGATAGTGTAATTTTTTTAAAGCATCATATCGTTCTTCATCTGACAGTACTTTATTCACGTAATTAATAATATCATACTTTAGAGTCAAGTATTGTAATTGTACATTATATCCCTGATTATTGCTTTGTTCTGGTTGGAGTCTAGACCTCTTGTTGACTTGGATAAGTTCTGTACATGAGTCCTCTTCAACAGTCTCCAAGGGTCTGAAAATTAATGAAATAAGTATATTATTTTTATACATTGTAATATATTTTCATTATTTTAGAATGTATTTATATGTTCATTTAGAATTAGAGTTTAAAATATGCTGTATTCACATATATTTAAAAAAAACGGTAACTCATGTAATTTTTTTTATTTAAAAAATATATAGCAATATTTGCCTTTAATTTCATATGTAGTGCGTATATGTATAGTGTATGTCATTACTCTGTCTCTGATTCTGTCCGGCATAAAAATGTTGTATTGTTATATGTACATTGAATCAATATTTGTTTTATATGTAACTCTCTGCCACTTCGGGGGCCCTTAATTGGAACAATACAATTATCATTATTATTATATGTAAAAATAAATGTTATTTAAATGATAAGTTCCTTCAAAGAGCCTCAAATTACAGGTGATGGGGATATACCACTAGACATGTTTATATAACGATTTAAGACAATACCTGATTAATTGTTATTTTGACGATGTATTCATAAAAACTTCAAAGAAACTTAAAAATTTGATTTAACTTAATTACTTACCTCTTTTAAAACGGTCTACTTGTCATAAATTTTCTGATGTCCATTATTACTGTTTATTACTCGACAAATTTTATATAACTGAAGGTAAAAAATACTCACTGCCAATAATACAAAAATGACCAGCGGCCACATTAATTTTAAAATACAAAGGAATTCATTTGTATTTTGTTTTACTTTCATCACACAGATCGAATCTATTCATTTGATTAAGAGACTTGCAAAAACGTACCGTCGTATGTCGTATGTTTAAATATGTGCTTGACTTATTGTATGGGGGGTGGTGGGGGGCTGAAGCCTCCAAAGCCCCCCCTGAATCCGCCACTGCATTATATGTTCCACTTGTCGTAAGCACTTCCCGGTACTTTTCTCATTCACGACTTATCGCCGGGTTTGTAACTAGATTAACACGACAGGTACCACTAGTGGAGCAGGAACTGCTTACCCTTTTGGATCATATGAGTTCACCCCCGGTTTTCAGTGGGGTTCGTGTTGCTCGATCTTTAGTTTTATGTGTATGTTTTGTAGATCGTTGTTTGTCCTTTTGTCCTTTTTCCCTTGGTCATTGTGTTGTTTGTTCTTCTTCGATATAAGGATTCTGATTACCCCTTTGGTATCTTCAAACTCTTCTTAATCATATGATTAAACAAATTTAACACAGTGTTAGTGTTAACGACAAGTTCAACTGGTAAATTCCATATGCAATCCGTCTTACCCATTTGGTATCATTAGACTTTTCATAACCTACCCATGGAGTGTATTTGTATAAACCTAATTAGAAATCAGATATGATAGACAACTTTTACATTTAAAATTCATACATACAAAAAAGTCAATGGGGTTGGAAGGTAGATCTATTAACCCTATGATACCAGATACGCGACTAATAATTTAACTCGGACAATCAGAAATTTAATAGCAAAAATCACATTGAAAAAACCATCGATATTTCATTTTCTGTTATTTTGAGTTAAGCCAGTTATCATCCCATGCAATACATCACCGACAATCGCTTACAAATAATGTTATAATACTAGTAACCCAATTGCCATATTTACTACCGGAGCGTAGGGGTTAGTTACAATCATCACACGAAATGATCTAAATTCCCATATATATTGCAATACCAAGAAGGGCAAGAACCACATGTTATTCAGTTCACTTGAAAGTATTATATCTCTACTAAAACCATACAGAAAAGTCCCAATATGCACAGACCTTACTCATAAACGATAATAGTTTTGATTAGAATATAGTTTCTTTATCTTCATTTAACTCTAGAATATATGTTGATATTCTATAGTCCCCAGCCAACCGCATCGGTGGTGTAATGGTTAGCGTGCTCGCCTCGAGTGCGGTAGATCGTGGGTTCGAGCCCCGGTCGGGTCAAACCAAAGGCTATAAGAAGAGTTTGAAGATACCAAAGAGGTAATCAGAATCCGTATATCGACAGCACAAGACAACACAATGGCCAAAAGAAAAAGTAAAAAAGGACAAACAACGATCTACAAAACATACATATAAAACTAAAGATCGAGTAACACGAACCCCACTAAAAACCGGGGGTGAACTCAGGTGCTCCGGAAGCGTAAGCAGTTCCTGCTCCACTAGTGACACCCGTCGTGTTAATCTAGTTACAAACCCGGTGATAAATCATGAACGAGGAAAGGACCGGGAAGTATTTACGACAAGTGGAACATATCCGTGGTCATTTGTGACACAGATATTCCATAACGGTCAACCAAGTCATGGTGGCGACCGTAAAAGTATCGAAGTGATGACTTCAACTTAACTAAGAGGAACAGTAGCAACAACCCTCAACCCTCTATCAAGGAATTCTTGATAGGGCCCACAAGCTCTAGAATATCGTATCAACTGACAGATATATACTCCATATGCAGGTGCTGCTGGAATGTTGCTACATATGAATGGAAAGTTCACGATGGGAAAATTGAAATAATCTCATTTGTCGTAAAGTTTCGTTCTTAACCGCCCCTCACTGTCAATTTCGAGGTGTAGGTCAAGGTATGATTTTTCCGCTAAGCACGCAGCATTAAGGAGTAAGAACAAAGACTGGTTGGCTCGGAATCAGAATAATGTGTCCGAGTGGAGCGAAATATCTATCCACGGACTGTTGTTTCAGTGAGCTAGCACTATAAAAATCCAACTCAGCGTATTGGTCTAGAACAAAGTGGACCTCATCATCATCTCATTGAAAATTAACTTGTTTTCGCCATGACACAGCTGAAAAATTGCTGAGTTGCCGTTAAACAACAATCACTCACTTACTCAATCACTCACCCACTCACTATAGTAGTCAGCCAGATATAACAACAAGCGATTGAACCATGTGTTTCTATTATATCTATATGTTGATAATCTAGAGTATCGCTATTGTCGCTTTTGAACCATACTGTACATATATATTACAAATCAAAGCTACACGGTATACCGCCAAGACTCATTCAGGATATGAATCAACCATGTTAAATTAAGTGTCGTGTACCTAGGTATAGAGGGTTAATAAGTAGTTCTACCTTTCAAACCTAAACAAGGTGATTTAAATGACTGTGTGTATTCGTTGAGAAATATTAGCTGGTCATCACATGCGGTGTTTATGCTGATAATCTAGTGATCAGTCAGCAAGGACTACAATATATTTTCTCTCTTGAACCATACAGTACATATATATTACAAATCAAAGTTACGCGGTATACCACCAAGACTCATTCAGGATATGAATCAACCATGTTAATCTAACTGTCGTGTACCTACATGTTTGTAGGTATAGAGTAGTTCTACCTTTCAAACCTAAATAAGGTGATATAAATGACTGTGTGTATTCTTTGAGAAATATTAGCAGTTCATCACATGCGGTGTTCAAATAATTTTCTTATATACTGTCGAGTGGTCTAGGACGCTGGACGTAAGGCTAAGCGAATGGTGCTGCAGTGTATCAATGCTGTAGGTTCAAATCCCGTCGAGGGAAGAACAAAAAATATTTGTTAGTGAATCAGGACGAAATGAGCAATTTTATAGAGGACCTTCCATATAAGCTTCTTACCAAATTTCGGTTCATTTAAGCATGCAGTTTCAGAGGAGAAGATTTTTCTTATAAATCGTCCAATCAGAAACAAGAATTGCCTGTAGCGGTCATGTTTGTTAACGGATCAGAACGATATGAACAATTTTTATATTAGATGCTTCCTTTGGCAAGGTGAGCTAAAAAGTAGTTCGTAATGGGCGTACAAATACAATTAGCTGACATTCTCGCAAATAGTAGAATGCTGATGATTGGTCAATATACGCCCTATAGCAATCAATGTGTGGACTGAGAGCTTACTGTCAAACAATTACGTAATGTTTCTTAATATCAGACCCTTCGTTTGCAAAATCCATAGCGAATGCCTGTTTCAAAATAAACAGTAGTCGACATTGCCATTTATCACCCACTACAGAAGCCATAAAATAGCAGACATTTTAGTTTAAGCACATTTTATTTACATATAATAACAGCTTATAGGACACAAGTTATTACAACATTAGTGAAGTTCTTTCATTTCTACAAACATATAAGCCAAAAAAAAAAAGAAAAAAGACAGCGCTGGCGATAATTAGATAATATAATATTTTAGATACGATAATATTAAAGAAATGGTAAAGAAAAATAAGGTAAAATAATTATAGATTATTATATGGCATTTTTCATATAACATGTCATATCAACCCGAGACGCCCATATTAGCCCAAAATTGGGATACAAGGCAAATGTTGGAAATTACTTAAGTCGCTTTATAGCAAAGTTTCCAATAAAGTTTTATTTGGTCAACATGAAACAGAGTTCTTTGACCAAGAGTTTGGATTGAAACAAGGATATGTTTGGTAAGTATGTTGAAAGATGTTTACTGTTTGCTGATGATATTGTACTCATTGGTAAAACAGAAGAAGAACTAGTCATTACTAACAATAGCTGGTATTTTCGCCTCTAAATGGAATATGAAATTTAACGCTTCAAAATCTAAAGTAATGGTTATTGGTAAGCGACTTGATAAAAATAAGGAATGGAAACTGGGAAACTCTATGTTAATCGAAACTAATGATAATACATATCTTGGTGTGTACTTCTCGAGGTCGCTTTCATTTTCCTACCATATAAATTGCTATCTAAAAGAAAAATTTGAACGTAAGTTTATTTATATGATTAAACTACTTGGGGAACATGGAACCTTTAATCGAATATCTTTTGGCGATGCGTTGTGGAACTCAGTACACCCTCCGACCGTCAATCTCTCATGGATGTACTGTATGGATACCATCCGCTTTATCCTCCAAAGGTATGCTCGAAACGTGGCAGTATAGAGCAGCTAAATGAATCTTTAACACAAATATGACCATTCCTAAATCGACTCTCTTCTTAGAATTAGGTTGGGAACCTATCAACGATTTTCTTGACAGGCAAAGAATATCGTATTTCTCAAGGCTACAAAATTTGCCTTGTACGAGACTTTGTAAAATTGTTTTTGATGAACTAAAAGATTCACAGTCCCATCCTAAATGGGATTACCTTAATAATGTACGTAGGATTTTTGAAAATGCTGGTTTAGATCATTATCTTAACTCTGATGTAAATATGATTACTTTTAAGAAGATCTTTGGCGAATATGTACGAAACAGAGAAATTACCAATGCTAAAAGTAAAAGTAGCTTGACAAATTACGTCCACTTCCCTATAATGTTTGGAAAACAGCCATACATATCAAATTTATTGGAGTTCCAACCAGCCAGACTTAAAATGTTAGCCCGCACGAATACGCTGTCTATAAACTCTGTTCTACACAGAATAAAACTTCACACAACATCGGTTTGTGAAATGTGTAGCAGTGGTTCCGACGAGGATTTATTCCATTTCATGTTAGACTGCCCAGAATACACACCAATACGTAACAATTACATCAATTTAATTACCGAACGATTTCCCGGTCTTGCTTTCTTAGAGGTGTCGCCCTTTGACAAAATGCAATGTTTAATTGGAGATGTTAGTTTTAGCCTAGATACAAATATTGGTCTATTTTTTGACAAATTAGGCAAAACCATGTTACAACAAATGTTTTTACGCAGGAAGTCCATTTTAGAAAACAACACAACTATCTGTGATAATTCAATCCCTGTATCAAGGTTTTAAGCTTTTTTGTATGTGTTTTAGAATGTATAATGTATTGTCTTTTTATGCACTGAATATGTTTTATTAAGCTATGTGTTGAAATGAAAATTTTAAAGATGCTTCGTTGAAACATATTTTATGAACTTTATCATATATCATTTATATTGCATGCCATATGTATTTTGTACTTAAAATGTTTGTATATAGTACATATTTGTTTGTATGATAAATGTTAGACGCACTTGCAGGTACCCCGACTGCAGGTGCCCCCGTTGTAAAGGGGTAGTTCTGAATGAATATTTAATAACAATTACAATTGTCCATTGTTTTAGTTACGGTTTAATTCCTAGGTATTGCTCTCACTTTATATGGTTTTGGACCATTTGTAGTAGCGAGTATTGCTTCAATCGGTGGTGGTCCCTCTCCTTCAGGTGGCAGAAACTCAAACCTCTGTACAAGAGTTGCTAGATAAAGAAACAACTCTATTCGTGCGAGTGATTCACCAAGGCAAACTCGTCTCCCTACAATTAATGAATGAACACAATAATTCAATATTAAACTAGTTTTCGGTCGGCAGTGACAAATCCAATCCCTTATAACGTTTTGTCCTGTTCAAGAACTCTTTTATATGCAAAGCTAATTTGATATATACGTGTATATGGAACACTGCGCACATTAAAATATAGAGAGTGTACGATATTTCGCCCTGACACATCGTCTAAGATAATTAAAAACTCCAATCATATTCTCGGTAAAATCGTTTGTTTCGTGTTTGTTGTAATGCTATTAAAACGCCTGGTGATCTAGTACAAATAAGTATAGAAAATTGATATTTCACATAATGTTTTTTGTCTCGATATGTTATGTCTGAAAAATTGCGCATTTGGTGATACAGTGTTCCTAAAGCTGAATATTAATTTATTACTTGTTCTCACCAGGTCAGTTTTCTAACCAGTACTACACATGTTTTCCAACCAATACTACACATGTTTTCCCTAATCCTCAGTTTATTTCCGAATGGAAAAAAAATAATGTCGTAGTTTCAGTGTCTCTTGGAAATACCACATACGATTACAAGTGTTAGGACAATCTTTGAAACTTTAATTGTTTTAATGATGAAACTATAACTACGAGCATTCACACTCGATACAATATTATGTGATAAAGTTTGTCAGTGACTTACGACAGGTTGGTGGTTTTCTCCGGTTTCCTCCACCAATAAAACTGACCATCACGATATAACTGAAATATTTTTGATAGTGGCGCTAAACACCATAAACAAAATCAAGCAAACCAAAACCGGACAGTCACGAACCTTACTATTGTACTGTGAAACTTCCAGGGTTGAAATTAAATATGAACATAAACTATTAAAAAACTGTCATTTTTGTACTTATAATGTTTGGACATTGAAGGACATGCGGGGTTTGTTTGCGCTTGCGCCTGTTTTTGACAAATAAATTATTTCTTAGAAATATGATGATGTTCACATGAATAAAATTTAGATATTTAAGCCCAATCAAGCGACAAGGTCAATATCACAGTAAGTAAGATAGAAATCAAAATATTTATACTGATAAACTTACCCAGAGAGAAGGTCAAAACTTTATCTTGGTTATAAACTTTACCATCTGCATCGATAAATCGTTCGGGCTGAAAGTCGTGGCTATTTGGAAATATTTTTTCATCATGCGCTACAGAATCAAGACACGGAAATATAACGCTTCCTTTCGGTATCGTATAACCTTGACACTTCACATCTCCTGTAACTAAATGTGGTAAAGAGAGTGGAACAATGTTTCCAATTCTGAGTGATTCGAGGATAACAGCTTCACAGTATGGTAAATTAGGTCTATCTGATAGACTTGGAAGACGTCCAACACCAACAACGTTATCTATTTCCTTCCACATTTTGTTTTGTATATCTACATTATGCATTAGATATAGGACAGTCCATCTAATTGTGGTGGCTGTAGTTTCAGCTCCTGCTGCAAACAGGTCTACCAGGATTGCAACTAACTGGTCCTCTGTAGAAATAAAAGAATTTACTATTATAGATTATGTCAACCGAACAAATATCATCAAAATGTTCGAGTTTTTGATTGTTATGTTTGGTGGACGTGTTTTTCAACAGACAGTAGGCATCCATATGGGTACCAACCATGCTCCTCTTCTTGCCGACCTGTTTCATTATTCGCACAAGGTAGACTTCACACAGGAGTATCTCAAGAAAAACAAAAAGAAGCAAGCCCAATCCCTTAATTTCACGTTCCACTGTATAGATGATGTCTTTTTACTAAATAATTCTGTTTAACGCCACTCTCCGCAAAATTTCAGTTTTATCGTGGCGGTCAGTTTTATTGGTGGAGGAAATCGTAGTACCAGGAGAAAACCACCGACATTGTGCAAGACACTGACAAACTTTATCACATAGTGTTGTATCGAGTACACCTCGCCATGAACAGGATTCGAACTCACAACATCAGTGGTGATAGGCACTGATTGCACAGGTAGTTGTAAATCCAACTACCATAATATTACAGCCATTATGACACACGGCCACGACGCCCCATAAGAAAAGATCATTATATTTGTTACGAATGTGTTGTTTATGATCATACAGAAAAATTGTCCTAATTGTGTTCAACGTTGCATAGACATAATGTATTTAAATTTTGCTGGTACCAAATTGAAAATTGTCATCCACAAAATAACGAAATGAATCGATACTACCTATTATATTTATATTTATATGCACTAACAATGAAAACAAACATAAATGTAATACCGTCCGAATAGTTCCAATATCTGATAGGAAAATCGTAGAAATAAAATCGATACTACTACAGAGGCAAAATCGATACTACTACAGAGGCAAAATCGATACCACTACAGAGGCAAAATCGATACTACTACAGAGGCAAAATCGATCCTACTACAGAGACAAAATCGATACCACTACAGAGGCAAAATCGATACTACTACAGAGGCAAAATCGATACCACTACAGAGGCAAAATCGATACTACTACACAGGCAAAACCGATACTACTACAGAGGCAAAATCGATACCACTACAGAGGCAAAATCGATACTACTACAGAGGCAAAATCGATCCTACTACAGAGACAAAATCGATACCACTACAGAGGCAAAATTGATACTACTACAGAGGCAAAAGCGATACCACTACAGAGGCAAAATCGATACTACTACAGAGGCAAAATCGATACTACTACATAGGCAAAATCAATACCACTACAGAGGCAAAATCGATACCACTACAGAGGCAAGATCGATACTACTACAGAGGCAAAATCGATACTACTACATAGGCAAAATCAATACCACTACAGAGGCAAAATCGATACTACTACAGAGGCAAAATCGATCCTACTACAGAGACAAAATCGATACCACTACAGAGGCAAAATCGATACTACTACAGAGGCAAAACCGATATTACTACAGAGGCAAAATCGATACTACTACAGAGGCAAAATCGATACTACTACAGAGACAAAATCGATACCACTACAGAGGCAAAATCGATACCACTACAGAGGCAAAATTGATACTACTACAGAGGCAAAAGCGATACCACTACAGAGGCAAAATCGATACTACTACAGAGGCAAAATCGATACTACTACATAGGCAAAATCAATACCACTACAGAGGCAAAATCGATACCACTACAGAGGCAAAATCGATACTACTACAGAGGCAAAATCGATACCACTACAGAGGCAAAATCGATACCACTACAGAGGCAAAATCGATATTACTACAGAGGCAAAATCGATACCACTACAGAGGCAAAATCGATACTACTACAGAGACAAAATCGATACCACTACAGAGGCAAAATCGATACCACTACAGAGGCAAAATCGATACCACTACAGAGGCAAAATTGATACTACTACAGAGGCAAAATCGATATTACTACAGAGGCAAAATCGATACCACTACAGAGGCAAAATCGATACCACTACAGAGGCAAAATCGATATTACTACAGAGGCAAAATCGATACCACTACAGAGGCAAAATCGATACTACTACAGAGACAAAATCGATACCACTACAGAGACAAAGTCGATACCACTACAGAGGCAAAATTGATACTACTACAGAGGCAAAAGCGATACCACTACAGAGGCAAAATCGATACTACTACAGAGGCAAAATCGATACCACTACAGAGGCAAGATCGATACTACTACAGAGGCAAAATCGATACTACTACAGAGACAAAATCAATACCACTACAGAGGCAAAATCGATACCACTACAGAGGCAAAATCGATACTACTACAGAGGCAAAATCGATACCACTACAGAGGCAAAATCGATACCACTACAGAGGCAAAATCGATACCACTACAGAGGCAAAATCGATACTACTACAGAGGCAAAATCAATATTACTACAGAGGCAAAATCGATACCACTACAGAGGCAAAATCGATACCACTACAGAGGCAAATCGATACCACTACAGAGGCAAAATCGATACTACTACAGAGGCAAAATCGGTACCACTACAGAAGCAACATCGATACCACTACAGAGGCAAAATCGATACTACTACAGAGGCAAAATCGATACCACTACAGAGGCAAAATCGATACTACTACAGAGGCATAATCGATACTACTACAGAGGCAAAATCGATACTACTACAGAGGCAAAATCGATACAACTACAGAGGCAAAATTGATACCACTACAGAGGCAAAATCGATACCACTACAGAGGCAAAATCGATACTACTACAGAGGCAAAATCGATACTACTACAGAGGCAAAGTCGAAACCACTACAAAGGCAAAATCGATACCACTACAGAGGCAAAATCGATACTACTACAGAGTCAAAATCGATACTACTACAGAGGCAAAATCGATACTACTACAGAGGCAAAATCGATACCACTACAGAGGCAAAATCGATATTACTACAGAGGCAAAATCGATATGTTTAGGCCCTTTGGTTTTATTATTCCCAATACTTTAAATTAGTTGGTTTTCCAATCTTTCGATTTTGAGCGTACTTCCGCACGAAATTTGATATCTACGTTTTTATTGTTACAGGAACTTCATTAAAAGTGGTGTTCTTTAACTCTATGTATAATATATTTATTCCTGGTGGCACAAAGCAACAAAAGAATCAAACCTAGTTCTGTTTCAGTAGATTGAATCAGTAAAATAAAATAATGTGCATACATTTGTTTAAAGTCGTTATACCTGAATAGTCTGGAGTTGAATTAAACGTCTCATCTTTCTTCACCTCTTTAATATATGCATCCGTGAAGTCTCTTATGTTGCAATCGTCTATTGTTTCTTTGTGTTCCTTAATTTGTTTACGGAAGTAGTCGAATAGCATATCAACTTTTTTTGTAACTGGTGTAATTCTGAAAGGGTCCCCTGGAATTTTTGACAATGAAGGCACAAAATTCACAGGACCAGCGAGGGAAGGATTAGAAGCGAGATCATTCATAATTTCAATAAATCGAACAAATTCTGGATCATCGTAGTCAAACCGTCGTCCAATGGTAATCGACATTACGTTATTTGCCATACTTGTACTTAAGATTCCCGTCAAATCAAATGGTTCCCTTTTATAGCTGCCCAATAATTCCAAAAATGCTTCTATTTCCTCCCTTATTCTGGATTCGAAACTTCTTTTCCCAAAACCGAAACCACGCAATTTAGCAAGTGCAAAAGACCTTTGGTGTTTCCAGTTAGATCCACTTGAGCTAACGATTCCTGCAAACGAAATTTGACGAAAATATAATGAAAAACCAGGGACATCCAATTATACAATTAAATGTATATATCTTTATGACAATTGGCATTTTGATAGTAAATTTCATAGGGCTTAAGGGTATGGAGTTTAACGCCACATTCAACAAGTTTTCAGTGATATCGTAGCGGTCAGTTTTATTGGTAGAGGAAACCAGAGTACCCTGAGAAAACCACCAACCTGTCGCAAGTCACTGACAAACTTTATCACATAATGTTGTATCGAGTACACCTCGCCATGAGTGGGATTCGAACCCACAACCGTAGCCACTGATTACATATGTAGTTGTAAATCCAACTACCATACGATCACGACCACAGCGATCATGGTAAATTTGATATGGCCCGATACAAATATATGCTCGTTGTGTTTAAAATTCTGACTTAAGTTGCTTGATTTATAAAGTGTTGGTAATTATTTGTTGAATTGATTAATATGCAAGTGTTATATTACAGAAGTGTACACAACATTTACTTCTATAAAACTTCAAATTACGATGTAGTGTCCTTAACTTGTTTTTGACAGGAACGGTGTGCCATAGCTATTAATCTATTTAAAACATTAACAGGTTATATATCACACTGCATATACAAACTACATGTATTAACATTTATGTACATATGATGTTTGATACCTGAAGCAAGACAATACTGCGCCGTATACAATAAAAATCGTTTTCATATTAAAACGGTGATTGCACGTACAATATTCGTGCAATCTCTGTTTTATGTTACCGTTCACTAATGTTATAGGACTGATACCGAATATTCAATACATATTGCCAATATGTGTTCAAAAGCATGATGGGAGTTGTATTCGTGAAATGCTGCTGTATTATCGTGTATCTTCAAGAATTGTGGTCGTGAAAATGTATTATCATACTGTTTGACATTGGACATTAAAATAAAGATAAAGGTCAGTCATATTCTATATTTTCATTTTTCTTTGTGTCAATGGCCACTATTCCTTCAACCAGAAACATCCGTTTAGCCTGATCGAGAGACATGCGCATTGAAATGTCATTATTCATAGTAAAGTGGGCTGGGAATTACTGATAAATAACAGCTGATAATGGTAAACATAAGCACAATGAAATGGATGAGGACTCTTACGTGAATATATAAACACAACATCAAATACATAAAATTAGATTTCTAAATTTTCATACTTAAAATGTTACGTCTTTAGAAACGGTGTCATGGAGGTAACATGTGACGTTCCTTTAGACGCAGGTTTTTTTTTTACATAGATTGCAAAATGATTTGAGGCTATCTTATAGGAATTATCTCCCCTTAAATCATTGATTAATCTTTAAATTTTAAGTTTTATTAGTAATCATAGTTAATAAAACCGTTAGTACTTTTAGCTTTGTAAAGATAATGACCTTCAAACAGCCATACGGTCCAATGTCACCCAGTGGCGTATCTAGGGTATGGCCAGTAGGGCACGTGCTCTGGGTGCCACTTGAAGGGGGCGCCACTGAGAGGTTTTAGCACCTAATGTTCCCATATGGGAACGTCATAAAAAAAGATTTTTTAAATAATTTTCTTGAAGTAATTTTGCAAAAACCATGTAATACACATAGACATGAATACCTGGAGAAATTATTAATAAATAATAAATGTAAAACGCAATTTTAGTGCTTGCCATAGGCGTTGTTTTCCGTAGATACGCCCCTGCATTTATCACCGTCATTACACTATCATAATACCGATTAGTAAATATTTGAAGACGTATGCCTGAAAAAGTTATGATCTATCTAAAGTAATGACCATGGAACGCGTGCTCCGAGTTGTACATATTACCCAGGTTGAAGTATTGATAAAAGAAATATTACCTTTATTGTTTAGCAGTTTCATGAGATAAAAAGGCGGTCGGTCTGACGTGTGTTCTCCATTCTTCACAAGCAATTCTCTGAGATTTTCGGTTCCGTTCACCACAATCACCCAAAATTGTCCGATAGACAAACTAAATATGTCTCCATATTTTGTCCGCAGTTCACGGAATGTTTCTAAAACATGTCCTTTAGCTATATTATGCATATTTCCGATGACCGGTATCGTTGTCGGTCCGGGAGGGTATCCAATCGGCCTCCTTGATCGTATCCATAGTATTATAAATAGAAGGAAAACTACCAATATCGCCAAATTGTAAAATATAAGGTCCATCATGACAAAATTATTGTAAACTGTGCACTAAGACCTTAGCAATCAGATATGATAAAACAAATTTTACACTTGAAATTTATACATACATTGGGGTTGGAAAGTGGATCGAAGTATTAACCCTATGATACCAGATACGCGACACATAATTTAACTCGGACAATCAGAAATTTAATAGCAAAGATAATATTGTGAAAAAAAACCATGGATATTTTTTCCCTGTTATTTGGTGTTATGTTAGTTGTCCGCAGGTAGATAAGTTGCATCATCTGGACACATTATAATAACTCCGATACAACCAGTCTTTTGCTGTTATTTCTTAATGCGGTGTGCTTAGCAAAGATGCAGCAAAAATAATTTTATAGTGTTTGGTTTGAATACTTTTCACACTCCAATCGAGCATGCTTATCGACCACAGAGGCAGTAATTACCACAGAGGCAGTAATTACCACAGAGGCAGTAATTACCACAGAGGCAGTGATTACCACAGAGGCAGTGATTACCACAGAGGCAGTGATTACCACAGAAGCAGTAATTACCACAGAGGCAGTGATTACCACAGAGGCAGTAATTACCACAGAGGCAGTAATTACCACAGAGGCAGTAATTTGTTTAAAAATAAAATCGTAGATATGCAATTTACTGCGCACGACGCGTTTCTGAAATAAGCTTCATCAGGTACTCTCAATAACCTTCATCAGGTACTCTCAATATCCGTCATCAGGTACTCTCAATATCCTTCATCAGGTACTCTCAATATCCTCCATCAGGTACTCTCAATATCCTTCATCAGGTACTCTCAATATCCTTCATCAGGTACTCTCAATATCCTTCATCAGGTACTCTCAATATCCTTCATCAGGTACTCTCAATATCCTTCATCAGGTACTCTCAATATCCTTCATCAGGTACTCTCAATATCCTTCATCAGGTACTCTCAATATCCTTCATCAGGTACTCTCAATATCGAAATATTGGAAAGCCAAATAATTTTTAAATGTTTGGGAGCAATAAACCAAAGGCCCTAGTTAAACTAGTTAAGCAGAGATGCAGCTAAAATTAATCTTATGGTATATGAATCAACACCACAAATTAATCACAATAATAAGTAACAGTAAGTCAATTGAACATTTAATTCCAGATATGTATATAGGTGTATATATATATAAATATTGTGAATTGTATCATAATTACATGTATTTGCTATTTAAGAAATAAATCATGGAAGCCAGAATGTGTTGGGAGTTTTAACATGGATTGGCGGATATTAGTATTTTATCCCGAGCCAGAAGCGAGGGATAAAATTTACTAATATCCGCCAATCCATGTTAAAACTCAAAACACATTCTGGCTTCCATGATTTATTTCGATTCTGATATGTCTAAGAGTACAAATACGGTAGCATACTTTGATTTGAAGACGGTAATTTATATTTACGTTTGCGGAAAATGTCGCACACAATTTATGCTGCCAATGGAAAAGTCATTCACATTCACCGGCGCATGTGCTAATGAGATTATACCGAATGGATAACTCGCTCGTTTGTTAACAAAGCGAAATTAGGAGGTTATCTTAGAATTATTATTAATCCCACTTTTAGTATTGTTAGTTTATCTGAAGACCTCAGGGAAGATTAGCTGTTATTATTGATAACTGTATTACCCTCTTGAAATAATTTTTTTTACTTACTATACGAACGTTCCTAGTGAAGATTATTACTGAAACGCGCCGTACTGGCTTAATCATGCATATCTTGACATAAAGTCCTTCAGACATTTATTCAGTTTGTGAGTGCATCGGCACCGCTTACACGTGCATGAACTCCTGAAAAGAAACGTTTAATACTTTAATAACTCGTCGTCCACACTTAATTAGATATCTAAGGTTCTATTATATGTTGATAATCTAGAGTGGTCAGACAAGTTATTATCTCGTTATACCACCAAGACTTACTCAGGATATGAATCAACCATGTTAAACTAACTGTCGTGTACCTTGTAATAGAGGGTTAAAGTAATGAGTGTATACCGACTGTGAACTCCGATGTGGACAAAAAAAGGGTAGTCTCAAAACTTATTTATGTAAAACAGGTACATGTATGAGATTTTGAACTAATTTTTTATTCTTTTGTGTTGCAATTGTGAGAACTATCAACTTATTTTAAGTTATCTTATTACCACCGACAATTTTTGCCCATTTTATTAATTGGACAACATTAACAAATATAATGCAGAATCGAACACGCCGATTTAAGTAGATGAACGTAGATTTGGAAATTAGGCAAGAAAATAAAAACTAATTCTATGATTAAATTATTTACGTTTATTAGTTTTAACTAGTATGTGTTTATAAGCCAACACGTAAACGTAATTAGTTTTCATCGCTAGATCCGGAATCAGAACTTACACCCAAAGCTCTCAATAATTTTGGCATCTTTTTAGTAATAAATTTTTCATACGCCATTTGGTTCTTCCTGACTAGATCCATGACGGGAGATTTTTTGTTTTTTTTTACTTTTTTTGGTTTTCTTTTTAAGAGTAGTTTCAGCATCACTACTTTCAATTTTCCTTTTGTTTGACGCTTGTTTGGCATCGTCGTCGTTGTCGTCCGATGACATTGCACGTACAATGTCATCCCGAGTATCAGATTTGGAAGTAGATGCACCCTCCTCCTGTTCGCTTCCGGCAGTGGGTGTATATGGTACCTCTACAGTCTCTCGCTTCGAAAGCTTTGTTTCGAGGTCTTTCACTTTCACTGCTTCCTCTCTAAATTAAAAAAAAAATGTATACATTGAAAAAGAGTGGATATGGATGTAAATGTAAATGAGAGGAAAGTGCATAAAGTACATATACAAGATAAAAAAGTAAAAGAACAACGCGCTGATCGTTGTTCTTTTCAAAGTCTTGAAAATGATGATTTCTCAGTTCATTTGATTATACACTTGTCCAGGAAAATACAATAAAAAATATTTTTCAGAATGCAATTTGCGAAGTTATTGCATTTAGTAACAAAACTCCGATCGGTTAAAGTGATTTCACGATTGCGAGATGTACTCCAAGTGCGAAAGTAGAAGAATTGTGAAAAATAAACAGGAATGTCTATTTCAGAATATAAATTTCAGGTATTTGTTTGTATGCTTGGTTTATTTATTTGTTTTATTTTTTATGACAAAAGAAGTTTCGGCCGGTAGTACGAAATATTCCGGAGATATTGACATTTGGTTATTCGCTATGAATTAAAATGATTTGAACATGTACTTCTATTTTATCCATTGCTATCGCTCGGGATTAAATTTCTGGGGAAAAAGCTCGAGCCCATGTTTAAATAACAATTAATTTATAGCGGACAAGAAATATTTCTCAAGTAACCCAACAATAAAATACACTATAACATGTACATACCAACACCCACAAAAACTTCATAATTTTATTATTGGAAATTATACCTGATTAATAAATTTGCAATTTTGTCTGCAGGTGTCAGCAATAGTTTGCAAAGTTTAGTGGACAGTCTATCTTTAAGCTGCTTTTTTGTTGCAGACGAGTACAATGCTTTAGCATCCGATGGCAGTGTGTGACTATTTTCTTGAATACTCTCTAAAATTCTCTCCCACGAACAAGGATTTACTTGATATGCTCGAAGTAGCATAAGACACTCTTGGTCTGAAATTTTGATAGCCTTTTTTCTCCGCTGGAGTATAGTCGTGGCTGAAATAGAAAAACTTTTTTTTTGTTCTTTGTTTTTAATAAAAACTGGCGCATTCTGTATGTAACAAAGAATATAATAATTTCCAGATTTTATGTATTAAGGCTGCACCAATTTGAATTTTAGTTCTTTGAATTCGCTCTCCATTTTTTTCAAAATGTAAATTTTAAATGAAAAAAAATTGCTACCATACACAAAGATGCTGAAATTACTGCCTCAAATTTTCCATTTTCTTTAAAAATAAAATGAAAAATTGTTTGCTCTCTTCGAAAATGTTGTAGAAATCAAGAATTTTCAGAAGAAAAAGTTATGTGCCTCATCAAAATTTAACCTAAGCCTAACACATTTTGAATTAAAACAAAAAATTCGATCGTTCGCTCGCCCCTAGTTTTGTCAACCAAGAATCCAAAGAACCAAAAATCAATTTGGTGTGGCCTTATTATTTTTTTTTTTATATATTGATTAATTTATTTTTGAAAAAAAAACTATCAATTTTGTCCTGTGGTTTGTTTAACTTGATTACTAATTATATTTGTTTTATACATTAAATTCGATGCTAAAGACTTTCTAAATACGTGCCTTCATGCCTGCACGTGGTCATACCGAGAGAATAAACAAAAATACATGTCAAGAAATTGGTAAGACGTTTTTTCACTACATGTTCATGTATTTAATTTATTTATTTTTAATTTCAGTATATAAATTACAAGAACTATAAGCAAAAACTAAACTTACTTTGGTCGTCTTTATCCATCATATATTAAGTACGGCAAAATTGTTTTCTTAAAGGTAGATAATCCAAGCGGTCAACTCGATTGTCCATCTTCTTGACTTTAATTAAATAGAACTGGTAAATGATTGTATGAAAAGAACAAATTATACGAAGTAGATCGTAAGTTTATTTTATATCAAATTTAGATGTTAAACAGGTTACTTAGAACCACGCCCGGCAAAAAAAACAAAAAACAAAAAAAAACAAAGAACAAAAAAAAACAAAATAAAATAATAAAACAAAAAACAAAAACAAAAAAACTGATGAGCGCTTGTTGTATTTCTCTAACAAGTTGAAGAGGCTTCTTCTATGTGGAAAAGAAGGTTTTATTAACTACTGAATACGGCTCATACTGATTACAATTTCGACGATTTTTTTTCCACCGTGTTTAATTTCTATTTCAAGTTTGCATTGAATTTTTATTGTATCTATGTTGAGTTGAAAATAAAAATATATAAATAATACTTTTTCAGCTTTCAATATGGATAATGAAGAGAAAAGATTTTTACTGGCAGCGCTGCCAGCTCTGCTGTCTCCCCCGCCAGATATAACAGAATTTCTTCAAAATTTAATGGGAATCATCTTTGTCATTTCCAAACCTCCACCAGATTGTGATCCATTACAGGATCGTCGTTATAGGTTGCATGAAAATGCGGTACATTTATGGGAGGGAAGAGACGTTTTTAGTTTATTTAGTGACCATCCCTATGGATTTTTTCAAATTACAGGTGAGACTCCAGAAACCATGCTTTCTATGCTTGATAAGATGCCCATGCTTTTTCACCGTAACAAGAGGGAGGAACACAAACTTTCACCTCGTAATCGTGTGTTGCTGTATCTCTTGTGGATAAGGACATACCCTTCCTATCATATGTTGAGTATGATTTTTGATGTTTCTGTTGAAACAGTCAAAAATGAAATAAAATGCATGACTCCTATATTTCACAATTTATTTGCTTCTTTGGTAACTTGGCCGTCTATTCCGGAATGGCAAAGTATGCGAAATAATTGGCCTAATTTGCCAACTGCTGTAGGTGCTATTGATGGAACATCAACCGAAATCTATCGTCCGATGATTGAACCTCAACAACACTATTATTCTGGACATAGGCATTATCATGCCATTCACAGTCAGGTAGTTAATAATAGACAATACTGGCGAGATCCGTCACATTGAATGTGGCTTTTTAGGACACCAAAATGATGCACAGCAATTTAGATTAATGAGACAAATAGGTCAGGATTTACCGTTTCCCAAAAATTGCGTTCTTCTAGGAGATAAGATATATCCCAACGGCCATCCCGTAATTACCCCTTTCACACAGGCTCAAATACGCAGGAAACCTGATAGGCTGCAACGAAAATGCAGAAAGTTCAACAGAACCTTAAGTGAATATAGAGTGTTAGTAGAGCACGTAATAGGGGAACTTAAATGCTACAAAGTAATTGGTACGTTGTGGCGACATCCAAGGACCAAGCTAAAACGTGTTGCTGAGATTTGCGCTGGTCTTGTGTGCAGAAGACGGCAGCTTTTTTATTGATTTAACAAATAAAACCAAATTAACGATATTTTTCCTGTTTCAATTTTGAGACGTCCCCCTCATATTATACTATCATTGTCGTAGTCAGTAGTCCGAGTCCGATTGTTTGAAATGTCTATTAGAGCGTTAATAAGTAGTTCTACCTTTCAAACCTAAGCAAGGTCATATAAATGACTGTGTATTCGTTGAGAAATATGAGCTGTTGATCACATGCAGTTTCCATATAATTATTTTCTTTTTATATCTCGAATCAACTGATATTTCTTTTTAGTTTTGTAAACTTCCCGTTTGGCTATAATTTTATTGATAACATTTTAGAGATCAGCTACGTAGAAGCCTGTATATCTAAGTACACAGCAAAATACATTAAAAGTTCATATACATGTATGTAAAAGATACAGTTTTATTGAAACAAAAGAAACGGTTCGTATTGGTTTCGTTTTCAACATGAGTTCTCAGGTCAAGGTCGATGTGAGTAATGCTATAATATATGAATTATATTGATATTACTTTTCGTGTCTTTTTTACACACTTTGTTTACTATATAGTTATTTAGGAGTACCATCTTTCGATTTTGAGCGTATCTGATGAAGATTATTACGTATCTGATGAAGATTATTACGTATCTGATGAAGATTATTACGTATCTGATGAAGATTATTCAAAAAACGCGTCGTGCGCACTAAATGTTTTTATTATTATCACTGTTTCGATACCTCTGATGGTGGGTAACATCCAGCCAGTAGTCAGTGTATCGACAGTGACATGGTTTATCATATATATTTATAATTGAAATTTAGTTCTTAATTTATGTAATTATTATCAAAACTAAGATTCTCCCTCGGGCGTAGGTGACCTGAAACGATTTTAACTATCCTGTTTAGGTCTTTTGGTTTTATTGCTCCCAGAAACTTATTTGGCGGGGAATGTCTTTCCAATATTTCGATATTAAGCGTACCTGATGGAGGTTATTCCAGGCTTTCCAATCTTTCGATATTAAGCGTACCTGATGAAGGTTATTCCAGGCTTTCCAATCTTTCGATATTAAGCGTACCTGATGAAGGTTATTACGTACCTGATGAAGGTTATTACGTACCTGATGGAGGTTATTACGTACCTGAAGAAGGTTATTACGTACCTGATGGAGGTTATTACGTAAATCTTTATCAGATGAACTTTGATAAACATTTAATAAAAGAACGAACAGGTCATTTAGCGAAAATATATTATTCAACTTGTCCGAAAAAAATATTTGGGATAAAATAAACTAGTGTTTTTCAAAATGTATACACATTTATTGAGTCAATATCCCATCGACTAAGTAAAATCAATAAGGACCTCCATAAGGAAACACTTTGGCCCTGTGCAGTAAGCATATAATTCCTAAATGCATTAGTTCCAGTAAACATGTTTCTATTCTTTTTATCTCGCCTGGTCCGAAGGGCGAAGTGATCTATTACCATCACTTTACGTCCGACGTCGGCGTTGTACGTTAGCACCTTCTTCTCAAAAACTATTGGGCCAAATTCAACCAAACTTGGCAGTGATTATCCTTGGTGGTGAAATATAATAGCATTATTTGGATATTCTTTCACAGAATATGGTAATATTAAGCCAGGTCAGCGATACAGGCATCTTTGAGCCTCTAGTTTCTTTTCTTTAACTTCTATCTTATCTTTTGTTGGTTTTTCTGTAAAGCAGAAGTGGTGAATTCATACTTCCTCGGGTAAACGAAATAATTCAGTGCCTGGTTATTGTCTGTTCGTGTATCTATTTGTTATTATTCGTTTACCGTGCTACTTTGATGATTTGGACATTTTACCATTTTAACCTATATCCCCCATACATATATCAACCGTTAGTGATGCTTTATGTCCTGTGTGTCATTAAATTTGATCCCTAGACATGTCTGACAGGTACATAATTCTATTCCTTCCAAATTTATATCTTTGTTTTAACTGTTCATCAGAATAATTCATCAAAAGTTGGTTTTGTTCACACAAAATACGCTCTTTCCTAGGCACCATCCCTATATTCCACAAAAGCAGCATCCGCCATATTTGAATTTAATCAAGTGATTAAGATTTAAAACAGGTATGTTAGGCATTTTATCTTAATTATATCATTAATCACATGTTCAACAACAAACTAATTATGTGATTATATACGGAGGGTTGCTGCTAACAAGGAAGCTACTGAACCAAGGGTTCTTTTTGGTAAAGTTGAAGTCATTACTTCGAAAATTGTACGGTCGTCACCATGACTTGGTTGAACGTTATAGAATATCTGTGTCACAAATGACCACGGATATGTTCCACTTGCCGTAAGCACTTCCCGGTCCTTTTCTCATTCACGACTTATCGCCGGGTTTGTAACTAGATTAACACGACAGGTATCACTAGTGGAGCAGGAACTGCTTACCCTTTCGGATCACATGAGTTCATCCTGGTATTCAGTGGGGTTCGTGTTACTCGATCTTTAGTTTTATGTGTATGTTTTGTAGATCGTTGTTTGTCCTTTTGTCCTTTTTCCTTTGGTCATTGTGTTGTCTGTTCTTCTTCGATATAAGGATTCTGATTACCCCTTTGGTATCTTCAAACTCTTCTTAATCATATGATTAAACAAATTTAACACAGTGTTAGTGTTAACGACACGTTCAACTGGTAAATTCCATATGCAACACGTCTTACCCATTTGGTATCATCAGACTTTTAATAACCTACCCATGGAGTGTATTTGCATAAACCTAATTAAGAAATCAGATATGATAGACAACTTTTACATTTAAAATTCATCCATACAAAAATAGTCAATGGGGTTGGAAGGTAGATCTATTAACCCTATGATACCAGATACGCGACAAAGAATTTAACTCGGACAATCAGAAATTTAATAGCAAAAATCACATTGAAAAAACCATTGATATTTCATTTTCTGTTATTTTGAGTTAAGCCAGTTGTCATCCCATGCAATAAATCACCGACAATCGCTTACAAATAATGTTATAATAACCCAATTGCCATATTTACTACCGGAGCGTAGGGGGTAGTTACAATCATCACACGAAATGATCTAAATTCCCCATATATTATATATTGCAATACCAAGAAGGGCAACAACCACATGTTATTCAGCTCACTTGAAAGTATTATACCTCTACTAAAACCAGACAGAAAAGTCCCGATATGCACAGACTTTACTCATAAACGATAATAGTTTTGATTAAAATATAGTTTCTTTATCTTCATTTAACTCTAGAATATATGTTGATATTCTATAATCCTCAGCCAACCGCATCGGTGGTGTAATGGTTAGCGTGCTCGCCTCGAGTGCGGTAGATCGTGGGTTCGAGCCCCGGTCGGGTCAAACCAAAGGCTATAAGGAGAGTTTGAAGATACCAAAGGGGTAATCAGAATCCGTATATCGACAGCACAAGACAACACAATGGCCAAAAGAAAAAGTAAAAAAGGACAAACAACGATCTACAAAACATACATATAAAACTAAAGATCGAGTAACACGAACCCCATTAAAAACCGAGGGTGAACTCGGTGCTCCGGAAGCGTAAGCAGTTCCTGTCCACTAGTGACACCCGTCGTGTTAATCTAGTTACAAACCCGGTGATAAGTCATGAACGAGAAAAGGACCGGGAAGTGTTTGCGACAAGTGGAACATATCCGTGGTCATTTGTGACACAGATATTCCATAACGGTCAACCAAGTCATAGTGGCGACCGTAAAAGTATCGAAGTGATGGCTTCCACTTAACTAAGAGGAACAGTAGCAGCAACCCTCTATCAAGGAAATCTTGATAGGACCCACCAGATCTAGAATATTGTATCAACTGACAGATATATACTCCATATGCAGGTGCTGCTGGAATGTTGCTACATATGAATGGAAAGTTCACTATGGAAAAATTGAAATAATCTCATTTTTCGTAAAGTTTCGTTCTTAACCGCCCCTCACTGTCAATTTCGAGGTGTAGGTCAAGGTATGCTTCTCCGCCAAGCACGCAGCATTAAGGAGTAAGAACAAAGACTGGTTGGCTCGGAATCAGAATAATGTGTCCGAGTGGAGCGAAATATCTATCCACGGACTGTTGTTTCAGTGAGCTAGCACTATAAAAATCCAACTCAGCGTGTTGGTCTAGAACAAAGCGGACCTCATCATCATCTCATTGAAAATTAACTTGCTTTCACCATGACATAGCTGAAAAATTGCTGAGTTGCCGTTAAACAACAATCACTCACCCACTCACTATAGTGGTCAGCCAGATATGACAACAAGCGATTGAACCATGTGTTTCTATTATATCTATATGTTGATAATCTAGAGTATCGCTATTGTCGCTTTTGAACCATACTGTACATATATATTACAAATCAAAGCTACACGGTATACCGCTAAGACTCATTAAGGATATGAATCAACCATGTTAACATAAATGTCGTGTACCTAGGTATAGAGGGTTAATAAGTAGTTCTACCTTTCAAACCTAAACAAGGTCATATCAATGACTGTGTGTATTCGTTGAGAAATATTAGCTGGTCATCACATGCGGTGTTTATGTTGATAATCTAGTGATCAGCCAGCAAGGACTACAATATATTTTCTCTCTTGAACCATACAGTACATATATATTACAAATCAAAGCTACGCGGTATACCACCAAGACTCATTCAGGATATGAATCAACCATGTTAATCTAACTGTCGTGTACCTACATGTTTGTAGGTATAGAGGGTTAATAAGTAGTTCTACCTTTCAAACCTAAATAAGGTGATATAAATGACTGTGTGTATTCTTTGAGAAATATTAGCAGTTCATCACATGCGGTGTTCAAATAATTTTCTTATATACTGTCGAGTGGTCTAGGGCGCTGGACGTAAGGCTAAGCGAATGATGATGCAGTGTATCAATGCTGTGGGTTCAAATCCTGTCGAGGGAAGAACAAAAAATGTTTGTTAGTGAATCAGGACGAAATGAGCAATTTTATAGAGGACCTTCCATATAAGCTTCCTACCTAGTTTCGGTTCATTTAACCATGCAGTTTCAGAGGAGAAGATTTTTCTTATAAATCGTCCAATCAGAAACAAGAATTGCCTGTAGCGGTCATGATTGTTAACGGATCAGAACGATATGAACAATCTTTATAGAGCACCTTACATAGATGCTTCCTTTGGCAAGTAAAGAAAGTAAAGGTAATAACAAAATTACCGAACTCCGAACAATCTTCCAGAGGGAAAGTCAAAACTCATAATTATATAAACAGACAAGATCAGTCAACAACCGGAAAACTGTGAAAACGTAATGACCCTGACTTGGTACAGGCATTTCTAAAGAAATGGTGGGTTGAATCAGATTTTAAGGCGCTAAACCTCCCGCTCTCATTACGGTTCAAAGGTCCCGGCTGTCACTGTAGCAGTATTTAAATACAGGAAAAAAATAGGTAAAATAGTTGTCAAAGCAGTACCATATTCGGTGACGTAAATGTCAAAAATACTTTTACGTCACACATTGACAAAAACATTCTTGACATTTTTGACTTCTTTATCTTTATAGATTTTCACTATATGAAAATGCATCGCTTATTATTTTTTCTGCAGAGACGGAATATATTTCGACAAGATATTGGTATCGGAATATAAACTTTTTAAGAGATCGAATAAGGCGAATCTTTTTATAGCCCTGGTCCAGTAGCCTGTTTCGCAGATGAAGATGACGTTTCAAGAAATCAGAATAATTGCTACTGGCCCTTGCATAGCGAATCAATTGCGAGATGTAAACACAATATGCAGGAGAAGCTGGTATATTGCTGCACATGTTTGGAAAATTTATGATTTTAAAATTGAAGTCGTCCCGCTTATCATAACTTTTAGTACTGAGTTTACCACTGTCGTCAAATTCGAGGTATAAGTCCAAAAATGATGCGGACGAAGCTGTATCGGTGGTCTCTTTAACTTCCAGCTCTGGAGGATATATCAATGGAAGAAATTCTGCAAATCTAGAATTATTGATAGATAAAACGTCATCAATATACCTGTATGTGAAATTAAAGGCTCTAGCCTCATGCATCTTCTTATCTTTTACAAGCTTTTGAAGAAACTCCGACTCATACGAGTATAAAAATAAATCGGCTAGAAGAGGTGAGCTAAAAGGTAGTTCGTAATGGGCGTACAAATACAATTAGCTGACATTCTCGCAAAAAGTAGAATGCTGATTGGCCAATATACGCCCTATAGCAATCAATGTGTGGACTGAGCGCTTACAGTCAAACAATTACGTAATGTTTCTTAATATCAGACCCTTCGTTTGCAAAATCCATAGCGAATGCCTGTTTCAAAATAAACAGCAGTCGACATTGCCATTTATCACCCACTACAGAAGCCATAAAATAGCAGACATTTTAGTTTAAGCACATTTTATTTACATATAATAACAGCTTATAGGACACAAGTTATTACAACATTAGTGAAGTTTTTTCACTTCTACAAACATATAAGCCAAAAAAAAAAGAAAAAAGACAGCGCTGGCGATAATTAGATAATATAATATTTTAGATACGATAATATTAAAGAAATGATAAAGAAAAATAAGGTAAAATAATTATAGATTATTATATGGCATTTTTCATATCACATGTCATATCAACCCGAGACGCCCATATTAGTCCAAAATTGGGATACAAGGCAAATGTTGGAAATTACTTAAGTCGCTTTATAGCAAAGTTTCCAATAAAGTTTTATTTGGTCAACATGAAACAGAGTTCTTTGACCAAGAGTTTGGATTGAAACAAGGATATGTTTGGTAAGTATGTTGAAAGATGTTTACTGTTTGCTGATGATATTGTACTCATTGGTAAAACAGAAGAAGAACTAATCATTACTAACAATAGCTGGTATTTTCGCCTCTAAATGGAATATGAAATTTAACGCTTCAAAATCTAAAGTAATGGTTATTGGTAAGCGACTTGATAAACATAAGGAATGGAAACTGGGAAACTCTATGTTAATCGAAACTAATGATTATAAATATCTTGGTGTGTACTTCTCGGGGTCGCTTTCATTTTCCTACCATATAAATTGCTATCTAAAAGAAAAATTTGAACGTAAGTTTAATTATATGATTAAACTACTTGGGGAACATGGAACCTTTAATCGAATATCTTTTGGCGATGCGTTGTGGACCGTCAATCTCTCATGGATGTGCTGTATGGATACCATCCGCTTTATCCTCCAAAGGTATGCCCGAAACGTGGCGGTATAAAGCAGCTAAATTAATCTTTAACACAAATATGACCATTCCTAAATCGGCTCTCTTCTTAGAATTAGGTTGGAAACCTATCAACGATTTTCTTGACAGGCAAAGAATATCGTATTTCTCAAGGCTACAAAATTTGCCTTGTACGAGACTTTGTAAAATTGTTTTTGATGAACTAAAAGATTCACAGTCCTATCCTAAATGGGATTACCTTAATAATGTACGTAGGGTTTTTGAAAATGCTGGTTTAGATCATTATCTTAACTCTGATGTAAATATGATTACTTTTAAGAAGTTCTTTGGCGAATATGTACGAAACTGAGAAATTACCAATACTAAAAGTAAAAGTAGCTTGACAAATTACGTCCACTTCCCTATAATGTTTGGAAAACAGCCATACCTATCAAATTTTTTGGAGTTCCAACCAGCCAGACTTAAAATGTTAGCCCCCACGAATACGCTGTCTATAAACTCTGTTCTACACAGAATAAAACTTCACACAACATCGGTTTGTGAAATGTGTAGCAGTGGTTCCGACGAGGATTTATTCCATTTCATGTTAGACTGCCCGGAATACACACCAATACGTAACAATTACCTCAATTTAATTACCGAACGATTTCCTGGTCTTGCTTTCTTAGAGTTGTCGCCCTTTGACAAAATGCAATTTTTAATTGGAGATGTTAGTTTTAGCCTAGATACAAATATTGGTCTATTTTTTGACAAAATAGGCAAAACCATGTTACAACAAATGTTTTGACGCAGAAAGTCCTTTTTAGAAAACAACACAACTATCTGTGATAATTCAATCCCTGTATCAAGGTTTTAAGCTTTTTTGTATGTGTTTTAGAATGTATAATGTATTGTCTTTTTATGCACTGAATATGTTTTATTGAGCTATGTGATGAAATGAAAATTTTAAAGATGCTTTGTTGAAACATATTTTATGAACTTTATCATATATCATTTATATTGCATGCCATATGTATTTTTTACTTAAAATGTTTGTATATAGTACATATTTGTTTGTATGATAAATGTTAGACGCACTTGCAAGTACCCCGTCTGCAGGTGCCCCCGTTGTAAAGGGGTAGTACTGAATGAATATATGATAAGAATTACAATTGTCCATTGTTTTAGTTACGGTTTAATTCCTAGGTATTGCTCTCACTTTATATGGTTTTGGACCATTTGTGGAAGCGAGTATTGCTTCAATCGGTGGTGGTCCCTCTCCTTCAGGTGGCAGAAACTCAAACCTCTGTACAAGAGTTGCTAGATAAAGAAACAACTCTATTCGTGCGAGTGATTCACCAAGGCAAACTCGTCTCCCTACAATTAATGAATGAACACAATAATTCAATATTAAACTAGTTTTCGGTCGGCAGTGACAAATCCAATCCCTTATAACGTTTTGTTCTGTTCAAGAACTCTTTTATATGCAAAGCTAATTTGATATATGCGTATATATGGAACACTGCGCACATTAAAATATAGAGAGTGTACGATATTTCGCCCTGACACATCGTCTAGGATAATTAAAAACTCCAATCACATTCTCGGTAAAATCGTTTGTTTCGTGTTTGTCGTAATGCTATTAATACGCGTGGTGATCTTTTCAATATTGTGATATTTCACATAATGTTTTTTTGTCTCGATATGTCTATGTCTGAAAAATTGCGCATTTGGTGATACAGTGTTCCTAAAGCTGAATATTAATTTATTACTTGTTCTCACCAGGTCAGTTTTCTAAAAGCTGAATATTAATTTATTACTTGTTCTCACCAGGTCAGTTTTCTAACCAGTATTACACATGTTTTCCAACCAATACTACACATGTTTTCCCTAATCCTCAGTTTATTTCCGAATGGAAAAAAAATAATGTCGTAGTTTCAGTGTCTCTTGGAAATACCACATACGATTACAAGTGTTAGGACAATCTTTGAAACTTTAATTGTTTTAATGATGAAACTATAACTTCGAGCATTCACACTCGATACAACATTATGTGATAAAGTTTGTCAGTGACTTACGACAGGTTGGATGTTTTCTCCGGGTACTCCGGTTTCCTCCACCAATAAAACTAACCATCACGATATAACTGAAATATTTTTGAAAGTGGCGTTAAACACCATGACCCAAATCAAGCAAACCAAAACCGAAGTCACGAACCCTACTATTGTACTGTGAAACTTCCAGGGTTGAAATTAAATATGAACATAAACTATTAAAAAACTGTCATTTTTGTACTTATAATGTTTGGACATTGAAGGACATGCGGGAGTTGTTTGCGTTTGCGCCTGTTTTTGACAAATAAATTAATTCTTAGAAATATGATGATGCTCACATGAATACATTTTAGATATTTAAGCCCAATCAAGCGACAAGGTCAATATCACAAAGATAGAAATCATAATACTTATACTGATAAACTTACCCAGAGAGAAGGTCAAAACTTTATCTTGGTTATAAACTTTACCATCTGTATCGATAAATCGTTCGGGCTGAAAGTCGTGGCTATTTGGAAATATTTTTTCATCATGCGCTACAGAATCAAGACACGGAAATATAACGCTTCCTTTCGGTATCGTATAACCTTGACACTTCACATCTCCTGTAACTAAATGTGGTAAAGAGAGTGGTATAATGTTTCCAATTCTGAGTGATTCGAGGATAACAGCTTCACAGTATGGTAAATTAGGTCTATCTGATAGACTTGGAAGACGTCCAACACCAACAACGTTATCTATTTCCTTCCACATTTTGTTTTGTATATCTACATTATGTATTAGATATAGGACAGTCCATCTAATTGTGGTGGCTGTAGTTTCAGCTCCTGCTCCAAACAGGTCTACCAGGATTGAAAGTAACTGGTCCTCTGTAGAAATAAAAGAATTTACTATCATAGATTATGTCAACCGAACAAAAGTCCTCAAATATCATCAAAATGCTCGAGTTTTTGAATGTTATGTTTGGTGGACGTGTTTTTCAACAGACAGTAGGCATCCATATGGGTACCAACCATGCTCCTCTTCTTGCCGACCTGCATCATTATTCGCACAAGGTAGACTTCACACAGGAGTATCTCAAGAAAAACGAAAAGAAGCAAGCCCAATCCTTTAATTTCACGTTCCACTGTATAGATGATGTCTTTTTACTAAATAATTCTGTTTAACGCCACTCTCCGCAAAATTTCAGTTTTATCGTGGCGGTCAGTTTTATTGGTGGAGGAAATCGTAGTACCAGGAGAAAACCACCGACATTGTGCAAGACACTGACAAAATTTATCACATAGTGTTGTATCGAGTACACCTCGCCATGAACAGGATTCGAACTCACAACATCAGTGGTGATAGGCACTGATTGCACAGGTAGTTGTAAATCCAACTACCATACGATTACAGCCATTATGACACACGGCCACGACGCCCCATAAGAAAATATCATTATATTTGTTACGAATGTGTTGTTTATGATCATACAGAAAAAATGTCCTAATTGTGTTCAATGTTGCATAGACATAATGTATTTAAATTTTGCTGGTACCAAATTGAAAATTGTCATCCACAAAATAACGAAATGAATCGATACTACCTATTATATTTATTTTTATATGCACTAAAAATGAAAACAAACAAAAATGTAATACCCTCCGAATAGATCCAATATCTGATAGAAAATCGTAGAAACAAAATCGATACTACTACAGAGGCAAAAATCGATACTACTACAGAGGCAAAATCGATACTACTACAGAGGCAAAATCGATACTACTACAGAGGCAAAATCGATACTACTACAGAGGCAAAATCGATATTACTACAGAGGCAAAATTGATACCACGAACGCACATACTCCTCACTCTTCCGATCTTAGCTATCCTGTTAGGCCCTTTCGTTTTATTGCTCCCAAAACTTTAGATTAGTTGGTTTTCCAATCTTTCGATTTTGAGCGTACCTGCGCACGAAATTTGATATCTACGTTTTTATTGTTACAGGAACTTCATTAAAAGTGGCGTTCTATAACTCTATGCATAATATATTTATTCCTGGTGGCACAAAGCAACAAAAGAATCAAACCTAGTTCTGTTTCAGTAGATTGAATCAGTAAAATAAAATAATGTGCATACATTTGTTTAAAGTCGCTATACCTGAATAATTTGGAGTTGAATTAAACGTCTCATCTTTCTTCATCTCTTTAATATATGCATCCGTGAAGTCTCTTATGTTGCAATCGTCTATTGTTTCTTTGTGTTCCTTAATTTGTTTACGGAAGTAGTCGAATAGCATATCAACTTTTTTTGTAACTGGTGTAATTCTGAAAGGGTCCCCTGGAATTTTTGACAATGAAGGCACAAAATTCACAGGACCAGCGAGGGAAGGATTAGAAACGAGATCATTCATAATTTCAATAAATCGAACAAATTCTGGATCATCGTAGTCAAACCGTCGTCCAATGGTAATCGACATTACGTTATTTGCCATACTTGTATTTAAGATTCCCGTCAAATCAAATGGTTCCCTTTTATAGCTGCCCAATAATTCCAAAAATGCTTCTATTTCCTCCATTATTCTGTATTCGAAACTTCTTTTTCCAAAACCGAAACCACGCAATTTAGCAAGTGCAAAAGACCTTTGGTGTTTCCAGTTAGATCCACTTGAGCTAACGATTCCTGCAAACGAAATTTGAAGAAAATATAATGAAAAACCACGGACATCTAATTATACAATTAAATGTATATATCTTTATGAAAATTGGCATTTTAATAGTAAATTTCATAGGGCTTAAGGCTATGGAGTTTAACGCCACATTCAACAAGTTTTCAGTGATATCGTAGCGGTCAGTTTTATTGGTGGAGGAAACCGGAATACCCTGAGAAAACCAACGACCTGTCGCAAGTCACTGACATACTTTATCACATAATGTTGTATCGAATACACCTTGCCATGGGCGGTATTCGAACCCACAACCGTAGGCACTGATTAAATATGTAGTTGTAAATCCAACTACCATACGATTACGACCACAACGACCCTGGTAAATTTGATATGGCCCGCTACAAATACATGCTCGTTGTGTTTAAAATTATGACTTAAGTTGTTTGATTTATAAAGTGTTGGTAATTATTTGTTGAATTGATTAATATGCAAGTGTTATATTGCAGAGGTGTACACAACATTTGCTTCTATAAAACTTCAAATTACGATGTAGTGTCCTTAACTTGTTTTTGACAGGAACGGTGTGCCATAACTATTAATATATTTAAAACATTAACAGGTTATATATCACACTGCATATACAAACTACATGTATTAACATTTATGTACATATGATGTTTGATACCTGAAGCAAGACAATACTGCGCCGTATACAATACAAATCGTTTTCATATTAAAACGGTGATTGCACGTACAATATTCGTGCAATCTCTGTTTTATGTTACCGATCACTAATGTTTAGCGACTGATACTGTATATTCAATACATATTGCCAGTACGTGTTCAAAAGCATGATGGGAGTTGTATTCGTGAAATGCTGCTGTATTATAGTATATCTTCAAGAATTGTGGTCGTGAAAATGTATTATCATACTGTTTGACATTGGACATTAAAATAAAGATAATGGTCAGTCATATTCTATATTTTCATTTTTCTTTGTGTCAATGGCCACTATTCCTTCAACTAGAAACTTCCGTTTAGCCTGATCGGGCGACATGCGCATGGAGATGTCATTATTCATAGTAAAGTGGGATGAGAGTTACTGATAAATAACAGCTGATAATGGTAAACATAAGCACAATGAAATGGATGAGGACTCTTACGTGAATATATAAACACAACATCTAATACATAAAATTAGATTTCTAAATTTTCATACTTAAAATGTTACGTCTTTAAAAACGGTGTAATGGAGGTAAAATGTGACGTTCCTTTAGACGCAGGTTTTTTTTTACATAACGGTAGATTGCAAAATGATTTGAGGCTATCATATAGGAATTATCTCCCCTTAAATCATTGATTTATCTTTAAATTTTAAGTTTTATTAGTAATAATAGTTAATAAAACCGTTAGTACTTTTAGCTTTGTAAAGATAATGACCTTCAAACAGCCATACGGTCCAATGTCACTCAGTGGCGTATCTAGGGTATGGCCAGTAGGGCACGTGCCCTAGGCGCCACTGAGAGGTTTTAGCACCTAATGTTCCCATATGGGAACGTCCTAAAAAAGATTTTTAAAATAATTTTCTTGAAGTAATATTGCAAAAACCATGTAATACACATAGACATGAATACCTGGAGAAATTATTAATAAATAATAAATGTAAAACGCAATTTTAGTGCTTGCCATAGGCGTTATTTTCCGTAGATACAACCCTGCATTTGTCACCGTCATTACAATATCATAATACCGATTAGTAAACATTTGAAGACGTATGCCTGAAAAAGTTATGATCTATCTAAAGTAATGACCATGGAACGCGTGCTCCGAGTTGTACATATTACCCAGGTTGAAGTATCGATAAAAGAAATATTACCTTTATTGCTTAGCAGTTTCATGAGATAAAAAGGCGGTCGGTCTGACGTGTGTTCTCCATTCTTCACAAGCAATTCTCTGAGATTTTCGGTTCCGTTCACCACAATCACCCAAAATTGTCCGATAGACAAACTAAATATGTCTCCATATTTTGTCCGCAGTTCACGGAATGTTTCTAAAACATGTCCTTTAGCTATATTATGCATATTTCCGATGACCGGTATCGTTGTTGGTCCGGGAGGGTATCCAATCGGCCTCCTTGATCGTATCCATAGTATTATAAATAGAAGGAAAACTACCAATATCGCCAAATTGTAAAATATAAGGTCCATCATGACAAAATTATTGTAAACTGTGCACTAAGACCTTAGAAATCAGATATGATAGAAAACTGTTACACTTGAAATTTATACATACATTGGGGTTGGAAGGTAGATCGAAGTATTAACTCTATGATACCAGATACGCGACAGATAGTTTAACCCGGACAATCAGAAATTTAATAGCAAAGATAATATTGTAAAAAAAAAAACATGGATATTTTTTCCCTGTTGTTTGGTGTTATGTCAGTTGTCCGCAGGTAGATAAGTTGCATCATCTGGACACATTATAATAACTCCGATCCAACCAGTCTTTTGTTGTTATTCCTTAATGCGGTGTGCTTAGCAAAGATGCAGCAGAAATAATTTTATAGTGTTTGATTTGAATACTTTTCACACTCCAATCGAGCATCCTTATCGACCACAGAGGCAGTAATTACTACAGAGGCAGTTCATAGCCAGAAATGATGGATACTTTGCTCATTTGCATATCTAAGATGGCGACGCCGGGACGTCTGCAATTTTCATATGCTCTATATAGACGATATCATTCATTATTGCATGTGTGTCATTTTCTGAACTTGAAAATGATACATTGAATCAAGCTGAATTAAATGAAATAAAAATTAATGAAAACAATTAAATATTCGAGATTTCTGGACTAAATGAAAATCCGAGGCGACGAACCCTTTTTTGGCCTTAAGAGTCTATGTAAAAATGTCTGAAATACATGAAACTGGTGGCGTGTGACACAAAATTTAACAATGAATGACATTTGGCGACATATTTTTTAAATTAATTTAGATTCCTCAATAATATATGTAATTATATTGACTAACCTTATATTTCTAGCTTCTAAACTCGGGGTTCCCACATTAAATATAATATGATCATTTTTGCATGATCGCGATATCAAAGACATGTCTAAAATCGTTAGAAAACAAAAATATTTGAATTTACACAGAAGAAAAACTTTGCGGAAATAAACAATAACTTTTAATTTTCGAATCATTGACGGACACATTGAATTTCCGTACTGTAGGCTATTTTTTGACAAATCTAATAAACGATCCATCAAGCTTGAAACTGCAGTCACGTGATCAAAATCTAATTTAAATATGATGAATATTTATGAGGAAAGTACCATCAATTTCTGGATATGAATTACCGCAGAGGCAGTGATTACCACAGAGGCAGTAATTTGTTTAAAAATAAAATCGTAGATATGCAATTTACTGCGCAGTAAGTCAATTGAACATTTAATGGGGTTCACCTACGATTGTTACGCTAATAGGTGGCGCATGTGTTCCATCAGTTATTACTTTCGGAACTCCTCGGCTAGCATCAATAACGTAACTAATGTAAACTACGATATTGATTTACAAAAAATGTATATGTATTCGTGTAAAATGCCACAAATGCTGTGTTTAACAAGATGAGGGTAGATATCAAGAAGACTGACTATGTGTCGAGAGTTCCTTGGACGCCAGGGAAATACGACGTGGTTTGCTCGGCACATAATGACATCTCAAGGACATCGGCTTCTCAGTGTCGGGATTATTATGTTAGATGTCTTCCAGTGTTGATTGAATAAAAAGTTTATATTATTTTTACTTAAGGAATGGCTCCTCTAAGCATAGTGTTCAATATATTTAATAAGACATAAAGCACTAACCATTTTACTACTGAGAGAGGGGGGGGGGGTTTAGAATAAAAATCGTTTATTTTCCACTAAAAAATATTGCTTGTTTAGGTTAACTCGACCCTACCTAAAATGTAGTGCCTATAATCCTAGCTATTTTATTAGTTTTTCTCAACAAGCACAGTCTTGGAACATCTGCATGCCCAATATATCCAATGCAAAAAAAAAATAAAAAATCCTGGTCACCTTTACCTAACCTTTTTCACAGGGTTACCGGTAACCCTAAGCACACAATTATTTTTTTAGGTCTCGTATGCATGTATCTTTTATCTCATGTATGAATAAAAAATATTTTTGATCTACCCGATGCTTGAAAAAAAAATTGGATTCTCTACTGACAGACATAAAAAATCCCATGCCCCCCTCCCTCTTTCACTTATAAAATTGTTGGTGTCTAATAAAGAAAACAAGTGAGCGGGAAGACATGTCACTCCACTCGGGCACACTAATTAATATTCCGATTCCTAGCCGGCCAGTCTTTGTTCTTACTTTCATGCTTTAATAGTAGAGAAGCAACAAATACCAATTTTATAGTCTTTGGTTTGACCAGACTGGGGCGCTATCCCATGGATCTAACACACTCAAGGCGAGAATGCTAACCATTACACCACCGATGAGATAGGAAACCATTTTGTCTACAGACCAATAACATAATACCACCACAACAAAATGTATGTGGTCGTATAAAAATCACACTGAAAAGGAGCAGTCCTTCAAAACTTTCATTAAGCAAAGGACTTGTGCCCAAGTTGCTTAGTTGAAGTTAGTTAATACAGTCAATATCATCAAACACACATTGAAAAGATAATAGATTAGCTTCCAGTCAGATTTGAACTGACATCTTTTCAACTTTATTGAAATGTACTACCTTGTACTATAGAAGCCATAATGATTGTAATGTTACACAAAGTACACATACAGATAAATAAACCACTCAAACAAGTACTTCAAAAGCATCTTGTACAAAGGACTGTATTTACGACATATTATTAACTACAGATGTACATGTATTTTAATCTTCACCATAGGATAGCTAAATGTTTAAATTGTGTATTTATTGACACTGATTACATCAGGTAATAATATTCATTAAAAAGTTGTTAATGTTTTCGTGATTCATGAAACCTTTTTTTCTCTCTAGCTACTGTTAGTAGCAACTAGCCCCTTCGCTTAAATAGTCTTAAACTTAAAGGGTCAATATATTACTTTAATAACAATATATGATATAAATATACAAGTATAACATGACAAAAAGACAAATATTTAATGGCTGACAAAAAATTACGAATACCCAGAAAACTGAAGACTGAGACGCTCAAACAACTAAAAATCCGAACTGACATGAACTCAGATGCTCCATATGAGTCTGCAGTTCGAACTTCACTAATACCACTTCAAGGGCGAAAGAGATGGGGGCAATTGCCTCCCTACTTTTAAAAATTGAGGGAGGGGGGGGGGGAAATAGTTTTGCCCCCCTTTTTGGCATTAAATTTAAGAAAATACTTTTTTACTATAGTATGGAAGCAAATATTGTCCATTTAGCCAAGGGTATAAGGATATTTGGACAAGGGTATGCTTTGAAACCATAGTGACTTTTTTTTTTTTTATCATGCTGCACAGTTTTGAAAATATACCAGACAAATAAGGAATACATTTTTTTGTGCAAATTTCATAAAGATGTATACCGAATGTAATGAGCATCATTTAAATTAGTATATTTATTGAGGTAATTACACATGATTGTGTATTTATATTTCAAAGATAAAAAAAATTGTGAAAATTGTGAAAAAAATAATGTTTTTTTTTAGAAATAGAATATAAAATGTTTCTTAAAAAACGTATGAGGGTACCCCTACTGAAAGCCCCATACTTTTTTTCTATTGAAAATATGCCCCGTTTTTTCACATTCTGAATGATGACATGTATATGATGCTTTCAGTGTGTTGTTTTTGAATATTTAATAAAAAGAAAAGGTGTGTAAAAAGTTGGGTCAGTTTTTTCAATAAAAATATTTTTTTTCCCTCACCTATGCCTGGATATGAATCCCATCTGGTTTTATAAAGGCAGTTAACTTCAAAATCTTCTTTTTCAATTATAACGGATAGCATAAATATGACAAATTCTCCTGGTCTTGTCTCTGAATCCTGTCACGAAAGCACATTCAAACTGATCCATCATCATAATTTTAATGATGATTTCTTTTCAGTCGGGGCAACTTGAACATACAACAAATACAATAATATTGAAAAGTAACGAACATAAATCGTATGCTTGGGTTTTCGGTGTAATATGTACCTTTCAATCAAGTCAGTTTTTCGAACGTTTGTCGATGCATTTCTGCGTAGTAGATCATATTCGAGCTTCGGCACTGACCACAGCTGATCGCCGTCCGCCATCTTGGAATCGAATAACTGATAGTACACATGCGCCACCTGTCGGGAATGGGATAGGTGAACCCCGTTCCAGATATGTATATATGTGCATATATATATATATATATATTGTGAATTGTATCATAATTACATGTATTTGCTATTTATTATTAATCCCACTTTTAGTATTGTTTGTTTATCTGAGGACCTCAGGGAAGATTAGCTGTTATTAGCCCATACTTTCATTGTCTTGTTATTGAATATTTTTCATATACCACATATGTTGTAATTGAAGGAAATGCTTTTGAGCTGATACTCATTCAATCTAATCTGGCTTAGACTGCCTAAATTAGTAATAATTGGTAATCATGACACTCGACAAAGAAAGTATGGGCCAAATTGATTATACAATACCTGGTCATTAGTATATGAAAAAGAATGCATCTCGGCTTCGCCTCAATGCATTCTTTTTCATATTTTATGACCAGGTATTGAATAACCTATACTTATTGCTAACTGTGTTACCCTCTTGAAAAAAAAAAATACTTACTATACGAGCGTACCTAGTGAAGATTATCATTGAAACGCGCTGTATTGACTTAATCATACATATCTTGACATAAACATCCTTCAGACATTAATTCAGTTTGTGAGTGCATCGGCACAGCTTACACGTGCATGAACTCTTGAAAAGAAGCGTTTAATACTTTAATAACTTGTCGTCCACACTTAATTAGATATCTAAGGTTCTATTATATGTTGATAATTTAGAGTGGTCAGACAAGTTATTATCTCGTTATACCACCAAGACTTACTCAGGATATGAATCAACCATGTTAAACTAACTGTCGTGTACCTAGTTATAGAGGGTTAATAAGGAGTTCTACCTTTCAAACCTAAACAAGGTCATATAAATGACTGTGTATTCGTTGAGAAATATGAGCTGTTGATCACATGCAGTTTCCATATAATTATTTTCTTTATATATCTCGAATTAACTGATATCTCTGTTTAGTTTTGTAAGCTTCCTGTTTGGCTATAATTTTATTGATAAGATTTCAGAGATCAGCTACGTAGAAGCTTGTATATCTAAGTACACAGCAAAATACATTAAAAGTTCATATACATGTATGTAAAAGATACAGTTTTATTGAAACAAAAGAAACGGTTCGTATTGGATATCACGGGTTTCGTTTTCAACATGAGTTCTCAGGTCAAGGTCGATGTGAGTAATGCTAATATATATGAATTATATTGATATTACTTTTCGTGTCTTTTTTACACACTTTGTTTATTATATAGTTATTTAGGAGTACCATCTTTCGATTTTGAGCGTATCTGATGAAGATTATTACGTATCTGATGAAGATTATGTATCTGATGAAGATTATTACGTATCTGATGAAGATTATTCAAGAAACGCGTCGTGCGCACTAAATGTTTTTATTACTATCACTGTTTCGATACCTCTGCTGGTGGACTATTAGTCTCCTCGGGTAACATCCAGCCAGTAGTCAGTGTTACTTTCACTGTTTCGATACCTCTGCTGGTGGACTATTAGTCTCCTCGGGTAACATCCAGCCAGTAGTCAGTGTTACTATCACTGTTTCGATACCTCTGCTGGTGGACTATTAGTCTCCTCGGGTAACATCCAGCCAGTAGTCAGTGTTACTATCACTGTTTCGATACCTCTGCTGGTGGACTATTAGTCTCCTCGGGTAACATCCAGCCAGTAGTCAGTGTTACTATCACTGTTTCGATACCTCTGCTGGTGGACTATTAGTCTCCTCGGGTAACATCCAGCCAGTAGTCAGTGTTACTATCACTGTTTCGATACCTCTGCTGGTGGACTATTAGTCTCCTCGGGTAACATCCAGCCAGTAGTCAGTGTTACTATCACTGTTTCGATACCTCTGCTGGTGGACTATTAGTCTCCTCGGGTAACATCCAGCCAGTAGTCAGTGTTACTATCACTGTTTCGATACCTCTGCTGGTGGACTATTAGTCTCCTCGGGTAACATCCAGCCAGTAGTCAGTGTTACTTTCACTGTTTCGATACCTCTGCTGGTGGACTATTAGTCTCCTCGGGTAACATCCAGTCAGTAGTCAGTGTTACTATCACTGTTTCGATACCTCTGCTGGTGGACTATTAGTCTCTTCGGGTAACATCCAGCCAGTAGTCAGTGTTACTATCACTGTTTCGATACCTCTGCTGGTGGACTATTAGTCTCCTCGGGTAACATCCAGCCAGTAGTCAGTGTTACTATCACTGTTTCGATACCTCTGCTGGTGGACTATTAGTCTCCTCGGGTAACATCCAGCCAGTAGTCAGTGTTACTATCACTGTTTCGATACCTCTGCTGGTGGACTATTAGTCTCCTCGGGTAACATCCAGCCAGTAGTCAGTGTTACTATCACTGTTTCGATACCTCTACTGGTGGATTATTAGTCTCCTCGGGTAACATCCAGCCAGTAGTCAGTGTTACTATCACTGTTTCGATACCTCTGCTGGTGGACTATTAGTCTCCTCGGGTAACATCCAGCCAGTAGTCAGTGTTACTATCACTGTTTCGATACCTCTACTGGTGGACTATTAGTCTCCTCGGGTAACATCCAGCCAGTAGTCAGTGTTACTCAGCCAGTAGTCAGTGTTACTATCACTGTTTCGATACCTCTGCTGGTGGACTATTAGTCTCCTCGGGTAACATCCAGCCAGTAGTCAGTGTTACTATCACTGTTTCGATACCTCTGCTGGTGGACTATTAGTCTCCTCGGGTAACATCCAGCCAGTAGTCAGTGTTACTATCACTGTTTCGATACCTCTGCTGGTGGACTATTAGTCTCCTCGGGTAACATCCAGCCAGTAGTCAGTGTTACTATCACTGTTTCGATACCTCTGCTGTTGGACTATTAGTCTCCTCGGGTAACATCCAGCCAGTAGTCAGTGTTACTATCACTGTTTCGATACCTCTGCTGGTGGACTATTAGTCTCCTCGGGTAACATCCAGCCAGTAGTCAGTGTTACTATCACTGTTTCGATACCTCTGCTGGTGGACTATTAGTCTCCTCGGGTAACATCCAGCCAGTAGTCAGTGTTACTATCACTGTTTCGATACCTCTGCTGGTGGACTATTAGTCTCCTCGGGTAACATCCAGCCAGTAGTCAGTGTTACTATCACTGTTTCGATACCTCTGCTGTTGGACTATTAGTCTCCTCGGGTAACATCCAGCCAGTAGTCAGTGTTACTATCACTGTTTCGATACCTCTGCTGGTGGACTATTAGTCTCCTCGGGTAACATCCAGCCAGTAGTCAGTGTTACTATCACTGTTTCGATACCACTGCTGGTGGACTATTAGTCTCCTCGGGTAACATCCAGCCAGTAGTCAGTGTTACTATCACTGTTTCGATACCTCTGCTGGTGGACTATTAGTCTCCTCGGGTATCATCCAGTCAGTAGTCAGTGTTACTATGACTGTTTCGATACCTCTGCTGGTGGACTATTAGTCTCCTCCGGTATCATCCAGTCAGTAGTCAGTGTTACTATCACTGTTTCGATACCTCTGCTGGTGGAATATTAGTCTCCTCGGGTATCATCCAGTCAGTAGTCAGAGTTACTATCACTATTTCGATACCTCTGCTGGTGGACTATTAGTCTCCTCGGGTATCATCCAGTCAGTAGTCAGTGTTACTATCACTGTTTCGATACCTCTGCTGGTGGACTATTAGTCTCCTCGGGTAACATCCAGCCAGTAGTCAGTGTTACTATCACTGCTTCGATACCTCTGCTGATGGACTATTAGTCTCCTCGGGTGACCTCCAGCCAGTAGTCAGTGTTACTATCACTGTTTCGATACCTCTGCTGGTGGACTATTAGTCTCCTCGGGTAACATCCAGCCAGTAGTCAGTGTTACAATCACTGTTTCGATACCTCTGCTGGTGGACTATTAGTCTCCTCGGGTAACATCCAGCCAGTAGTCAGTGTTACTATCACTGTTTCGATACCTCTGCTGGTGGACTATTAGTCTCCTCGGGTATCATCCAGTCAGTAGTCAGTGTTACTATCACTGTTTCGATACCTCTGCTGGTGGACTATTAGTCTCCTCGGGTATCATCCATTCAGTAGTCAGTGTTACTATCACTGTTTCGATACCTCTGCTGGTGGACTATTAGTCTCCTCGGGTATCATCCAGTCAGTAGTCAGTGTTACTATCACTGTTTCGATACCTCTGCTGGTGGACTATTAGTCTCCTTGGGTATCATCCAGTCAGTAGTCAGTGTTGCTATCACTGTTTCAATACCTCTGCTGGTGGACTATTAGTCTCCTCGGGTAACATCCAGCCAGTAGTCAGTGTTACTATCACTGTTTCGATACCTCTGCTGGTGGACTATTAGTCTCCTCGGGTAACATCCAGCCAGTAGTCAGTGTTACTATCACTGTTTCGATACCTCTGCTGGTGGACTATTAGTCTCCTCGGGTAACATCCAGCCAGTAGTCAGTGTTACTATCACTGTTTCGATACCTCTGCTGGTGGACTATTAGTCTCCTCGGGTAACATCCAGCCAGTAGTCAGTGTTACTATCACTGTTTCGATACCTCTGCTGGTGGACTATTAGTCTCCTCGGGTAACATCCAGCCAGTAGTCAGTGTTACTATCATTGTTTCGATACCTCTGCTGGTGGACTATTAGTCTCCTCGGGTAACATCCAGCCAGTAGTCAGTGTTACTATCACTGTTTCGATACCTCTACTGGTGGATTATTAGTCTCCTCGGGTAACATCCAGCCAGTAGTCAGTGTTACTATCACTGTTTCGATACCTCTGCTGGTGGACTATTAGTCTCCTCGGGTAACATCCAGCCAGTAGTCAGTGTTACTATCACTGTTTCGATACCTCTACTGGTGGACTATTAGTCTCCTCGGGTAACATCCAGCCAGTAGTCAGTGTTACTCAGCCAGTAGTCAGTGTTACTATCACTGTTTCGATACCTCTGCTGGTGGACTATTAGTCTCCTCGGGTAACATCCAGCCAGTAGTCAGTGTTACTATCACTGTTTCGATACCTCTGCTGGTGGACTATTAGTCTCCTCGGGTAACATCCAGCCAGTAGTCAGTGTTACTATCACTGTTTCGATACCTCTGCTGGTGGACTATTAGTCTCCTCGGGTAACATCCAGCCAGTAGTCAGTGTTACTATCACTGTTTCGATACCTCTGCTGTTGGACTATTAGTCTCCTCGGGTAACATCCAGCCAGTAGTCAGTGTTACTATCACTGTTTCGATACCTCTGCTGGTGGACTATTAGTCTCCTCGGGTAACATCCAGCCAGTAGTCAGTGTTACTATCACTGTTTCGATACCTCTGCTGGTGGACTATTAGTCTCCTCGGGTAACATCCAGCCAGTAGTCAGTGTTACTATCACTGTTTCGATACCTCTGCTGGTGGACTATTAGTCTCCTCGGGTAACATCCAGCCAGTAGTCAGTGTTACTATCACTGTTTCGATACCTCTGCTGTTGGACTATTAGTCTCCTCGGGTAACATCCAGCCAGTAGTCAGTGTTACTATCACTGTTTCGATACCTCTGCTGGTGGACTATTAGTCTCCTCGGGTAACATCCAGCCAGTAGTCAGTGTTACTATCACTGTTTCGATACCACTGCTGGTGGACTATTAGTCTCCTCGGGTAACATCCAGCCAGTAGTCAGTGTTACTATCACTGTTTCGATACCTCTGCTGGTGGACTATTAGTCTCCTCGGGTATCATCCAGTCAGTAGTCAGTGTTACTATGACTGTTTCGATACCTCTGCTGGTGGACTATTAGTCTCCTCCGGTATCATCCAGTCAGTAGTCAGTGTTACTATCACTGTTTCGATACCTCTGCTGGTGGAATATTAGTCTCCTCGGGTATCATCCAGTCAGTAGTCAGAGTTACTATCACTATTTCGATACCTCTGCTGGTGGACTATTAGTCTCCTCGGGTATCATCCAGTCAGTAGTCAGTGTTACTATCACTGTTTCGATACCTCTGCTGGTGGACTATTAGTCTCCTCGGGTAACATCCAGCCAGTAGTCAGTGTTACTATCACTGCTTCGATACCTCTGCTGATGGACTATTAGTCTCCTCGGGTGACCTCCAGCCAGTAGTCAGTGTTACTATCACTGTTTCGATACCTCTGCTGGTGGACTATTAGTCTCCTCGGGTAACATCCAGCCAGTAGTCAGTGTTACAATCACTGTTTCGATACCTCTGCTGGTGGACTATTAGTCTCCTCGGGTAACATCCAGCCAGTAGTCAGTGTTACTATCACTGTTTCGATACCTCTGCTGGTGGACTATTAGTCTCCTCGGGTATCATCCAGTCAGTAGTCAGTGTTACTATCACTGTTTCGATACCTCTGCTGGTGGACTATTAGTCTCCTCGGGTATCATCCATTCAGTAGTCAGTGTTACTATCACTGTTTCGATACCTCTGCTGGTGGACTATTAGTCTCCTCGGGTATCATCCAGTCAGTAGTCAGTGTTACTATCACTGTTTCGATACCTCTGCTGGTGGACTATTAGTCTCCTTGGGTATCATCCAGTCAGTAGTCAGTGTTGCTATCACTGTTTCAATACCTCTGCTGGTGGACTATTAGTCTCCTCGGGTAACATCCAGCCAGTAGTCAGTGTTACTATCACTGTTTCGATACCTCTGCTGGTGGACTATTAGTCTCCTCGGGTAACATCCAGCCAGTAGTCAGTGTTACTATCACTGTTTCGATACCTCTGCTGGTGGACTATTAGTCTCCTCGGGTAACATCCAGCCAGTAGTCAGTGTTACTATCACTGTTTCGATACCTCTGCTGGTGGACTATTAGTCTCCTCGGGTAACATCCAGCCAGTAGTCAGTGTTACTATCACTGTTTCGATACCTCTGCTGGTGGACTATTAGTCTCCTCGGGTAACATCCAGCCAGTAGTCAGTGTTACTATCATTGTTTCGATACCTCTGCTGGTGGACTATTAGTCTCCTCGGGTAACATCCAGCCAGTAGTCAGTGTTACTATCACTGTTTCGATACCTCTGCTGGTGGACTATTAGTCTCTTCGGGTAACATCCAGCCAGTAGTCAGTGTTACTATCACTGTTTCGATACCTCTGCTGGTGGACTATTAGTCTCCTCGGGTAACATCCAGCCAGTAGTCAGTGTTACTATCACTGTTTCTATACCTCTGCTGGTGGACTATTAGTCTCCTCGGGTAACATCCAGCCAGTAGTCAGTGTTACTATCACTGTTTCGATACCTCTGCTGGTGGACTATTAGTCTCCTCGGGTAACATCCAGCCAGTAGTCAGTGTTACTATCACTGTTTCGATACCTCTACTGGTGGATTATTAGTCTCCTCGGGTAACATCCAGCCAGTAGTCAGTGTTACTATCACTGTTTCGATACCTCTGCTGGTGGACTATTAGTCTCCTCGGGTAACATCCAGCCAGTAGTCAGTGTTACTATCACTGTTTCGATACCTCTACTGGTGGACTATTAGTCTCCTCGGGTAACATCCAGCCAGTAGTCAGTGTTACTCAGCCAGTAGTCAGTGTTACTATCACTGTTTCGATACCTCTGCTGGTGGACTATTAGTCTCCTCGGGTAACATCCAGCCAGTAGTCAGTGTTACTATCACTGTTTCGATACCTCTGCTGGTGGACTATTAGTCTCCTCGGGTAACATCCAGCCAGTAGTCAGTGTTACTATCACTGTTTCGATACCTCTGCTGGTGGACTATTAGTCTCCTCGGGTAACATCCAGCCAGTAGTCAGTGTTACTATCACTGTTTCGATACCTCTGCTGTTGGACTATTAGTCTCCTCGGGTAACATCCAGCCAGTAGTCAGTGTTACTATCACTGTTTCGATACCTCTGCTGGTGGACTATTAGTCTCCTCGGGTAACATCCAGCCAGTAGTCAGTGTTACTATCACTGTTTCGATACCACTGCTGGTGGACTATTAGTCTCCTCGGGTAACATCCAGCCAGTAGTCAGTGTTACTATCACTGTTTCGATACCTCTGCTGGTGGACTATTAGTCTCATCGGGTATCATCCAGTCAGTAGTCAGTGTTACTATGACTGTTCCGATACCTCTGCTGGTGGACTATTAGTCTCCTCCGGTATCATCCAGTCAGTAGTCAGTGTTACTATCACTGTTTCGATACCTCTGCTGGTGGAATATTAGTCTCCTCGGGTATCATCCAGTCAGTAGTCAGAGTTACTATCACTATTTCGATACCTCTGCTGGTGGACTATTAGTCTCCTCGGGTATCATCCAGTCAGTAGTCAGTGTTACTATCACTGTTTCGATACCTCTGCTGGTGGACTATTAGTCTCCTCGGGTAACATCCAGCCAGTAGTCAGTGTTACTATCACTGCTTCGATACCTCTGCTGATGGACTATTAGTCTCCTCGGGTGACCTCCAGCCAGTAGTCAGTGTTACTATCACTGTTTCGATACCTCTGCTGGTGGACTATTAGTCTCCTCGTGTAACATCCAGCCAGTAGTCAGTGTTACAATCACTGTTTCGATACCTCTGCTGGTGGACTATTAGTCTCCTCGGGTAACATCCAGCCAGTAGTCAGTGTTACTATCACTGTTTCGATACCTCTGCTGGTGGACTATTAGTCTCCTCGGGTATCATCCAGTCAGTAGTCAGTGTTACTATCACTGTTTCGATACCTCTGCTGGTGGACTATTAGTCTCCTCGGGTATCATCCAGTCAGTAGTCAGTGTTACTATCACTGTTTCGATACCTCTGCTGGTGGACTATTAGTCTCCTCGGGTATCATCCAGTCAGTAGTCAGTGTTACTATCACTGTTTCGATACCTCTGCTGGTGGACTATTAGTCTCCTTGGGTATCATCCAGTCAGTAGTCAGTGTTGCTATCACTGTTTCAATACCTCTGCTGGTGGACTATTAGTCTCCTCGGGTAACATCCAGCCAGTAGTCAGTGTTACTATCACTGTTTCGATACCTCTGCTGGTGGACTATTAGTCTCCTCGGGTAACATCCAGCCAGTAGTCAGTGTTACTATCACTGTTCCGATACCTCTGCTGGTGGACTATTAGTCTCCTCGGGTAACATCCAGCCAGTAGTCAGTGTTACTATCACTGTTTCGATACCTCTGCTGGTGGACTATTAGTCTCCTCGGGTAACATCCAGCCAGTAGTCAGTGTTACTATCACTGTTTCGATACCTCTGCTGGTGGACTATTAGTCTCCTCGGGTAACATCCAGCCAGTAGTCAGTGTTACTATCATTGTTTCGATACCTCTGCTGGTGGACTATTAGTCTCCTCGGGTAACATCCAGCCAGTAGTCAGTGTTACTATCACTGTTTCGATACCTCTGCTGGTGGACTATTAGTCTCCTCGGGTAACATCCAGCCAGTAGTCAGTGTTACTATCACTGTTTCGATACCTTTGCTGGTGGACTATTAGTCTCCTCGGGTAACATCCACCAGTAGTCAGTGTTACTATCACTGTTTCGATACCTCCGCTGGTGGACTATTAGTCTCCTCGGGTAACATCCAGCCAGTAGTCAGTGTTACTATCACTGTTTCGATACCTCTGCTGGTGGACTATTAGTCTCCTTGGGTAACATCCAGCCAGTAGTCAGTGTTACTTTCACTGTTTCGATACCTCTGCTGGTGGACTATTAGTCTCCTCGGGTAACATCCAGCCAGTAGTCAGTGTTACTATCATTGTTTCGATACCTCTGCTGGTGGACTATTAGTCTCCCCGGGTAACATCCAGCAGTAGTCAGTGTTACTATCACTGTTTCGATACCTCTGCTGGTGGACTATTAGTCTCCTCGGGTAACATCCAGCCAGTAGTCAGTGTTACTATCACTGTTTCGATACCTCTGCTGGTGGACTATTAGTCTCCTCGGGTAACATCCAGCCAGTAGTCAGTGTTACTATCACTGTTTCGATACCTCTGCTGGTGGACTATTAGTCTCCTCGGGTAACATCCAGCCAGTAGTCAGTGTTACTATCACTGTTTCGATACCTCTGCTGGTGGACTATTAGTCTCCTCGGGTAACATCCAGCCAGTAGTCAGTGTTACTATCACTGTTTCGATACCTCTACTGGTGGATTATTAGTCTCCTCGGGTAACATCCAGCCAGTAGTCAGTGTTACTATCACTGTTTCGATACCTCTGCTGGTGGACTATTAGTCTCCTCGGGTAACATCCAGCCAGTAGTCAGTGTTACTATAACTGTTTCGATACCTCTGCTGGTGGACTATTAGTCTCCTCGGGTAACATCCAGCCAGTAGTCAGTGTTACTATCACTGTTGCGATACCTCTGCTGGTGGACTATTAGTCTCCTCGGGTAACATCCAGCCAGTAGTCAGTGTTACTATCACTGTTTCGATACCTCTGCTGGTGGACTATTAGTCTCCTCGGGTAACATCCAGCCAGTAGTCAGTGTTACTATCACTGTTTCGATACCTCTGCTGGTGGACTATTAGTCTCCTCGGGTAACATCCAGCCAGTAGTCAGTGTTACTATCACTGTTTCGATACCTCTGCTGGTGGACTATTAGTCTCCTCGGGTAACATCCAGCCAGTAGTCAGTGTTACTATCACTGTTTCGATACCTCTGCTGGTGGACTATTAGTCTCCTCGGGTAACATCCAGCCAGTAGTCAGTGTTACTATCACTGTTTCGATACCTCTGCTGGTGGACTATTAGTCTCCTCGGGTATCATCCAGTTAGTAGTCAGTGTTACTATCACTGTTTCGATACCTCTGCTGGTGGACTATTAGTCTCCTCCGGTATCATCTAGTCAGTAGTCAGTGTTACTATCACTGTTTCGATACCTCTGCTGGTGGACTATTAGTCTCCTCGGGTATCATCCAGTCAGTAATCACAGTATCGATACCTCTGCTGGTGGACTATTAGTCTCCTCGGGTATCATCCAGTCAGTAATCACTGTTTCGATACCTCTGCTGGTGGACTATTAGTCTCCTCGGGTATCATCCAGTCAGTAGTCAGTGTTACTATCACTGTTTCGATACCTCTGCTGGTGGACTATTAGTCTCCTCGGGTAACATCCAGCCAGTAGTCAGTGTTACTATCACTGCTTCGATACCTCTGCTGATGGACTATTAATCTCCTCGGGTAACCTCCAGCCAGTAGTCAGTGTTACTATCACTGTTTCGATACCTCTGCTGGTGGACTATTAGTCTCCTCGGGTAACATCCAGCCAGTAGTCAGTGTTACTATCACTGTTTCGATACCTCTGCTGGTGGACTATTAGTCTCCTCGGGTAACATCCAGCCAGTAGTCAGTGTTACTATCACTGTTTCGATACCTCTGCTGGTGGACTATTAGTCTCCTCGGGTATCATCCAGTCAGTAGTCAGTGTTACTATCACTGTTTCGATACCTCTGCTGGTGGACTATTAGTCTCCTCGGGTATCATCCAGTCAGTAGTCAGTGTTACTATCACTGTTTCGATACCTCTGCTGGTGGACTATTAGTCTCCTCGGGTATCATCCAGTCAGTAGTCAGTGTTACTATCACTTTTTCGATACCTCTGCTGGTGGACTATTAGTCTCCTCGGGTATCATCCAGTCAGTAGTCAGTGTTACTATCACTGTTTCGATACCTCTGCTGGTGGACTATTAATCTCCTTGGGTATCATCCAGTCAGTAATCACTGTTTCGATACCTCTGCTGGTGGACTATTAGTCTCCTCGGGTATCATCCAGTCAGTAATTACTGTTTCGATACCTCTGCTGGTGGACTATTAGTCTCCTCGGGTATCATCCAGTCAGTAGTCAGTGTTACTATCACTGTTTCGATACCTCTGCTGGTGGACTATTAGTCTCCTCGGGTGACATCCAGTCAGTAGTCAGTGTTACTATCACTGTTTCGATACCTCTGCTGGTGGACTATTAGTCTCCTCGGGTATGATCCAGTCAGTAGTCAGTGTTACTATCACTGTTTCGATACCTCTGCTGGTGGACTATTAGTCTCCTCGGGTATCATCCAGTCAGTAATCACTGTTTCGATACCTCTGCTAGTGGACTATTAGTCTCCTCGGGTAACATCCAGCCAGTAGTCAGTGTTACTATCACTGTTTCGATACCTCTGCTGGTGGACTATTAGTCTCCTCGGGTAACATCCAGCCAGTAGTCAGTGTTACTATCACTGTTTCGATACCTCTATTGGTGGATTATTAGTCTCCTCGGGTAGCATCCAGCCAGTAGTCAGTGTTACCATCACTGTTTCGATACCTCTGCTGGTGGACTATTAGTCTCCTCGGGTATCATCCAGTCAGTAATCACTGTTTCGATACCTCTGCTGGTGGACTATTAGTCTCCTCTCGTATCATCCAGTCAGTCATCACTGTTTCGATACCTCTGCTGGTGGACTATTAGTCTCCTCGGGTATCATCCAGCCAGTAGTCAGTGTTACTATCACTGTTTCGATACCTCTGCTGGTGGACTATTAGTCTCCTCGGGTAACATCCAGCCAGTAGTCAGTGTTACTATCACTGTTTCGATACCTCTGCTGGTGGACTATTAGTCTCCTCGGGTAACATCCAGCCAGTAGTCAGTGTTACTATCACTGTTTCGATACCTCTACTGGTGGATTATTAGTCTCCTCGGGTAACATCCAGCCAGTAGTCAGTGTTACTATCACTGTTTCGATACCTCTGCTGGTGGACTATTAGTCTCCTCGGGTAACATCCAGCCAGTAGTCAGTGTTACTATCACTGTTTCGATACCTCTGCTGGTGGACTATTAGTCTCCTCGGGTAACATCCAACCAGTAGTCAGTGTTACTATCACTGTTTCGATACCTCTGCTGGTGGACTATTAGTCTCCTCGGGTAACATCCAGCCAGTAGTCAGTGTTACTATCACTGTTTCGATACCTCTGCTGGTGGACTATTAGTCTCCTCGGGTAACATCCAGCCAGTAGTCAGTGTTACTATCACTGTTTCGATACCTCTGCTGGTGGACTATTAGTCTCCTCCGGTATCATCCAGTCAGTAGTCAGAGTTACTATCACTATTTCGATACCTCTGCTGGTGGACTATTAGTCTCCTCGGGTATCATCCAGTCAGTAGTCAGTGTTACTATCACTGTTTCGATACCTCTGCTGGTGGACTATTAGTCTCCTCGGGTAACATCCAGCCAGTAGTCAGTGTTACTATCACTGCTTCGATACCTCTGCTGATGGACTATTAGTCTCCTCGGGTGACCTCCAGCCAGTAGTCAGTGTTACTATCACTGTTTCGATACCTCTGCTGGTGGACTATTAGTCTCCTCGTGTAACATCCAGCCAGTAGTCAGTGTTACAATCACTGTTTCGATACCTCTGCTGGTGGACTATTAGTCTCCTCGGGTAACATCCAGCCAGTAGTCAGTGTTACTATCACTGTTTCGATACCTCTGCTGGTGGACTATTAGTCTCCTCGGGTATCATCCAGTCAGTAGTCAGTGTTACTATCACTGTTTCGATACCTCTGCTGGTGGACTATTAGTCTCCTCGGGTATCATCCAGTCAGTAGTCAGTGTTACTATCACTGTTTCGATACCTCTGCTGGTGGACTATTAGTCTCCTCGGGTATCATCCAGTCAGTAGTCAGTGTTACTATCACTGTTTCGATACCTCTGCTGGTGGACTATTAGTCTCCTTGGGTATCATCCAGTCAGTAGTCAGTGTTGCTATCACTGTTTCAATACCTCTGCTGGTGGACTATTAGTCTCCTCGGGTAACATCCAGCCAGTAGTCAGTGTTACTATCACTGTTTCGATACCTCTGCTGGTGGACTATTAGTCTCCTCGGGTAACATCCAGCCAGTAGTCAGTGTTACTATCACTGTTTCGATACCTCTGCTGGTGGACTATTAGTCTCCTCGGGTAACATCCAGCCAGTAGTCAGTGTTACTATCACTGTTTCGATACCTCTGCTGGTGGACTATTAGTCTCCTCGGGTAACATCCAGCCAGTAGTCAGTGTTACTATCACTGTTTCGATACCTCTGCTGGTGGACTATTAGTCTCCTCGGGTAACATCCAGCCAGTAGTCAGTGTTACTATCATTGTTTCGATACCTCTGCTGGTGGACTATTAGTCTCCTCGGGTAACATCCAGCCAGTAGTCAGTGTTACTATCACTGTTTCGATACCTCTGCTGGTGGACTATTAGTCTCCTCGGGTAACATCCAGCCAGTAGTCAGTGTTACTATCACTGTTTCGATACCTTTGCTGGTGGACTATTAGTCTCCTCGGGTAACATCCACCAGTAGTCAGTGTTACTATCACTGTTTCGATACCTCCGCTGGTGGACTATTAGTCTCCTCGGGTAACATCCAGCCAGTAGTCAGTGTTACTATCACTGTTTCGATACCTCTGCTGGTGGACTATTAGTCTCCTTGGGTAACATCCAGCCAGTAGTCAGTGTTACTTTCACTGTTTCGATACCTCTGCTGGTGGACTATTAGTCTCCTCGGGTAACATCCAGCCAGTAGTCAGTGTTACTATCATTGTTTCGATACCTCTGCTGGTGGACTATTAGTCTCCCCGGGTAACATCCAGCAGTAGTCAGTGTTACTATCACTGTTTCGATACCTCTGCTGGTGGACTATTAGTCTCCTCGGGTAACATCCAGCCAGTAGTCAGTGTTACTATCACTGTTTCGATACCTCTGCTGGTGGACTATTAGTCTCCTCGGGTAACATCCAGCCAGTAGTCAGTGTTACTATCACTGTTTCGATACCTCTGCTGGTGGACTATTAGTCTCCTCGGGTAGCATCCAGCCAGTAGTCAGTGTTACTATCACTGTTTCGATACCTCTGCTGGTGGACTATTAGTCTCCTCGGGTAACATCCAGCCAGTAGTCAGTGTTACTATCACTGTTTCGATACCTCTACTGGTGGATTATTAGTCTCCTCGGGTAACATCCAGCCAGTAGTCAGTGTTACTATCACTGTTTCGATACCTCTGCTGGTGGACTATTAGTCTCCTCGGGTAACATCCAGCCAGTAGTCAGTGTTACTATCACTGTTTCGATACCTCTGCTGGTGGACTATTAGTCTCCTCGGGTAACATCCAGCTAGTAGTCAGTGTTACTATCACTGTTGCGATACCTCTGCTGGTGGACTATTAGTCTCCTCGGGTAACATCCAGCCAGTAGTCAGTGTTACTATCACTGTTTCGATACCTCTGCTGGTGGACTATTAGTCTCCTCGGGTAACATCCAGCCAGTAGTCAGTGTTACTATCACTGTTTCGATACCTCTGCTGGTGGACTATTAGTCTCCTCGGGTAACATCCAGCCAGTAGTCAGTGTTACTATCACTGTTTCGATACCTCTGCTGGTGGACTATTAGTCTCCTCGGGTAACATCCAGCCAGTAGTCAGTGTTACTATCACTGTTTCGATACCTCTGCTGGTGGACTATTAGTCTCCTCGGGTAACATCCAGCCAGTAGTCAGTGTTACTATCACTGTTTCGATACCTCTGCTGGTGGACTATTAGTCTCCTCGGGTATCATCCAGTTAGTAGTCAGTGTTACTATCACTGTTTCGATACCTCTGCTGGTGGACTATTAGTCTCCTCCGGTATCATCTAGTCAGTAGTCAGTGTTACTATCACTGTTTCGATACCTCTGCTGGTGGACTATTAGTCTCCTCGGGTATCATCCAGTCAGTAATCACAGTATCGATACCTCTGCTGGTGGACTATTAGTCTCCTCGGGTATCATCCAGTCAGTAATCACTGTTTCGATACCTCTGCTGGTGGACTATTAGTCTCCTCGGGTAACATCCAGCCAGTAGTCAGTGTTACTATAACTGTTTCGATACCTCTGCTGGTGGACTATTAGTCTCCTCGGGTAACATCCAGCCAGTAGTCAGTGTTACTATCACTGTTGCGATACCTCTGCTGGTGGACTATTAGTCTCCTCGGGTAACATCCAGCCAGTAGTCAGTGTTACTATCACTGTTTCGATACCTCTGCTGGTGGACTATTAGTCTCCTCGGGTAACATCCAGCCAGTAGTCAGTGTTACTATCACTGTTTCGATACCTCTGCTGGTGGACTATTAGTCTCCTCGGGTAACATCCAGCCAGTAGTCAGTGTTACTATCACTGTTTCGATACCTCTGCTGGTGGACTATTAGTCTCCTCGGGTAACATCCAGCCAGTAGTCAGTGTTACTATCACTGTTTCGATACCTCTGCTGGTGGACTATTAGTCTCCTCGGGTAACATCCAGCCAGTAGTCAGTGTTACTATCACTGTTTCGATACCTCTGCTGGTGGACTATTAGTCTCCTCGGGTATCATCCAGTTAGTAGTCAGTGTTACTATCACTGTTTCGATACCTCTGCTGGTGGACTATTAGTCTCCTCCGGTATCATCTAGTCAGTAGTCAGTGTTACTATCACTGTTTTGATACCTCTGCTGGTGGACTATTAGTCTCCTCGGGTATCATCCAGTCAGTAATCACAGTATCGATACCTCTGCTGGTGGACTATTAGTCTCCTCGGGTATCATCCAGTCAGAAATCACTGTTTCGATACCTCTGCTGGTGGACTATTAGTCTCCTCGGGTATCATCCAGTCAGTAGTCAGTGTTACTATCACTGTTTCGATACCTCTGCTGGTGGACTATTAGTCTCCTCGGGTAACATCCAGCCAGTAGTCAGTGTTACTATCACTGCTTCGATACCTCTGCTGATGGACTATTAATCTCCTCGGGTAACCTCCAGCCAGTAGTCAGTGTTACTATCACTGTTTCGATACCTCTGCTGGTGGACTATTAGTCTCCTCGGGTAACATCCAGCCAGTAGTCAGTGTTACTATCACTGTTTCGATACCTCTGCTGGTGGACTATTAGTCTCCTCGGGTAACATCCAGCCAGTAGTCAGTGTTACTATCACTGTTTCGATACCTCTGCTGGTGGACTATTAGTCTCCTCGGGTATCATCCAGTCAGTAGTCAGTGTTACTATCACTGTTTCGATACCTCTGCTGGTGGACTATTAGTCTCCTCGGGTATCATCCAGTCAGTAGTCAGTGTTACTATCACTGTTTCGATACCTCTGCTGGTGGACTATTAGTCTCCTCGGGTATCATCCAGTCAGTAGTCAGTGTTACTATCACTTTTTCGATACCTCTGCTGGTGGACTATTAGTCTCCTCGGGTATCATCCAGTCAGTAGTCAGTGTTACTATCACTGTTTCGATACCTCTGCTGGTGGACTATTAGTCTCCTCGGGTGACATCCAGTCAGTAGTCAGTGTTACTATCACTGTTTCGATACCTCTGCTGGTGGACTATTAGTCTCCTCGGGTATGATCCAGTCAGTAGTCAGTGTTACTATCACTGTTTCGATACCTCTGCTGGTGGACTATTAGTCTCCTCGGGTATCATCCAGTCAGTAATCACTGTTTCGATACCTCTGCTAGTGGACTATTAGTCTCCTCGGGTAACATCCAGCCAGTAGTCAGTGTTACTATCACTGTTTCGATACCTCTGCTGGTGGACTATTAGTCTCCTCGGGTAACATCCAGCCAGTAGTCAGTGTTACTATCACTGTTTCGATACCTCTACTGGTGGATTATTAGTCTCCTCGGGTAACATCCAGCCAGTAGTCAGTGTTACTATCACTGTTTCGATACCTCTATTGGTGGATTATTAGTCTCCTCGGGTAACATCCAGCCAGTAGTCAGTGTTACCATCACTGTTTCGATACCTCTGCTGGTGGACTATTAGTCTCCTCGGGTATCATCCAGTCAGTAATCACTGTTTCGATACCTCTGCTGGTGGACTATTAGTCTCCTCTCGTATCATCCAGTCAGTCATCACTGTTTCGATACCTCTGCTGGTGGACTATTAGTCTCCTCGGGTATCATCCAGCCAGTAGTCAGTGTTACTATCACTGTTTCGATACCTCTGCTGGTGGACTATTAGTCTCCTCGGGTAACATCCAGCCAGTAGTCAGTGTTACTATCACTGTTTCGATACCTCTGCTGGTGGACTATTAGTCTCCTCGGGTAACATCCAGCCAGTAGTCAGTGTTACTATCACTGTTTCGATACCTCTACTGGTGGATTATTAGTCTCCTCGGGTAACATCCAGCCAGTAGTCAGTGTTACTATCACTGTTTCGATACCTCTGCTGGTGGACTATTAGTCTCCTCGGGTAACATCCAGCCAGTAGTCAGTGTTACTATCACTGTTTCGATACCTCTGCTGGTGGACTATTAGTCTCCTCGGGTAACATCCAACCAGTAGTCAGTGTTACTATCACTGTTTCGATACCTCTGCTGGTGGACTATTAGTCTCCTCGGGTAACATCCAGCCAGTAGTCAGTGTTACTATCACTGTTTCGATACCTCTGCTGGTGGACTATTAGTCTCCTCGGGTAACATCCAGCCAGTAGTCAGTGTTACTATCACTGTTTCGATACCTCTGCTGGTGGACTATTAGTCTCCTCGGGTAACATCCAGCCAGTAGTCAGTGTTACTATCACTGTTTCGATACCTCTGCTGGTGGACTATTAGTCTCCTCGGGTATCATCCAGTCAGTAGTCAGTGTTACTATCACTGTTTCGATACCTCTGCTGGTGGACTATTAGTCTCCTCCGGTATCATCTAGTCAGTAGTCAGTGTTACTATCACTGTTTCGATACCTCTGCTGGTGGACTATTAGTCTCCTCGGGTATGATCCAGTCAGTAGTCAGAGTTACTATCACTATTTCGATACCTCTGCTGGTGGACTATTAGTTTCCTTGGGTATCATCCAGTCAGTAGTCAGTGTTACTATCACTGTTTCGATACCTCTGCTGGTGGACTATTAGTCTCCTCGGGTATCATCCAGTCAGTAATCACAGTATCGATATCTCTGCTGGTGGACTATTAGTCTCCTCGGGTATCATCCAGTCAGTAATCACTGTTTCGATACCTCTGCTGGTGGACTATTAGTCTCATCGGGTATCATCCAGTCAGTAGTCAGTGTTACTATCACTGTTTCGATACCTCTGCTGGTGGACTATTAGTCTCCTCGGGTAACATCCAGCCAGTAGTCAGTGTTACTATCACTGCTTCGATACCTCTGCTGATGGACTATTAATCTCCTCGGGTAACCTCCAGCCAGTAGTCAGTGTTACTATCACTGTTTCGATACCTCTGCTGGTGGACTATTAGTCTCCTCGGGTAACATCCAGCCAGTAGTCAGTGTTACTATCACTGTTTCGATACCTCTGCTGGTGGACTATTAGTCTCCTCGGGTAACATCCAGCCAGTAGTCAGTGTTACTATCACTGTTTCGATACCTCTGCTGGTGGACTATTAGTCTCCTCGGGTATCATCCAGTCAGTAGTCAGTGTTACTATCACTGTTTCGATACCTCTGCTGGTGGACTATTAGTCTCCTCGGGTATCATCCAGTCAGTAGTCAGTGTTACTATCACTGTTTCGATACCTCTGCTGGTGGACTATTAGTCTCCTCGGGTATCATCCAGTCAGTAGTGAGTGTTACTATCACTGTTTCGATACCTCTGCTGGTGGACTATTAGTCTCCTCGGGTATCATCCAGTCAGTAGTCAGTGTTACTATCACTGTTTCGATACCTCTGCTGGTGGACTATTAATCTCCTTGGGTATCATCCAGTCAGTAATCACTGTTTCGATACCTCTGCTGGTGGACTATTAGTCTCCTCGGGTATCATCCAGTCAGTAATTACTGTTTCGATACCTCTGCTGGTGGACTATTAGTCTCCTCGGGTATCATCAAGTCAGTAGTCAGTGTTACTATCACTGTTTCGATACCTCTGCTGGTGGACTATTAGTCTCCTCGGGTGACATCCAGTCAGTAGTCAGTGTTACTATCACTGTTTCGATACCTCTGCTGGTGGACTATTAGTCTCCTCGGGTATGATCCAGTCAGTAGTCAGTGTTACTATCACTGTTTCGATACCTCTGCTGGTGGACTATTAGTCTCCTCGGGTATCATCCAGTCAGTAATCACTGTTTCGATACCTCTGCTAGTGGACTATTACTCTCCTCGGGTATCATCCAGTCAGTAATCACTGTTTCGATACCTCTGCTGGTGGACTATTAGTCTCCTCGGGTATCATCCAGTCAGTAATCACTGTTTCGATACCTCTGCTGGTGGACTATTAGTCTCCTCGGGTATCATCCAGTCAGTAATCACTGTTTCGATACCTCTGCTGGTGGATTATTAGTCTCCTCTCGTATCATCCAGTCAGTCATCACTGTTTCGATACCTCTGCTGGTGGACTATTAGTCTCCTCGGGTAACATCCAGCCAGTAGTCAGTGTTACTATCACTGTTTCGATACCTCTGCTGGTGGACTATTAGTCTCCTCGGGTATCATCCAGTCAGTAATCACTGTTTCGATACCTCTGCTGGTGGACTATTAGTCTCCTCGGGTAACATCCACCAGTAGTCAGTGTTACTATCACTGTTTCGATACCTCTGCTGGTGGACTATTAGTCTCCTCGGGTATCATCCAGTCAGTAATCACTGTTTCGATACCTCTGCTGGTGGACTATTAGTCTCCTCGGGTAACATCCAGTCAGTAATCACTGTTTCGATACCTCTGCTGGTGGACTATTAGTCTCCTCGGGTAACATCCAGCCAGTAGTCAGTGTTACTATCACTGTTTCGATACCTCTGCTGGTGGACTATTAGTCTCCTCGGGTAACATCCAGCCAGTAGTCAGTGTTACTATCACTGTTTCGATACCTCTGCTGGTGGACTATTAGTCTCCTCGGGTAACATCCAGCCAGTAGTCAGTGTTACTATCACTGTTTCGATACCTCTGCTGGTGGACTATTAGTCTCCTCGGGTAACATCCAGTCAGTAGTCAGTGTTACTATCACTGTTTCGATACCTCTGCTGGTGGACTATTACTCTCCTCGGGTATCATCCAGTCAGTAATCACTGTTTCGATACCTCTGCTGGTGGACTATTAGTCTCCTCGGGTATCATCCAGTCAGTAATCACTGTTTCGATACCTCTGCTGGTGGATTATTAGTCTCCTCTCGTATCATCCAGTCAGTCATCACTGTTTCGATACCTCTGCTGGTGGACTATTAGTCTCCTCGGGTAACATCCAGCCAGTAGTCAGTGTTACTATCACTGTTTCGATACCTCTGCTGGTGGACTATTAGTCTCCTCGGGTATCACCCAGTCAGTAATCACTGTTTCGATACCTCTGCTGGTGGACTATTAGTCTCCTCGGGTAACATCCACCAGTAGTCAGTGTTACTATCACTGTTTCGATACCTCTGCTGGTGGACTATTAGTCTCCTCGGGTATCATCCAGTCAGTAATCACTGTTTCGATACCTCTGCTGGTGGACTATTAGTCTCCTCGGGTAACATCCAGTCAGTAATCACTGTTTCGATACCTCTGCTGGTGGACTATTAGTCTCCTCGGGTAACATCCAGCCAGTAGTCAGTGTTACTATCACTGTTTCGATACCTCTGCTGGTGGACTATTAGTCTCCTCGGGTAACATCCAGCCAGTAGTCAGTGTTACTATCACTGTTTCGATACCTCTGCTGGTGGACTATTAGTCTCCTCGGGTAACATCCAGCCAGTAGTCAGTGTTACTATCACTGTTGCGATACCTCTGCTGGTGGACTATTAGTCTCCTCGGGTAACATCCAGCCAGTAGTCAGTGTTACTATCACTGTTTCGATACCTCTGCTGGTGGACTATTAGTCTCCTCGGGTAACATCCAGCCAGTAGTCAGTGTTACTATCACTGTTTCGATACCTCTGCTGGTGGACTATTAGTCTCCTCGGGTAACATCCAGCCAGTAGTCAGTGTTACTATCACTGTTTCGACACCTCTGCTGGTGGACTATTAGTCTCCTCGGGTAACATCCAGCCAGTAGTCAGTGTTACTATCACTGTTTCGATACCTCTGCTGGTGGACTATTAGTCTCCTCGGGTAACATCCAGCCAGTAGTCAGTGTTACTATCACTGTTTCGATACCTCTGCTGGTGGACTATTAGTCTCCTCGGGTATCATCCAGTCAGTAGTCAGTGTTACTATCACTGTTTCGATACCTCTGCTGGTGGACTATTAGTCTCCTCCGGTATCATCTAGTCAGTAGTCAGTGTTACTATCACTGTTTCGATACCTCTGCTGGTGGACTATTAGTCTCCTCGGGTATGATCCAGTCAGTAGTCAGAGTTACTATCACTATTTCGATACCTCTGCTGGTGGACTATTAGTTTCCTGGGGTATCATCCAGTCAGTAGTCAGTGTTACTATCACTGTTTCGATACCTCTGCTGGTGGACTATTAGTCTCCTCGGGTATCATCCAGTCAGTAATCACAGTATCGATACCTCTGCTGGTGGACTATTAGTCTCCTCGGGTATCATCCAGTCAGTAATCACTGTTTCGATACCTCTGCTGGTGGACTATTAGTCTCCTCGGGTATCATCCAGTCAGTAGTCAGTGTTACTATCACTGTTTCGATACCTCTGCTGGTGGACTATTAGTATCCTCGGGTAACATCCAGCCAGTAGTCAGTGTTACTATCACTGCTTCGATACCTCTGCTGATGGACTATTAGTCTCCTCGGGTAACCTCCAGCCAGTAGTCAGTGTTACTATCACTGTTTCGATACCTCTGCTGGTGGACTATTAGTCTCCTCGGGTAACATCCAGCCAGTAGTCAGTGTTACTATCACTGTTTCGATACCTCTGCTGGTGGACTATTAGTCTCCTCGGGTAACATCCAGCCAGTAGTCAGTGTTACTATCACTGTTTCGATACCTCTGCTGGTGGACTATTAGTCTCCTCGGGTATCATCCAGTCAGTAGTCAGTGTTACTATCACTGTTTCGATACCTCTGCTGGTGGACTATTAGTCTCCTCGGGTATCATCCAGTCAGTAGTCAGTGTTACTATCACTGTTTCGATACCTCTGCTGGTTGACTATTAGTCTCCTCGGGTATCATCCAGTCAGTAGTCAGTGTTACTATCACTGTTTCGATACCTCTGCTGGTGGACTATTAGTCTCCTCGGGTATCATCCAGTCAGTAGTCAGTGTTACTATCACTGTTTCGATACCTCTGCTGGTGGACTATTAGTCTCCTCGGGTGACATCCAGTCAGTAGTCAGTGTTACTATCACTGTTTCGATACCTCTGCTGGTGGACTATTAGTCTCCTCGGGTATGATCCAGTCAGTAGTCAGAGTTACTATCACTGTTTCGATACCTCTGCTGGTGGACTATTAGTCTCCTCGGGTATCATCCAGTCAGTAATCACTGTTTCGATACCTCTGCTGGTGGACTATTAGTCTCCTCGGGTAACATCCAGCCAGTAGTCAGTGTTACTATCACTGTTTCGATACCTCTGCTGGTGGACTATTAGTCTCCTCGGGTATCATCCAGTCAGTAATCACTGTTTCGATACCTCTGCTGGTGGACTATTAGTCTTTTCGGGTATCATCCAGTCAGTAATCACTGTTTCGATACCTCTGCTGGTGGACTATTAGTCTCCTCTCGTATCATCCAGTCAGTCATCACTGTTTCGATACCTCTGCTGGTGGACTATTAGTCTCCTCGGGTAACATCCAGCCAGTAGTCAGTGTTACTATCACTGTTTCGATACCTCTGCTGGTGGACTATTAGTCTCCTCGGGTAACATCCAGCCAGTAGTCAGTGTTACTATCACTGTTTCGATACCTCTGCTGGTGGACTATTAATCTCCTTGGGTAACATCCAGCCAGTAGTCAGTGTTACTATCACTGTTTCGATACCTCTACTAGTGGATTATTAGTCTCCTCGGGTAACATCCAGCCAGTAGTCAGTGTTACTATCACTGTTTCGATACCTCTGCTGGTGGACTATTAGTCTCCTCGGGTAACATCCAGCCAGTAGTCAGTGTTACTATCACTGTTTCGATACCTCTGCTGGTGGACTATTAGTCTCCTCGGGTAACATCCAGCCAGTAGTCAGTGTTACTATCACTGTTTCGATACCTCTGCTGGTGGACTATTAGTCTCCTCGGGTAACATCCAGCCAGTAGTCAGTGTTACTATCACTGTTTCGATACCTCTGCTGGTGGACTATTAGTCTCCTCGGGTAACATCCAGCCAGTAGTCAGTGTTACTATCACTGTTTCGATACCTCTGCTGGTGGACTATTAGTCTCCTCGGGTAACATCCAGCCAGTAGTCAGTGTTACTATCACTGTTTCGATACCTCTGCTGGTGGACTATTAGTCTCCTCGGGTATCATCCAGTCAGTAGTCAGTGTTACTATCACTGTTTCGATACCTCTGCTGGTGGACTATTAGTCTCCTCCGGTATCATCTAGTCAGTAGTCAGTGTTACTATCACTGTTTCGATACCTCTGCTGGTGGACTATTAGTCTCCTCGGGTATGATCCAGTCAGTAGTCAGAGTTACTATCACTATTTCGATACCTCTGCTGGTGGACTATTAGTTTCCTGGGGTATCATCCAGTCAGTAGTCAGTGTTACTATCACTGTTTCGATACCTCTGCTGGTGGACTATTAGTCTCCTCGGGTATCATCCAGTCAGTAATCACAGTATCGATACCTCTGCTGGTGGACTATTAGTCTCCTCGGGTATCATCCAGTCAGTAATCACTGTTTCGATACCTCTGCTGGTGGACTATTAGTCTCCTCGGGTATCATCCAGTCAGTAGTCAGTGTTACTATCACTGTTTCGATACCTCTGCTGGTGGACTATTAGTATCCTCGGGTAACATCCAGCCAGTAGTCAGTGTTACTATCACTGCTTCGATACCTCTGCTGATGGACTATTAGTCTCCTCGGGTAACCTCCAGCCAGTAGTCAGTGTTACTATCACTGTTTCGATACCTCTGCTGGTGGACTATTAGTCTCCTCGGGTAACATCCAGCCAGTAGTCAGTGTTACTATCACTGTTTCGATACCTCTGCTGGTGGACTATTAGTCTCCTCGGGTAACATCCAGCCAGTAGTCAGTGTTACTATCACTGTTTCGATACCTCTGCTGGTGGACTATTAGTCTCCTCGGGTATCATCCAGTCAGTAGTCAGTGTTACTATCACTGTTTCGATACCTCTGCTGGTGGACTATTAGTCTCCTCGGGTATCATCCAGTCAGTAGTCAGTGTTACTATCACTGTTTCGATACCTCTGCTGGTTGACTATTAGTCTCCTCGGGTATCATCCAGTCAGTAGTCAGTGTTACTATCACTGTTTCGATACCTCTGCTGGTGGACTATTAGTCTCCTCGGGTATCATCCAGTCAGTAGTCAGTGTTACTATCACTGTTTCGATACCTCTGCTGGTGGACTATTAGTCTCCTCGGGTGACATCCAGTCAGTAGTCAGTGTTACTATCACTGTTTCGATACCTCTGCTGGTGGACTATTAGTCTCCTCGGGTATGATCCAGTCAGTAGTCAGAGTTACTATCACTGTTTCGATACCTCTGCTGGTGGACTATTAGTCTCCTCGGGTATCATCCAGTCAGTAATCACTGTTTCGATACCTCTGCTAGTGGACTATTAGTCTCCTCGGGTAACATCCAGCCAGTAGTCAGTGTTACTATCACTGTTTCGATACCTCTGCTGGTGGACTATTAGTCTCCTCGGGTATCATCCAGTCAGTAATCACTGTTTCGATACCTCTGCTGGTGGACTATTAGTCTTTTCGGGTATCATCCAGTCAGTAATCACTGTTTCGATACCTCTGCTGGTGGACTATTAGTCTCCTCTCGTATCATCCAGTCAGTCATCACTGTTTCGATACCTCTGCTGGTGGACTATTAGTCTCCTCGGGTAACATCCAGCCAGTAGTCAGTGTTACTATCACTGTTTCGATACCTCTGCTGGTGGACTATTAGTCTCCTCGGGTAACATCCAGCCAGTAGTCAGTGTTACTATCACTGTTTCGATACCTCTGCTGGTGGACTATTAATCTCCTTGGGTAACATCCAGCCAGTAGTCAGTGTTACTATCACTGTTTCGATACCTCTACTAGTGGATTATTAGTCTCCTCGGGTAACATCCAGCCAGTAGTCAGTGTTACTATCACTGTTTCGATACCTCTGCTGGTGGACTATTAGTCTCCTCGGGTAACATCCAGCCAGTAGTCAGTGTTACTATCACTGTTTCGATACCTCTGCTGGTGGACTATTAGTCTCCTCGGGTAACATCCAGCCAGTAGTCAGTGTTACTATCACTGTTTCGATACCTCTGCTGGTGGACTATTAGTCTCCTCGGGTAACATCCAGCCAGTAGTCAGTGTTACTATCACTGTTTCGATACCTCTGCTGGTGGACTATTAGTCTCCTCGGGTAACATCCAGCCAGTAGTCAGTGTTACTATCACTGTTTCGATACCTCTGCTGGTGGACTATTAGTCTCCTCGGGTAACATCCAGCCAGTAGTCAGTGTTACTATCACTGTTTCGATACCTCTGCTGGTGGACTATTAGTCTCCTCGGGTATCATCCAGTCAGTAGTCAGTGTTACTATCACTGTTTCGATACCTCTGCTGGTGGACTATTAGTCTCCTCCGGTATCATCTAGTCAGTAGTCAGTGTTACTATCACTGTTTCGATACCTCTGCTGGTGGACTATTAGTCTCCTCGGGTATGATCCAGTCAGTAGTCAGAGTTACTATCACTATTTCGATACCTCTGCTGGTGGACTATTAGTTTCGTTGGGTATCATCCAGTCAGTAGTCAGTGTTACTATCACTGTTTTGATACCTCTGCTGGTGGACTATTAGTCTCCTCGGGTATCATCCAATCAGTAATCACAGTATCGATACCTCTGCTGGTGGACTATTAGTCTCTTCGGGTATCATCCAGTCAGTAATCACTGTTTCGATACCTCTGCTGGTGGACTATTAGTCTCCTCGGGTATCATCCAGTCAGTAGTCAGTGTTACTATCACTGCTTCGATACCTCTGCTGATGGACTATTTATCTCCTCGGGTAACCTCCAGCCAGTAGTCAGTGTTACTATCACTGTTTCGATACCTCTGCTGGTGGACTATTAGTCTCCTCGGGTAACATCCAGCCAGTAGTCAGTGTTACTATCACTGTTTCGATACCTCTGCTGGTGGACTATTAGTCTCCTCGGGTAACATCCAGCCAGTAGTCAGTGTTACTATCACTGTTTCGATACCTCTGCTGGTGGACTATTAGTCTCCTCGGGTATCATCCAGTCAGTAATCAGTGTTACTATCACTGTTTCGATACATCTGCTGGTGGACTATTAGTCTCCTCGGGTATCATCCAGTCAGTAGTCAGTGTTACTATCACTGTTTCGATACCTCTGCTGGTGGACTATTAGTCTCCTCGGGTATCATCCAGTCAGTAGTGAGTGTTACTATCACTGTTTCGATACCTCTGCTGGTGGACTATTAGTCTCCTCGGGTATCATCCAGTCAGTAGTCAGTGTTACTATCACTGTTTCGATACCTCTGCTGGTGGACTATTAATCTCCTTGGGTATCATCCAGTCAGTAATCACTGTTTCGATACCTCTGCTGGTGGACTATTAGTCTCCTCGGGTATCATCCAGTCAGTAATTACTGTTTCGATACCTCTGCTGGTGGACTATTAGTCTCCTCGGGTATCATCCAGTCAGTAGTCAGTGTTACTATCACTGTTTCGATACCTCTGCTGGTGGACTATTATTCTCCTCGGGTGACATCCAGTCAGTAGTCAGTGTTACTATCACTGTTTCGATACCTCTGCTGGTGGACTATTAGTCTCCTCGGGTATGATCCAGTCAGTAGTCAGTGTTACTATCACTGTTTCGATACCTCTGCTGGGGGACTATTAGTCTCCTCGGGTATCATCCAGTCAGTAATCACTGTTTCGATACCTCTGCTAGTGGACTATTAGTCTCCTCGGGTAACATCCAGCCAGTAGTCAGTGTTACTATCACTGTTTCGATACCTCTGCTGGTGGACTATTACTCTCCTCGGGTATCATCCAGTCAGTAATCACTGTTTCGATACCTCTGCTGGTGGACTATTAGTCTCCTCGGGTATCATCCAGTCAGTAATCACTGTTTCGATACCTCTGCTGGTGGACTATTAGTCTCCTCTCGTATCATCCAGTCAGTCATCACTGTTTCGATACCTCTGCTGGTGGACTATTAGTCTCCTCGGGTAACATCCAGCCAGTAGTCAGTGTTACTATCACTGTTTCGATACCTCTGCTGGTGGACTATTAGTCTCCTCGGGTATCATCCAGTCAGTAATCACTGTTTCGATACCTCTGCTGGTGGACTATTAGTCTCCTCGGGTAACATCCACCAGTAGTCAGTGTTACTATCACTGTTTCGATACCTCTGCTGGTGGACTATTAGTCTCCTCGGGTATCATCCAGTCAGTAATCACTGTTTCGATACCTCTGCTGGTGGACTATTAGTCTCCTCGGGTAACATCCAGTCAGTAATCACTGTTTCGATACCTCTGCTGGTGGACTATTAGTCTCCTCGGGTAACATCCAGCCTGTAGTCAGTGTTACTATCACTGTTTCGATACCTCTGCTGGTGGACTATTAGTCTCCTCGGGTAACATCCAGCCAGTAGTCAGTGTTACTATCACTGTTTCGATACCTCTGCTGGTGGACTATTAGTCTCCTCGGGTAACATCCAGCCAGTAGTCAGTGTTACTATCACTGTTGCGATACCTCTGCTGGTGGACTATTAGTCTCCTCGGGTAACATCCAGCCAGTAGTCAGTGTTACTATCACTGTTTCGATACCTCTGCTGGTGGACTATTAGTTTCCTCGGGTAACATCCAGCCAGTAGTCAGTGTTACTATCACTGTTTCGATACCTCTGCTGGTGGACTATTAGTCTCCTCGGGTAACATCCAGCCAGTAGTCAGTGTTACTATCACTGTTTCGACACCTCTGCTGGTGGACTATTAGTCTCCTCGGGTAACATCCAGCCAGTAGTCAGTGTTACTATCACTGTTTCGATACCTCTGCTGGTGGACTATTAGTCTCCTCGGGTAACATCCAGCCAGTAGTCAGTGTTACTATCACTGTTTCGATACCTCTGCTGGTGGACTATTAGTCTCCTCGGGTATCATCCAGTCAGTAGTCAGTGTTACTATCACTGTTTCGATACCTCTGCTGGTGGACTATTAGTCTCCTCCAGTATCATCTAGTCAGTAGTCAGAGTTACTATCACTGTTTCGATACCTCTGCTGGTGGACTATTAGTCTCCTCGGGTATCATCCAGTCAGTAATCACTGTTTCGATACCTCTGCTAGTGGACTATTAGTCTCCTCGGGTAACATCCAGCCAGTAGTCAGTGTTACTATCACTGTTTCGATACCTCTGCTGGTGGACTATTAGTCTCCTCGGGTATCATCCAGTCAGTAATCACTGTTTCGATACCTCTGCTGGTGGACTATTAGTCTTTTCGGGTATCATCCAGTCAGTAATCACTGTTTCGATACCTCTGCTGGTGGACTATTAGTCTCCTCTCGTATTATCCAGTCAGTCATCACTGTTTCGATACCTCTGCTGGTGGACTATTAGTCTCCTCGGGTAACATCCAGCCAGTAGTCAGTGTTACTATCACTGTTTCGATACCTCTGCTGGTGGACTATTAGTCTCCTCGGGTAACATCCAGCCAGTAGTCAGTGTTACTATCACTGTTTCGATACCTCTGCTGGTGGACTATTAATCTCCTTGGGTAACATCCAGCCAGTAGTCAGTGTTACTATCACTGTTTCGATACCTCTACTAGTGGATTATTAGTCTCCTCGGGTAACATCCAGCCAGTAGTCAGTGTTACTATCACTGTTTCGATACCTCTGCTGGTGGACTATTAGTCTCCTCGGGTAACATCCAGCCAGTAGTCAGTGTTACTATCACTGTTTCGATACCTCTGCTGGTGGACTATTAGTCTCCTCGGGTAACATCCAGCCAGTAGTCAGTGTTACTATCACTGTTTCGATACCTCTGCTGGTGGACTATTAGTCTCCTCGGGTAACATCCAGCCAGTAGTCAGTGTTACTATCACTGTTTCGATACCTCTGCTGGTGGACTATTAGTCTCCTCGGGTAACATCCATCCAGTAGTCAGTGTTACTATCACTGTTTCGATACCTCTGCTGGTGGACTATTAGTCTCCTCGGGTAACATCCAGCCAGTAGTCAGTGTTACTATCACTGTTTCGATACCTCTGCTGGTGGACTATTAGTCTCCTCGGGTATCATCCAGTCAGTAGTCAGTGTTACTATCACTGTTTCGATACCTCTGCTGGTGGACTATTAGTCTCCTCCGGTATCATCTAGTCAGTAGTCAGTGTTACTATCACTGTTTCGATACCTCTGCTGGTGGACTATTAGTCTCCTCGGGTATGATCCAGTCAGTAGTCAGAGTTACTATCACTATTTCGATACCTCTGCTGGTGGACTATTAGTTTCGTTGGGTATCATCCAGTCAGTAGTCAGTGTTACTATGACTGTTTCGATACCTCTGCTGGTGGACTATTAGTCTCCTCGGGTATCATCCAGTCAGTAATCACAGTATCGATACCTCTGCTGGTGGACTATTAGTCTCTTCGGGTATCATCCAGTCAGTAATCACAGTTTCGATACCTCTGCTGGTGGACTATTAGTCTCCTCGGGTATCATCCAGTCAGTAGTCAGTGTTACTATCACTGCTTCGATACCTCTGCTGATGGACTATTAATCTCCTCGGGTAACCTCCAGCCAGTAGTCAGTGTTACTATCACTGTTTCGATACCTCTGCTGGTGGACTATTAGTCTCCTCGGGTAACATCCAGCCAGTAGTCAGTGTTACTATCACTGTTTCGATACCTCTGCTGGTGGACTATTAGTCTCCTCGGGTAACATCCAGCCAGTAGTCAGTGTTACTATCACTGTTTCGATACCTCTGCTGGTGGACTATTAGTCTCCTCGGGTATCATCCAGTCAGTAGTCAGTGTTACTATCACTGTTTCGATACATCTGCTGGTGGACTATTAGTCTCCTCGGGTATCATCCAGTCAGTAGTCAGTGTTACTATCACTGTTTCGATACCTCTGCTGGTGGACTATTAGTCTCCTCGGGTATCATCCAGTCAGTAGTGAGTGTTACTATCACTGTTTCGATACCTCTGCTGGTGGACTATTAGTCTCCTCGGGTATCATCCAGTCAGTAGTCAGTGTTACTATCACTGTTTCGATACCTCTGCTGGTGGACTATTAATCTCCTTGGGTATCATCCAGTCAGTAATCACTGTTTCGATACCTCTGCTGGTGGACTATTAGTCTCCTCGGGTATCATCCAGTCAGTAATTACTGTTTCGATACCTCTGCTGGTGGACTATTAGTCTCCTCGGGTATCATCCAGTCAGTAGTCAGTGTTACTATCACTGTTTCGATACCTCTGCTGGTGGACTATTAGTCTCCTCGGGTGACATCCAGTCAGTAGTCAGTGTTACTATCACTGTTTCGATACCTCTGCTGGTGGACTATTAGTCTCCTCGGGTGACATCCAGTCAGTAGTCAGTGTTACTATCACTGTTTCGATACCTCTGCTGGTGGACTATTAGTCTCCTCGGGTATGATCCAGTCAGTAGTCAGTGTTACTATCACTGTTTCGATACCTCTGCTGGTGGACTATTAGTCTCCTCGGGTATCATCCAGTCAGTAATCACTGTTTCGATACCTCTGCTAGTGGACTATTAGTCTCCTCGGGTAACATCCAGCCAGTAGTCAGTGTTACTATCACTGTTTCGATACCTCTGCTGGTGGACTATTACTCTCCTCGGGTATCATCCAGTCAGTAATCACTGTTTCGATACCTCTGCTGGTGGACTATTAGTCTCCTCGGGTATCATCCAGTCAGTAATCACTGTTTCGATACCTCTGCTGGTGGACTATTAGTCTCCTCTCGTATCATCTAGTCAGTCATCACTGTTTCGATACCTCTGCTGGTGGACTATTAGTCTCCTCGGGTAACATCCAGCCAGTAGTCAGTGTTACTATCACTGTTTCGATACCTCTGCTGGTGGACTATTAGTCTCCTCGGGTATCATCCAGTCAGTAATCACTGTTTCGATACCTCTGCTGGTGGACTATTAGTCTCCTCGGGTAACATCCACCAGTAGTCAGTGTTACTATCACTGTTTCGATACCTCTGCTGGTGGACTATTAGTCTCCTCGGGTATCATCCAGTCAGTAATCACTGTTTCGATACCTCTGCTGGTGGACTATTAGTCTCCTCGGGTAACATCCAGTCAGTAATCACTGTTTCGATACCTCTGCTGGTGGACTATTAGTCTCCTCGGGTAACATCCAGCCTGTAGTCAGTGTTACTATCACTGTTTCGATACCTCTGCTGGTGGACTATTAGTCTCCTCGGGTAACATCCAGCCAGTAGTCAGTGTTACTATCACTGTTTCGATACCTCTGCTGGTGGACTATTAGTCTCCTCGGGTAACATCCAGCCAGTAGTCAGTGTTACTATCACTGTTGCGATACCTCTGCTGGTGGACTATTAGTCTCCTCGGGTAACATCCAGCCAGTAGTCAGTGTTACTATCACTGTTTCGATACCTCTGCTGGTGGACTATTAGTTTCCTCGGGTAACATCCAGCCAGTAGTCAGTGTTACTATCACTGTTTCGATACCTCTGCTGGTGGACTATTAGTCTCCTCGGGTAACATCCAGCCAGTAGTCAGTGTTACTATCACTGTTTCGACACCTCTGCTGGTGGACTATTAGTCTCCTCGGGTAACATCCAGCCAGTAGTCAGTGTTACTATCACTGTTTCGATACCTCTGCTGGTGGACTATTAGTCTCCTCGGGTAACATCCAGCCAGTAGTCAGTGTTACTATCACTGTTTCGATACCTCTGCTGGTGGAGTATTAGTCTCCTCGGGTATCATCCAGTCAGTAGTCAGTGTTACTATCACTGTTTCGATACCTCTGCTGGTGGACTATTAGTCTCCTCCAGTATCATCTAGTCAGTAGTCAGTGTTACTATCACTGTTTCGATACCTCTGCTGGTGGACTATTAGTCTCCTCGGGTATGATCCAGTCAGTAGTCAGAGTTACTATCACTATTTCGATACCTCTGCTGGTGGACTATTAGTTTCCTTGGGTATCATCCAGTCAGTAGTCAGTGTTACTATCACTGTTTCGATACCTCTGCTGGTGGACTATTAGTCTCCTCGGGTATCATCCAGTCAGTAATCACAGTATCGATGCCTCTGCTGGTGGACTATTAGTCTCCTCGGGTATCATCCAGTCAGTAATCACTGTTTCGATACCTCTGCTGGTGGACTATTAGTCTCCTCGGGTATCATCCAGTCAGTAGTCAGTGTTACTATCACTGTTTCGATACCTCTGCTGGTGGACTATTAGTCTCCTCGGGTGACATCCAGCCAGTAGTCAGTGTTACTATCACTGTTTCGATACCTCTGTCAGTGGACTATTAGTCTCCTCGGGTAACATCCAGCCAGTAGTCAGTGTTACTATCACTGTTTCGATACCTCTGCTGGTGGACTATTAGTCTCCTCGGGTAACATCCAGCCAGTAGTCAGTGTTACTATCACTGTTTCGATACCTCTGCTGGTGGACTATTAGTCTTCTCGGGTATCATCCAGTCAGTAGTCAGTGTTACTATCACTGTTTCGATACCTCTGCTGGTGGACTATTAGTCTCCTCGGGTATCATCCAGTCAGTAGTCAGTACTACTATCACTGTTTCGATACCTCTGCTGGTGGACTATTAGTCTCCTCGGGTATCATCCAGTCAGTAATCACTGTTTCGATACCTCTGCTGGTGGACTATTAGTCTCCTCGGGTATCATCCAGTCAGTAGTCAGTGTTACTATGACTGTTTCGATACCTCTGCTGGTGGACTATTAGTCTCCTCGGGTGACATCCAGCCAGTAGTCAGTGTTACTATCACTGTTTCGATACCTCTGCTGGTGGACTATTAGTCTCCTCGGGTATGATCCAGTCAGTGGTCAGTGTTACTATCACTGTTTCGATACCTCTGCTGGTGGACTATTAGTCTCCTCGGGTATGATCCAGTCAGTAATCACTGTTTCGATACCTCTGCTAGTGGACTATTAGTCTCCTCGGGTAACATCCAGCCAGTAGTCAGTGTTACTATCACTGTTTCGATACCTCTGCTGGTGGACTATTACTCTCCTCGGGTATCATCCAGTCAGTAATCACTGTTTCGATACCTCTGCTGGTGGACTATTAGTCTCCTCTCGTATCATCCAGTCAGTCATCACTGTTTCGATACCTCTGCTGGTGGACTATTAGTCTCCTCGGGTAACATCCAGCCAGTAGTCAGTGTTACTATCACTGTTTCGATACCTCTGCTGGTGGACTATTAGTCTCCTCGGGTATCATCCAGTCAGTAATCACTGTTTCGATACCTCTGCTGGTGGACTATTAGTCTCCTTGGGTAACATCCACCAGTAGTCAGTGTTACTATCACTGTTTCGATACCTCTGCTGGTGGACTATTAGTCTCCTCGGGTATCATCCAGTCAGTAATCACTGTTTCGATACCTCTGCTGGTGGACTATTAGTCTCCTCGGGTAACATCCAGTCAGTAATCACTGTTTCGATACCTCTGCTGGTGGACTATTAGTCTCCTCGGGTAACATCCAGCCAGTAGTCAGTGTTACTACCACTGTTTCGATACCTCTGCTGGTGGACTATTAGTCTCCTCGGGTAACATCCAGCCAGTAGTCAGTGTTACTATCACTGTTTCGATACCTCTGCTGGTGGACTATTAGTCTCCTCGGGTAACATCCAGCCAGTAGTCAGTGTTACTATCACTGTTTCGATACCTCTGCTGGTGGACTATTAGTCTCCTCGGGTATCATCCAGTCAGTAGTCAGTGTTACTATCACTGTTTCGATACCTCTGCTGGTGGACTATTAGTCTCCTCGGGTATCATCCAGTCAGTAGTCAGTGTTACTATCACTATTTCGATACCTCTGCTGGTGGACTATTAGTTTCCTCGGGTATCATCCAGTCAGTAGTCAGTGTTACTATCACTATTTCGATACCTCTGCTGGTGAACTATTAGTCTCCTCGGGTATCATCCAGTCAGTAATCACTGTTTCGATACCTCTGCTGGTGGACTATTAGTCTCCTCGGGTAACATCCAGCCAGTAGTCAGTGTTACTATCACTGTTTCGATACCTCTGCTGGTGGACTATTAGTCTCCTCGGGTATCATCCAGTCAGTAGTCAGTGTTACTATCACTGTTTCGATACCTCTGCTGGTGGACTATTAGTCTCCTCGGGTATCATCCAGTCAGTGGTCAGTGTTACTATCACTGTTTCGATACCTCTGCTGGTGGACTATTAGTCTCCTCGGGTATCATCCAGTCAGTAGTCAGTGTTACTATCACTGTTTCGATACCTCTGCTGGTGGACTATTAGTCTCCTCGGGTATCATCCAGTCAGTAATTACTGTTTCGATACCTCTGCTGGTGGACTATTAGTCTCCTAGGGTATCATCCAGTCAGTAGTCAGTGTTACTATCACTGTTTCGATACCTCTGCTGGTGGACTATTAGTCTCCTCGGGTGACATCCAGTCAGTAGTCAGTGTTACTATCACTGTTTCGATACCTCTGCTGGTGAACTATTAGTCTCCTCGGGTATGATCCAGTCAGTAGTCAGTGTTACTATCACTGTTTCGATACCTCTGCTGGTGGACTATTAGTCTCCTCGGGTATCATCCAGTCAGTAATCACTGTTTCGATACCTCTGCTAGTGGACTATTAGTCTCCTCGGGTAACATCCAGCCAGTAGTCAGTGTTACTATCACTGTTTCGATACCTCTGCTGGTGGACTATTACTCTCCTCGGGTAACATCCAGTCAGTAATCACTGTTTCGATACCTCTGCTGGTGGACTATTAGTCTCCTCGGTTATCATCCAGTCAGTAATCACTGTTTCGATACCTCTGCTGGTGGACTATTAGTCTCCTCTCGTATCATCCAGTCAGTAATCACTGTTTCGATACCTCTGCTGGTGGACTATTAGTCTCCTCGGGTAACATCCAGCCAGTAGTCAGTGTTACTATCACTGTTTCGATACCTCTGCTGGTGGACTATTAGTCTCCTCGGGTATCATCCAGTCAGTAATCACTGTTTCGATACCTCTGCTGGTGGACTATTAGTCTCCTCGGGTATCATCCAGTCAGTAGTCAGTGTTACTATCACTGTTTCGATACCTCTGCTGGTGGACTATTAATCTCCTTGGGTATCATCCAGTCAGTAATCACTGTTTCGATACCTCTGCTGGTGGACTATTAGTCTCCTCGGGTATCATCCAGTCAGTAATTACTGTTTCGATACCTCTGCTGGTGGACTATTAGTCTCCTCGGGTATCATCCAGTCAGTAGTCAGTGTTACTATCACTGTTTCGATACCTCTGCTGGTGGACTATTAGTCTCCTCGGGTGACATCCAGTCAGTAGTCAGTGTTACTATCACTGTTTCGATACCTCTGCTGGTGGACTATTAGTCTCCTCGGGTATGATCCAGTCAGTAGTCAGTGTTACTATCACTGTTTCGATACCTCTGCTGGTGGACTATTAGTCTCCTCGGGTATCATCCAGTCAGTAATCACTGTTTCGATACCTCTGCTAGTGGACTATTAGTCTCCTCGGGTAACATCCAGCCAGTAGTCAGTGTTACTATCACTGTTTCGATACCTCTGCTGGTGGACTATTACTCTCCTCGGGTAACATCCAGTCAGTAATCACTGTTTCGATACCTCTGCTGGTGGACTATTAGTCTCCTCGGTTATCATCCAGTCAGTAATCACTGTTTCGATACTTCTGCTGGTGGACTATTAGTCTCCTCTCGTATCATCCAGTCAGTAATCACTGTTTCGATACCTCTGCTGGTGGACTATTAGTCTCCTCGGGTAACATCCAGCCAGTAGTCAGTGTTACTATCACTGTTTCGATACCTCTGCTGGTGGACTATTAGTCTCCTCGGGTTTCATCCAGTCAGTAATCACTGTTTCGATACCTCTGCTGGTGGACTATTAGTCTCCTCGGGTAACATCCACCAGTAGTCAGTGTTACTATCACTGTTTCGATACCTCTGCTGGTGGACTATTAGTCTCCTCTGGTATCATCCAGTCAGTAATCACTGTTTCGATACCTCTGCTGGTGGACTATTAGTCTCCTCGGGTAACATCCAGTCAGTAATCACTGTTTCGATACCTCTGCTGGTGGACTATTAGTCTCCTCGGGTAACATCCAGCCAGTAGTCAGTGTTACTATCACTGTTTCGATACCTCTGCTGGTGGACTATTAGTCTCCTCGGGTAACATCCACCCAGTAGTCAGTGTTACTATCACTGTTTCGATACCTCTGCTGGTGGACTATTAGTCTCCTCGGGTATCATCCAGTCAGTAGTCAGTGTTACTATCACTGTTTCGATACCTCTGCTGGTGGACTATTAGTCTCCTCGGGTATCATCCAGTCAGTAGTCAGTGTTACTATCACTATTTCGATACCTCTGCTGGTGGACTATTAGTTTCCTCGGGTATCATCCAGTCAGTAGTCAGTGTTACTATCACTGTTTCGATACCTCTGCTGATGAACTATTAGTCTCCTCGGGTATCATCCAGTCAGTAATCACTGTTTCGATACCTCTGCTGGTGGACTATTAGTCTCCTCGGGTAACATCCAGCCAGTAGTCAGTGTTACTATCACTGTTTCGATACCTCTGCTGGTGGACTATTAGTCTCCTCGGGTATCATCCAGTCAGTAATCAATGTTTCGATACCTCTGCTGGTTGACTATTAGTCTCCTCGGGTATCATCCAGTCAGTAATCACTGTTTCGATACCTCTGCTGGTGGACTATTAGTCTCCTCGGGTATCATCCAGTCAGTAATCATTGTTTCGATACCTCTGCTGGTGGACTATTAGTCTCCTCGGGTAACATCCAGCCAGTAGTCAGTGTTATTATCACTGTTTCGATACCTCTGCTGGTGGACTATTAGTCTCCTCGGGTATCATCCAGTCAGTAATCATTGTTTCGATACCTCTGCTGGTGGACTATTAGTCTCCTCGGGTAACATCCAGCCAGTAGTCAGTGTTACTATCACTGTTTCGATACCTCTGCTGGTGGACTATTAGTCTCCTCGGGTAACATCCAGCCAGTAGTCAGTGTTACTATCACTGTTTCGATACCACTGCTGGTGGACTATTAGTCTCCTCGGGTATCATCCAGTCAGTAATCACTGTTTCGATACCTCTGCTGGTGGACTATTAGTCTCCTCGGGTAACATCCAGTCAGTAATCACTGATTCGATACCTCTGCTGGTGGACTATTAGTCTCCTCGGGTAACATCCAGCCAGTAGTCAGTGTTACTATCACTGTTTCGATACCTCTGCTGGTGGACTATTAGTCTCCTCGGGTAACATCCAGCCAGTAGTCAGTGTTACTATCACTGTTTCGATACCTCTGCTGGTGGACTATTAGTCTCCTCGGGTAACATCCAGCCAGTAGTCAGTGTTACTATCACTGTTTCGATACCTCTGCTGGTGGACTATTAGTCTCCTCGGGTAACATCCAGCCAGTAGTCAGTGTTACTATCACTGTTTCGATACCTCTGCTGGTGGACTATTAGTCTCCTCGGGTAACATCCAGCCAGTTGTCAGTGTATCGACAGTGACATGGTTTATCATATATATTTATAATTGAAATTTAGTTCTTAATTTATGTAATTATTATCAAAACTAAGATTCTCCCTCGGGCGTAGGTGACCTGAAACGATTTTAACTATCCTGTTTAGGTCTTTTGGTTTTATTGCTCCCAGAAACTTATTTGGCGGGGAATGTCTTTCCAATCTTTCGATATTAAGCGTACCTGATGGAGGTTATTCCAGGCTTTACAATCTTTCGATATTAAGCGTACCTGATGAAGGTTATTACGTACCTGATGAAGGTTATTACGTACCTGATGAAGGTTATTACGTACCTGATGAAGGTTATTACGTACCTGATGAAGGTTATTACGTACCTGATGAAGGTTATTACGTACCTGATGGAGGTTATTCCAGAAACGCATCGTGCGGACTACCTACGTTTTTAATACGTGTATTTCTATATTTTTTCAGATCACTACGTACAGTGATAAATCTTTATCAGATGAACTTTGATAAACATTTAATAAAAGAACGAACTGGTCATTTAGAGAAAATATATTATTCAACTTGTCCGATAAAAATATTTGGGATAAAATAAACTAGTGTTTTTCAAAATGTATACACATTTATTGAGTCAATATCCCATCGAATAAGTAAAATCAATAAGGACCTCCATAAGGAAACACTTTGGCCCTGTGCAGTAAACATATAATTCCTAAATGCATTAGTTCCAGTAAACATGTTTCTATTCTTTTTATCTCGCCTGGTCCGAAGGGCGAAGTGATCAATTGCCATCACTTTACGTCCGACGTCGGCGTTGTACGTTAGCACCTTCTTCTCAAAAACTATTGGGCCAAATTCAACCAAACTTGGCAGTGATTATCCTTGGTGGTGAAAAATAATAGCATTATTTGGATATTCTTTCACAGAATATGGTAATATTAAGCGAGGTCAGCGATACAGGCATCTTTGAGCCTCTAGTTTCGTTTCTTTAACTTCTATCTGATCTTTTGTTGGTTTTTCTGTAAGGCTTGTTATTATTCGTTTACCGTGCTACTTTGATGATTCGGACATTTTACCATTTTAACCTATATCCCCCATACATATATCAACAGTTAGTGATGTATTATGTCTTGTGTGTCATTAAATTTGATCCCTAGACAAGTCTGACAGGTACATAATTCTATTCCTTCCAAATCTATATCTTTGTTTTAACTGTTCATCAGAATAATTCATCAAAAGTTGGTTTTGTCCTTAAAAAATACGCTCTTTCCTAGGCACCATCCCTATATTACACAAAAGCAGCATCCGCCATATTTGAATTTAATCAAGTGATTAAGATTTAAAACAGGTATGATAGGCATTTTATCTTAATTACATCTTAATTATATCATTAACTTTAATCACATGTTCAACAACAAACTAATTATGTGATTATATACGGAGGGTTGCTGCTAATAAGGATGCTACTGAGTTCTTTTTGGTAAAGTTGAAGTCATTACAGGGGCGGATCCAGGTACTCTTTAGATGTGGGGGGGGGGGGGGGGACTCAATTATGGATCGGAAATGACGAAAGAAGTGCTATTGAGATGTAAACGTATTAACGTATTTATAGTATGATAATAACTAATATACAAGAATTAGAAATATAATTTTAAATAAACATTATAAATATTTGAAATGTTAAATATTCAAATAATGCAAGTATCTAAGTTGATTACTCGATTAAAATGTCTTGAAGAATGATCCTTCTCGGTTGCCTCCTTGCAAAATCGGCAACTATCTTTTGTGTGTTTACTGGTATATCTCTGTGGATATACATTAAGGCCAAAGAAGTAAGTCTACCTTGACCCATGGTAGAACGCAAGTACGTCTTAAGAAGTCGCAGAGTACTTATACTTCTTTCACATTCACAGCTAGTGACGGGGAACACAGCCGAAATGCGTAAAATAGTTGCGACGTTGCTGAAGAAGAGTTCATCACATTCCTTAAGAGTGGCAGTTATGGTGCAAGGTCTATCCTCCGTATCTCTAGATTGCCAAAGGGAATACCACTGGGCCAATTCAGCATGTAAAGTATCCTTACATGGCAAGTCGGTTTAAAAAAAAGAGAAATCTTCTAACTTTGGTTACATTGTCATTACAGACGGAACCAACAGAGGCCCCAAAGCGGCTCTGGCGTGTAGGTCTGTAAACCTTATCTTCATTTCGTTTATCGTATAGTCTAGGAAAGGTATAGCTATAGACTTTCGAAAGTAATCTTCCGGACCTTCAGACTGTACATTGTCTCTCATTATTTGCCTCCCGCAGGTTCTGGGTTTTTTAATCTCTATATTCAGCGGTTCACATATCTTAAGGCTTCTCTCATAACACTTGCGGTTAAATTGCTCCACATTTTATCTACAGTCTTCTAGTGAGCTCTGTACTAAACTAACGTTTTCTAAGGCTCTGCCTACGTCCAGTGATCTCTCTTGCAGTGATCTACTAAGGCCTTTCATACAATCCAAGCACATTTGCACAATAACAATAGCGACGACAAACTCAAAATTGCAAATAGAATATAGCAAAGAAGTTGCATCAACTGCTCCTGGTGTACGTGTGTTTGGCAGTTTTGTAAAGTGCTCAAGGGTCTGAACAATAGAAGGAAAAACATCCAGAAACACAGAAAAGGCATCGTGCCATTCCACCCTTGCTGGTCCTACACAACTGTTTCAGTTTAGTCCTTGATGTTTCGTCGTTAACAGTCTCATCTATTAGCTTCTCAAGTACCGTTTGTTTCTTTGGTGAATACTCAAAGAACTTCACAACCTGATCCGATGTGCACATCATGTTTCTGACAGACGGGATGTTGCATGCTTGTACAATGCATCTATTTAATTGGTGAGCTGTACACAAATGGTAGTGCCTTTGGAAGCTGTTTCTCAATTATAGGTCCTACTCATTTATCTTTCCCTGCCATGTTGCCTGCACCATCATAGCACTGACTGCGCATCTTCATGCGATCTAATCCAGCTTCATCGATGAAGGTTAGAAGTTCCTTACTCAAGCCTTCCCCACTTGTGTCAGCACTAACATCTCGAAAACTAAGAAAGTTTTCCTTAATGTTCTTCTCTTTGTCAAGGTACCTTATTGTAACAGCCAACTGCTTTTTGTTGGCTGTATCTCGAACTTCATATGCAGACAATGAAAGCCACCCAATAACTTCATTACAATCATTCACGATACTTCTCTGGATACTATCCCCAATGATCGAGATTACTTCGTTCTGTGTGGTTTTCGAAATATATGTTGCATTACTATGAGCGTTTTTAAAGTGTTCTTGTAAAAGTTCAACCCACCGTCTGTCCTGTAACGTAGTAAAGCACTAAAGTTTCCTGTGTTTATGTTTTTATCGTTCGTATATTGACTGTCATCTCTATGGCCTCTGAGAGCTAGATTTTGCTGACCACATAACAACACAGTCTTGACTATTGTTTCCAACACCGCAAGGTTTCGTATCTTTCTTTCTTGTAGTCCTGTATTCAAAGCAACTATTACATCTTCCTGTGTATTTTCCATACGTCTCCTGAAATTTTCACTCATGGTGTAGTTTTCCTTGTGGGATTCATAACCTGAACCAGGCTTTTTCTTCACGGATGTATCACCAGAATTATGTCTCTTCTTCAAAAAGTGTTCATCGAACTTTTCAGTTACTTTTTTCCAGTTACGAAATGGTTCTGAAACAAGTTAACCATGCTTACTGGGTTCTTTACAAAAAAGCACACAGTGTAAGCAAAAGGCACCATCACATGAAACTGAGTAAACAAGTCCATGGTACTTTGATAGCCACTGTGATTGAAAAGATCTATTTATTTTTCCAAAGCTTGTTTGTGGAAATTTGTAACCAATTTGTTGATAGTGTAATTTTTTTAAAGCATCATATCGTTCTTCATCTGACAGTACTTTATTCACGTAATTAATAATATCATACTTTAGAGTCAAGTTTTGTAATTGTACATTATATCCCTGATTATTGCTTTGTTCTGGTTGGAGTCTAGACCTCTTGTTGACTTGGATAAGTTCTGTACATGAGTCCTCTTCAACAGTCTCCAAGGGTCTGAAAATTAATGAAATAAGTATATTATTTTTATACATTGTAATATATTTTCATTATTTTAGAATGTATTTATATGTTCATTTAGAATTAGAGTTTAAAATATGCTGTATTCACATATATTTAAAAAAAACGGTAACTCTCATGTAATTTTTTTTATTTAAAAAATATATAGCAATATTTGCCTTTAATTTCATATGTAGTGTGTATATGTATAGTGTATGTCATTACTCTGTCTCTGATTCTGTCCGGCATAAAAATGTTGTATTGTTATATGTGCATTGAATCAATATTTGTTTTATATGTAACTCTCTGCCTCTTCGGGGGCCCTTAATTGGAACAATACAATTATCATTATTATTATATGTAAAAATAAATGTTATTTAAATGATAAGTTCCTTCAAAGAGCCTCAAATTACAGGTGATGGGGATATATACCACTAGACACGTTTATATAACGATTTAAGACAATACCTGATTAATTGTTATTTTGACGATGTATTCATAAAAACTTCAAAGAAACTTAAAAAATTGATTTAACTTAATTACTTACTTCTTTTAAAACGGTCTACTTGTCATCAATTTTCTGATGTCCATTATTACTGTTTATTACTCGACAAATTTTATATAACTGAAGGTAAAAAATACTCACTGCCAATAATACAAAAATGACCAGCGGCCACATTAATTTTAAAATACAAAGGAATTCATTTGTATTTTGTTTTACTTTCATCACACAGATCGAATCTATTCATTTGATTAAGAGACTTGCAAAAACGTATCGTCGTATGTCATATGTTTAAATATGTGCTTGACTTATTGTACGGGGGGTGGGGTGGGGGGCTGAAGCCTCCAAAGCCCCCCCGAATACGCTCTTTCCTAGGCACCATCCCTATATTCCACAAAAGCAGCATCCGCCATATTTGAATTTAATCAAGTGATTAAGATTTAAAACAGGTATGATAGGCATTTTACCTTAATTATATCATTAATCACATGTTCAACAACAAACTAATTATGTGATTATATACGGAGGGTTGCTGCTAACAAGGAAGCTACTGAACCAAGGGTTCATTTTGGTAAAGTTGAAGTCATTACTTCGAAAATTGTACGGTCGTCACCATGACTTGGTTGAACGTTATAGAATATCTGTGTCACAAATGACCACGGATATGTTCCACTTGCCGTAAGCACTTCCCGGTCCTTTTCTCATTCACGACTTATCGCCGGGTTTGTAACTAGATTAACACGACAGGTACCACTAGTGGAGCAGGAACTGCTTACCCTTTCGGATCACATGAGTTCGCCCCCGGTTTTCAGTGGGGTTCGTGTTGCTCGATCTTTAGTTTTATGTGTATGTTTTGTTTGTCCTTTTGTCCTTTTTCCCTTGGTCATTGTGTTGTCTGTTCTTCTTCGATATAAGGATTCTGATTACCCCTTTGGTATCTTCAAACTCTTCTTAATCATATGATTAAACAAATTTAACACAGTGTTAGTGTTAACGACAAGTTCAACTGGTAAATTCCATATGCAACACGTCTTACCCATTTGGTATCATTAGACTTTTCATACCTACCCATGGAGTGTATTTGTATAAACCTAATTAGAAATCAGATATGATAGACAACTTTTACATTTAAAATTCATACATACAAAAAAGTCAATGGGGTTGGAAGGTAGATCTATTAACCCTATGATACCAGATACGCGACTAATAATTTAACTCGGACAATCAGAAATTTAATAGCAAAAATCACATTGAAAAAACCATCGATATTTCATTTTCTGTTATTTTAAGTTAAGCCAGTTGTCATCCCATGCAATACATCATCGACAATCGCTTACAAATAATGTTATAATACTAGTAAGCCAATTGCCATATTTACTACCGGAGCGTAGGGGTTAGTTACAATAATCACACGAAATGATCTAAATTCCCATATATATTGCAATACCAAGAAGGGCAACAACCACATGTTATTCAGCTCACTTGAAAGTATTATATCTCTACTAAAACCAGACAGAAAAGTCCCAATATGCACAGACTTTACTCATAAACGATAATAGTTTTGATTAAAATATAGTTTCTTTATCTTCATTTAACTCTAAAATATATGTTGATATTCTATAGTCCTCAGCCAACCGCATCGGTGGTGTAATGGTTAGCGTGCTCGCCTCGAGTGCGGTAGATCGTGGGTTCGAGCCCCGGTCGGGTCAAACCAAAGGCTATAAGAAGAGTTTGAAGATACCAAAGGGGTAATCAGAATCCGTATATCGACAGCACAAGACAATACAATGGCCAAAAGAAAAAGTAAAAAAGGACAAACAACGATCTACAAAACATACATATAAAACTAAAGATCGAGTAACACGAACCCCACTAAAAACCGGGGGTGAACTCAGGTGCTCCGGAAGCGTAAGCAGTTCCTGCTCCACTAGTGACACCCGTCGTGTTAATCTAGTTACAAACCCGGTGATAAATCATGAACGAGGAAAGGACGGGAAGTATTTACGACAAGTGGAACATATCCGTGGTCATTTGTGACACAGATATTCCATAACGGTCAACCAAGTCATGGTGGCGACCGTAAAAGTATCGAAGTGATGACTTCAACTTAACTAAGAGGAACAGTAGCAGCAACCCTCTATCAAGGAAATCTTGATAGAACCCACAAGCTCTAGAATATCGTATCAACTGACAGATATATACTCCATATGCAGGTGCTGCTGGAATGTTGCTACATATGAATGGAAAGTTCACGATGGGAAAATTGAAATAATCTCATTTGTCGTAAAGTTTCGTTCTTAACCGCCCCTCACTGTCAATTTCGAGGTGTAGGTCAAGGTATGATTTTTCCGCTAAGCACGCAGCATTAAGGAGTAAGAACAAAGACTGGTTGGCTCGGAATCAGAATAATGTGTCCGAGTGGAGCGAAATATCTATCCACGGACTGTTGTTTCAATGAGCTAGCACTATAAAAATCCAACTCAGCGTATTGGTCTAGAACAAAGTGGACCTCATCATCATCTCATTGAAAATTAACTTGTTTTCGCCATGACATAGCTGAAAAATTGCTGAGTTGCCGTTAAACAACAATCACTCACTTACTCAATCACTCACCCACTCACTATAGTGGTCAGCCAGATATAACAACAAGCGATTGAACCATGTGTTTCTATTATATCTATATGTTGATAATCTAGAGTATCGCTATTGTCGTTTTTGAACCATACTGTACATATATATTACAAATCAACGCTACACGGTATACCGCCAAGACTCATTCAGGATATGAATCAACCATGTTAAATTAAGTGTCGTGTACCTAGGTATAGAGGATTAATAAGTAGTTCTACCTTTCAAACCTAAATAAGGTGATATAAATGACTGTGTGTATTCTTTGAGAAATATTAGCAGTTCATCACATGCGGTGTTCAAATACATTTCTTATATACTGTCGAGTGGTCTAGGGCGCTGGACGTAATGCTAAGCGAATGGTGCTGCAATGTATCAATGCTGTAGGTTCAAATCCCGTCGAGGGAAGAACAAAAAATGTTTGTTAGTGAATCAGGACGAAATGAGCAATTTTATAGAGGACCTTCCATATAAGCTTCTTATCAAGTTTCGGTTCATTTAAGCATGCAGTTTCAGAGGAGAAGATTTTTCTTATAAATCGTCCAATCAGAAACAAGAATTGCCTGTAGCGGTCATGTTTGTTAACGGATCAGAACGATATGAACAATTTTATAGAGCACCTTACATAGATGCTTCCTTTGGCAAGGTGAGCTAAAAAGTAGTTCGTAATGGGCGTACAAATACAATTAGCTGACATTCTCGCAAAAAGTAGAATGCTGATTGGCCAATATACGCCCTATAGCAATCAATGTGTGGACTGAGAGCTTACAGTCAAACAATTACGTAATGTTTCTTAATATCAGACCCTTCGTTTGCAAAATCCATAGCGAATGCCTGTTTCAAAATAAACAGTAGTCGACATTGCCATTTATCACCCACTACAGAAGCCATAAAATAGCAGACATTTTAGTTTAAGCACATTTTATTTACATATAATAACAGCTTATAGGACACAAGTTATTACAACATTAGTGAAGTTCTTTCACTTCTACAAACATATAAGCCAAAAAAAAAAAAAAAAAAAAGACAGCGCTGGCGATAATTAGATAATATAATATTTTAGATACGATAATATTAAAGAAATGATAAAGAAAAATAAGGTAAAATAATTATAGATTATTATATGTCATTTTTCATATCACATGTCATATCAACCCGAGACGCCCATATTAGCCCAAAATTGGGATACAAGGCAAATGTTGGAAATTACTTAAGTCGCTTTATAGCAAAGTTTCCAATAAAGTTTTATTTGGTCAACATGAAACAGAGTTCTTTGACCAAGAGTTTGGATTGAAACAAGGATATGTTTGGTAAGTATGTTGAAAGATGTTTACTGTTTGCTGATGATATTGTACTCATTGGTAAAACAGAAGAAGAACTAGTCATTACTAACAATAGCTGGTATTTTCGCCTCTAAATGGAATATGAAATTTAACGCTTCAAAATCTAAAGTAATGGTTATTGGTAAGCGACTTGATAAAAATAAGGAATGGAAACTGGGAAACTCTATGTTAATCGAAACTAATGATTATAAATATCTTGGTGTGTACTTCTCGAGGTCGCTTTCATTTTCCTACCATATAAATTTCTATGTAAGAGGAAAATTTGAACGTAAGTTTAATTATATGATTAAACTACTTGGGGAACATGGAACCTTTAATCGAATATCTTTAGGCGATGTGTTGTGGAACTCAGTACTCCGACCGTCAATCTCTCATGGATGTGCTGTATGGATACCATCCGCTTTATCCTCCAAAGGTATGCTCGAAACGTGGCAGTATAAAGCAGCTAAATTAATTTTTTACACAAATATGACCATTCCTAAATCGGCTCTCTTCTTAGAATTAGGTTGGGAACCTATCAACGATTTTCTTGACAGGCAAAGAATATCGTATTTCTCAAGGCTACAAAATTTGCCTTTGTAAAATTGTTTTTGATGAACTAAAAGATTCACAGTCCTATCCTAAATGGGATTACCTTAATAATGTACGTAGGGTTTTTGAAAATGCTGGTTTAGATCATTATCTTAACTCTGATGTAAATATGATTACTTTTAAGAAGTTCTTTGGCGAATATGTACGAAACAGAGAAATTACCAATGCTAAAAGTAAAAGTAGCTTGACAAATTACGTCCACTTCCCTATAATGTTTGGAAAACAGCCATACCTATCAAATTTATTGGAGTTCCAACCAGCCAGACTTAAAATGTTAGCCCGCACGAATACGCTGTCTATAAACTCTGTTCTACACAGAATAAAACTTCACACAACATCGGTTTGTGAAATGTGTAGCAGTGGTTCTGACGAGGATTTATTCCATTTCATGTTAGACTGCCAGGAGTACACGCCAATACGTAACAATAACCTCAATTTAATTACCGAACGATTTCCTGGTCTTGCTTTCTTAGAGTTGTCGCCCTTTGACAAAATGCAATGTTTAATTGGAGATGTTAGTTTTAGCCTAGATATAAATATTGGTCTATTTTTTGACAAAATAGGCAAAACCATGTTACAACAAATGTTTTTACGCAGGAAGTCCATTTTAGAAAACAACACAACTATCTGTGATAATTCAATCCCTGTATCAAGGTTTTAAGCTTTTTTGTATGTGTTTTAGAATGTATAATGTATTGTCTTTTTATGCACTGAATATGTTTTATTAAGCTATGTGTTGAAATGAAAATTCTAAAGATGCTTCGTTGAAACATATTTTATGAACTTTATCATATATCATTTATATTGCATGCCATATGTATTTTTTACTTAAAATGTTTGTATATAGTACATATTTGTTTGTATGATAAATGTTAGACGCACTTGCAGGTGCCCCCGTTGTAAAGGGGTAGTTCTGAATGAATATATAATAAGAATTACAATTGTCCATTGTTTTAGTTACGCTTAATTCCTAGGTATTGCTCTCACTTTATATGGTTTTGGACCATTTGTAGTAGCGAGTATTGCTTCAATCGGTGGTGGTCCCTCTCCTTCAGGTGGCAGAAACTCAAACCTCTGTACAAGAGTTGCTAGATAAAGAAACAACTCTATTCGTGCGAGTGATTCACCAAGGCAAACTCGTCTCCCTACAATTAATGAATGAACACAATAATTCAATATTAAACTAGTTTTCGGTCGGCAGTGACAAATCCAATCCCTTATAACGTTTTGTTCTGTTCAAGAACTCTTTTATATGCAAAGCTAATTTGATATATGCGTGTATATGGAACACTGCGCACATTAAAATATAGAGAGTGTACGATATTTCGCCCTGACACATCGTCTAGGATAATTAAAAACTCCAATCATATTCTCGGTAAAATCGTTTGTTTCGTGTTTGTTGTAATGCTATTAAAACGCGTGGTGATCTAGTACAAATAAATATAGAAAATTGATATTTCACATAATGTTTTTTGTCTCGATATGTCATGTCTGAAAAATTGCGCATTTGGTGATACAGTGTTTCTCAAACTGAATATTATTACTTGTTCTCACCAGATCAGTTTTCTAACCAGTATTACACATGTCTTCCAACCAATACTACACATGTTTTCCCTAATCCTCAGTTTATTTCCGAATGGAAAAAAAATAATGTCGTAGTTTCAGTGTCTCTTGGAAATACCACATACGATTACAAGTGTTAGGACAATCTTTGAAACTTTAATCGTTTTAATGATGAAACTATAACTACGAGCATTCACACTCGATACAACATTATGTGATAAAGTTTGTCAGTGACTTACGACAGGTTGGTGGTTTTCTCCGGGTAGTCCGGTTTCCTCCAACAATAAAACTGACCATCACGAATAACTGAAATATTTTTGAAAGTGGCGTTAAACACCATAAACCAAATCAAGCAAACCAAAACCGAACAGTCACGAACCCTACTATTGTACTGACTTCCAGGGTTGAAATTAAAAATGAATATAAACTATTAAAAAACTGTCATTTTTGTACTCATAATGTTTGCACATTGAAGGACATGCGGGAGTTGTTTGCGTTTGCGCCTGTTTTTGACAAATAAATTAATTCTTAGAAATATGATGATGTTCACATGAATACATTTTAGATATTTAAGCCCAATCAAGCGACAAGTTCAATATCACAGTAAGTAAGATAGAAATCATAAACTTACCCAGAGAGAAGGTCAAAACTTTATCTTGGTTATAAACTTTACCATCTGTATCGATAAATCGTTCGGGCTGAAAGTCGTGGCTATTTGGAAATATGTTTTCATCATGCGCTACAGAATCAAGACACGGAAATATAACGCTTCCTTTTGGTATCGTATAACCTTGACACTTCACATTTACTGTAACTAAATGTGGTAAAGAGAGTGGAGCAATGTTTCCAATTCTGAGTGATTCGAGGATAACAGCTTCACAGTATGGTAAATTAGGTCTATCTGATAGACTTGGAAGACGTCCAACACCAACAACGTTATCTATTTCCTTCCACATTTTGTTTTGTATATCTACATTATGTATTAGATATAGGACAGTCCATCTAATTGTGGTGGCTGTAGTTTCAGCTCCTGCTCCAAACAGGTCTACCAGGATTGAAAGTAACTGGTCCTCTGTAGAAATAAAAGAATTTACTATCATAGATTATGTCAACCGAGCAAATATCATCAAAATGCTCGAGTTTTTGATTGTTATGTTTGGTGGACGTGTTTTTCAACAGACAGTAGGCATCCATATGGGTACCAACCGTGCTCCTCTTCTTGTCGACCTGTTTCATTATTCGCACAAGGTAGACTTCACACAGGAGTATCTCAAGAAAAACGAAAAGAAGCTAGCCCAATCCTTTAATTTCACGTTCCACTGTATAAATGATGTCTTTTTATTAAATAATTCTGTTTAACGCCACTCTCAGCAAAATTTCAGTTTTATCGTGGCGGTCAGTTTTATTGGTGGAGGAAATCGTAGTACCAGGAGAAAACCACCGACATGTCGCAAGACACTGACAAACTTTATCACATAGTGTTGTATCGAGTACACCTCGCCATGAACAGGATTCGAACTCACAACATCAGTGGTGATAGGCACTGATTGCACAGGTAGTTGTAAATCCAACTACCATACGATTACAGCCATTATGACACACGGCCACGACGCCTCATAAGAAAATATCATTATATTTGTTACCAATGTGTTGTTTATGATCATACAGAAAAAAATTGTCCTAATTGTGTTCAATGTTGCATAGACATAATGTATTTAAATTTTGCTGGTACCAAATTGAAAATTGTCATCCACAAAATAACGAAATGAATCGATACTACCTATTATATTTATATTTATATGCACTAAAAATGAAAACAAACAAAAATGTAATACTCTCCGAATAGTTCCAATATCTGATAGGAAAATCGTAGAAACAAAATCGATACTACTACAGAGGCAAAATCGATACTACTACAGAGGCAAAATCGATACTACTACAGAGGCAAAATCGATACTACTACAGAGGCAAAATCGATACTACTACAGAGGCAAAATCGATACTACTACAGAGGCAAAATCGATACTACTACAGAGGCAAAATCGATATTACTACAGAGGCAAAATCGATACCACTAACGCACATACCCCCCACTCTTCCGATCTTAGCTATCCGGTTTAGGCCCTTTGGTTTTATTGTTCCCTAAACTTTAAATTAGTTGGTTTTCCAATCTTTCGATTCTGAACGTACCTGCGCACGAAATTTGATATCTACGTTTTTATTGTTACAGGAACTTCATTAAAAGTGGCGTTCTTTAACTCTATGCATAATATATTTATTCCTGGTGGCACAAAGCAACAAAAGAAACAAACCTAGTTCTGTTTCAGTAGATTGAATCAGTAAAATAAAATAATGTGCATACATTTGTTTAAAGTCGTTATACCTGAATAATTTGGAGTTGAATTAAACGTCTCATCTTTCTTCATCTCTTTAATATATGCATCCGTGAAATCTCTTATGTTGCAGTCGTCTATTGTTTCTTTGTGTTCCTTAATTTGTTTACGGAAGTAGTCGAATAGCATATCAACTTTTTTTGTAATTGGTGTAATTCTGAAAGGGTCCCCTGGAATTTTTGACAATGAAGGCACAAAATTCACAGGACCAGCGAGGGAAGGATTAGAAGCGAGATCATTTAAAATTTCAATAAATCGAACAAATTCTGGATCATCGTAGTCAAACCGTCGTCCAATGGTAATCGACATTACGTTATTTGCCATACTTGTATTTAAGATTCCCGTCAAATCAAATGGTTCCCTTTTATAGCTGCCCAATAATTCCAAAAATGCTTCTATTTCCTCCATTATTCTGTATTCGAAACTTCTTTTTCCAAATCCGAAACCACGCAATTTAGCAAGTGCAAAAGACCTTTGGTGTTTCCAGTTAGATCCACTTGAGCTAATGATTCCTGCAAACGAAATTTTACGAAAATATAATGAAAAACCATGGGCATCTAATTATACAATTAAATGTATATATCTTTATGACAATTGGCATTTTAATAGTAAATTTCATAGGGCTTAAGGTTATGGAGATTAACGCCATATTCAACAAGTTTTCAGTGATATCGTAGCGGTCAGTTTTATTGGTGGAGGAAACCAGAATACCCTGAGAAAACCACCAACCTGTCGCAAGTCACTGACAAACTTTATCACATAATGTTGTATCGAGTACACCTCGCCATGAGTGGGATTCGAACCCACAACCGTAGGCACTGATTACATATGTGGTTGTAAATCCAACTACCATACGATCACGACCACAGCGATTATGGTAAATTTGATATGGCCCGATACAAATATATGCTCGTTGTGTTCTGACTTAAGTTGCTTGATTTATAAAGTGTTGGTAATTATTTGTTGAATTGATTAATATGCAAGTGTTATATTACAGAAGTGTACACAACATTTATTTCTATAAAACTTCAAATTACGTTGTAGTGTCCGTAATTTGTTTTTGACAGGAACGGTGTGCCATAACTATTAATATATTTAAAACATTAACAGGGTATATATCACACTGCATATACAAACTACATGTATTAACATTGATGTACATATGATGTTTGATACCTGAAGCAAGACAATACTGCGCCGTATACAATAAAAATCGTTTTCATATTAAGACGGTGATTGCACGTACAATATTCGTGCAATCTCTGTTTTATGTTATCGATCACTAATGTTATACGACTGATACCGAATAGTCAATACATATTGCCAGTACGTGTTCAAAAGCATGCTGGGAGTTGTATTCGTGAAATGCTGCTGTATTATAGTATATCTTCAATAATTGTGGTCGTGAAAATGTGTTAGGGAACGACCATTTAACTTGAAGGAGGGAGGGGGGGGGGGGGGGGGGGTTTGGTTTTTTTCTAAAAAAATATTCTGATTCCCAATGTTGCTGAACAAAATATTATGATTTTGGTTGAGGAAAAAAAAAATAATGTGATTCAGAGTTTTTGTCATATAATCTAATGTTAAATTGTGGAAACAAATTTCGCACTTTGCGCGACAAAAAAATAAATATTCTTACTCTCGTGTTGTCCGAAAAAAAAATTCTAAACGAAACAAAAAACCATAACCACCCCCCTTCAAGTTAAATGGTCGGTCCCTTATCATACTGTTTGACATTGGACGTCCTAAAAAAGATTTTTTAAATAATTTTCTTGAAGTAATTTTGCAAACACCATGTAATACACATAGACATGAATACCTGGAGAAATTATTAATCAATAATAAATGTAAAACGCAATTTTAGTGCATTTGTCACCGTCATTACACTATCATAATACCGATTAGTAAACATTTGAAGACGTATGCCTGAAAAAGTTATGATCTATCTAAAGTATTGACCATGGAACGCTTGCTCCGAATTGTACAATTACCCAGGTTGAAGTATTGATAAAAGAAATATTACCTTTATTGCTTAGCAGTTTCATGAGATAAAAAGGCGGTCGGTCTGACGTGTGTTCTCCATTCTTCACAAGCAATTCTCTGAGATTTTCGGTTCCGTTCACCACAATCACCCAAAATTGTCCGATAGACAAACTAAATATGTCTCCATATTTTGTCCGCAGTTCACGGAATGTTTCTAAAACATGTCCTTTAGCTATATTATGCATATTTCCGATGACCGGTATCGTTGTTGGTCCGGGAGGGTATCCAATCGGCCTCCTTGATCGTATCCATAGTATTATAAATAGAAGGAAAACTACCAATATCGCCAAATTGTAAAATATAAGGTCCATCATGACAAAATTATTGTAAACTGTGCACTAAGACCTTAGAAATCAGATATGATAGAAAACTGTTACACTTGAAATTTATACATACATTGGGGTTGGAAGGTAGATCGAAGTATTAACTCTATGATACCAGATACGCGACAGATAGTTTAACCCGGATAATCAGAAATTTAATAGCAAAGATAATATTGTAAAAAAAAAACCATGGATATTTTTTCCCTGTTGTTTGGTGTTATGTCAGTTGTCCGCAGGTAGATAAGTTGCATCATCTGGACACATTATAATAACTCCGATACAACCAGTCTTTTGTTGTTATTCCTTAATGCGGTGTGCTTAGAAAAGATGCAGCAGAAATAATTTTATAGTGTTTGGTTTGAATACTTTTCACACTCCAATCGAGCATGCTTATCGACAACAGAGGCAGTAATTACCACAGAGGCAGTAATTACCACAGAGGCAGTTCATAGCCAGAAATGATGGATACTTTGCTCATTTGCATATCTAAGATGGCGACGCCGTGACGTCTGCAATTTTCATATGATCTATATAGACGATATCATTCATTATTGCATGTGTGTCATTTTCTGAACTTGAAAATGATACATTGAATCAAGCTGAATTAAATGAAATAAAAATTAATGAAAACAATTAAATATTCGAGATTTCTGGACTATATGAAAATCCGAGGCGACGAACCCTTTTTTGGCCTTAAGAGTCTATGTAAAAATGTCTGAAATACATGAAACTGGTGGCGTGTGACACAAAATTTAACAATGAATGACATTTGGCGACATATTTTTTTAAATTAATTTAGATTCCTCAATAATATATGTAATTATATTGACTAACCTTATATTTCTAGCTTCTAAACTCGGGGTTCCCACATTAAATATAATATGATCATTTTTGCATGATCGCGATATCAAAGACATGTCTAGAATCGTTAGAAAACAAAAATATTTGAATTTTCACAGAAGAAAAACTTTGCGGAAATAAACAATAACTTTTAACTTTCGAATCATTGACGGACACATTGAATTTCCGTACTGTAGGCTATTTTTTGACAAATCTAATAAACGATCCATCAAGCTTGAAACTGCAGTCACGTGATCAAAATCTAATTTAAATATGATGAATATTTATGAGGAAAGTACCATCAATTTCTGGATATAAATTACCGCAGAGGCAGTGATTACCACAGAGGCAGTAATTTGTTTAAAAATAAAATCGTAGATATGCAATTTACTGCGCAGTAAGTCAATTGAACATTTAATGGGGTTCACCTACGATTGTTACGCTAATAGGTGGCGCATGTGTTCCATCAGTTATTACTTTCGGAACTCCTCGGCTAGCATCAATAACGTAACTAATGTAAACTACGATATTGATTTACAAAAAATGTATATGTATTCGTGTAAAATGCCACAAATGCTGTGTTTAACAAGATGACTGACTATGCGTCGAGAGTTCCTTGGACGCCAGGGAAATACGACGTGGTTTGCGCGGCACATAATGACATCTCAAGGACATCGGCTTCTCAGTGTCGGGATTATTATGTTAGATGTCTTCCAGTGTTGATTGAATAAAAAGTTTATATTATTTTTACTTAAGGAATGGCTCCTCTAAGCATAGTGTTCAATATATTTAATAAGACATAAAGCACTAACCATTTTACTACTGAGAGGGGGGGTTTAGAACAAAAATCGTTTACTTTCCACTATGTCCAAATTTTAAAGTAGACCTGAATACACCTCAGCTCTAATAAAAATATTGCTTGTTTAGGTTAACTCGACCCTACCTAAAATTTAGTGCCTATAATCCTAGCTATTTTATTAGTTTTTCTCAACAAGCACAGTCTTGGAACATCTGCATGCCCAATATATCCAATGCAAAAAAAAAAAAAAAATCCTGGTCACCTTTACCTAACCTTTTTCACAGGGTTACCGGTAACCCTAAGCACACAATTATTTTTTTAGGTCTCGTATGCATGTATCTTTTATCTCATGTATGTATAAAAAATTGGATTCTCTACTGACAGACATAAAAAATCCCATGCCCCCCTCCCTCTTTCACTTTAAAATTGTTGGTGTCTAATAAAGAAAACAAGTGAGCGGGAAGACATGTCACTCCACTCGGGCACACTAATTAATATTCCGATTCCTAGCCGGCCAGTTCTTACTTTCATGCTTTAATAGTAGAGAAGCAACAAATACCAATTTTATAGTCTTTGGTTTGACCAGACTGGGGCGCTATCCCATGGATCTAACACACTCAAGGCGAGAATCCTAACCATTACACCACCGATGAGATAGGAAACCATTTTGTCTACAAACCAATAACATAATACCACCACAACAAAATGTATGTGGTCGTATAAAAATCACACTGAAAAGGAGCAGTCCTTCAAAACTTTCATTAAGCAAAGGACTTGTGCCCAAGTTGCTTAGTTGAAGTTAGTTAATACAGTCAATATCATCAAACATACATTAAAAAGATCATAGATTAGCTTCCAGTCAGATTTGAACTGACATCTTTTCAACTTTATTGAAATGTACTACCTTGTACTATAGAAGCCATAATGATTGTAATGTTACACAAAGTACACATACAGATAAATAAACCACTCAAACAAGTACTTCAAAAGCATCTTGTACAAAGGACTGTATTTACGACATATTATTAACTACAGATGTACATGTATTTTAATCTTCACCATAGGATAGTTAAATGTTTAAATTGTGTATTTATTGACACTGATTACATCAGGTAATAATATTCATTAAAAAGTTGTTAATGTTTTCGTGATTCATGAAACCTTTTTTTCTCTCTAGCTACTGTTAGTAGCAACTAGCCCCTTCGCTTAAATAGTCTTAAACTTAAAGGGTCAATATATTACTTTAATAACAATATATGATATAAATATACAAGTATAACATGATAAAAAGACAAATATTTAATGGCTGACAAAAAATTACGAATACCCAGAAAACTGAAGACTGAGACGCTCAAACAACTAAAAATCCGAACTGACATGAACTCAGATGCTCCATATGAGTCTGCAGTTCGAACTTCACTAATACCACTTCAAGGGCGAAAGAGCTGGGGGTAATTGCCCTCCCTACTTTTAAAAATTGAGGGAAGGGGGGGGGGAAATAGTTTTGCCCCCCTTTTGGCATTAAATTTAAGAAAAAAACTTTTTTACTATAGTATGGAAGCAAATATTGTCCATTTAGCCAAGGGTATAAGGATATTTGGACAAGGGTATGCTTTGAAACCATAGTGACTTTTTTTTTTTTTTTATCATGCTGCACAGTTTTGAAAATATACCAGACAAATAAGGAATACATTTTTTTGTGCAAATTTCATAAAGATGTATACCGAATGTAATGAGCATCATTTAAATTAGTATATTTATTGAGGTAATTACACATGATTGTGTAATTATATTTCAAAGATAAAAAAAAATTGTGAAAATTGTGAAAAAAATAATGTTTTTTTTTAGAAATAGAATATAAAATGTTTCTTAAAAAACGTATGAGGGTACCCCTACTGAAAGCTCCATACTTTTTTTCTATTGAAAATATGCCCCGTTTTTTCACATTCTGAATGATGACATGTATATGATGCTTTCAGTGTGTTGTTTTTGAATATTTAATAAAAAGAAAAGGTGTGTAAAAAGTTGGGTCAGTTTTTTCAATAAAAATAATTTTTTTCCCTCACCTATGCCTGGATATGAATCCCATCTGGTTTTATAAAGGCAGTTAACTTCAAAATCTTCTTTTTCAATTATAATGGATAGCATAAATATGACAAATTCTCCTGGTCTTGTCTCTGAATCCTGTCACGAAAGCACATTCAAACTGATCCATCATCATAATTTTAATGATGATTTCTTTTCAGTCGGGGCAACTTGAACATACAACAAATACAATAATATTGAAAAGTAACGAACATAAATCGTATGCTTGGGTTTTCGGTGTAATATGTACCTTTCAATCAAGTCAGTTTTTCGAACGTTTGTCGATGCATTTCTGCGTAGTAGATCATATTCGAGCTTCGGCACTGACCACAGCTGATCGCCGTCCGCCATCTTGGAATCGAATAACTGATAGTACACATGCGCCACCTGTCGGGAATGGGATAGGTGAACCCCGTTCCAGATATGTATATATGTGCATATATATATATATATATTGTGAATTGTATCATAATTACATGTATTTGCTATTTATTATTAATCCCACTTTTAGTATTGTTTGTTTATCTGAGGACCTCAGGGAAGATTAGCTGTTATTAGCCCATACTTTCATTGTCTTGTTATTGAATATTTTTCATATACCACATATGTTGTAATTGAAGGAAATGCTTTTGAGCTGATACTCATTCAATCTAATCTGGCTTAGACTGCCTAAATTAGTAATAATTGGTAATCATGACACTCGACAAAGAAAGTATGGGCCAAATTGATTATACAATACCTGGTCATTAGTATATGAAAAAGAATGCATCTCGGCTTCGCCTCAATGCATCCTTTTTCATATTTTATGACCAGGTATTGAATAACCTATACTTATTGCTAACTGTGTTACCCTCTTGAAAAAAAATTAAAATACTTACTATACGAACGTACCTAGTGAAGATTATTATTGAAACGCGCTGTATTGACTTAATCATACATATCTTGACATAAACATCCTTCAGACATTAATTCAGTTTGTGAGTGCATCGGCACCGCTTACACGTGCATGAACTCCTGAAAAGAAGCGTTTAATACTTTAATAACTTGTCGTCCACACTTAATTAGATATCTAAGGTTCTATTATATGTTGATAATCTAGAATGGTCAGGCAAGTTATTATCTCGTTATACCACCAAGACTTACTCAGGATATGAATCAACCATGTTAAACTAACTGTCGTGTACCTAGTAATAGAGGGTTAATAAGTAGTTCTACCTTTCAAATCTAAACAAGGTCATATAAATGACTGTGCGTATTCGTTGAGAAATATGAGCTGTTGATCACATGCAGTTTCCATATAATTATTTTCTTTTTATATCTCGAATTAACTGATATTTCTTTTTAGTTTTGTAAACTTCCCGTTTGGCTATAATTTTATTGATAACATTTTAGAGATCAGCTACGTAGAAGCCTGTATATAAGTACACAGCAAAATACATTAAAAGTTCATATACATGTATGTAAAAGATACAGTTTTATTGAAACAAAAGAAACGGTTCGTATTGGATATCACGGGTTTCGTTATCAACATGAGTTCTCAGGTCAAGGTCGATATGAGTAATGCTATAATATATGAATTATATTGATATTACTTTTCGTGTCTTTTCTACACACTTTGTTTATTACATTGTATATAGTTATTTAGGAGTACCATCTTTCGATTTTGAGCGTATCTGATGAAGATTATTACGTATCTGATGAAGATTATTACGTATCTGATGAAGATTATTACGTATCTGATAAAGATTATTACGTATCTGATGAAGATTATCCAAGAAACGCGTCGTGCGCACTAAATGTTTTTATTACTATCACTGTTTCGATACCTCTGCTGGTTGACTATTAGTCTCCTCGGGTATCATCCAGTCAGTAATCACTGTTTCGATACCTCTGCTGGTGGACTATTAGTCTCCTCGGGTATCATCCAGTCAGTAATCACTGTTTCGATACCTCTGCTGGTGGACATTAGTCTCCTCGGGTATCATCCAGTCAGTAATCACTGTTTCGATACCTCTGCTGGTGGACTATTAGTCTCCTCGGGTATCATCCAGTCAGTAATCACTGTTTCGATACCTCTGCTGGTGGACTATTAGTCTCCTCGGGTATCATCCAGTCAGTAATCACTGTTTCGATACCTCTGCTGGTGGACTATTAGTCTCCTCGGGTATCATCCAGTCAGTAATCAATGTTTCGATACCTCTGCTGGTGGACTATTAGTCTGCTCGGGTAACATCCAGTCAGTAGTCAGTGTTACTATCACTGTTTCGATACCTCTGCTGGTGGACTATTAGTCTCCTCGGGTAACATCGAGTCAGTAATCACTGTTTTGATACCTCTGCTGGTGAATTATTAGTCTCCTCGGGTATCATCCAGTCAGTAATCAGTGTTTCGATACCTCTGCTGATGGACTATTAGTCTCCTCGGGTAACATCCAGTCAGTAATCACTGTTTCGATACCTCTGCTGGTGGACTATTAGTCTCCTCGGGTATCATCCAGTCAGTAATCACTGTTTCGATACCTCTGCTGGTGGACTATTAGTCTCCTCGGTTATCATCCAGTTAGTAATCACTGTTTCTATCCTCTGCTGGTGGACTATTAGTCTTCTCGGGTAACATCCAGTCAGTAGTCAGTGTTACTATCACTGTTTCGATACCTCTGCTGGTGGACTATTAGTCTCCTCGGGTAACATCCAGTCAGTAATCACTGTTTCGATACCTCTGCTGGTGGACTATTAGTCTCCTCGGTTAACATCCAGTCAGTAATCACTGTTTCGATACCTCTGCTGGTAGTCTATTAGTCTCCTCGGGTATCATCCAGTCAGTAATCACTGTTTCGATACCTCTGCTGGTGGACTATTAGTCTCCTCGGGTATCATCCAGTCAGTAATCACTGTTTCGATACCTCTGCTGGTGGACTATTAGTCTCCTCGGGTATCATCCAGTCAGTAATCACTGTTTCGATACCTCTGCTGGTGGACTATTAGTCTCCTCGGGTAACATCCAGTCAGTAGTCAGTGTTACTATCACTGTTTCGATACCTCTGCTGGTGGACTATTAGTCTCCTCGGGTAACATCCAGTCAGTAATCACTGTTTCGATACCTCTGCTGGTGGACTATTAGTCTCCTCGGATATCATCCAGTCAGTAATCACTGTTTCGATACTTCTGCTGGTGGACTATTAGTCTCATCGGGTATCATCCAGTCAGTAATCACTGTTTCGATACCTCTGCTGGTGGACTATTAGTCTCCTCGGGTATCATCCAGTCAGTAATCACTGTTTCGATACCTCTGCTGGTGGACTATTATTCTCCTCGAGTAACATCCAGTCAGTAGTCAGTGTTACTATCACTGTTTCGATACCTTTGCTGGTGGATTATTAGTCTCCTCGGGTAACATCCAGTCAGTAATCACTGTTTCGATACCTCTGCTGGTGGACTATTAGTCTCCTCGGGTATCATCCAGTCAGTAATCACTGTTTCGATACCTCTGCTGGTGGACTATTAATCTCCTCGGGTATCATCCAGTCAGTAATCACTGTTTCGATACCTCTGCTGGTGGACTATTAGTCTCCTCGGGTAACATCCAGTCAGTAGGCAGTGTTACTATCACTGTTTCGATACCTCTGCTGGTGGACTATTAGTCTCCTCGGGTAACATCCAGTCAGTAGTCAGTGTTACTATCACTGTTTCGATACCTCTGCTGGTGGACTATTAGTCTTCTCGGGTATCATCCAGTCAGTAATCACTGTTTCGATACCTCTGCTGGTGGACTATTAGTCTCCTCGGGTAACATCCAATCAGTAATCACTGTTTCGATACCTCTGCTGGTGGACTATTAATCTCCTCGGGTAACATCCAGTCAGTAATCACTGTTTCGATACCTCTGCTGGTGGACTATTAGTCTCCTCGGGTATCATCCAGTCAGTAATCACTGTTTCGATACCTCTGCTGGTGGACTATTAGTATCCTCGGGTAACATCCAGTCAGTAATCACTGTTTCGATACCTCTGCTGGTGGACTATTAGTCTCCTCGCGTATCATCCAGTCAGTAATCACTGTTTCGATACCTCTGCTGGTGGACTATTAGTCTCCTTGGGTAACATCCAGTCAGTAATCACTGTTTCGATACCTCTGCTGGTGGACTATTAGTCTCCTCGGGTATCATCCAGTCAGTAATCATTGTTTCGATACCTCTGCTGGTGGACTATTAGTCTCCTCGGGTAACATCCAGTCAGTAATCACTGTTTCGATACCTCTGCTGATGGACTATTAGTCTCCTCGGGTAACATCCAGTCAATAATCACTGTTTCGATACCTCTGCTGGTGGACTATTAGTCTCCTCGGGTAACATCCTGTCAGTAATCACTGTTTCGATACCTCTGCTGGTGGACTATTAGTCTCCTCGGGTATCATCCAGTCAGTAATCACTGTTTCGATACCTCTGCTGGTGAACTATTAGTCTCCTCGGGTATCATCCAGTCAGTAATCACTGTTTCGATGACTCTGCTGGTGGACTATTAGTCTCTTCGTGTAACATCCAGTCAGTAATCACTGTTTCGATACCTCTGCTGGTGGACTATTAGCCTCCTCGGGTAACATCCAGTCAGTAGTCAGTGTTACTATCACTGTTTCGATACCTCTGCTGGTGGACTATTAGTCTCCTCGGGTAACATCCAGTCAGTAATCACTGTTTCGATACCTCTGCTGGTGGACTATTAGTCTCCTCGGGTATCATTCAGTCAGTAAACACTGTTTCGATACCTCTGCTGGTGGACTATTAGTCTCCTCGGGTAACATCCAGTCAGTAATCACTGTTTCGATACCTCTGCTGGTGGACTATTAGTCTCCTCGGGTAACATCCAGTCAGTAGTTAGTGTTTCGATACCTCTGCTGGTGGACTATTAGTCTCCTCGGGTATCATCCAGTCAGTAATCACTGTTTCGATACCTCTGCTGGTGGACTATTAGTCTCCTCGGGTATCATCCAGTCAGTAATCACTGTTTCGATACCTCTGCTGGTGGACTATTAGTCTCCTCGGGTAACATCCAGTCAGTAGTCAGTGTAACTATCACTGTTTCGATACCTCTGCTGGTGGACTATTAGTCTCCTCGGGTATCATCCAGTCAGTAATCACTGTTTCGATACCTCTGCTGGTGGACTATTAGTCTCCTCGGGTATCATCCAGTCAGTAATCACTGTTTCGATACCTCTGCTGGTGGACTATTAGTCTCCTCGGGTAACATCCAGTCTGTAATCACTGTTTCGATACCTCTGCTGGTGGACTATTAGTCTCCTCGGGTATCATCCAGTCAGTAATCACTGTTTCGATACCTCTGATGGTGAACTATTAGTCTCTGCGGGTAACATCCAGTCAGTAATCACTGTTTCGATACCTCTGCTGGTGGACTATTAGTCTCCTCGGGTAACATCCAGTCAGTAATCACTGTTTCGATACCTCTGCTGGTGGACTATTAGTCTCCTCGGGTAACATCCAGTCAGTAATCACTGTTTCGATACCTCTGCTGGTGGACTATTAGTCTCCTCGGGTAGCATCCAGTCAGTAATCATTGTTTCGATACCTCTGCTGGTGGACTATTAGTCTCTTCGGGTATCACCCAGTCAGCAATCACTCTTTCGATACCTCTGCTGGTGGACTATTAGTCTCCTCGGGTAACATCCAGTCAGTATTCACTGTTTCGATACCTCTGCTGGTGGACTATTAGTCTCCTCGGGTAACATCCAGTCAGTAATCACTGTTTCGATACCTCTGCTGGTGGACTATTAGTCTCCTCGGGTATCATCCAGTCAGTAATCACTGTTTCGATACCTCTGCTGGTGGACTATTAGTCTCCTCGGGTAACATCCAGTCAGTAATCACTGTTTCGATACCTCTGCTGGTGGACTATTAGTCTCCTCGGGTATCATCCAGTCAGTAATCACTGTTTCGATACCTCTGCTGGTGGACTATTAGTCTCCTCGGGTATCATCCAGTCAGTAATCACTGTTTCGATACCTCTGCTGGTGGACTATTAGTCTCCTCGGGTAACATCCAGTCAGTAGTCAGTGTTACTATCACTGTTTCGATACCTCTGCTGGTGGACTATTAGTCTCCTCGGGTATCATCCAGTCAGTAATCACTGTTTCGATACCTCTGCTGGTGGACTATTAGACTCCTCGGGTAACATCCTGTCAGTAATCACTGTTTCGATACCTCTGCTGGTGGACTATTATCCTCCGCGGGTAACATCCAGTCAGTAATCACTGTTTCGATACCTCTGCTGTTGGCCTATTAGTCTCCTCGGGTAACATCCAGTCAGTAATCACTGTTTCGATACCTCTGCTGGTGGACTATTATTTTCCGCGGGTAATATCCAGTCAGTAATCACTGTTTCGATACCTCTGCTGGTGGACTATTAGTCTCCTCGGGTAACATCCAGTCAGTAATCACTGTTTCGATACCTCTGCTGGTGGACTATTAGTCTCCTCGGGTAACATCCAGTCAGTAATCACTGTTTCGATACCTCTGCTGGTGGACTATTAGTCTCCTTGGGTATCATCCAGTCAGTAATCACTGTTTCGATACCTCTGCTGGTGGACTATTAGTCTCCTCGGGTATCACCCAGTCAGTAATCACTGTTTCGATACCTCTGCTGGTGGACTATTAGTCTCCTCGGGTAACATCCTGTCAGTAATCACTGTTTCGATACCTCTGCTGGTGGACTATTATTCTCCGCGGGTAACATCCAGTCAGTAATCACTGTTTCGATACCTCTGCTGGTGGACTATTAGTCTCCTCGGGTAACATCCAGTCAGTAATCACTGTTTCGATACCTCTGCTGGTGGACTATTAGTCTCCTCGGGTAACATCCAGTCAGTAATCACTGTTTCGATACCTCTGCTGGTGGACTATTAGTCTCCTTGGGTATCATCCAGTCAGTAATCCCTGTTTCGATACCTCTGCTGGTGGACTATTAGTCTCCTCGGGTATCACCCAGTCAGTAATCACTGTTTCGATCCCTCTGCTGGTGGACTATTAGTCTCCTCGGGTATCATCAAGTCAGTAATCACTGTTTCGATACCTCTGCTGGTGGACTATTAGTCTCCTCGGGTATCATCCAGTCAGTAATCACTGTTTCGATACCTCTGCTGGTGGACTATTAGTCTCCTCGGGTAACATTCAGTCAGTAATCACTCTTTCGATACCTCTGCTGGTGGACTATTAGTCTCCTCGGGTAACATCCAGTCAGTAATCACTGTTTCGATACCTCTGCTGGTGGACTATTAGTCTCCTCGGGTAACATCCAGCCAGTAGTCAGTGTTACTATCGCTGTTTCGATACCTCTGCTGGTGGACTATTAGTCTCCTCGGGTATCATCCAGTCAGTAATCACTGTTTCGATACCTCTGCTGGTGGACTATTAGTCTCCTCGGATAACATCCAGCCAGTAGTCAGTGTTACTATCACTTTTTCGATACCTCTGCTGGTGGACTATTAGTCTCCTCGGGTAACATCCAGTCAGTAATCACTGTTTCGATACCTCTGCTGGTGGACTATTAGTCTCCTCGGGTAACATCCAGTCAGTAATCACTGTTTCGATACCTCTGCTGGTGGACTATTAGTCTCCCCGGGTAACATCCAGCCAGTAGTCAGTGTTACTATCACTGTTTCGATACCTCTGCTGGTGGACTATTAGTCTCCTCGGGTATCATCCAGTCAGTAATCACTGTTTCGATACCTCTGCTGGTGGACTATTAGTCTCCTCGGGTAACATCCAGTCAGTAATCACTGTTTCGATATCTCTGCTGGTGGACTATTAGTCACCTCGGGTAACATCCAGTCAGTAATCACTGTTTCGATACCTCTGCTGGTGGACTATTAGTCTCCTCGTGTAACATCCTGTCAGTAATCACTGTTTCGATACCTCTGGTGGTGGAATATTAGTCTCCTCGGGTAGCATCCAGTCAGTAATCACTGTTTCGATACCTCTGCTGGTGGACTATTAGTCTCCTCGGGTATCACCCAGTCAGCAATCACTGTTTCGATACCTCTGCTGGTGGACTATTAGTCTCCTCGGGTATCATCCAGTCAGTAATCACTGTTTCGATACCTCTGCTGGTGGACTATTAGTCTCCTCGGGTATCATCCACTCAGTAATCACTGTTTCAATACCTCTGCTGGTGGACTATTAGTCTCCTCGGGTAACATCCAGTCAGTAATCACTGTTTCGATACCTCTGCTGGTGGACTATTAGTCTCCTCGGGTAACATCCAGTCAGTATTCACTGTTTCGATACCTCTGCTGGTGGACTATTAGTCTCCTCGGGTAACATCCAGTCAGTAATCACTCTTTCGATACCTCTGCTGGTGGACTATTAGTCTCCTCGGGTATCATCCAGTCAGTAATCACTGTTTCGATACCTCTGCTGGTGGACTATTAGTCTCCTCGGGTAACATCCAGTCAGTAATCACTGTTTCGATACCTCTGCTGGTGGACTATTAGTCTCCTCGTGTATCATCCAGTCAGTAATCACTGTTTCGATACCTCTGCTGGTGGACTATTAGTCTCCTCGGGTATCATCCAGTCAGTAATCACTGTTTCGATACCTCTGCAGGTGGACTATTAGTCTCCTCGGGTAACATCCAGTCAGTAGTCAGTGTTACTATCACTGTTTCGATACCTCTGCTGGTGGACTATTAGTCTCCTCGGGTATCATCCAGTCAGTAATCACTGTTTCGATACCTCTGCTGGTGGACTATTAGTCTCCTCGGGTATCATCCAGTCAGTAATCACTGTTTCGATACATCTGCTGGTGGACTATTAGTCTCCTCGGGTATCACCCAGTCAGTAATCACTGTTTCGATACCTCTGCTGGTGGACTATTAGTCTCCTCGGGTATCATCCAGTCAGTAATCACTGTTTCGATACCTCTGCTGGTGGACTATTAGTCTCTTCGTGTAACATCCAGTCAGTATTCACTGTTTCGATACCTCTGTTGGTGGACTATTAGTCTCCTCGGGTAGCATCCAGTCAGTAATCACTCTTTCGATACCTCTACTGGTGGACTATTAGTCTCCTCGGGTATCATCCAGTCAGTAATCACTGTTTCGATACCTCTGCTGGTGGACTATTAGTCTCCTCGGGTAACATCCAGTCAGTAATCACTGTTTCGATACCTCTGCTGGTGGACTATTAGTCTCCTCGGGTATCATCCAGTCAGTAATCACTGTTTCGATACCTCCGCTGGTGGACTATTAGTCTCCTCGGGTATCATCCAGTCAGTAATCACTGTTTCGATACCTCTGCTGGTGGACTATTAGTCTCCTCGGATAACATCCAGCCAGTAGTCAGTGTTACTATCACTGTTTCGATACCTCTGCTGGTGGACTATTAGTCTCCTCGGGTAACATCCAGTCAGTAATCACTGATCCGATACCTCTGCTGGTGGACTATTAGTCTCCTCGGGTAACATCCAGCCAGTAGTCAGTGTTACTATCACTGTTTCGATACCTCTGCTGGTGGACTATTAGTCTCCTCGGGTATCATCCAGTCAGTAATCACTGTTTCGATACCTCTGCTGGTGGACTATTAGTCTCCTCGGGTAACATCCAGTCAGTAATCACTGTTTCGATACCTCTGCTGGTGGCATATTAGTCTCCTCGGGTAACATCCAGTCAGTAATCACTGTTTCGATACCTCTGGTGGTGGACTATTAGTCTCCTCGGGTAGCATCCAGTCAGTAATCACTGTTTCGATACCTCTGCTGGTGGACTATTAGTCTCCTCGGGTATCACCCAGTCAGCAATCACTCTTTCGATACCTCTGCTGGTGGACTATTATTCTCCTCGGGTATCATCCAGTCAGTAATCACTGTTTCGATACCTCTGCTGGTGGACTATTAGTCTCCTCGGGTAACATCCAGTCAGTAATCACTGTTTCGATACCTCTGCTGGTGGCATATTAGTCTCCTCGGGTAACATCCAGTCAGTAATCACTGTTTCGATACCTCTGGTGGTGGACTATTAGTCTCCTCGGGTAGCATCCAGTCAGTAATCACTGTTTCGATACCACTGCTGGTGGACTATTAGTCTCCTCGGGTATCACCCAGTCAGCAATCACTCTTTCGATACCTCTGCTGGTGGACTATTATTCTCCTCGGGTATCATCCAGTCAGTAATCACTGTTTCGATACCTCTGCTGGTGGACTATTAGTCTCCTCGGGTAACATCCAGTCAGTAATCACTGTTTCGATACCTCTGCTGGTGGACTATTAGTCTCCTCGGGTAACATCCAGTCAGTAATCACTGTTTCGATACCTCTGCTGGTGGACTATTAGTCTCCTCGTGTAACATCCAGTCAGTAATCACTGTTTCGATACCTCTGGTGGTGGACTATTAGTCTCCTCGGGTAGCATCCAGTCAGTAATCACTGTTTCGATACCTCTGCTGGTGGACTATTAGTCTCCTCGGGTATCACCTAGTCAGTAATCACTCTTTCGATACCTCTGCTGGTGGACTATTAGTCTCCTCGGGTATCATCCAGTCAGTAATCACTGTTTCGATACCTCTGGTGGGGGACTATTAGTCTCCTCGGGTAGCATCCAGTCAGTAATCACTGTTTCGATACCTCTGCTGGTGGACTATTAGTCTCCTCGGGTATCATCCAGTCAGTAATCACTGTTTCGATACCTCTGCTGGTGGACTATTAGTCTCCTCGGGTATCATCCAGTCAGTAATCACTGTTTCAATACCTCTGCTGGTGGACTATTAGTCTCCTCGGGTAACATCCAGTCAGTAATCACTGTTTCGATACCTCTGCTGGTGGACTATTAGTCTCCTCGGGTAATATCCAGTCAGTAATCACTGTTTCGATACCTCTGCTGGTGAACTATTAGTCTCCACGTGTAACATCCAGTCAGTAATCACTGTTTCGATACCTCTGGTGGTGGACTATTAGTCTCCTCGGGTAGCATCCAGTCAGTAATCACTGTTTCGATACCTCTGCTGGTGGACTATTAGTCTCCTCGGGTATCACCCAGTCAGCAATCACTCTTTGGATACCTCTGCTGGTGGACTATTAGTCTCCTCGGGTATCATCCAGTCAGTAATCACTGTTTCGATACCTCTGCTGGTGGACTATTAGTCTCCTCGGGTATCATCCAGTCAGTAATCACTGTTTCAATACCTCTGCTGGTGGACTATTAGTCTCCTCGGGTAACATCCAGTCAGTAATCACTGTTTCGATACCTCTGCTGGTGGACTATTAGTCTCCTCGGGTAACATCCAGTCAGTATTCACTGTTTCGATACCTCTGCTGGTGGACTATTAGTCTCCTCGGGTAACATCCAGTCAGTAATCTCTCTTTCGATACCTCTGCTGGTGGACTATTAGTCTCCTCGGGTATCATCCAGTCAGTAATCACTGTTTCGATACCTCTGCTGGTGGACTATTAGTCTCCTCGGGTAACATCCAGTCAGTAATCACTGTTTCGATACCTCTGCTGGTGGACTATTAGTCTCCTCGTGTATCATCCAGTCAGTAATCACTGTTTCGATACCTCTGCTGGTGGACTATTAGTCTCCTCGGGTATCATCCAGTCAGTAATCACTGTTTCGATACCTCTGCAGGTGGACTATTAGTCTCCTCGGGTAACATCCAGTCAGTAGTCAGTGTTACTATCACTGTTTCGATACCTCTGCTGGTGGACTATTAGTCTCCTCGGGTATCACCCAGTCAGTAATCACTGTTTCGATACCTCTGCTGGTGGACTATTAGTCTCCTCGGGTATCATCCAGTCAGTAATCACTGTTTCGATACCTCTGCTGGTGGACTATTAGTCTCCTCGGGTAACATCCAGTCAGTATTCACTGTTTCGATACCTCTGCTGGTGGACTATTAGTCTCCTCGGGTAGCATCCAGTCAGTAATCACTCTTTCGATACCTCTGCTGGTGGACTATTAGTCTCCTCGGGTATCATCCAGTCAGTAATCACTGTTTCGATACCTCTGCTGGTGGACTATTAGTCTCCTCGGGTAACATCCAGTCAGTAATCACTGTTTCGATACCTCTGCTGGTGGACTATTAGTCTCCTCGTGTATCATCCAGTCAGTAATCACTGTTTCGATACCTCTGCTGGTGGACTATTAGTCTCCTCGGGTATCATCCAGTCAGTAATCACTGTTTCGATACCTCTGCTGGTGGACTATTAGTCTCCTCGGATAACATCCAGCCAGTAGTCAGTGTTACTATCACTGTTTCGATACCTCTGCTGGTGGACTATTAGTCTCCTCGGGTAACATCCAGTCAGTAATCACTGTTCCGATACCTCTGCTGGTGGACTATTAGTCTCCTCGGGTAACATCCAGTCAGTAATCACTGTTTCGATACCTCTGCTGGTGGACTATTAGTCTCCTCGGGTAACATCCAGCCAGTAGTCAGTGTTACTATCACTGTTTCGATACCTCTGCTGGTGGACTATTAGTCTCCTCGGGTATCATCCAGTCAGTAATCACTCTTTCGATACCTCTGCTGGTGGACTATTAGTCACCTCGGGTATCATCCAGTCAGTAATCACTGTTTCGATACCTCTGCTGGTGGACTATTAGTCTCCTCGGATAACATCCAGCCAGTAGTCAGTGTTACTATCACTGTTTCGATACCTCTGCTGGTGGACTATTAGTCTCCTCGGGTAACATCCAGTCAGTAATCACTGTTCCGATACCTCTGCTGGTGGACTATTAGTCTCCTCGGGTAACATCCAGCCAGTAGTCAGTGTTACTATCACTGTTTCGATACCTCTGCTGGTGGACTATTAGTCTCCTCGGGTATCATCCAGTCAGTAATCACTGTTTCGATACCTCTGCTGGTGGACTATTAGTCTCCTCGGGTAAGATCCAGTCAGTAATCACTGTTTCGATACCTCTGCTGGTGGCCTATTAGTCTCCTCGGGTAACATCCAGTCAGTAATCACTGTTTCGATACCTCTGGTGGTGGACTATTAGTCTCCTCGGGTAGCATCCAGTCAGTAATCACTGTTTCGATACCTCTGCTGGTGGACTATTAGTCTCCTCGGGTATCACCCAGTCAGCAATCACTCTTTCGATACCTCTGCTGGTGGACTATTATTCTCCTCGGGTATCATCCAGTCAGTAATCACTGTTTCGATACCTCTGCTGGTGGACTATTAGTCTCCTCGGGTATCATCCAGTCAGTAATCACTGTTTCAATACCTCTGCTGGTGGACTATTAGTCTCCTCGGGTAACATCCAGTCAGTAATCACTGTTTCGATACCTCTGCTGGTGGACTATTAGTCTCCTCGGGTAACATCCAGTCAGTAATCACTGTTTCGATACCTCTGCTGGTGGACTATTAGTCTCCTCGTGTAACATCCAGTCAGTAATCACTGTTTCGATACCTCTGGTGGTGGACTATTAGTCTCCTCGGGTAGCATCCAGTCAGTAATCACTGTTTCGATACCTCTGCTGGTGGACTATTAGTCTCCTCGGGTATCACCCAGTCAGCAATCACTCTTTCGATACCTCTGCTGGTGGACTATTAGTCTCCTCGGGTATCATCCAGTCAGTAATCACTGTTTCGATACCTCTGCTGGTGGACTATTAGTCTCCTCGGGTAACATCCAGTCAGTAATCACTGTTTCGATACCTCTGCTGGTGGCCTATTAGTCTCCTCGGGTAACATCCAGTCAGTAATCACTGTTTCGATACCTCTGGTGGTGGACTATTAGTCTCCTCGGGTAGCATCCAGTCAGTAATCACTGTTTCGATACCTCTGCTGGTGGACTATTAGTCTCCTCGGGTATCACCCAGTCAGCAATCACTCTTTCGATACCTCTGCTGGTGGACTATTATTCTCCTCGGGTATCATCCAGTCAGTAATCACTGTTTCGATACCTCTGCTGGTGGACTATTAGTCTCCTCGGGTATCATCCAGTCAGTAATCACTGTTTCAATACCTCTGCTGGTGGACTATTAGTCTCCTCGGGTAACATCCAGTCAGTAATCACTGTTTCGATACCTCTGCTGGTGGACTATTAGTCTCCTCGGGTAACATCCAGTCAGTAATCACTGTTTCGATACCTCTGCTGGTGGACTATTAGTCTCCTCGTGTAACATCCAGTCAGTAATCACTGTTTCGATACCTCTGGTGGTGGACTATTAGTCTCCTCGGGTAGCATCCAGTCAGTAATCACTGTTTCGATACCTCTGCTGATGGACTATTAGTCTCCTCGGGTATCACCCAGTCAGCAATCACTCTTTCGATACCTCTGCTGGTGGACTATTAGTCTCCTCGGGTATCATCCAGTCAGTAATCACTGTTTCGATACCTCTGCTGGTGGACTATTAGTCTCCTCGGGTATCATCCAGTCAGTAATCACTGTTTCAATACCTCTGCTGGTGGACTATTAGTCTCCTCGGGTAACATCCAGTCAGTAATCACTGTTTCGATACCTCTGCTGGTGGACTATTAGTCTCCTCGGGTAACATCCAGTCAGTATTCACTGTTTCGATACCTCTGCTGGTGGACTATTAGTCTCCTCGGGTAACATCCAGTCAATAATCACTGTTTCGATACCTCTGCTGGTGGACTATTAGTCTCCTCGGGTAACATCCAGTCAGTAGTCAGTGTTACTATCACTGTTTCGATACCTCTGCTGGTGGACTATTAGTCTCCTCGGGTATCATCCAGTCAGTAATCACTGTTTCGATACCTCTGCTGGTGGACTATTAGTCTCCTCGGGTATCATCCAGTCAGTAATCACTGTTTCGATACCTCTGCTGGTGGACTATTAGTCTCCTCGGGTATCACCCAGTCAGTAATCACTGTTTCGATACCTCTGCTGGTGGACTATTAGTCTCCTCGGGTATCATCCAGTCAGTAATCACTCTTTCGATACCTCTGCTGGTGGACTATTAGTCTCCTCGGGTAACATCCAGTCAGTATTCACTGTTTCGATACCTCTGCTGGTGGACTATTAGTCTCCTCGGGTAGCATCCAGTCAGTAATCACTCTTTCGATACCTCTGCTGGTGGACTATTAGTCTCCTCGGGTATCATCCAGTCAGTAATCACTGTTTCGATACCTCTGCTGGTGGACTATTAGTCTCCTCGGGTAACATCCAGTCAGTAATCACTGTTTCGATACCTCTGCTGGTGGACTATTAGTCTCCTCGTGTATCATCCAGTCAGTAATCACTGTTTCGATACCTCTGCTGGTGGACTATTAGTCTCCTCGGGTATCATCCAGTCAGTAATCACTGTTTCGATACCTCTGCTGGTGGACTATTAGTCTCCTCGGATAACATCCAGCCAGTAGTCAGTGTTACTATCACTGTTTCGATACCTCTGCTGGTGGACTATTAGTCTCCTCGGGTAACATCCAGTCAGTAATCACTGTTCCGATACCTCTGCTGGTGGACTATTAGTCTCCTCGGGTAACATCCAGTCAGTAATCACTGTTTCGATACCTCTGCTGGTGGACTATTAGTCTCCTCGGGTAACATCCAGCCAGTAGTCAGTGTTACTATCACTGTTTCGATACCTCTGCTGGTGGACTATTAGTCTCCTCGGGTATCATCCAGTCAGTAATCACTCTTTCGATACCTCTGCTGGTGGACTATTAGTCTCCTCGGGTATCATCC